>OZ017786.1:8232112-8320624 GCA_963969325.1 Lycopodina hypogea | reverse complement strand
TTTTTGGCATGTAGAATTAGGCACAATAATTGAGTGTTCATTCCTTGTTTCAATATTTCTTGGGTCAGTCTTTTCTTGTTTCCATACTTTTTGGGGAAACACTAAATCTTATTTTTCCTTCTATTTATACATGTTTTTTATTACTTTTTTAATATACATTATGAATGTTGTGTCATATTTTAGAATGTTTTCACAAAAGAAATGCATTAGTAATACATGTATTGGGTGTTCAGTAAATTGACTGATCCACAGACTGTATAACAGAGTTGATATGAAGAAACCCTTCCATGTCAATGTTGATGGTATTCAATCAGTGGCAGAGTGACTGGTCTAGTTAGTCCTGTCTTATCTGGACCACTTTTTGAGTAATTGATCCATAATTTAAAGTTATATATATACTTCTAGAATTCTTACAACATGATTTTCCCATACCATGGTGCATTTTGATTTTGTCACTGTGGCTTAAGAACCTAAACCACACAACCAAAAGAAATTTCACCACATTAGCTTTATAAAACAGTCATGAGTTCAGCTGTGTTCTGTCTATATATTTTTGTATTGATCAGCTAAGTTTTGGAGCACTAAGTGGCAAACAGTTTTTCCTGACTTCACAGGAAGGCTGAACATGATTCAGCTTCATTACCTGATCTACCAGGGCAACCTAACCACCATCCCCTTTTCTTTACCTTTCCCAAGAGATTATATGGGGTAAACAGTACTATTTCTTGTAATTTTAAAGCATCATTGGTTTACAGCAGGCATTTTCTACACTATAGTGATGCTCAAGATGCAGTTATTTTAGTCACATCTGTGTGATGGCTTACGGTATCAATAGGATCAAATCCAGTTATAATACAGCAACCACCTTCATAAGTTAGTGAAAATTTTAAATTCAGGAGTTTATTAAATGTAACTATTCTCATAATATTTATTAGGTCTCCACAGGTTACTGCAATTGGAAGGATGCTGACCAGGTCTTTTAAAAGACACAGAGAATCTGAACACATATGGTGAGGCAGTGGAAACAATGTTTTCCTTAGCCAAATCCATGACATCTGGATGGTGGTAACTTTGATTCACTAATGTGAAAAACAAGAATCAAGAGACATTTTGAAATAAATTATTTCTAGTGTAAGCTTAAGCTTGTAAGTTAAACAAGCTCTCTCTCTCTCTCTGCAGGCCAGTATGAAGAAATCTCCAATCATATCCAGATGCTTTGGCTTAGGTATGAAATTACCAACATATTGGTAAGTGGTTAGAGCAAAATTGGATGAAGTGCACTTCTCATAAGTGCAAGAATCAATTCCTAGTAGTAATGTATCTCGAAAGAACTGCTTGGTGACATCCATAATTCCCGCTTGAATTATCATGGCAGCTGAAACCACTAATGTATCTAACAAGGTGCAACTTACTATGGTGATTAGATGGGTAGATGATGTCTTCCAAATTGATGAAGACTGAATTGGGATGTCCAACCTTCTCTCTACTACTGCTTACAGTATCATAACATCTATCAAATAAATTCTTAAGCATTTTGTTGATGCCCCTCTTATGTAGTATGGTCAGTGTTATGATGGCTGCTGTACAATGGTTGGAGCTAGAGGTGATGTAGCTGCTAAGTGCAGCAAATTGAACCCATGGCAGTGTTTCACACATTGCTATGACAATGCCCTAAATTTGAGTGTAAATGATACAATCAAAGGGTGTGCCGCTATGAAGGATTGCCTTGAAACCTGTTTTAAACTGGTGAAATGTATTTTTTTTTCTCCCAAGGGAAATGCTATACCAAGACTAGCTAATCAAAACAAAAAAAAAGAAAGTGAATGATTGTCCATTCTAACAATTTATCTATAAAGTGGAAGTTGGAGCTGGTACTTTAGCCAGCATTATGTCCAATTATCAAAATATCCTGAATTTATGTGAAGAATAACTCAAGACACAACTGACACCAAAATGTTACTAGACTTCAGAGGTGTTTCTAATGAAAGGGTACTTCTTCATTTCTCTTTAACAAGATATCTTTAATCAAATGATGATCCTTCATTATCATTAAACAGTACTGACAAGTTGGATATAAGAGCCACAGCCAATGAATGTATTTGTGCAAAAGAATCACATCAGCATATATCAGTGAATTTGAATTCTTATTACTCTGAATATTATCTTTTATATACAAAATTTTGATTGATCTACGTTTTAGTTGAATGTATAAATTGAAAATTTGGAGAGATAAATGATCCAGCTGTCCTGAAATGCTCTCATTTGAATAGAAATTTATAGTGAGATATGGTTTCCTCCTGCATCCTACCCCACCATCACCATGATTTATGTGGACCTGGGGGGGTGGGGGAAAAAAAAAGTAATACTAATCCGACCACTCCAATTTTTTTACTCCACCTCTATCAATAGGTAAGAGTATTAAGTTATACATGTTGACTGTTGTTAAGTTGGTGAAGAAAATTTAATTTTATTGAAAGGAATGTTTCTAAATGACTAAATCCAAATATTGTTAATTGTGGTCTGTGTTGAAGCTAGGGCAATGGATACAACATTGCATGACGTTTTCAGTCCTTTATAGAGGCCATGTTATCCTTCATCTTAGACTACTAAAACTTGTACAAAATTTTTTGTTTGAGTGTCTTTCTACTTCATTTCATTTGAGTTAAATACCGGCATACATTTTAGTCCACACCCAATTCTTTACAATTTTACAGTTGAATTGACATGAAAGCAGAAGTTAGTGATAATTTTGCATCCAGTGTGGTCCTAACACTAGAACACAAATGTGCTGTAAGTGGTGAAGAAGTATACATACTGTAATTCTGGTAAAGTAAAGAACAGTCACAATGATCTAGTAAGGTTCTTATCATATTAGCTAACAAAATATCTCAATAATAATTTCAAAGCCTGTCCACACTGCACACTCAAACAGGTTTCACCTGTCTCTGGAGCAGGTCACATGACTCCATACTAGAATAAGTTTCATCTGAACATGTTCAGTGTGAGGCTAGCTTGAAGGGTAGGCTTTAAGTGGTTTCTGATATATTTTACATTTCTGAAGTTTTATTATTAACTAGAAAAGTACTCATCCTACGGATGGAGACAAAAGCTACCTCCAACCACCCCTCCCTGAAAGACATTTTAACAGAGCACTCATCATATGGACAGAGACTATAAAGACCTCTTAATATAATACTAAATTTGTTTTTTGCTATCTCATCCCAGATGCTTGGTCCTACAGGGCTCAAAAAGAAGTAAAGAAAAGAGCTGGAAATGGGTTGGGCACAGTTTTGCTGATATGTATATTTACACAATTGTATTAAGGGGAATATTTTTCTCAGGCATAGAGTTATGACCACAACCTGGAAATTTTGTGGGAAAAATAGCCCCATGGTCAGGGTGTTACTCTGATCTTCACCAAACTTCCTTATATCTACCCCAGGGTGATCCTCATTAAACCCCATATATTTTAGCCCTTTAGGCCCAATCGTCTAGGAAGAGTTAGCAATCACCCCCCTCCCCCCATCTTCGTTATCACATCCCCAGGCCCAAGGTGACCCCCATCAAACCCTGAAAATTTGAGCCCTTTAGGCCCAGTGATCTGGGTGTACCTATTGGACAAACAAATCAAGGAGCATAGTAAGATATGCTTCATAAGGAATTTAGCAACTAACAGCTCCCCTCCCCCACTCTGCTGTTTGAAGGCATTTCAAGGGAACAAGGGAGGTCTGCACTATGACCTGTGCTAATTAATTACTATAATAATTTTCAAAATGTAGTGTTCTAGACTAGGAAAGGTAATTGTTTACAGCACTTATGATGATGCTAAAGTAATGGTAAGATTTTCAACTTACGTGTTTCCATATAGTAAAAGGACTTAGTTTTGACTACAGGTTTTCCATACTGTAAAGGCGTTTAATTTTAACCACTTAGTTGTAACAACAGACTTTTTGTCTCTATAGTGTAAATAATTTGTTAAAAATCCATTCTTGGGCAAAACTTGTAGATGAATGCTTTCCCCCCCCCCCCTCCCCTATACCATTCCATGAATTCTTAGACCTGTGTGCCACAGGTAAAAAGAGATGACAAGGAAGAATTCAAGAGCAAGTAAAGTCTCCGTTTTTGATACTAAGTGCATACAAGCCAATTAATTAACCATTCAATTAATTAGCTCTAGCAAACAGTGTGGAGTGGATTTAGCATTATGAGATTATGGATAAGAGAAAATGGTTGAAAACTGTTGTTTTTGTAAAGAGATAGAAACAGGTGTGTGGTGTGGTCATGCTTTCAGTTTCTACTTTAATTATGGTTAATTAAAAATTACTGTAAGAAAGACTACATTGTGCTGATAAATTCAAGAATTCCTTATAGCAAGAAATACAAATAGTGTCAGGTCACTCCCCTGACAGGCAGACCAAAACCACCCATAGACATGAAAACATTAAAACAAACTAATAACAGTGGACTTGAAAACATGTATCATGAAATGTATATCAGCGATTGTTGTTTATTGTACAAGGGTTGGTTTCAAAGAGTATAAATGCTCTGGACCACCTGCTTGTATTAGTGACCTTGTGGAACCTGTGTAATAGATTATATCTTTTGATTAAACTCTTGGGAGATAATTTACTTGCCTTTAAGCAGGCAAGGGAAACACAAGATTACTCTGGTGGCAGCAATACCACTTTCCATTGTGGGGTGAGAGGTGTACAATAAGCCACAGCTACTAACCCCCAACCACAACCAGACAAATAGCTACATTAAATATTTTTTAGTAAAAGAAACCAACTTGAAAAACAAGGCTAGTTGCATGACACACAATAGTTTCTTCTCTGGCAACATTTTGTCATATTACTTTGTACACACCACACCATTCAGTTGTTGGTGAGTGTTGTAGGAGGATGGGAGACTGATGGAGCAGGTTGCTTCAGTGTGATGGAATATTGCACCATTTGATCTACCTTCACCACCAGGTAAGTACTTTATAGCTTTGTACACACGCCTGAATGTTGTTTGCCTATGAGTCTTATATTGTGTCATTAGATATCCATAGTACTCCCTGGTCCATGTGGGAGGGCAGCTGCCTGTCTGTCTGTTTGTCTTCATCTTAGGCTTTTGAAAACCACTGGAACAATTGGGTTAAAATTTGGCTTGAGCCCTTTGGGGTGGGAGTAGGATGGTTGATATCTATCTAAATTTTGAACTGCACTGTTTTGTCTATCTATCTATCTATCTATCTATCTATCTTAATCTGTTTTTTTTTTCATAACCACTGTGAGAGAACAGATGGGCCAATTGGTATGAAATAAGGCATGACCACTTAGAATGCTTGTGAGATGATTTATACATAATCAAATTCTGAATTGCTATTATTTTTTCTATCTATCTATCTTTTTTTAATTTTTGCACAACCACTGGGATTGAGAGAACTGCTGGGTTTGTTGAGATGAAATTTGGCATGAGTACTTGGATTGACTGTGGGATGGTCATTATGCAGTTAAATTTTGAATTGGTGTATTTAGTCTATCCATCTATCCTTTTCCATTTGAACATAACACAGTCACTATACATTAACAGTTTATCATGGAAAAGTTCTTCTTTTCCATCAATTTCTTCTACTGGATAGAGTAGCAGCTGTAGAGGAATACCTTACCAACATTGCTGGTTAGGCCCACTTTCAGTGAAATGTGTCCACACAATTGTCTTACGGGGGGGATATGTCTTATGGCAGACATGTTCTAAATAAGAGTACAGATAAAATAACAGTCGAATAAAATAAATTATGACCTTCATGCCAAATTTAGGGAGTTTACAGTTGGAAGTGCAGTGTTCATATGTAATTTTGTAGCTGGGAAGAAATGGTCAACTGGAAATGTGTCTCAAATTAGTGGTCAACTATCTTTTAATGTCACTTTAGTGGATGGACATGTCATTCATGGACATGTGGATTAATTACATGCTTGCACATCTTCTACTGCTGATGAAAATCCTGATGATGATGTAATGGGAATCCTTGTACCCACAGTGTCAGTTGTCGACACCATTCAACCCATTCCTGAACCAGTTTCTCAATCAGACACACGAGTCCCCACAACAGATGCAACAGTGACTAGAGTCAGACTGTCAGTGTAATTTACCTTTACGAAAGTCATCTTGAGTTATTCACCCTCCTGACTATTTGATATATTGATTTCGTTCTTCATTTTATTCCAGTTCAGTTACTCTTCTCAATATTCATTGAATTGGTCCTGCCCACACTTTGAAGTTGGTGTGTCTTGGAAGAGTGTTCCTTTGATGACCCTCAATTCCATACCCCCCCCCCCATCCTCCTCCAAAAATAGTGGCTAAGAATGGTACCAAGGCTCATAAATGTTCAGTTACTTTTTTGTGTATATGTGAAGTTGTTCAGTTTTGTAAAGGATCACACTGCTGGTGACTGGGTGAGTGCTTCCCTGATTATATTTTAACTGCCACTATTCCTAATAATGATGTTCAACTTGGAAGTTGAGAATATCAAATGTGAAAAAAAAAATTATACATTTGGAGATATCCAACTTCTTTTTTCAATTTGCTGTTGGTTATCTGGCTAATCATCAATTCCTGAAGGTCTGTCCCACTACAAACTGGTTGGAACAGCTTTTCAGCAACAACAGGTTTAAATTGTTTTCTTGCATCCATGAAGGTATGAATTATTAATGATAAACTTGATCCACACTACCCACAATGGCTGATTAATTGACAGGGTTGTATTGAAATGGAGATTTTTTTGATATTTTTTTAATTGGTGCTTATTTATTCTGTATATTTTCATGGGAAGACTTTACTTGAAGTCTGCCCTTCAGGTGGCTTCACACCAACCTGTTCACATCAAACAGGTTCTACTGTGGATTAATGGAACCCTATCCAGGCCAAGTGAAATGGCAGTGTTGACAGACCTTATCTCTGGCAAACCTGCCATCTTTCCCGGAACATTCGGGACAGTCCTGAATATGGTTCACCTGTCCCAAGTCCTGGAAGAAAGTTTCTATTTACCAGAATGTCCTGAATAAAGACTAAATGACATACTTCCTAGTATTTTTTTGAATCGGCAGTATATTTCTATTCAGCTTCTCAATTACTTAGCCTTAAATAGCCACACCACAGAGCACACAAGCACACCATTTATCCATTCAAGCAAATCAAGAAATGGGTATTTCACTAACTAAAAACCAAAATTATTTACTTTTTTTAAAATTCTTTCAAAATGAATTCACCTTCTCCTCGTAAAATTTGTATCTGGAGTGGGATGCTGTTTATAAGGCAATGTTTCTGCATCAAAACAAAACTAAGAGAGCACTTACTATTCACTAGCAAACTCTATATATATGTTAGAAGATCTATGTAACTGTGTAACCGACTATGTAACTATGTTCATCCATTTCTTAAAAATCCCTCTGTTAGATTTTGACCAAACTTTTAGGGATGGAGGAGACCCACCCTGAGATGGTGTTATGCCAGGTGGCATGTCTGGGAAAATATGGAATTTGTCTGTCTGTCTGTCTGTCTGTCTGTCTGTCTGTCTGTCTGTCTGTCTGTCTGTCTGTCTGTCTGTCTGTCTGTCTGTCTGTCTGTCTGTCTCTCTGTCTGTCTGTCTGTCTGTCTGTCTGTCTGTCTGTCTGTCTGTCTGACTGTCAGTCTGTCTGTCAGTCTGTCTGTCTGACTGTCTGTCTGTCTGTCTGTCTGTACCATACTGTAAAATAGGATCCACCCCTTTCTTTCTTTTCATTTTTTTTCTTTTATTTTCCTTTTTTTTTCCTTTTTTTTCTTTTTTTAATTTTTTTTATTAATAAAACTTCTTGCATTTGCAAAAAAGAAAAAGAATAAGAGAGGGAACAAGAGAGATAAAATTATAAGTGAATAGATAAATGAATAAATCAATATGAATGATACATATTAGATAAATGTTAGATAACAAGTCTACCATTTAAGTGAAGAGAGACTGCACACACAAACCTGACTCTCATCAAGAGAGTTCCAGGCAATAACACTACTTGGTACAAATGAGTTATAGAAATAGTTAGTATGAGCAAAGGGTTGGAGAAGAGTGTCAGTTCTCATAAGCCTGCTTGAGTGTGATGAGTGTAAGTGGAATATGTTGTCTGAAAAGAGCAGAGTCCATGTACTATTTTATAGACTATGGAAAGTTTGAGGTGTTTTCTTCTGTCACTCAACCTTGGAATATTAAACAAGCTGCTGAGTTCCTCATAGTTAAAGTCCCATTGGTAAGTAATCACTTTAAATGCAAACTTTTGTACAGATTCTATATGGCCGATCTCTTTCTTAGTGAATGGATCCCACAGTTGTGCAGCATACTCGAGATGAGGATGTACAAGACATAAGTACAACTGTTTGAGTTTTTTTTTATAGATGCATTAATGTAAAATTGTCTGTACAAGAGTCCAAATTATCTTTCTTGACTTTTTGCAAACTTATATTACATGGTTCGACCAGGATAGATTTCTATTGATTGAAACACCAAAATACTTATACTCTTTCACTTCCTCTAACAAAACTTTATTAATGTAAAGTGTTGGTGCATATCTAATTGATCTTTTTTTAGATATTACCATGGAAGTGATCTGCTGACCACTCTTGTAAGGTAGTAATAGCATATTGAACAGCAACAAAACCTTCAGACTGCAGGATGGGCCCAATAGAGAAGAAAGTCATCAGCATATAGGACACAGCACACAGAGAATTGAAATTGGATGATAATTGCATGTCAAGTGTTAATTGGTTGATGACTTCGGAATTGGAACAATAAATGACAATTTCTAGCCCTTAGGAATTTTCCCCATCTTAATGCACATGTTGAACATTTCAGTAATAGAAGATGCAATGCTCACTGTAGTGCACTTTATCATCTTGGCTAAGATACCATCTGAACCATGTGCTTTAGATACATCTAGACATTGCAACATGTTGCATACGATGTCTTCATCACATAAAAACTCTACAGGAATATTTACATGGTTAGGGACAGTGATTTTGTTGCTTTTAAGGGAGGACAAGTTGTATTAAAGCAATTAGAGAAGAATGAATATAGCATCTCTGTTATTCCCTGGTTTGTATTAGACTCAGCCCCATTTCCATCAGATAGTGTTGAGATAAAAGATTTATTTTTTCCTGAGGTATTTAATTGCCCTCCAGAATTCTTTGGGGTTCCTAACTTATCATCCTCTGAATAAGTCAATTCAAAATTATTAACTGTACAATGGCATTCAGAACATGATTTATCACTTTTGAACTCAGTTCAACTACACAGGAGTGACAATAAATTGAGGGCAATCAATACAACATAGAATTTTCTTATACATACATACTTCATGTTGTGGTATTATATATTTTTTTAATATTGGTTTTGGTTGCTTTTATTTCTTCTTTGCTCTTTTTCTTTTTCAGTTGTTATTTGAAGATTTAAATTATTTTGTTTTACATTTCCAATAACAAATATTACAAATGCTATTGATAGATATTCATACTTACCCATGCCACCTGATAAAGATGTTAGATTCAGTGACAAAAATTGATGCTTTCCAGCCTGAGAAACTAAAATATTATTTTTGTGTGGAATTTACATTTACTGATAGCAAAATACGAACCCCCTTCCCCAAAATCCTGGATCAGATCTTGAAGTTAGTGATAATACTGACTACAACACAATTGTTCTATAGGTGGTGAACGGGTTGGCACACCCAGTTTTGGTAAGACCATAATTAATACACTAATTAGACCAGCCATATACATTCACAGTGATCTGGTAAAGAGCCTTGTTACACAAGCTATAAGGATATTGCTGTTTCATTTCAACTTCAATGATGTTTGATTCCAAATAATTCCTTATAGAAATAAATGTAAATAGTAACATTAAAAAAATAGCTACTTTTTACAGAACATCACAACTAAAAGAGAGCATTCAGTAGGAACAATCAATAATTTTTAGATTATAGCAAAAACAACCAAAAATACAAATAGCTACAATAAAAAAAAAGAAGAAAGATATGAAATATCTAACATAGTTGAACTACAGAGAAAAGTTCTGTCTCAATAATATCTTGTTGTGTTACTTAGTGCACACCACACAGTTCAGTTCTTGGTGGTTGTTGTAAGGAGGACAGGGGAGGCCAGTGGAGCAGGTTGCTTCAGTGTGGTAGAATACAGCACCATTTGTGTTAGCATGGCCACCAGTTAAGGAGTCCATAGCTTTGTCCATACACTCAAATGTAGTTCGCCTTTCATTCTTGTGGGCTGTCATCAGATAGCCATAGTACTCCCTGGTCCAGGTGGGAGGGCAGCTGGCCTTAGCTGGGATCATGACTACGGTTGGTCTAGTAGACACACGACAGACAGCACAGGGAACATTGTGGTCATTAGTTCCTTGGAGAGGATATTGATACTCTGCTCCATGGATGGGTGAATAGTTTTGTATTCCTGCTCTGTAATTGAGAGAGGAGCTGTATTCTGGATCTTTTGGCAGACAGAGATAATTAGATCCACCTCCATCTTGAATAACCCATGAGCCTCCAGCTATGCCAGAGTAGACTAGCTCAGTGCCTGTTACTCCAGGGCAAGAACTCTTCCCCCACCTGATGTAGGTGGCCCCTCCACTTGTAGGTCCAGGGAGCCCTTCCTTCCCCTGGGGGCCATGTTCTCCACGGGGTCCAGCTGGTCCTGGTGCTCCATCTCTCCCTGGAAGGCCATCTCTGCCCCTCAGAAGCTCCACAAACACACTGGATGTATTTGTCTCACTCACCTGCAGATGCTGTCCCACAGAATCTGGCAGTGGTGCAAGAGGATAAATATATAGCTGCACTGTACACGTATACAGCACTCATACACATAGCTAGGTGGAAATACCTTTGCAGTGGCAGAGAAAAATTATGGTGAAAGAAAGCAATATTTTGATTCCCATTTCTTGGAGATATATCTTGGAAAAAAAGAAGAAACAAACTTATCTTGATCTACTATTTGATTAAAATCTGAACTTCTTATCAGCTTTTATAGAAATTTGAATGGAATTTTGAGGTTTATATTCGGTACAACACCATAGGAACTGGAAATAAACCACAAATAGCCACTAAATCATATGGCTTATTTGAAAAAAAGGAGGGATTCCAATTTTTATTCCAGAATTTATTTTTGTATTAACTAGCATGACCCCATAGTCAGGATAGTCAAAAAGTACTGTTGAGATATTTACAAATTACAGCCACAATATGAACTCTGAAAGAAAATTTTATTAGTCTCTCCTCCCATGGGGAAACAACAGAAAGGAAAGCTATGGATTTTAAGTACTTTCCTGTTGCAATGGTCAACTATCTAATATTGAAACTCTATATAATGCATAGGTTTAAAATAAATTAAGGAGGTAATAAAATCATGCAGAATAAGAGCATGCCCAGCAAGGCTGTAGCTAGTGGTGAGGTTAGTCTTAAGCAAAATGTTGGTGCAAACAACAAGAAAATAGGCTAAATAAATCAAATTGCATTTAGCAACTAATTGGGCATGGAAATACTCTCATCTTCACTAAACTTACTTATAACCACCCCATGGTAACCCTCATTGAACTCTATATGTTTGAGCCCTTTAGGCCCAATCGTCTGGGAGAACTTAGCAAATAAAAAATCTTCACTTAACTTCGTTATAACATCCCCAGGGTGATCCCCATCAAACCCAAAAAATTTAAGTCCATTAGGCCAAATAATGTGGGAGTAGTTACTGGACAAACAAATGAATAAACAAACAAACAAACAAACAAACAAACAAAAACAAATTGAGAATTATAGTAATACTAGAAAAGTACCCATCCTATGGATGGAAACAACAAAAATATCTTACCATAATCTGAGATTTTTTTTTGTAATTAGTTTTTTCCCTGTCACATACCAGACACAGCACTACAGGGCTCAAAAAGAAGAAAAAGGAAAGAAAAGGAAAAGGATTTGGGCAAAGTTTTACTGACCTGACTTAGAGTGTGTTTACATAATTATTGTTTGTGATTTATGAATTGTGGTCTGTTGTAAGTGGGGTGGTAGATTCAGGCATAGTGTTGTGACCCCAACCAGGAAATTTTGAAAAATGAAGTACTGGAAGAGTTTTACTTGCTCTTCACCAAACTTCCTTATAACGTTACCAAGATGACCCCACAAAACCCTGTGAGTAGACAAGCAAACAAAGAAACAAATAAACAAAGGAATGCTAAAATATTTATGAATACCAGCACGAGAAGAGTCAAAGAAGCAAGACAGATAGTACCAGGAAATACAACAGAAAAGGACTGGAGATGAGGACTCCATGCCATTACAACTAGCAAATAGAATCTGGAGCTAATGTCGTAATCTATAACTGGTCAATGTTTCTGGTCGAGTTGTAATAGTTATACACAGGCCCTAATCTGAACCTTGTGACTTGTGAGGTCCGTGTTGGGTTCACTGCAATGTCTAGTGAATTAAGAGTTCATTGTAATCATATTGAATGTTACTATATTAAAGGAGTTTATATATATTGGCTAGTTGCATTACAGCTCTAACCAGTAATGTCAGGGGCAGCTAGAGAGGCTTGAGCACCCTCACTTTTTGGTAGGTGGGGGCAGAGCCCCCAAATTTTTGAAACAATTATGTCAACTTTTAAATGAAATAGCTGTAACTCAAGCCTCTCTCTCTTTTCTCTTTTCTCTCTTCTCCCTTCTCCTTAGCTCACTGGGAGAGTGAGAGTGAGCAAGTTTTAAATATGGTATTGTGTGTCTATTGTGTGTCTACATACATACGCAGGTATCTGCTATATTGTCTGTATGTGTAGATACACTTACCACCACCACCACCACCACATGTGAACCACTAACAGAATTCATCAGTGAATAATCTTGCATTCTGCCAGCTGGCTCTGAAATCAAAACCCCCTGGAAGTTTATTGTGACAAAATGGCTAAGAGAATGAGACATGCAAGCTAGCTTGATGCTTGGTCATCAGGAAAGAGACAGACTGCTAGAGTTCAGCCAGAGATAACCCTTGAAGATCAAGGTCAGCCTGAAATTGACCCTGTAACTGAAGAAGTCAATAAAGATCAAGAGGATATCCAACCTGAGATAGGTGATCCCACTTTCAGAGATGCTGAAATTTCATGTTCTACATCAAACAAGGCAATTGGTAGCTCTAGAAATTTTAATGAAAGCCAGTCCATATGCTGTACAGACCAACACCAACCATTTCAGCCTAAAAATAAAGAAATACTTTTAGGTCTCTCAAACAATGGTTGAAATTTTATGGTTAGTTGGTATACTACTTTATGCACACAAGCAGTAAACAGATAACTATAATCTTATTGAAGTTGCCAGACAATTTTGTGCAGTGTCAGATGAACGCAGGAAGCATTTTGATGCATTTAAATAGCCATTTTCCCCCTTCATAATTGATGTATCATATTCTCATTATTATCAATTTCCCCACTAATACTCTTGGTAATGCTTATGTCCCCCCCCCCCCTCAATTTAAAAATTAAATATTTACATTGCTTGTATTGCCACCCCTCTTGCCTGCTGATATTAGATAAGCTGAGTCCCCCCCCCCCCCAATATTTTGATGCTTGAGCCACCCCTGAATGTATCCTTTTATTCATGACTACATGACTATCCATATCCCTTAAGTGTAGGTAACCGAAGACAATGGAGGCATTCCATAAGTGTGGAGGAGAGTGATGACAACTAATGCAATGTTATGATAGACTCTCCATTGCTAATTGGATCATATACTTAGCAACATTCTGTTTACATGTCTATTACCTGTGGCACACATATCTAGTTACACTTAAAAATGGTGGGGGTGGGGGAGATGGGGACATCCACAAGTTGGCGAGATAAAGAGGATTTTTTTACCTGCAGTTACAACTAAATGGTTTTACTGAATTGGAATTATACTAACAAAAAATCATACCACAGTTTTAACCTCATCTTACTATTTTTGGGTCCTGTGAATTGGTCTGGGTGTGGACATCCAAATTCAAATTTGAAAATTAGAACACTGTATTGTAATACATATTATAATAATTAGTTTCCAGAGTTCAGAAGTAGGGCAGCTCCTGTAATCTATAACGGATGAGTGATATGTCATACTATAGTGGCCTGCCTAATAATAGCTCTTGATGGTAGAGGTTTCAAATATGTTGTAAACTAAATGATCCTATTAGTGAAATAGCTTCCATCACAAACAATCCATTAGTTATCTTACTCTCCTCCACAGTCTGGAGTGCCTTCATTGGCTTCCTCTAAGATTACTTCCACATTTATAGAAACTAATACTAACTGCTCATCTTGAGAATCTACTGTCATGTACAGAGTTCTATCAGACTTAATTTTTTTTAATTTTTCAAGAATGGATTTTTTAATGAAATTTTTGGTTATTGGAAAGTTAAAAATTTAAATTTTGAATGAAAATAAGACTTCAAAATGTTATATTTGAATATTTTAAGGTCACTACTCTGTCAAGGACCAGAACTTGGTCACCATTATGTTGAGGTATAGCTTCAGGCCCTTTTTTCTTTCCTACATGAGTGCCTCATTCTTTATCCCCAAACTCAAAGTTTATGGCATCCCTACATTTTTGAAGTTAGTTTTCCTTCCTTGAATATATGGTAAAGTGTAACGTAAAGATTCCCTTCACAAGGATGAAAAGGGAATGGCATCATGGAGTACTCTAGCTTGCTCAATAGTGTTAAAACTTATGTTATTATTTATTTGAAAGCAGTAAAAATATTGCATTGGAGTAGGAATCCTTAGTTCACGTACTCCAAATTTGATATCCAGTACATTCATCTATTAAGAAAGTTGTCTTGCCCTTGGATGCTTTAAAAAAAACTTTCCTGATATTAAGTCTTCAGTGAAGTGGCTGATCCACTAACTGGGATCAAAGTGAGGACATTCCTGATGCATGGCAGAATTGACATGACCCAAACATTCTGTGCCAAGGTGAGTGGTTGTCAAATAAAGCTACAGATGTTGATTAAGTGGAGTTAAGGGTGAGAACATTCAACGTTCATTCAAAAAAATGTTTCTGGTTGTGTTCCAATGATTATACACAGGCCCAGATCCAAACTTTGTGATTTGTGAGGTCTGTATTTGGGTGACTGCAATGTCTAGAGAATAAACAGCTCATTGTAATAACATTGAATATCACTATATTAAGCCTGTATTATTTCTATAGACTAGCAGCATTACAGCTACACATTATTGCTATGTATAGGTAACCTAAGACAATGGAGGTATTCCATGTGTGTGGAGGAGAGTGGTGACAACTAATGCAATTTTATGTTAGACTCTCTGTTACAAATTTAATCATAGAGTTTGCAGCATTCTTTTCACATGTTATAGTGGCCTGCTCAATAAAAACTCTTGATGGTAGAGGTTTCTAAAATGTTATGAGGTGAATGATCCAGTAAGTGAAATAGCATCCATTACAACAATCCATTAATCATCTCACTCTCCTCCACAGTCATGGAGTGCCTTCATTGTTTTCCTATTAGATGAACTCCACATTTATAGAACCTCCCACAAACTGCTCATCTTGAGAATTTATTTTGCACAACTACACAGTTACCATACATTAACATGGAATAGTTTCACATTGCCATCAACTTCTTCTACTGGACAGAGTAGCAGCAATGCATGTTCCTGGCTAGCCTACTAATTATCTTACTATAATTCACAAATTGCTTGTCTGCATGTCTGTCTGTATGTGCAGGCTCTAACTCCTCCGAAACTGCTGGAAAGATCTTCATAAAGCTTTCAGGGATTGATTAGGGCACCTCACTGCACATCCTTGTGAATGCTTTGCTCAGATCAAGTAGCTATGGGTGATGTTTTTTAAATGGGTGTGGTTTGATGACAAGGAACACAACATATCACAGAAACTACCTATCACAGTAACCTGGCATGTTTATTACTTTTATTATGTTTGTTTTATTAATGAGATCAGTGTCAATTATTCCAACATGTTACATTAAAAAAATTAATGAGTCAGTTATGCAGGTGGCCAAATTAAAAACCATCCATAGGGCAGGTTTTCTGTTAGTTCAAATTAATTGAATGACATGTTTAAGTGAGGATTATCTATTTTTATGAATGCATTTTTTCACTTAGAATTCACAGGATTATAATAATTTTCTTCCTTTTTAAAGCTTTCAGATACAATGTGGACTGTGCCTGTATGATTCATGATGACTTCAATGTAGTGTGAAGTATGCAGGTGTTACAGTGTGTGTGTGTAGGTGTGTGGTTACTTTGTGACATATGTCAGAGCATACATAACAAACAACAGTTCAGAATCTGGTAACATTGTGGCATACTACTTTGTGCACACCACACAATTAAGTTTTGGTAGTCATTGTAAGGAGGACAGGGAAGACGATGAAGCATGCCACTTCAGTGTGGTGGAGTATAACACCATGACTATTCCCTGACCACTAGATAAGGACTGGAGCAGCATGCACACTAATATAAATCACTTGTGAGCCCATTTTTCTGAATTTAATAACCTCTTATCCAGGGGGAAGGACAGCATGCCTTAGTTGGATCATGACTACTGTTATTCTAGTAAACATATGGCAAACTGCACAAGGGACATTGTGGTCATGAGTTCCTGGTATATGAGATTATGCTTGATCTACAGACCAATGCATAATATCGTGTACCTGATATGTGACAGTGGAAATGAATTCTGGACCTGTTAGCAGACAGGGATAATTGGACCCTCCTCAATCTTTATCATACCAGGAGCCTCCAGCTATGCCAGAGTAGACTAGCTCAGTGCCTGTTACTCCAGGGTAAGAACTCTTCCCCCACCTGATGTAGGTGGCCCCTCCACTTGTAGGTCCAGGGAGTCCTTCTTTCCCCTGGGGACCATGTTCTCCATTGGGTTCAGCTGGTCCTGGTGCTCCATCTCTCCCTGGAAGACCATCTCTGCCTCTCAGCAGCTCCACCAATTCACTGGATGTATTTGTCTCCTCACTAGCACATTCTTTCTTAAAGAACCTGGCAGTAGTAAATAAACATTAATGGTAAGTTAGCACTCAAGAACTATACAGTACTTATAAACATAGGTTGGTAGCAGAGTTAGGGCTTTCTATTATGGAGAGCTCCAGTCCAGATTCAAACAATTAGATTGAAATGACTTCATTAAAATTGGTTGACAGCACCATGGAAATAGAAATTAGGCCACAAAAATATATTATATCTTATTAGTAACTAATTTCTAGCAAAATGCTAACCAGTTATTTTGAAAAATATTACAAGATGTCAAACAAATGCACTTCAGACTAGTGACTGTTTTAATAATATGCAGGTAAAGAAACTTAGCCCTGTAACCCCAATAAACTTGTGGAGAGATTTTTTTTCCTACTTAGCTATATACACCAGAAACAATGATGCTGTAATAATGTTTTCTAACCTGCCATAATGATCAATTTTGCTAGAATACATGACAGTTGATATATATATATATATACATATATATTTAATATTGAGTGCCTTTTATTTTTCTTAAGATTTTTCTTATTTTCTAATATGGATGACTTATATAAAGCAAAGAATGAATACTACATATTTCTAATAAAGCATCTAGTCGGGATTATTTGATCTAGACATGTAAATTGATGCTGCTAACTCAGATATAATCACTTTTCTTAATATGATTAAAATGGTATGCATTCAGTTATGCCCTAAAGAAAGAAGTAACTAGGGTGAAGAATTGTTCATGCATCATAAAGTTTGTTTTCTGTTTTAAACTTAGAAGCTTGAAACTAGAGTATGAATAACAATGGATACTGGTGCTTCTTGTACTTACTGCTGGTTGCTGCTGGCTATGTGTGGCTCTTGGTAGCCACAGCCATAGATATGGTAACTGAGGCAGACGCTTATTCTTTGTATCTAAATCTTGCAACTGTCCATGAAGATGTCACAGTTGTGTGTTGGAAGGTAGTACTAGACATATTGGGATAATTAAATACTATGGCACTATAAAATCACTGAAGTGTCCCACTGATATGTCCATATTCATTTGTTTCAGCCCAATAATACACTAGCAATATTCTCAAAGATACTTTGTTAAGAATTGTATTTCGAATTAGCAATTGACTATCAGCATAGAGATATTATCGAACATGATTCTAAATATAGTAAAATCATAAAACACATGCACACAATTATAGCTCTCTGTGGGCACAGAGATAATGGTAAAACTAATTCTTGCTGAATTTTAAGCAATTCTTGACTATAGTATAAAGTATAGGAATAATATACTTTACAAAGATTTCAATGAAACTTTAGAAAAAATGATTTTAATTTTTTTTTAAATGCCAAAAATTTTTGTGGAGGCCAATGATATGGTGATTAACTTAGCATTATATTTAAGGAATATTGAATAGAGAATATAGTAAAGTTTAGAGTTTTCATCACAATTCTTATATTCTATGCATATTTTTCACAATCTTTTTAAAATATGAATGGTGTTTTTGTTGCTGAACGTTTTATCTTTCCTTTTCCTTTCCCCCTTTAAGAATAGCTCCTTTCAAAATTTTCTTGATCTTTTAATAGAAAAGCAAAGCATTATAAAAAATATATATAAAACTTATGCAGAAGTTGATGGATCTATGGTAATGAAGCTTATAAAAATATTTTTTTTACTCATTTAAACAATAGAGAAACACCCTTCAATTAAAATATTCTTACCATATTAAAGAGAAAATATTAATTTGCTGTCTTACCTCCTTTAGAATTATCCTTCTTAATGGAATCAGATTACATATTACAACTTGGAGGATTCTATTGAATAGGAAAGATTATTTAATGGACCAACACCCTAGCCGGTACACTAGCCCTAGCCGGTACACTAGCCCTAACCACATATTCCACTAACTGGATTAGTGGTCCTGTGTGCAACCCCTGAAAAATTCAGTACAATTGATCTAGGCATCTTGGAGGAGATTGTGAATATGCATGCAGACTCAGACAGAGGAATTGCAAATAATAGTAAGACAAGAAAAGTAACTGTTATACATAGGGGGTGTAGAAGAAATCATTTTATATTCATTGAAGAAATGTTTCTGGTTGTGCTTCAAAAGAGAAATGAATGAATAAATTCTACTTTAATAAATTGTTGAGGTCTGTGTTTGGGTGAGGACAGTGGTTTAGTCCGGGCACTTGACATAAAGGCTGTGAATAACTAGTTCCGTTTTATATCTTAGTCTTACTGAAAACACAGCAAATACATTTTTTTGGGTAGTAGTGTCTGCCTTGTAAAATTTGACTTCATTTTATCATCCACATACATTTCAGTCCACACTCAGTTTTTGAAGAAATAAATTCATACTTGGATTTGATGTGGAAGCAAGTGTTAGTAATAATCTTGCATCCAGTGTGGTCCTAACACTAGATCACAATTATGCTATAATTAGTGAAGCAATAACACATACAGTTAGCACTCTCCTTACCACTAGTCTTGATAAAATATATTGTTACATGAGACAAAAGGATAACTCTGTTTCTAATTCAATGGTGTTTAATTCAACATGACAAGAAAGACATACCACATTAATGAATTCAATAATTCCCCATAATAATAAATACAACTAGCTACATTAAAATTATAGTAACAGGCAGTTGTTTTATCTCTGGTAACATCATTTCATATTATATGCAAACCATTAATCAGCTACACCAATTAAATAACCAATGTAATTAATTAGTTCACACACATAGTGTGGACACTTTTAGTGTTAAATGGTAGAAAACTGCTCTTCCTTGAGAGATATACTAACAGTTTTGTGAAGTGACCATGCTTTCAGTTTTACTTAAAGATGGCTACTTCAACATCACTGTAAGAAAAACTAAATCATGATAATAATTATACAATCCATTATAACAATAAATACAAATAGCTACATTAAAATTCTATTTAACAAAATAATTTGAAATACCAATCATCATTGCATAACACACAATATTTTCATATCTGGCAACTTCTTGTCATATTACGTTGTGCACACCACATAGTTCAGTTCTTGGTGGTCATTGTAAGGAGGACAGGGGAGGCCAGTGAAGCAGGTTGCTTCAGTGGGGTGAAATAGTGCACCACTTGTGAAAGCTTGACTACCAGTTAAGGACTCCATAGCTTGGTCCACACATTCAAATGTAGTTCGCCTGTGACTCATATAGGCTGTCATCAGATAGCCATAGTACTCCCTGGTCCAGGTGGGAGGGCAGCTGGCCTTAGCTGGGATCATGACTACAGTTGGTCTAGTAGACACATGGCAGACAGCACAGGGAGCATTGTAGTAACTAGTTTCTTGGATACGATTGTGATACTCTGCTCCATGAATGGATGAATAATCCTGTCTGAGTGCTCTGTATGTGAGAGTAGAGCTGTATTCTGGATATTCTGGCAGACAGAGATAATTAGATCCACCTCCATCTTGATTAAACCACGAGCCTCCAGCTATGCCAGAGTAGACTAGCTCAGTACCAGTTACTCCAGGGCAAGAACTCTTCCCCCACCTGATGTAGGTGGCCCCTCCACTTGTAGGTCCAGGGAGTCCTTCCTTCCCCTGGGGGCCATGTTCTCCACGGGGTCCAGCTGGTCCTGGTGCTCCATCTCTCCCTGGAAGACCATTTCTGCCTCTCAGCAGCTCAACAAACACACTGGATGTATTTGTCTCACTCACCTGCAGATGCTGTCCCACAGAATCTGGCAGTGATGCAAGGGGATAAATATATAGCCTCATTGTACAACTATACAGCACTCACACACATAGTTAGGTGGAAATACCTTTGCAGTGGCAAAGGAGAACAAATATGAAGATAGGGACAAAGAATTTGGAACCATTTGTAGGATACCCAAGTTATTGTCTGAAAGGGCTCAAAAATATCTCTAATTGTGTTTTGTTCTTTTTTTGTCTGTTTTTATATAGAGATGGAAGTTGAAATTTTAATTCATAGCTGAACAGGATGATTCATCATAGCATCAGAAAATACAAAACAAAACAAAAAAATGGATTCTATTATGACTTATTTGGAAGCTAGATATATTTCAAATTTTATTTTTAGTTAAATATTGCTACGGTTGGAGACAACAGCCCCTCCCCCTTCCCTGGAATATAATTTAGCAGAGCACCCATCCTATA
Source organism: Lycopodina hypogea (assembly GCA_963969325.1). NCBI lineage: Eukaryota > Metazoa > Porifera > Demospongiae > Poecilosclerida > Cladorhizidae > Lycopodina > Lycopodina hypogea. The sequence continues at coordinate 8,299,420 of OZ017786.1, read as the reverse complement.
GACAGAAATAACGAAGACCTCTTCATATAATGTTAGATCTATTGTTAGCTATCTCATCCCAGATACTTGGGCCTTCAGGTCTAAAAATGAAGGAAAGAAAAAGAACTTGAAGTGGCTTAGGCACAGTTTTCCTGACGTATGTGTATATAATTGTAGTAAGTGGGGTGAATTACTCAGGCATTTAATTGTGACCACAACAAGGAAATTTCTGGGGAAATTGCTTCATAGGCAGGAATTTACTCTCATCTTTACGAAACTTCCTTATAACCACCCCATGGTGACCCCTATTAAACCCTGTATATTTGAGCCCTTTAGGCCCAATCATCTGGGAGAAGTTAGTGGACAAACAGATATTCACCTAACTTTGTTATAACATCCCCAGGGTGATCCCTATCAAACCCTGAAAATTTAAGTTCTTTAGGCCCTGGATGTTGAAGAAGTTAATGGACAAACAAGCAAACAAACAAACAAATAAACAAACAAATTGAGAATTATAGAAAGACTAGAATATTACCCATGGAGACAACAAAAAATATCTTACTATAATTTGATATTTTTATTTGTAAGTTTGTTCCCTGCAACATACCAGTAGGCCTTTCCCAATTATGCTAGCATAATTGGTAGCTGGGAGTAGAGAAAACTGAATACACCTGTAGTGGATCACTTTTCATATTTCATGGATTAATAACATGTTTTCTTGGAGTATGAAGTCAAAATAGCTAGGCAGACAAAAACTGGATTATCTGTGCCAACATATTCAAAGCACACATTGGTGATCAAGGTGGGAAATGCTCAAGCAATTTCATGAATGCTTTAGGGAGTTTGTATCATTCAAATCTTCTGAGTTATTATCTAACCCAACAAAGAGAACACAGCTAAATATAAAACTGGCTACTACTGTAAATGTTGGCAATTTTTGTTAAGGCATCATACAATCTTGAAGGAGATGGCCCCTTAGTATTGTCACATATGAACATATCCTTTCTTTTCTCTATTTTAACTACAGTGCATTATCCCAATGCTGCTGCTATTTGCTATATGATCACTTTGGTTGAAGTTTTACAACGATCTCTAAGTACTATTGAATGCATTCAAAACATCCTGTTTTTTATCCTGCTAGGCTGTGTGAACTTAAACCTACCAATATGATATTGAAGACTTAAGTCTTCCTCTTTTTCACTCTATTAATTCAAGACAGCATGAAAGCTGGGCTACCCATATATTGATCCCAAGCTGTGGGTGTGTCTGATGGCAAAATTACTGGGGATAAACTACCAAGGTGGTCCAGTGGTAAGCAATTTATTTCAGTACAGCCTTGGTTAGCTGCTCAACATTCTTTTGATGAAAGACAAAACTGCCTGCTGTTGGGAAGATTATTGATTCTTTTTTATTTTCTTTTTTTATTGTTGTCATTTTTATAAATTGGCCTTTGACTTTAAATGAATATTTTTAACCTTATAAAATTGACTACCTATATGTGGGAATAATTGATTAAAATTAAAGCATAACTGATACTTTTAGAAGCATAATTGGTACTTTTTAAAAGCATAATTGGTCAAAAATGGAGCATAAAAGAATAGCATAATTGGTCCAAAAATTAGCATAAATGGGAAAGGCCTTCATACCAAACACTAGCCCTGGGAATCAAAAAGAAAAGGAAGGGGATTTGGGCTAAGTTTTGCTGACCTGGTTTAAGATATGTTTACATAATTATGGTTTGTAGTTTACACAATTGAGGTCTGTTGTAAGTGGGGTTGTAGATTCAGGCAAAGAGTTTTGACCCCAACCAGGAAATTTTGGGGGAAAAATAGCCCCACAGACAGGGCTTTACTTGCTCTTCTCCAAACTTCCATATAACCTCACCAAGATAACCCCACAAAACCCTGATAATTTTAGACATGATCCCTGTGAGTAGACAAGCAAACAAACAAATAAATTATCAAAGGAATGTCGAAAACCAGCTCCATGCCATTACAACTGGCAAAAAGAATCTGGAACTAATGTTATAAACTATGACTTATCAATGTTTCTGGTTGAGTTACTATAGTTAAACACAGGCCCAGGTCCAAACCTTGTGACCTGTGAGATGTGAGTTGGGGTCACTGCAATGCCTAGAAAATGAAGAGTTCATTGCAATAACATTGAATATCACCATATTGAAGGATGTTATATATATATGGGCTAGTTGTATTACAGTTCTAACTTGTAATGTCGGGGCAGGTAAGGGTGGGAGTTACAGGGGCTTGAGCCCCCTCACTTTTTGGTAGGTGGGGACAGAGCCCCTAAATTTTTTGAACAATGATGTCAACTTTTGAAAGTCACTGTAATTCTAGCCTCTCTCTCTTCTCTTTCTCCTTTCCCCCTCTTCTCTCTCCCCCCCCCCCCCCCCCCATGCTCACAGGGACAGAGAAAGTGAGCAGGTTTTAAATATGGTATTGTGTGTCTATTGTGTGTCAACATACATATGAAGCTATCTGCTAAAATTCGGTATGTGTAGATACACTTAAAACACCACCACTACCTGTGAACCACTAACAGTATTCATCAATGAATAATCTTGCATTCTGCCAGTTGGCTCTGAAATTAGAGAACCAAGTTGAATTTATTTTGACAAAATGGCTAAGAGAATGAGACATGCAAGCTTGCTTGATGTTTGCTTACAGCAAATAGATAGAGTGTTATAGTTCAGCCAGAGATAATCCTTTAAGATCAAGGTCAATCTGAAATAGACCCTGTAATTGAGGAAGTCAATAAAGATCAAGAGGTTATTCAACCTGAGATTGGTGATCCCACTTTCAGAGATGCTGAAATTTCATGTTCTACATAAAACCGGGCAATTGGTAGCTCTAGAAAATTTAATGAATGCCAGTCCATATGCTGTACAGACCAAAATCAACCATTTCAGCCTAAAAATAAGGAAATACTTTTAGGTTTCTCAAATAATGGTTGCAATTTTATGGCTAGTTGGTATACTACTTTATACACAAAAGCAGTTAACAGATAACTGTGATCTTATTGAAGTTGCCAGACAATTATGTGCAATGTCAGATGAATGCAGGGAGCATTTTGGTGTATTTAAATAGCTATGTTTTTTACTCACACTTGATTTATCAAATTCTCATGCTTATCAATTTCCCAACTAATACTCTTGGTAGTGCTTATGCTCCCCCCACCCCATTTAAAAATTAAATATTTACAATGTTTTATGTAGGGAATAAGTCTTGCTACCCCTTTGCCCACATATATTAGGTAAACTGAGCCCCCCTCCAATATTTTGATGCTTAAGCCACCCCTGAATGTATCCTTTTATTTATGACTACATACATGACTATCCTTATCCCTTAAGTGTAGGTAACCTAAGACAATGGAGGTATTCCATGAGTGTGGAGGAGAGTGATGATAACTAACGCAATGTTATGATAGACTCTCCATTGCTAATTGGATCACATACTTAGCAACATTCTATTTACATGTTAATTACTTGTGGCACACATATCTAGTTACACTTGGAATGGTGTGAGTGGGAGAGATGGAGGCATCCATAAGTTGGTGAGATAAAAAGGAGTTTTTACCTGCAGTTGCCACTAAATGGTTTCACAAAATTAGAATTATACTAACAAAAAAATGCCACAACTTTAACCTGATCTAACTGTTCTTGGGTCCTGTGAATTGGTTTGGGTGTGGACATTCAAGTTCAAATTTGAAAATTGGAACTCTATATTGTAATAAATATTATGGTAATTATTTTAAAGAGGTCCAAAATAGGACAGCTCCTGTTATCTAAAACGGATGAATGATATGTTATGCTATAGTGATCATTGCCCTTGGTGGTAGCGGTTTCAAAAATGTTGTGAAGTATATAATCTGATAAGTGAAATAGCTTCATCATAAATATCTATTAGTTATCTTATTCTCCTCACAGTCAGAGTGCCTCAATATATTTATCTTAGATTATCTCCATATCTATAGAAACTCGTACTAACTGCTCATTTTGAGAATCATGAACCGAGTCTATCAGACTTAATTACTTTTTTAAAAGTATTATTACATTTTAATGAATTTTTTTTTTACTTGGAAAGTTAGAAATTTCAATTTTGAATAAAAATAAGTTTTTTAAATGTTTTATTTGAATATTTTATGGCCACTACTCTGTCAAGGACCAGAACTTGGTCACTATTAAGTCGGGGTATAGCTACAGGTCTCTTTTTTCTTTCCTACAAGAGTGCCTCATTCTCTATCCCCAAACTCAAAGTTTATGACATCCCTGGATTTTTAAAGTAAGTTTTACTTCCTTGAAATATGGTTAAGTGGAACATTAAGTTTCCCTTCACAAGGATGAAAAGGGGATAGCTCATGGAGTACCCTAGCTTGCTCAATAGTGTTAAAACTTGTCATTACTTATTTGAAAGCGGTAAAATATTACATTGGAGTAGGAATTCTTAGTTCATGTACTCCGAATTTAAAGTCCAGTCTATGTGCAACCATTATGAATATTGTAGCATGCTTTTGGATGCTTTAAAAAATGCTTTCCTGATATAAAATCTTCAGTGAAGTGGCTGATCCACTAACTGAGATTAAAGTGAAGGCATTCTTGGTGCATGGCAGAATTGACATGACCTAAACCTTCTGTGCCAACATTTGGGGTCATGTTAATAAGTAAGTAAAATAAAGCTAAAGATGTTGATTGAGGTGAAGTTAAAGGAGAATGCATTCAACGTTCATATGAGGAAATGTTTCTGGTTGTGTTCCAATGGTTATACACGGGCCCAAATTCAAACCTTGTGACTTGTGAGGTCTTTGTTTAGGTGTCTAGAGAATGAAAAGCTCATTGTAATAAGATTGAATATCACAATATTAATTCTGTATTATGTATATGGGCTAGCTGCATTACTGCTACACATTATCGCTGTGTGTGTAGGTAACCTAAGATAATGGAGGTATACCAGGAGTGTGGAGGAGAGTGGCGACAACTATTGCAATGTTATGATAGGCACTGTTACAACTGGATCATATACTTTGCAGCATTCTTTTCACTTGTTAATTATGTAAAGAGAATGAGTGATATGTTATACTATAGTGGTCCTCTCAAGAATAACTCTTGATGGTAGAGGTTTAAAAAATGTTGTGAAGTAAATGATCCAACAAGTAAAATAGCTTCCATCACAACAAACCATTAGTCATCTGACTCTCCTCCACAGTCATGGAATGCCTTCATTGTTTTTTTTTCTAAGATTACCTCCACATTCATAAAATAGTCCAATTATTTTATAAAAATAAGGAGTGAACCTTAAACAAATTGTAACACAAACATTTTTAACTGTTTCTAGTACAGAAATATGTGCTCCATAACATACTAAAAGTCCCCAGGAATCCCTGGGGGGAAAGTATAGAAAATTTAACCGAATGCACTTTTTAACCAAAATTCAGCCAATTGAATGTTACAGAAACACCTAAGGGTATACTGAAAATTTTATAGTTGATAATAATACAATTTGAGTTACAAATAAAATAAAGATATGTTTTTAATCAGAAAATTCATCAGTTTCGTCATCAATATAAAGATCGTCAGTGTTTGTGGAGCCAAATCCTCTGCAGTTAACACACATGCAGGTGAGCATTTCACATTATGTTTCCGGCATATACACCTCAAAGTGCTACAGCTATGTGGCAGTTACACCTTATAACTTTCATGAGCTCGTCTGGAGCTGGGGATAAGTCAGTGTGCACTGACATGAGTCTTCCTTCACGCTTTTCCCAACCAGTACTGTGTCCATCACTATGGATGATTCCACAGCTTTTTCTACTATGAACAAGTCAGAATCCCCTGGAGCATGGTACACCTTGCATTTCTTTTTCTCTAGGTAGCTGCCAAGCATGTTGATGAATCTTTGCTTGTTCATACTGTTTGCCAGAAAAGTTGCTTCCTTCATGTTGAGTAGCATTTCCTCAGAGAAATTTACATTCACTCCAGCTTGCCCTTTGTTTCGTCTCAGGTGCATCATGTCCTTTGTGGATGTTTCACCATAGGCAACACAAATGATAATTGCTTCCCATACTTCCTTGCCACATAGTCTGTGTACACTGTGCATAAATCATAATAAGTGTCTCCTTGTGTCCATGGGATGCACTGAAGGAGGGCACCACCATCAAGCACATACTGAACCTCACCAATAATTCTTGTTATGTCTGGTGTTACAAGGCCCCAAATGGTATTGGCTGCACCAGTTTCTGTGGCTGTCGAAGCAGTAATGACGAATCTAACAGGACTGGTGGGAAACTGCAGATCTCATACTTCAAGATATACTCTAGATTTTCAGTTGTCTTTGCAGCAATTGTTAGTCAATTGTTAGTCCCTGGGAAAGGAGTTGAAGGGGTATCTGAACTGCAACACTATCAATTTTCACTTCAGACTTTGTGTCTAGTGTGGCTACCTGGTTTTTCCTCTTTAAATTGTATTTTGCAGCTGATCCCCCTCCATGCTAGCTAGTATGGCATTACCAACATCTTTTGCTGCAACAACATTAACTGTACTCCAGTGAAGATGCTTTATAGACTGACATCAAGAGTGAAGGGGTTCCTTCATGCAAGTACTTCAAAATTGTCTGAGTGTCCTTCCAATCACGCTCCTGCCTAGTGCCTGATGACATAGCTACATCAAAGATTAGAACTATGATTTCTTGAAATTTGAGCATTAATTATAATGCACACTCATGCACAATACTAATAATACAATTTTCTATACTTTCCCTCTAAGGATTCCTTAGGACTTTTAGTATGTAATAGAGCACATTTTTCTTCACTAGAGACAATTGAGAATGTTTGTGTTGCAATTTGTTTTAGGTCAAACAATAAAATGAATCGACTAAAGCTGCCCATCTTGAAAATCTGTTTTGCACAACTACATATTCACTATACATTAACAGTTCAACATGGAAAAGTGTTACATTCCATAACTTCTACTGGATAGAGTAGCAGCAATGCATGTTCCTGGCTAGCCAACTAATTATCTTACTAAAATTCACAAATTGTTTGTCTGTGTGTCTGTCAGTCTGTATGTGCAGGCTCTAACTTCTCCCAAACCACTGAGGGATCTTCATGAAGCTTTCAGGGATTTATTAGGTCACCTCACTGCACATCCTCGCAAATGCTTTGCTCAGATCACATAGCTATGGGTGTAGTTTTTTCAATGGGAGTGGTTTGATGATGAGGAACACAACCTATCACAGAATACAACCTATCCCAGAAAATTGGCATATTTATTAATAGTATTGTTTGTTTTATTAATGAGATCAGTGTCAATTATCCCTACATGTTACATATGAAAACCAAATGTGTTAGTTAGGCAGGTGGCCAATTTAAAAAGCACCCATATAGTGGGTTTTCTGTTAGTTCAAATAAAATAGATGGCATGTTAAAGTAAGAATTATCTATTTTTATGAATGCATTTTTTCACTTAATTTTCACTGGAGTATAATAATTTTCTTTCTTTTAATATTCTTCAGATACAATGTGGATTATGCCTGTATGATTCAAGATGACTTCAATGTAGTGTGAAGTATGCAGGTGTTACAGTGTAGGTGTGTGGGTTTGTGGTTACTTTATGACATACGTCAGAGCATACATAACAAACAACAGTTCTGAATCTGGTAACCTCATGGCATACTATTTTGTGTACACCACACAGTTCATTTCTTGGTAGTCATTGTAAGAAAGACAGGGTAGGCAATGAAGCATGCCACTCCAGTGCGGTGGAGTATAACACCATCTATTACTCCTGAACACTAGTTAAAGACTTCATAGAGCAGCATGCACACAAATATGAATCACATGTGAGCCTATTTTTCTGAAATTAATAACCTCTTGTCCAGGTGGAAGAGCAGCATGCCTTATTTGGATCATAACTACAGTGAGTCATGTAAGCATATGGTAGACTGCACAAGGAACATTGCGGTAGTAAATTCCTGGTATATGAGATTATGCTTGATCCACAGACCAATGCATACTGTCATGTACCTGATATGTGACAGTGGAAATGGATTCTGGACCTGTTAGCTGACAGAGATAATTAGACCACCTCAACCTTTATAATACCAGGAGCGTCCTGCTATATCAGAGTAGACTAGCTCAGTGCCTGAAGCCTATTTTAAAAATATTTTTAATCATTTAAACATTTAAACACCAGCAAAATACCCTTTCATGTTCTACATCAAACAAGGCAATTGGTAGCTCTAGAAATTTTAATGAATGCCAGTGCATATGCTGTACAGACCAACATCAACCATTTCAGCCTAAAAATAAAGAAATACTTTTAGGTCTCTCAAATAATGGTTGAAATTTTATGGCTAGTTGGTACACTACTTTATACACACAAGCAGTTATCAGATAACTGTGGTCTTATTGAAGTTGCCATACAATTTTGTGCAGTGTCAGATGAGCACAGGAAGCATTTTGGTGCATTTAAATAGCTATTTTCCCCCTTCACAATTGATTTATCATATTCTCATGATTATCAATTTCCCCACTAATATTTTTGGTAGTACTTACGTTCCCCCCCCCCCCCCAATTTAAAAATTAGATATTTACATTGCTTATATTGCCACCCCCTTGCCTGCTTATATTAGGTAAACTGAGCCCCCCACCCAATATTTTGATGCTTGAGCTACCCCTGAATGTATCCTTTTATTCATGACTACATGATTATCCTTAACCCTAAGTGTAAGTTACCTAAGACAATGGAGGTATTCCATGAGTGTGGAGGAGAGTGATGACAACTAATGCAACGTTATGATTATTGCTAATTGGATCATATACTTAGCAACATTCTGTTCACATGTTAATTACCTGTGGCACACAGATCTAGTTACACTTGGAATGGTGTGAGTGGGAGAGATAAGGACATCCACAAGATGGCTAGATAAAAAAGATTTATTTACCTGTGGTTACAATTAAATGGTTTTGGTGAATTGGAATCATACCAACAAATAAATCCTACCACAACTTAAACCTCATCTAACTGTTTTGGGGTCCTGTGGAATGGTCTGGGTTTGGATATCCAAGTGCAAATTTGAAAATTAGAACACTAGATTGTAATAAATATTATAGAAATTATTTTCCGGAAGTCCAAAGTAGGACAGCTCTTATTATCTATAACGGATGAATGATAATTCATACTATAGTGGCCTGCTCAATAAACACTCTTGATGGTAGTGGTTTTAAAAATGTTGTAAAGTAAATGATCCAGAATGAAATAGCTTCATCATAACAATCCATTAGTTATCCTACTCTCCTCCACAGTCATAGAATGCCTCAATATCTTTGTCTCAATTTAATTCCATATTCATAGAAACTCCTACTAACTTCTCATATTGAGAAAATATTGCCAATTACAGAGTTCTAAAAGACTTAAGCCCTGTCCACACTGCACAATAAAACTGGTTTCATCCATGTCTGGAACAGGTTCCACAGGTCCATACTATATCTGGTTTCATCCCAACGGGTTCCACCCAGATTCACCTGAAACCTTCAGAAGGGTAGGTTTCAAGCAGCTCAGATTTATTGAACATATCTGTGTCTTTATTGTTGATGTTCTCTATTATAGGTTTGGCTACTAACAGCTATCTCCCTGCTCTCTATCCTACCTTTGTGTGGTGATATTGTGAAGAGAAAGAGAGAGAACATTGAAGCACAATAGAAAATAAAATACCCTGTTTCTATATTTTTTTATACATGGTAGAGAAAACTGATTAATCTGCCCAGCCAATTAGTCAGCCAACGCAGGTGATATGGAGCAAGTTCAGCCCTCTTCTAGTGTGGATGCAAGAAAACATTAAACTGCATATAGTGTGGACAGGGCTTTAATTACTTCTATTTTTTAAGTATATGATGTTTTAATGAAATTTTTTTTGGTTGGAAAGTTAGAAATTTAAATTTGGAATAAAAATAAGACTTCAAAATGTTTTATTTGAATATTTATGGCCACTACTTTGCCAAGGACCAGAACTTGGTCATCATTATGTTGGGGTATAATTTCAGGTCCTTTTTTTCCTTCCTACATGAGTGCTTCATTCTCTATCCCCCAAGTCAAAGTTTATGGCATCCCTGCATTTTGGAAGTTAGTTTTACTTTTTAGAAAATATGGTAAAGTGTAACGTAAAGATTCCCTTCATAAGGATGAAAAGGGAATGCATCATGGAGTACTCTAGCTTGCTCAATAGTGTTAAAACTTATGTTATTATTTATCTGAAAGCAGTAAAAATATTGCATTTGAGTAGGAATCCTTAGTTCATGTACTCCGAAGTTAAAGTCCAGTCTACATGCATCCAATATGAATGTTGTGGCATGCTTTTGGATGTTTTAAAAAAAACTCTGATATTAGGTGTTCAGTGAAGTAACTGATCCACTAACTGAGATCAAGTGAGGGCATTCTTGGTGCATGGCAGAATTGACATGACGTCAACCTTCTGTGCTAAGGTGAGTGGTTATTAATAAGTAAGAAAAATAAAGCTACAGATGTTGGTTGAGGTGAAGTAAAAGGAGAGAACATTCAACATTCATTTAAAGAAATGTTTCTGGTTGTGTTCCAATGGTTATACAGAGGCCAGGATCCAACCTTGCGACTTGTGAGGTTTTTGTTTGGGTGACTGCAATATCTAGAAAAAAACAGCTCATTGTAATAACTTTTGAACATCACTATATTAAGCTGGTATTATATATAGAGGGAGAGAGAGGCTAGCAGCATTACAGCTACACATTATTGCTATGTGTAGGTAATCTAAGACAATGGAGGTATTCCATGAGTGTGGAGGAGAGTGGTGACAACTAATGCAATTTTATGATAGACTCTCTATTACAAATTGAATTATATACTTTGCAGCATTCTTTTCACATATTAATTATGTGTAGAGGATGAGTGATATGTCATACTATAGTGGCCTGCTCAATAATAACTCTTGATTGGTAGGGGTTTCAAAAATGTTGAGAAGTAAATGATCCAACAAGTGAAATAGCTTTCATCATAACAATCCAGTAGTCATCTACTCTCCTCCACAGTCATGGAGTTCCTCATTGTCTTCCTCTTAGATTACCTTTACATTTATAGAAACTCCCCAAACTGCCCATCTTGAGAATCTATTTTGCACAACTATGCAGGCACTATACATTCACATGGATAAGTTTTACATGGCCATCAACTTCTCCTACTAGATAGAGTAGCAGCAATACATATTCCTAGCTAGCCTATTAATTACTATAATTCACAAAAAAATTTGTCTGTGTGTCTGTCTGTATGTCTGTGAGGGCTCTAACTCCTCCCGAACCGCTAGACGAATCTTCATGAAGCTATCAGGAATTGATTAGGGCACCTCACTGCATGTCCTAGTGAACACTTTGCTCAGATATGGTAGCTATGTGTGTGATTTTGTTAATTAGTGTGGGTTGATGACAAAGAACATAACCAATTACAGAACGAAACCCATTACAGAAACTTGTCGTGTTTATTAATTGTACCATGTTTGTTTTATAATGAGATTTGTGTCAATTATCCCTACATGTTACATAAGAAAACTAGATGTGCTAAATATGCAGGTGGCTAATTTAAAAACAACACATAGGGCGGTATTTATGTTATTTCAATTCAATTAGATGGCATGTTAATGTAAGAATTATCCACTTTCATGAATGTATTTTTTCACTTAAATTCACTGGATGGTAATAATTTTCTCTTTTTTTCTTTTTTTTTGGATAGCCTTTGGGTACAATGTGGACCGTGCCTGTATGATTCATGATGACTTCAATGTAGTGTGAAATATGCAGGTGTTACAGTGTAGGTGAGTGGGTGTGTGGCTACTTTGTGACATATGTCAGAGCATACATAAAAAAATTTTTTTTAAAACATTTCAGAATCTGGTAACATCATGGAATAATATTTTGTTCACACCACACAGTTCAGTTCTTGGTGGTCATTGTAAGGAGGACAGGGGAGACAATGAAGCACACCACTTCAGTGTGGTGGAATATAACACCATCTATATTCCCTGAGCACTAGTTAAGGACTTCATAGAGCAGCATGCACACTAGTATGAATCACTTGTGAGCCCATTTTTTTAAAATTAATAACCTTATTCAGGTGGAAGGGTGGCATGCCTTAGTTGGACCATGGTTACAGTTAGTCTAGTAACTATACAGTGCTTATAAACATAAATACGTGGTAGCAAAGTTATGGGTTTCTATTATAAAGAGCTTCAAGTCCAGATTCAAACAATTAGATTGAAATAAATTCATTAAAATTGGTTGGCAGCACCATAAAAATAGAAATCAGGCCATAAAAAATCTGTTATATCCTATTTCAGTGAAATTTCTAGCAAAACATTATCCTTTTTTTTTTTTTGGAAAAATATCACAAGGTGATAAACTAATGCACTTCAGGCTAGTGACAATTTTAATAATATGCTTGTGTGTGTGTGTGTTTGTGTGTGTGTGTGTGTGTGTGTGTTGTAGTCCACACAATTTGAATCCAGTTAGCATGAATTTCTGCTTTATTCAAAATTATCTTGGGTCCCCACATAGGAATAAGGCAAAATATTCCAAGGGAAATGGTCACCTAATTTGAAAAATTGAATTGCCCAAACAAACAATACCCATGTGCACTATTACCTCCAGCTGAGTTTTGCTGCTTCAGAGATATGCATGAATTTGCAAGCAACAAGTAGGTGAGCTTTTTTCACTTCTTACTACCTATTGCTGTTCAAAATTCCACAGAGGAATACCCACACTGAAAAAGATCCACCAAGAAATAAGAATTTGCCACACTGAAAGCAGGTGAATTTTTCTTCTATTTTTTTGGGTATTCAGCTGTGACAAAAATCTTTTTTGTCCCTCTTATAGTGATGGCAAGTAAATCTTGGAATCTGTTTTCATTGTCTGCAATTTCGAACTGCTTCAGAAGAGCATATTTTATTACTCCATCAACACATTTTGAAGAGGTTGTGGAGAGTGAGTCTGTTTCATCATTTGAAGGTGATTTTGGTGTGGACTGCACCTTTGAGAAGTATATGAGAAGTGATAGCCAATTGCAGTGCAGCCCTATGCAGAGAAGTGCCAACAATGCAACCTCCCTAGGGCAGAGCACAAAGATGCATAAGACAGTGATGATGATGCAGGTGACCCCACTTCCCTTTGTTACTTTCCATCAAAATCATTCTGGTTTCTTATATATGAAAGCTTACCTGCTATGCTCTTATGCAGGGAATGTTACTAACCACCGTTTGATCAATTGGAGCAACTTGGGACTGAGTTGATAAAAATTCATAATTCATTGACAAAAAAAATAAAATAAAAAAAATAAAAATCATGACTGATTATGCAGTAAAGCAATAATATATAAATACAAACATAAAAAAAAGTTCAAGAACTTGCCCTTATTTAATACTATGTGATCCATGCCTACTTCCCTAAGCATACACACATTACATAATGTAATAGTGATCTTCAATTAGTTGCAGATTATATCTTCTTACCTGTGTACACATCAATAATATATGATGGCACAATACGTGTGCAGTAACCTGGTCCATTGAAAACCTGAAATCTGATAATTAAAATTTTTACCATTGATGATGTAATTTCGAATTAAGAGAAATTCTTATAATTCAATTCAAATTTTCTGTTAATTCAAATTTTTTCTTTCAATTATTAAATTTGAATTACGTGGATTACACTGTGTGTGTGTGTGTATATATATATATAAAAGGAGATGTCTGTGTGTCTGTCTGTCTATAATTCTGTCTGTCTGTCTCTCTGTCTGTCTGTCTGTATGTTTGTACCATTATTCTGGCCAACCCTGTGGATGAATTTCTCTGAAACTTGGCATGATGATAGGTTTTGACCCAACTTAAAACATGGGCTAAAAAGTTCAGAAAGTGGTTACCATGGTAATTATAAATAGCCAAATATGGCATTCGGCCAGAAAAACCCTTGGAGCTACAAATCTAAAACTTCACTCTGGGAGTAACATGGGCTGGGTCCAACTTGGCCACACCTCTTCCTTTCCTTTCCCTGTGTAATGCAAATAAATGCCAAAAATGGTATTTCAGGAGCCAAAAAAATAGGAAGTTAGACCCATGAACCCATGAACCCATGAACCCATGAACCCATATATATTTGGAATCAATATAATCTGTGGAATGTTTAAAGTAAATGTATAAGACCACACCCTTTACTGTTTTTATGTCAGGCTAAAAGGAAGCCAAAAATAGTACTATAATCTTTCATGTTGAAATTGGCCGGGCAACGCCAGGTATATGCTTGTAGTATATATATATAAGGAGATGTCTGTCTGTTAGTCCGTCCATGTGTGTCTATCTGTATGTTTGTACCATCATTTTGGATGAACCTCTTGGTAAATTTCTCTGAAACTTGGCATGATTATAGGTTTCGAACTAACTTAAAACATGGGCTAAATTATCTGGAAAGTGGTTATAATGGTAATGAGAAAAAGCCCCTAAAAATTTTCATTTTGCCAGGAAAACCCTTGGATCTACAAATCTAAAACTTGGCATTCATATCCAACTTAATTCTGGGAGTAATATGGGCTGGGTTCCACATGGCCAATCCTCTTCCTTTTCCTGTGTAAGGTTAAAAATGCCAAAAATGGTATAGCAGCAAAAACATTTGAACCCAAAGAATTGGACCATGAACACATATTTGTAATCAATATAATCTGGGGGATGATTTAAGTACATTTATATGACCACACCCATTTCTGTGTCCATGTTAGGTCCAAAAAAAGGCAAAAATGGTACTTTGGCCATATAAACCCTTGGAGCGGCAGACTTAAAACATGGTATGCATACACAAATTAACTATGGGAGTAACATTGGTGGGATCCCTCCTTGCTACACCACTTCCCATTGGTTCATAACAGAAAAAAAGTATAAAAAAAAAAAAGGACTTCTGAATAAAGAGTGGACCTAAGGAGTTTGATCCACGAAAACATTTTAATATATATTTTTGTTCGTGTGTATGCAAGTTTGTATGTATATGTCTAGGCATCATGGACAAACAATGGGACCAAAAAGGGTGAAAATTGGCATATGCCATCCAAGAACCCAGGCAACATCATAAAACACATGTGGGCATGGTAATGGGTGTGGTTTTGCCATAGCCACATCCACAAGAAGTTATTTTGGCTGATAAAAGTTAATCAGAAGCAAATCAGGCCAAAATTTGGCATGTGGTCTCCAAGTACCTGAAAATGCATTAGTAACCACATATGGGTGTGGTTTGTCCATAGACAAACACACCGAAAGTTGTTTTTGGCAGGCATAATTATATCCTATGTGTGTGGCTATGACCAGACAACACCCATTGACACATACATGGGATTAGTAATGCTTACTCAGCTGCTTGGAAACCTCATTCCAAATTTCAATCCGGTTGGTTCTTTGATTAGCTTGTAATAGAAAGTGTGTGTGGCCATGGTTAGACCACACCCATATGGGATTAATAATACTTTCTCTGGTACTTGGAGACCAAATGCCAAATTTTTATCTAATTGGTCTCTGATTAACTTTTTTCCAAAAAAAAATTCCTGTGGGTGTGACTATGAGAAAACCACACCCATTACCTTGTCCATATGTGTTTAATAATGCTCACCCTGGTTTTTGAAGAGCATATGCCAAATTTACTTATTTGGTCCAATTGTTTCACTGTGATGCCTATACACACATACATATAAACATATGTACATACTTATGAACCAAAATATATATTAAAGTGTATTCAGAAAGCATTATTCAAAAATTCTTATTTTGGTACTATTTCACTCTACACACCAATGGGAAAAGGTGTAGCCTGAAGGGATTTCGCCCATTTACTCCCAAAGTTAAGTTGTATAGGCATACCATGTCTTAAGTCTTCTTCTCCACGAATTTGTCTGATCAAATTACCATTTTTGACCCTTTTTTTTGGATCTGAGTCCTATGCATGTACTTAAAATATTCCCCAGATTATATTGTTTCTAAATATATATGGGGTCATGGGTCTAACTCCCTAGGTTCAAGTGTTTTTTCTGAAATGCAATATTGGTCATTACACAAGGAAAGGAAGAGGTGTGGCCTGGTGAAACCCAACCCATGTAACTCCCTAAGTGAAGTTGCATGCCAAGTTTTAGATCTGTAGCTCCAATGGCTTTTCTGGCAAATATCATATTGGGCTATTTCTCATTACCATGGTAATCATTTTACAAATTTTTTAGCTTATGATATAAGTTGAGTCAAAACCTATCATCATGCCAAGTTTCAGAGAAATCCTCCTATAGGTTTGGTCAGAATGATGGTACAGACAGACAGACAGACAGACAGACAGACAGACAGACAGACAGACAGACAGACAGACAGACAGACAGACAGACAGACAGACAGACAGACAGACAGACAGACAGACAGACAGACAGACAGACAGACAGACAGACAGACAGACAGACAGACAGACATATCCTATGGATGTGGCAATGACCAAACCACACCCATTGACACACACACATGTGATTTGTAACGCTCACCCAGTTGCTTGGAAGTCCCTTTCCAAATTTTAGTCTGGTTGGTCATTTGATCAGCTTTTAATAGCCAAAACAAATTCCAGTAATTTATAATGATGTCTCAGAATCTCCTGACTGTGACTCTGAAGTAGACAATTTTATGCAAAGAAATTCATGTGGTATTACATTGAAGAAGTGTGCTATTTAAAACTTTTTTTCCCATCTATCTATACTTTAAAGTATGAATAGTCTGTCGGTTTGTCTATCTGTCTGTGTCTCTGCTATACATGCCTGAACAGTAGAAGATAAACCCACAAAACCACATATTTGTTTAGAATCAGTGTCACCATGGAAACATTATGAGCCTGTCTACATGGCCACACCTTTTCTATATTAAAAAAAGCCAAAATGGTACTTTTGCCAAAACAAAAAAAAAAAGGAACTACAGGCTTTAAGCTTTGGCATGCCGACACAACTTTACTTTTCTATTAACATGAGGTGCTATCCATCTGGTCACACCTCTTTGTATGAAATGCTGGAATATCAAAAATGGTACTTCTACAAAAACACTTGACCTAATCACATGTTCACTTTTGTTTTAAAAGTCTACAATATATGTCTTCAAGCAGAAACTTTTGTGACTACAGTCTACTAAAGGTGGGCCAAAAAACCACCCGTAGGGAGGGTTTTTCGCTAGTATATATAAAGTTGGTGTGCCTATTTGTTGGGTGCTATTCAAAGCCCCCAGGTTTGGTCAAAACTAAACTATATTTGGTGGGGTATTTAGAGGGTTCGGGATGAGGTTATTCATTGGACAGAATTTTTTTTTATAAAGTGGTTCTGGTGAGAAAAAAAGAAATCAAGTTTCTATTAAAAAAAAAAAAAAAGGACCTGAAAAACTATGGCTTGGTGGTTAAAGTAGTGGTCTTCCCAGGTGAAATTCTCAGGTTCGATACCACCAAGAATCTTTTTTTTTTCAAGTTCTTTTTCCTGTGTTGTTGTTTTTTCTTCTTCTTCCTCTTCTTCCCCCTCATTCATTTCCTTTTTCTTTCTACTCTCTTACATCTAGAATACAGCTCCACTCTCAACTACAGAGGAGGAACATACAGTACTGCACCCATCCATGGAACAGAGTATGAAGAACTTCTCCATGGAACTCATAACCACAATGTCCCTGTGCTGTCTGTCATGTGTCTACTAGACCAACTGTAGTCATGATCCCAGCTAAGGCCAGCTGCCCTCCCACCTGGACCAGGGAATTCTATGGCTCCCTGATGCTACCTACAAGTAAGGCCATCATCGAACTACATTTGAGTGTGTGGACAAAGTTATGGAGTCCCTACATGGTGGTCATGCTAATACAAATGGTGCTTTATTCTACCACACTGAAGCAACCTGCTCCACTGACCTCTCCTGTCCTCCTTACACCATCCACCAAGAAATGAACTGTGTCATATGCACAAAGTAATATGGAAAAATACAAGGGAGCAAATAGATGTGTAGGAATGATTTTCATTTCATGTTATATTTTTAATGTAGTTTTTTTAATACTACTATATAAAAGATAAAAAAAGATTAAATTTATCAACATAGTTTAGTCTTTCATACTGCTACATTTAATTAACAATAGGAGAGAAACAGATCCTTACTACAGCTTAGGAAACAAAACATTACATAAGGGTTTTGACTGTGATAAGGCTAACCAGGTGTGTAAATTTCTTCACCACTTACAGCACATTCACTATTCTAGATTATGACCACACTTGAGACAAGATTAATATTAACTTCTGTATCCATGTCAAATCCAACTGTAATTTATAAAGAACTAGGTTTGACTAAAATGTGTGTGGATCAGTTGAAACATAATTATTGAGGGCTTCTATATATTCACAAAGATTTTATACAGTTTTTGATTTTAGATTTAGTTTTGATGGTAAAAACTTTTATCATTGATGAGAGGGAAGGGCCCTTAAACAGTTATAGCTTTTAAATTTCCTTTTTTTATATTAAACACAATTTAAAGTGATTCCCCACCATTTTAAGCTTTGACAAATGTTGATCCTCAAAAATAACATAAACTTCACCCCCCCCCCCCCCCCCCCCCCCCCCCCACTTTTAATGTGCTGTCTCCTCCCTTGGGTATTGAGTACAATTTCATTCTGGAGTAACATGAACTGAGTCCCACTTGGCCACACCTCCTCCTTTCCCTGTGTGAAGCTAAAATGCCAAAAATGGAATTTCAACAATAACACTTGAACCTAAGGCGTTAGACCCATGAACCCTATATTTGGAATTAATATAATCTGGGGAATGTTTTAAGTACATGTACATGTTTACACTCATTTCTGTTTTATGTCATGCTCAAAAAAAAGGCCAAAAATGGTACTTTGACCAGACAAACCCTTTAAGTAATAGGCTTAATACATGGTATGATACACAAATTGACTTTGTGAGCAACATGAGCTGAATTCTTCCTGGTTACACCTCTTCCCATTGGTATGTAAAGCAAAGAAGTGCCACAAAAGAACTTCTGAATATCGCTTGGACCGAAGGAGTTAGATCTACGAACACACTTTAATATATATTTTAGATTGTTATTTTGTGTGTATAGGCATCAAGACATGTGTTTAGATGTAGCAACACGCACAGGATGTTATTTTGGCTGAAAATAGTTAATCAGAGCCCAATCAGGCCAAAAAATTGGCGTGTGGTCTCCAAGTACCCGGGAGAGCATTATTAGCCACAAGTGAGTATGGTTTGGCCATGGCCACACCCACTGGAAGTTTTTTTGGCTATTAAAAGCTAATCAAATGACCAACCAGGCTAAAATTTGGATTGAGACTTTTATAGCAACTGGGTAAGCATTACTAATCTTGTGTGTGTGTGTGTGTGTGTGTGTGTGTGTGTGTGTGTGTGTGTGTGTGTGTGTGTGTGTGTGTGTGTGTGTGTGTGTGTGTGGGTGTGGGCATGGGCATGGATTGGCCATTGCCACACACATAGGACATCATTATGCCTGCCAAAAACATATTTAGGGACTAATCAGGCTGAAATTTGGCATATGGAGTCCAAGTAACTGGGTGAACATTATTAGATACATGTGGGTGTGGCAATGTGTGTTGTTTGTTATTCACACCCACAGGAAGTAGTTTTGGCCGCCAAAGGCTAATTAAGAGCCAACCAGGCTGAAATTTGAGTGGGTTCTATAATTTTTCATGTTGACATTGGCGTGGCATATATGCTGCTAGTCTCATATATATATAAAAGGAGACGTCTGATGTCAGTCTGTCTGTCATGTGTCAGTCATACGCTAGTAACATCATTCTGGCCAAACCTGCGGGTGGATTTTCTGAAACTTGGCATGATGATAGGATTTGACCCAACTTAAAACATGGGCAAAAAAATCCGGAAAATAGTCACCACGGTAACGAGAAAATCCAACAACAAAAAATTGGTATTTTTGACAGAAAAGCCATTGAGCTACAGATCTAAAACTTGGTATGCATATATAACTTTACTCTGGGAGTAACATGGGCTGGGTCCTACCTCGTCACACCTCTTCTTTATCCTGTGTAAGGCTAAAAATGCCAAAAATGGTATATCAGCAAACACACATGAACCTAACCCATATGTATTTGGAATCAATATAATCTGGGGAATGTTTTAGATACCTGTATATGACCACACCCATTTCCCATTTCTGTGTTCATGTCAGGCCCAAGAAAGCCAAAAATGGTATTTTGGCTGTACAAACCCTTGGAGCGACAGATTCAAAACATGGTATGCATACACAAATTGACTTTGAAAGCAACATGGGTTAAATCCCTCCTTGTTACACCACTTCCCATCGGTGTGTAAAGAGAAGAAGTACCAAAAAAAAGAAAGAACTTCTGAATAAAGATTGGACCTAAGGAGTTAGATCCACAAACACATTTTATTATATATTTTGGTTCATAAATATGTATGCACGTTTGCATGTAAGCATCACCGCCAAACACTGGGACCAAAAAGGCCGAAATTTAGCACATGCTCTCTAAGAATAAGGAAAATATTTTTAAACACATGTGTGCATGGTAATGGGTGTGGTTTTGTCATAGCCACACCCACAGAAAGTTATTTTGTCTGAAAAAAGTTAATCAGAGACCAATCAGGCAAAAAGTTGCTGTGTGATCTACAAGTACCTGGGAAAAAAATTATTCATTATATATGGGTGTGGGTTGGCCATAGACACACCAACTGGAAGTTGTTTTGGCTATTAAAAGTTAATCCAATGACCAACCACACTGAAATTTGGAATGAGGTCATTACTGAGTGGCTTCTATGTTTCATGTTGACATTGGCCAAGCAACACTGGATATATGCTGCTAGTCTCCTATCTTCTTATACTAATAGAGCTAGTGATGTTTATATATTTATATATTCTTATGTATATATATGTAGGATAACCTACCAAATGGCTGTAATGATTTAGTTGAAAATTGGCAGATATGATATTCAGGTAAGCAAAAGTAACCTCAGCTATGTCCCATTTGTCCACACCCCATTGTTCAAGTGGAGGAACTAAGAGAAGCCCAAAAAAAGGCTCTTCCACATCCATCATTATATTTCATGAAGGGAATGCATACAAATTCACATGCTAATATTTCAAAAAGACGTTAATATATTTTAACACTACCCATCAGGTTGACAAGATAAAAACCTATCAGCAATCTAAAATGAAGTTGAACTCAGAAACAGTACTACATGAAATCCTATTGCTACAAGGGACTGCTGCTTTGGGAGAGCAGCTGAAGGTACAGAATTCTGTGCTCCCATTAACCACCTCCGCCCCCCTCCCCAACCTTCACTCATCACTATTCCTGTACAACAAAATTAAGTTCCTGTACAACCTAAATAATGACTCCAAAGATTTCACAGGAGGAACAGTGTTGGAAGAAGAAAAAAAAGTGCCAAAAGAGCTTATTACTAAAGAGCCACAGACATAGTATTAATATGAAAATTATTCCAGTGAAGATATCAAACTAAACTTAGTGATGTATGGTAACAACTGAGCTTCCCATCATCATTGTTTGGCACATTCAAACTACAATTTTAAAAACCCAAGCTTGTAAGAAGACCATTGACTTTTCAACAAAAAAAAACAAAAAAAAACAAGCAGAGCACAACAATAAATCTACATACAGACGTGATCACTGCTACCACATCTCTTCTAGTAATACATATCCACCTGCATAACATGCCATCCTAAACATGTTAAACATACCTTCCAGTAAGACATATCCTACTTCAGTTCAAATATCTCAATAATATATGTCCATTGATACTACATGCACTCCTGCAAAACATGTCCACCTGAAAAACACGCCAACATGTAATACAAACTTCCAATAAGACTTACCCTCCAGTAAAACCATTCCTCATTCAAGAGGTGTCCTCATGACCTCCCACAAGATATTTCCTCCTGCAAAGCATGACCTCCCTTTAAGACATATGCTCTCATACAACATGTCATCATGAAAGATATGTACTCCAGAAAAAGAAGTCCACCCATAAGACATGTCCTTCCTTAAGACAATTTACCCGGGAAAGCATTATTGTGGTTTGTCCATAGCCACACCCACTGGATGTTGTTTTGGCTATTAAAGCTAATTAAATGACTAACCGGATTGAAATTAGGAATGATGTTTTCAAGCGACTGAATGAGCATTACTAATCGCATGTGCATGTGTCAATGGGTGTGATTTGGTCATTGCCACACCCATGGGATATCATTTTGCCTCCCAAAAACTCATTTATGGACCAATCAAGCTGAAATTTGGCATATGGAGTCCAAGTACCCAGATGAGTATTATTAACCACATGTGGATGTGGCTATGTATATGGTTTGTTATTATCCACACCCACAGGAAGTGGTTTTGGCTGCCAAAAGCTAATTAAAGTACCAACCAGGCCAAAATTTGAGAGGCTTCTAGCTATAATGTTTCATGTTGACAATGATGGAATCAGTCAGTACAATCAGAGTAGCTTTTTGGCATTCATTGTCCTTTGCAGCTCTTCATACAATTGAGCATATCAGCTTGTGTGACCTCAGGTAGTCCCTCACTGGTGAGATGCTGGAGTAGATCAAGTCTGAGATGGCAGTTACTAGGCATGTCTGTGTGGTAGATCAGCTTTTCTCCTTCCGGGAAAGAATCAGACTAGTGTGATCAAGTTCAATTCCTTGGCCATTTTTCTCCTTTCTTTCACTCTAAATTTTTTTCACTCTAAATTTTCCTCCACTGCTTCAGAACAAATACCTACATGCAATTATAGTGATAGTGTACTAACCTGGTATGGGCTATGGCTAGGGCTAGGGAACTTACCTGCAGGTGTGTAATAGGGTAACTCATCCTTGACATTCTAGAAGAATTAATCAACAGCATTTTTAAGGAGTTAGGGCTTCCCTAAAGGATCCAGGATGACTATTCCCTGATGACTTAGGCAAGGCAGGTGGTCCAGAGACTGTGGACAGGGGAACTGATGGAGAACAAGAAACATGATTAGTTTGTGTTGTCATTATTAACTTCCTCTGAATAGACAGGAAACAGTAGTAATGGTGAGTAGTTTGTGGTCTGATTTTGTCTGTGATGTAATGTTTAATGTGCTTTTGAAAGTGCTTTGGAAAATTGATTGATTCCGATATGGAGCAGTCAGCTTTCCCCGTGGTATGATTCTTTTTGCCCAGTGTTGTTAATTTAATCTCTGAATTATTTGGGCAATATCCATGTTGAGGCACTGGAGAGGGAGGGGAGATAATTATAAAGGTGCAGACCAGAGTGTGCAGTCATCTGAGGTTCCATGGGCTGGTGAGATGTGAAGTAGAGTGGTCTGGTGATGATGCTGTCACAGCTTTATAACAATACCATCAAATGTGTGACAGATTCAGATAGCAATTTTATCAAGGCCTTAAGCTCTTTGACAAGCAACCTGAATCTACAGATGATGAAGACAATAAGCCTCACGATGGAGGTGAACTGTGAGAGATGTCAATGACGTAGAACAAATGATTAATGCCTCTTCTGAGGATGTAGACCACCTTCAAACTCCACTAAAGATATTGTGCACATTTTCTCAATCTCTCAATCTCATCGCATTAGCTTAACCTCATTGCCATGTCTGATGCCAAATCTGCACTGAAAGATCCAACCTTCAAGAGAAAAGGCAGGTTTTAGCAAAGTGCATGACAGTCTAGACTAAATAGCAGAGGAGTCTGCTGAACTGTGACTACATTCATGAACACTTCAAGGCACTCTTTTTATTGTCCCCAATACTGCTTGTTGGAATAGTCTCATGAATCAAAGAAGAAACTTTGAAATCACCTGGATGATGCAAACAAACAATTTATAGTCACTATTTGTCATTCTACAGCTCCCACGATTCCATAACCAGGGCATCACCTTCATCAAGGACCGGACTGCTCAAATATCTCCATAATAATGCTACAAATCTTCGATATACAAGCACCTTGGGCATACCCTTATTCAAGGACTTCAGAAAAGGCTTTGAACAGTTTTTTTTGTAGTGAGAGTTTTCCTTTGCAATAATCATGAATCCATCTTCTTCTCCAGTGTCATCACTGACTTCCCTTTCTGAGAGCCAGCCAGCCACCCATGCAGATGTAGACCATTAAGAAATTTTAATTCTTGAAATGCATAAGCAGCAGAAGCTATTGCCATTCCTCTGTATAATTTATTACTAGGTTAACTGGCAGTTCTTTATTTTCAGCTGGGTTAGAGTCAAGAAGAAGGGTGCCCAGTAGATGGGAGTGCAAAGGCCATGAGTAATCTGGATTAGTAGATTACTGGATTGATATTTCAATATATATATATATATATTAGTAATAAGAATTGTACCCAATTTTGGTTAACCTACCAGATTCAATCAGATACACTAATCATTCATTATTTTTATTGGTGGTCTAGCAAGACTATGAGTGAAATATGATTATTCATGTCATTACTGAAGGGTCAGCAAATTTGGTTTTAAATAACATGATTTTTTTTTTTGTCTTGTCATATTACCACACCTGCCAACCATCCCCAAGGATTGTACAACAAAAAAACAAAAAAACAGGAGATACCAGAAAATGGAAAAATCTTTGAAAATAGAATTAAACTACCATATTTCATTGATGATGAATATGCAATACACCTTCATTATAGTTGCCAACATTCCCACTTCTATGGGATAATGATATTTCCTGTTTTTAGACTCCTATCCAACCTCTGTCCCATCATATCTTCCATCAAGTAAGCAAGGTCAAAGTGCAATTTATAACATCTTTGTGCTACTAGAGCATTGGTCAGAGCTGCAAGTTTAGTGAAGG
Source organism: Lycopodina hypogea (assembly GCA_963969325.1). Taxonomy (NCBI): domain Eukaryota; kingdom Metazoa; phylum Porifera; class Demospongiae; order Poecilosclerida; family Cladorhizidae; genus Lycopodina; species Lycopodina hypogea. Next base: position 8,274,524 of record OZ017786.1, on the reverse strand, counting down.
ACCATAGTTAGCTCTATAATACAAGCAAGTTTTTATAACTCAAGCATTGGATGTAATAGTTTAGTCATGGCTGAACTTGATTTTAATTTAGAGCACAGTTTAAGATAGTTTCTTAGACAAGCATCATAGTAAAGAAAATTTTTAGGTATATGAAGGTACACCCCATAATACACATTGGCCTAAGCTATCATGTAATTACATCACATTCAAAATTTGATAAACCCCAATTCATATTGGGTTATTCTAATTTTTAACCTCTGGTATTTCTTTTAAATGTATCATAGTGATGGGTAAATGACTTCTATATTTGACATATACAAGATATTGACAATACAGTTTTTCCCTTCAGATATTTGATTCTTTGCAAGCATCTTTCAAGAGTCAGTTAGTTGATTTTACTACTGCAGCCAACTTTAGTTATCCCTCTACCCAACCTACAACAGTAATGTACCTTTAAACCTGAAGTGTCCTGATGTAGTTAGATGGATATTGACTTGCAGGAAAATGATACATGAATGGTCAGAGGTGAAGGAAAAGCTTGCATAGTTTTAATAAACTATGAAACTGGTGGTAATTTTCTTGTTTATCTGAAAACTTAAAATAAGCATTAAAAAACCATGGCCCAATAGTAAAGGCACTTGTCAACTTAGCAACAAATCCTGGCTCAAAATCCAAATCCATGTTGGGCTCTTTCCTGCTCCTTTCCTGCTCCTCCTCCCCTCCCCCCCCCCCCCCCCCCCCCCCCTCCTTCCTTTCTTCTTCCCCCATCCCCTATCCAATTTCTTTCCTCCTCTTCTTTCCACCCTTTTTCTTCTTTCTTTTTTTCTTTTAACTCTACTTTTCTTCTTTCAACCCATCTTTTCCCCATCCTTCTGATCTTCTTTCCCCCCTCTTTTCCTTCCTTCTTTAATTCTCTATTTTTTTTTCCTTCCTTCTTTTCATCGCTCTCACAAATTCTTTTCAGGAATGGTACCCCTAGTGGGTAAGAGGGACATATGCAATTTGGCATGGTTAGTGTTATAGAGGCATTGAAATTGTTCAAAATTTTATAATTAATAAAAAAAAAAGTATTCCATATTTTTCTTCTTCTAGTTACTCGATGAAGCTTAAAATTTGACTAATAGATAAATTTTGTTCTGAAATGTACATTTGCATATTCTTACTATAACTCATGTAATGTGTGCCCATCTGTCTGTCTGTGTGTGATGCATCTCCTCCCAAACACGGACCAATCATCCTGAAATATCGGGGATGCTCATTGGCAGGGGCTTGGGGTTTAGGTTATTGGTAACACTTCCCTATTCATGGGTAAACACAAAGTTGTAATATGATTCCATTCAAAAATAATTAGTCTAGGAATTTGTGTTTACATACCACACTGTAATCTGATCACACAAAAAAAAACAACTTAAGTGAGTTCAAAAGACACTATTTACTAAAGTGGCATTAATAATTCTGTCTTTCTATTATAGAAAGATTTCTCAATTAAAAGTGAACAACATTTACTTCATACTTCATCAATTTTATGGTAGATTTATGGCCTGTATCATAGCTTAAGAACATTACAATAGCAATTCAGTCCATGGTATAATTGTAACCTATTACATTGTGCACACCACACAGTTCAGTTCTTGGTGGTCATTGTAAGGAGGACAGGGGAGGCCAGAGGAGCAAGTTGCTTCAGCGTGATGGAATAAAGCACCATTTGTATTAGCATGACTAGCATGTAAGGACTCCATAGCATTGTCCATACACTCAAATGTAGTTCGCCTATAACCCTTATATTCTGACATCAGATAGCCATAGTACTCCCTGGTCCAGATGGGAGGGCAGCTGGCCTTAGCTGGGATCATGACTACAGTTGGTCTAGTAGACACACGACAGACAGCACAGGGAACATTGTGGTCTTGAGTTCCTTGGAGAGGTCCTTCATACTCTGCTCCATGGATGGGTGACCAGTCTCGTATTCCAACATGATAACTAAGAGTGGAGCTGTATTCTGGATCTGTTGGCATGCAGAGATAATTAGATCCACCTCCATCTTGATTATACCAGGAGCCTCCAGCTATGCCCGAGTAGACTAGCTCAGTGCCTGTTACTCCAGGGCAAGAACTCTTCCCCCACCTGATGTAGGTGGCCCCTCCACTTGTAGGTCCAGGGAGTCCTTCCTTCCCCTGGGGGCCATGTTCTCCATGGGGTCCAGCTGGTCCTGGTGCTCCATCTCTCCCTGGAAGACCATCTCTGCCTCTCAGTAGCTCCACAAACACACTGGATGTATTTGTCTCACTCACCTGCAGATGCTGTCCCACAGAATCTGGTAGTGATGCAAGAGGATAAATATATGGCTGTACTAAACAACTATACAGCACTCATACACATAGCTAGGTGGAAATACCTTTGCAGTGGCAGAGGAGAATGAGTATGGTGAAAGATAGAAATATTTTCATGCCCATGGGTCTGAGTTATATGTCTTTCAAAAAATAAAAACTAAAATATATCTATATTTGATTGTATTCTGAATTTTTACCTTCTTTTATAGAAAGCTTCATGTCTTAATTAGATGAAATACAACACCATAGCAACTGGAAATAAACCAATAAAAGCCACTGAATCATACTATGGCTTGTTTCAAAACAAGGTATGTCTTAGTTTTTACATTTGGAAATATTTTATGTGATAATTATAGAATATACTCAGTAGATATGATGGTAAGTTACAGGTGAGATAATTACAAACTCCAACCAAATATATTCAAATCCTAGGAATGTTATATTTATCTCTCTTTCTCTTTCAAGGGGCAAAGGCAGATAGGAATGTTATGGAATCTGAATTCCATTCTGTTCCTAGAGTCAATTAAAATCAACAAATCTAGCAAAATAAGAACAAGGCCATTGCTGGTGGTCAGGTTCACCCTAAATAACGGTTAAGTGCCACCAAAAAAAATAAAATAAAAGACATCAAACGTTAAAAAAAAAACATCAGCAAATCAACCAGAATACATTGCAGTCCTAAGATATGGGACTTTGCCATACTTGCTCTCTCAGTTTTTAGCTAAAGAAGATGAAGACAAGTACTAGAGCTGATCAAGCCTTAATTAGGTTCCTCTGGTATGGTGGAAACACTCCCCTACGTTAGATACCAGATAAATTATTATTTCCTACTTCATCCAATTTTACAGCTGACAGTTTTGGCATGGTATCATTAATCTTTTTTCCTTGAGATAATATCATTCTACTTAATTATTTAATAGGTAGCTAGTGGATTCTCCTTATACTGGAGGGAAGAACAATTAGCTTCAAAAATCATGGGAAAGTACAAAGACACAAGATCTTGGTAGGCAACTAATTCTACAACATGCAATATAATAGGGAAACAACAAACAATCTTTATACCATATTATGACACCCATGAAGAAGAGATAATGATGACTCAGATAGAGATTAAATTAGCTGCTAATTATGAAAGCTAAATAGCATCCAAACCTGGCTGAGTGGTTACATTGAAGGAGAATGTGTACACCAGACTGCCTAGATATCCAAAATGAGGTTATAAAAATGACACATCTCCAAAGCCTATGAAAGATTACATCACAAGTTTAGTACTCCCCATATGCCTCTACATGGGTTCATGGCAAATTAAATTACTGAGCAAGTCACACTAGGTTTGCAAAGTGATTGAAGATGTTATGGTCTATAAAGTATGTGCAAAAGGAAAAAAAACTGATAAACTTAATCTCAAAGTTGTGGAAAATTCATTTATATCATCGAATCATCGCTTTAATATTTTTGCTAGGTACTGATTATATTTGATTTCACTTCTCACATTAATTATTCTACTTGTTGATCCTGATTTATTATAACTATACAATATGTGTGTTAAGGTGGGAGGGTTAGGCTGGATTGTAACAGGTTCTACAATAGGGAAGAGAGAAACATAATCTAAGACTTACAATTCCACTTTAACTCCTATTTAGGATTTTTTAGATACATGTATTACTTTTGAAAGATAATTGTAAGATGATTAAGGATTCTCTTCTTTGTATTTTCATGTATCCCACAACTTACTCACCTGTGCTGTCATAATAATGTTAGTACCAAACCCTCCAAATTTCCTGATATACCACTATGATTATTATTACTTTCATTTAGTTACTATTATTGAAACACACCCAATGAATAGGTGTTTGAATAGGTGTATCTGTTTTAAACATTCATATAAACTGATTAATCCATTGTTACCAGTCTCAATGCAAAGACCACAGTCACCAGTCACATAGAGAAAATTCCACAGTTAAGAGTCTCTGCATGCAAAGTCCATAGTCAAACATTTCTAAGTGCAAATTCCAGTGTCAAAAGTCTCTCAGTGCTAAGTCCAGAGATAACAATCTATGAGCAGAATAAAAGAGATTATAAGAATGATAAAACTGGATGAATACACAAAGTAAATATAGATATAACCACCACAACACAAAAAAAAAAAAAAAAGAGTGGTCCCACACTAAGACCTGTGGCAAATAATTCTATAATATTTATTAAAAAATAGCCTTTTAGACCAGTAAAATAATTTTTTAGAACACTTAAGATGAGATTAAAGTTTCAGACTTTTGGGGGTTCTATGCAGTAGAAGTACTTAGTTATAACCACAGGATTTCAATACAGTAAAATTACTTAATTGTAACCAATTAGAAGAATAATAAATTATTTTGACTTTTAAAATTGTATTTTCAGGTTTCAATAGTCTATTGGTGGTATGGTCATTTTTTGGCTGATTAATTGCATTGCTGTATGGAAATAATGGAAAGGATGAAAAGAAGGGGGAAGGGAAGGAACTGTCAAATTTTTCAGTAATTCATGTGTTACTGGCACAGTGCAGTGCAGTGCAGTGCAGTGTAGTGCTCTGACTTAGCTTCAGTGGTTAAGAGAATGAACTACCTAAAAGAAGAGAAAAATTTTTTTTTTAATTTAGTAGTAACTTAGCACTTTTTGCAAATATTTCCTTTAAAAAGCATCTCCACTCTGGACTACAGATTTGCTTGGAAGCAACAAAATTCATTTAGAAGAGATATTTAACAACAAAAAAAGTAAATAATTTTTTTTTTTTTTTTTTGCATAGTGAAATACGTTCTATGTTTTCTAGAGTGGGCAGGTGGGTGAGTTTTGGTTATATATAGTCACAATGGTTATTCTTTGAAAACAATATTTTACTAACTAATAAAAACCAAATAAGGCAGAACCAGGTAAAGGATCATAATTTTTTATGTTAAATGAGAAATTATTGTACTCTGGAAAAAGGGGAGAGATCTTAGAAGGAAGGTGGGCAATTCTATTGTTGACTGAAGATTATATACACTGGCCAGAAGACAAGATATGTTGTGCTCTATGAAATTCTTAACATTTGATGGAGGTATGACTAAGTTGTTAACTGACTTGTATGAAATGAAGAATTCAAAAATACAAATTTAAATGGATGTTTCAACTTTGCAAACAGATATGCAAAGGATAGTTTGCTAGTTTAAAAAAAAAAGGTCAAATTGGGGGGGGGGGGGGATGTTGGTGTTTTAAGAACTGCTTAATCCCCAGGTATGGTAGGTTGCTGCCACCAGAGTCAATACCCAGCTAACAAGGTCCTTGATTCTTAAATACCAGAGTAATTTAGGTTATAAATTAAGAAGAACTTTATTAGCAATTTAGCAAAAGACTCCTGACAGTGGCCTTTCCAGGGTCTTTTATACCCCTAGCTACACATTAGCATTACATGATACAATCTTACATACATACCTAGAATTTAAACACATTAGCTATCTATAGGGTTCCATAAACTAATATAATACCTAAGACTCAATAACAGCACAAGTACAGACACATAACTTGGTTGTTTATCTTGTTCAAATATATGTTTACAATGTTCTGGGCCTGGCTTGGCCATGTTGAGGGTTGACCCTTGACAGGGGACATGGCCCCCTTTGGGCCCTTATGTAGAACTGCTAGTGGGAGCTTAAAATGAAAGTAAAGAAATTAAGACTTTATTCAAGTAGAGCACCAGTTAGGTGATTTTTTTTTCCAATTATAACTGATCCAAATATCACTGAATGATGTAATGCACTGTAATATGTATTTATACTGTGGTCTAAGTAGCTGCAGTCTTCTTTCCTCTTCTTTTCCTTTTTTTACACTGTTATGACTAGCAAGCTAGCTGCCCTACTGTCCAACAGATATTGCCATTAACACAACACTTGATCTTAGCATTGCTTGGTTTCTGTGAGAGAGATCACATGAATTAGGTAGTAGAATGATTATTAAGATAGCATGTCTGGAAACACATGTTGCTAGTCAGTGTAGAAACCTTTCTTGGACACTAGACCTTTCAGGCATAGTTAAGTGTGAGAAAGTACAGAAGGAAAAAAAAATAAGAAAAAAGAAATGAAATGAAAGGTTCTATGCAGTTTTACTGACTTCATCTAGAGGGTTTAGCATTGTATTGATAAAGAGAACTGAAGGAGTTGAGAAGTGATGGTTAGGGGACTATAACAAACTTGCGGGAACAGGCACTTAATGAAGCCGATGAGATGCTAAAATTGAAATGGAAGAAGACTTCACAGCTATTCTGGGATTGAGAGTGATTGAGACACTTATTTGATAATGAAAGTACTTAATAGGTACTAATATTGATAGGAGGTGAAAGGGAAAGATCATGCACAATGAATTTCAAAAACATATTTGATCATACATCTATGGGGCAGACACAACACCAAAGCTCTGTACATAATATTTTAGTCAATGGTCTGAGGGACTTATCATTTGAAAATAAATGTATTGCAAGAATCAGTGTAACAATAAGATGCAACTAATACCATTTTTAATTCCCACAAAGGTTGAGGGTCAACAAAAGTTTCCAGATATTGTTGCAATGTCACAGTCCAGATAACCTTGTCCTTTATAGATGTGGAGCCAAGATATACTTGTTAATGATAATAATATGGTCATACTAAAATTTGTAATTTTACTGTTGATCAGCTTCTAGAACAGAAAAAAAAAAACTTGGAATGTTTACGGTTCTATGTGGGGAAAGAGGAAAGGAAGATCAGAAATATTATAGTAGTACAACTGTATTTAAGATAGCATCCTTGTAATTACTTGTAAATAAGTTAAAAAGAAGGAAAAGAATTCCCCAAGAGGAGGTGGAGTAAGCCACTTAGATACACATATGTATATGGCAGCAGGAGGGAGTTCAAAGAGTCCCACGTTTGTGATGTGATGATGGGAATACAACTAGGAGACAGATGTTTACTACAGGAGCTCCATATGTGCATCACAACTTTTAGAAGATTTGTAAGTCACTATGACTGGAGTAATTACTGATATCACACAATTAGGTTGAAGGGAGTACTACTACAATCATGTGGCAGACATAGAAGTCTAGATAGTTGTGAGGTTAGAAATTGCCATAGAGTCCTGCCTTCTTACTGTATACAGGAGATAAAGAAGCAATTTATTATTATCTATTAAAATTCAGTCTTACTACTTCATTTCTTTTAATGTTTACTTTATTTTAATATTTCAAAGCACCATTAACTCCTGGGGATGCAATGTTCTTTGATTGATGGTAGAAAGAAATTCTGAGATAGTGGAGGGACCCCAAATGTTATTTGAGCATCATCAGTCAAGCTGTTCCAGTGATGGTAGCAGACACACAGACACACAGACACACAGACAGATTTTGCATTATAGCAAGATTTTCCCAGTGAAACTAAGCATAGCTGATTTACCCTGCATTCAAATCCTAGACTGTATCAATTTTTCATTTATATAATATTAGCAGCATATTCCCAGCGTTGCCCAGCCAATGTCAATATGAAACATTATAGAAGCATCTCAAATTTTGGCCTAGTTGGTCCTTTAAAGCTTTTGCCAGCCAAAACTTCCTGTGGGTATGGCTAATACCAAATGACACCATTGCCACACCAACATGTGGTTAATAATGCTCATATGGTTACTTGGACTCCATATGCCAAATTTCGGCCTGATTAGTCCACAAATGAGTTTTTGGAAAGCATGACGTCCTACAAGTGTGGCAATGACCAGACCACACCCATTGAACACACACATATAATTAGTAATGCTCATCCGCTTGCTTGGAAACATTATTCCAAATTTCAGCATGGTTGTTCGTGTGATTAGCTTCCAGTAGGTGTGGTTATGGTAAACCACACCTATATGTGGTTAATAATGCTTTCCTGGGGCACTTGGAGACCACACACCAAATATTTGCCTAATTGGTTCCTGATTCACTTTTATCAGCCAAAATAACTTCATGTGGGTGTGGCCATGGCAAAATCAGACCCATTACCATATCCACATGTGTTTAATATCGCTCACCCAGGTTCTTGAAGAGCATTTTTAGCCTATCACAGGGTAAGGAAGAGGTGTGTCCAGGTGGAACCCAACCTGTAGCTTCAAGGCTTTTTGTTGCAAATATATCTTCTTTCTTTCATTACCATGGTAACCATTTTTCAGATTTTTAGCCAATGTTATCAGTTGGGCCAAAACCTATCATCATGCCTAGTTTCAGAGAAATCCACCCACAGGTTTGGCCAGAATGATGGTGCAGACAGACAGACAGACAGACAGACAGACAGACAGACAGACAGACAGACAGACAGACAGACAGACAGACAGACAGACAGACAGACAGACAGACAGACAGACAGACAGACAGACAGACAGACAGACAGACAGACAGACAGACAGACAGACAGACAGACAGACAGACAGACAGACAGACAGACAGACAGACAGACATCTGTTATATATATAAATAGGAAATTTTAGTAAATAGTCAGAGAGACTTTTTTTTTAAAATGAATGTATTTCAAGAATCAGTACAACAATAATTTGCAATTGATCACATTTATTTTAAGTTCCAATAAGATTCAGTATCAACAGAAGTTTAAGGTAATGTTACACGATTACCGTCCATACAACTTGGTCATTTATAAAATTGGAGTTCAGAGATGCCTGCCAATGAATCATAATAACTTACTATGATTGCACTATAGTTCAACTTCTAGAACAGATTAGACTAACTTGGCATGTTAAACCAATGTAGTGTGTGTGCATGTGTCTGTGATGTGTGTATTTATTTTGTGGGACGTGGGAGGAAAGAAAAAAAAATTATAATAATGTTGCAGTGTTTTGGATAGTAACTTTGTAAAAATTACTCACAATTACATTTTGGAAAAGGGAAAGATAGATACACATATGTATAGGCAGCAGAAGGGAGTTCAAAGAGTCGCATGGTAGTGATGTGATGATGGGAATACAGCTAGGAGACAGGTGTTTACTAAAGGAGCTCCACATGTGCATCACAACTTTTAGAAGATTTGTAAGTCACTATGACTGGAATAATTGCTGATGTCACACAACTAGGTCAAAGGGAGTACTACTACAATCATTTGTCAGACATAGAAGCCTAGATAGTTACGAGATTAAAAAGGACCTGCCTTTTTTACTGTATACAGAAAGACAATAAAACTATAATATTATAGTCTACTAGCAGGTATACCTGGTGTTGCCCAGGCCAATGGCAACATCAAACATAATTGAAGCCACTTAAACCCCAATTTTAGATATTGTGGTTTCAATCAAAGAACAGCAGCTCATAAGTTGGTATGCAACGTGCATTGCCCATTGATTTTTTTAATATTTTTTTTTAGGAAAAAATAACAGAGGTGTAAAATCCAGTGTTTCTGGTTGTATTATCATAGCCCAGTTTACTCCCTTGGTAAAGTTCCATATGCGCCTACGTTGCTCAAGCTAATGGTAACATGTAACATGATTATAGGCACTCAAAACACATTCCTAGATCATGTGGTTTAATTCAAATAACATTAACTTATAAGTTGGTATGCAACCAGCATTACCAGTTGATTTTCATAACTCTATTCAAGCGTAGTCAGCCTTAAAGTGAGGTCTTTTAGACTGAAACTACCCCCACCACCTCACAGGTTTGTTTATGTGAAGGCTGGAACATGTACACCATAGAAGTGACCTTATGGTCCTATAACTTATCCAACGCAGAATGTGGGGGGGGGGGGGGGGGGGGGGGGAGGGTAGTAATACACTTTCCTGTTACATGCTGGACCAATCAAGCTGACAGACAATAAAGTATTCTCGAAAACATCAGGCTGTATTTGATGCTCTTCAGAAACAGCAGAAATCACCATGTTTATCAGGGATTAGGACCCTTTGTCCAACACAGTGGACAGTTCAAACTGGTGCAATGGAGGCTAATATAAATAGTTATGATACCTTGCAAGCAACTATGGAAGCAGCATCCCATGGCACTGATGAATGTTCAAGACAAGCTAACATGATCTTGCACTAATTAATCATTTTTCAACCTATTTCAGTTTCAAATTTTAAATTTCTTTATTTGAAATTACTGAACAGCTCTCAATACGCTTACAAGAAAAGACACCAAAGTAGAAGATGCATATCTTGCAGCGAGTATGTGCATTAGAGGACTACAGATATTACAGACGAATGAGGGTTTCAGACATTTTTTGATTCTGTACAAAAAGAAGTATTAGGAAAGTGTGATCCACCTGTCTTTTCTCGACAGTGACAGCTCCCAAGATGGATCAATAATGGTTCCTCATCACGTGTAAAATTCAGTAAAATACTACTACAGACAGGAATATTTTCAAGCAATTGATAGTGTCCAAGGAAACTTGGAAAATGGATTTGGAGGGAAAAAATTTTATGTTAGGCAGAATCACTGAAACCTTACTCCTTGACAGTGCCAATGACAAAACTACTTCAGTATCTCAAGATATATATATAAATTATAGTCTCACAAAGGAGGGAAGCCCTAAAGGGGCTGACTGAGTGGAGTGAGATTTGGATTTTGCATACCCCAAGAACAAAACAAAAACAAAAACAAAAAAATAGCATCAAAACAGTGGCTCACCATGAAGAAAATTGGCATGGCTTTTTTCCTTCACTTCCTGAGTAAGCTCTCCAAGTTTGGTTTCCACTGCATGCTTCTTTCTCCCTCAAAAGTAAAATATATTTCTTGTGGTGGAGATTAGAATGTTTTTGTCCATGCCCCACCCATTACTTGTGATGGGTGGTGGGGATTTCTAATTTCACAGAAACATTTCTGCATTTTCTTGCAGGGATACTTACACTCCTTTCCATCAGGTAAGATATATATATTTCTACTGCTCACTACTTTTATTCTGCCAAATTATCCTGACTGAATATGCAACCACAAAATCTCACTCATCTCTCCTTAGAAGGCTGATTCATTGAGTTGGTCATTTTTCATTAAAGTTCCACAATGCCCAATGGTGTGTTCAGATTCATAAATCCAAGGAATTGTTTACAATAGTGTGTGTGTCTGCATGTGTGTGTCCGTCCATCCATGTGTGTCTGCATGTGTGTGTCCGTCCGTGTGTGTGGTGTGTGTGTGTGGTGTGTGTGTATGTGTCTGCATATGTGGTGTGTGTGTGTGGTGGTGGTGTGTGTATGTGTCAGCGTATATGGTGTGTGTGTGTGTGTGTGTGTGATTTTCTATATGGTGTGTGTGTGTGTGTGTGTGTGTGTGTGATTTTCTATAAAGCTCCGCAATTCCCCAACATAAGTGTACATCCAACACAGAACGGAAAAAAAAAAATTTTTTTTTTTTGATGAGCAAGCTGAGAAGTAATATTATTAATATAAAAATATAACAAACAATTGGTAAGTTAATTACATGTAGTCAACATCGGTTCAAATCGTCCAAATTCTAACTGGTCCGGTATTATGTTAATGGTTAGATGGTTGGTTAGGAGATTTATGAGGCACTGTTCCATGGGAGAGCATCTGCAACCCTGACAATTTCCTATGGACACCTACTCCTAGTACCAAAATGATACTGATTTTGAGAAGCTACAACTTCATTTTAAAATGTTGCCTAATGTCATCAAGACTGTACTACTGGATAGTATTCAGGTTAATAATGTTACAAGGATACAAACAATTTGTGATGTCCTCAATGATCAGCCATGTATGAAAAATTTGTAAGTGAAGTGAATAAACTCCTAAAGCTTTACCTAATAATCCCATTCACAACATCCACAGCTGAATGAAGTTTCTCTGCTCTAAAGTGAATAAAGACCTATTTGAGGAATTCAATGTCTTAGCAATGATTGAATTACTACATGACTAGCAGCATATACCTGGCATTGCCCAGCCAATAGAGGCTAAAATCCAGTAATTGAACATGTCTTGCCAGTAAGAAAGGTGATAGTGGAGAAGATGTATTATTAAGAAAGAAGTGGAGCAAATTATTATTTCGGTTTATTATTTTCCTTTGATGCTATTTAAGTAGTCACAATCAATATATGTCAACCAAGTCAATTCTCATATTTTATCTCATTTTTCAATGTTTGATCAAAATCTAACAGAGGGATTTTGAGAAACAGACAAACATAGTTACATAGTCAGTTACATATATATATATATATATATTAGAAGACCTATATAACTATGTAACTGACTATTTTGGCTTTTTCTCATTACCACAGTAACCATTTTGTGAATTTTTTAGCCCATGTTTTAAGTTGGATCAAAACCTATCATCATGCTGAGTCTCAGAGAAATCCACCTACCAGTTTGGCCGGAATGATGGTATAAACAGACAGACAGACAGACAGACAGACAGACAGACAGACAGACAGACAGACAGACAGACAGACAGACAGACAGACAGACAGACAGACAGACAGACAGACAGACAGACAGACAGACAGACAGACAGACAAATTCTGTTTTTTTTCCCAGACATGCCACCTGGCATAAAACCATCTCGGGGTGGGTCTCCTCCATCCCTAAAAGTTTGGTCAAAATCTAACAGAGGGATTTTTAGAAATCTAAGAACATAGTTACATAGTCAGTTACATAGTTACATAGGTCTTCTAATATATATATATATATATATATATATATATATATATATATATTTGCACATTCACCATACAAATACAGATAAACTTAACCTCATTGAAATAGCTGAAGAATTTATCAAGAAAAATGACCAAAGTAGAAAATCTTTTGGACACTTCTAACCAATTTGTGTGCAATAATTCATTGTGTGATTAAACATATTCTCTTGAATCAATATATACACAGGGGCGGATCCAGGGGTAGTTGTTGAGTTTCTACTAACTTCTCCTTTTCACCTGAGTTTTTGGTAAAGGGTCTTTTCCCAGCTTTCTTGAGGCAATAACTAACGAGAGGAAAACTAGCTGTGGAGAAAACTAGCTGTGGAGAAAACTAGCTGTGGAGAAAACTCAATTGATAGAGGCTCCTCTCTGTCTGGGCAACACCCCTCCCGTAATCATCCCCATAGTCATCCCCAGCGCCAGATAGGATAACATTTCACAAAGTACTGTTAATTTTTCTCTGTTGTTTTTTGTTTTTTTTGGGTTTTGTTCTTTTATTTTTTTGATGAAGATGCTTTCCATGATGAGAAGGAGAGAACTGTAGCTTCTATTGATTGTATGCTTGAGAAGCTAAAAGTTTCTTAAATTTCCTGAGAAGATGGAAATTGTTTATGAGCTTGAGAAAGGAAATTCTCCAAGGGGCATTGTTAAATATAATTGGGATTGCAGTGAATCATTCTATGTCCTAGGCATCTCACTGCTGTGGCTGGACTCTCAAGGCACCAACCCAGAAAATAAAGGAAGTGTCCAGGAAATCATTCAGGAGTCAACTCCTTTTGATTGGCCACCTAATTGAGATCATAAGGAGTATCAGCTTAATATAGAGCCCAGTATTTTCAAGTGTGTGAGTACAGTTCTACTGTTGCTGATGCAAGTGAATATGTTTACTGATTGATTAAAATGGTATCAACCCATTCAATTTACCGAATAATATAGAGCAAAATGGAGAAAAGCTTAGGGCACTTCTATGGCATATTTGAATATGGAGTATTCGTAAAGTATGTGTTACTTGGTCCCACTGCTGATGATGTTAATATATAAAGGATAAATGTTTTGTTTGTTTTTTTTTAATTCTCTTTTTCATCTCTGTACAGCTAAATCCCAGGTGTTCAAAAATGCATGAAGATCTGATGGAAAATTAGAGGCTTTAAAGTTGCTATTAGCTGGTATTGCTAATATGTTTATTAAAAGTTGGGATGAGTTTTAAGTAAATATGGTGATTGAATCTTCAATATATATATATATATATATATATATATATATATATACATACATACATACATACATACATACATACATACATACATACATACATACATACATACATACATACATACATACATACATACATACATACATACATACATACATACATACATACATACATACATACATATATATTTAGGTGGCTTGATTTTACAAAGAAGCTGGAACAGCTCCAGAAGTTTATAGGTTTTTCCCCTTTTAACTGAGAGTATGTAAAGGGTGTGGTTTATGAAATGGGTGTGGTTTGGGTTAGTAGTAAAAAAATAATAAATTTTTAAAAGAACTACCCCTTCTGAAATCCTGGATCCGCCCCTGATACATATCACCCTGTTAAGATTGGCAACAAAAAAAACTCTCCAAACCCTAGCCTAGCTTCCAGGGCCAGCTGTACAGTGAATATTGTTTGCAATCTACTGGAGTACACCAGTAGTTCCTGCTGAACATCCACCCCCCCCCCCCCCCCCCCCCCATATGAATTTGGTTCCTAGTCCACTGTTATATAAATATAGACTGGATAGAGGGCACTTGGTGATTATCTTGGTTCACTTGTCCATACTCCAGAATGGGAAGGTTGGGGGACTTGAAAGAACATCTTTTGAATAGAATTTGCATTGATGGGGTATAATATGAAGACAACAAAATTAACTTTATCTCATGATATGACTAAAATAAATCTTACAAATTAAAAAAATAAAATAAAATAAATAAGTGTAGTGATTGATTATTAATGAACAGTGATCAAACACTTCCTGCAAGCAATATGGTTCATGGCAAACTGGTCCAGATAATGAGGATGATTTAATTACAACTAGCTCAGGAAGGGGCGTGGTCATCACTTGCATGCATATAGATGACATATGTGAGTATGAAAGACAATATGGGGGTGTGGTCTCTAGAGAGTGGGAAAGGAGGCAGCAGTAGCTATTCCACACTGGTTGCTCTTGTTCCGTACCATCATCATATAGCCGCTCATACCCCAGTTGCTGCCCCAGCTGCATGGAAGGAACAAAAAATATATCACACACATACGTACATGGTCAAGTGTGTGCATTATATGGAAATGTGTTTGACCTATTTTTGACTAGCCAGTAGTCCTTGTTTTTGTAAGTGCCATAACCAATGACCAGCATAGAGTGAGTCAGCTTGGTGGTGGAGCAGTTGGGTTCATCAAACACTCCTCCAGCATAGAACTACAGATCAATACACAAACATGAATGAGATATAATACTTAACATGAGTTCTACATTTTTAAACAGTTGAGACAAAGGACCTAAGTACACTAAAAATACAAGCCTGCTTCATCTAGCCCTATTCTTATCTTGAGCCCTCATCCTATAGCCCCACCCTTGATTCTAGTCCAAGCCTAGCTCTAACTCACTCTGAATGCATTGGAACTGCCATCCACTGCGACAGAGACAGGTCCTGCAGTAGCTGTGGCTGCTTGTAGGTCACTCTCACTACCTTTAGGGATGGTTACCACACCAGCCTGTGTTGCTCCGATTCCATTCTTGCTGAAATGACACTGTCCTTGCTGCAAAATGATGATACAAACTCATGTTAATAATTGTCAGAGTAGATAAAAAATTTAAAAAACGTAACAGTTGTGTTAGATTACAAAATATATATCTACTAGACAAGAAAAAGTCGCTTCTTTGGCAAACTATACATAAATTCGGGAGGTCAGCTTAGCATTTTTTTTTTTTAATATCTTAAAATGTTATGCTTGTATGTACTGTATGTCTTAGTGAGTAGTTTTATTGGATACTGCAACATTAATTAAGATTGTATTGTGGTGTAACAATTTTAAAAAAGAGTTGATTCCTTACCCTTCCAACGTAGGGGTAGCTGCTCTGGATGTCAATGCCTTGGTTGTCTATCACATACTCGAATACATTGTGCATGTTGCCTCCATTGCAGCCATGGTTACCATACGGCACAGAGCAGTCCAGTACATTCTGTTCAGACAGAGATATCAGTTTGTCGTGGGCTAGTGAGTGAGCTCCTTCCAGGGCTCCTGTGGCACTGAATGAATAGCACGATCCACACTGACCCTATTGTGGACACAGCACCGAAAATTGCTATAAACTTCACTATATAAATTCAAATGGCAACTGAATGCTTACAACATTGAAGTGCACTAGGTTAATACATCTTAGCTTCAACACAAAATCATCAGCTCCATTAGTTCCATGTTGTTGGAGATACAATGTGGATACTAATATGTGGTACTATATTTGTACAGGATGAATACCACTAATTTTATTTATTTTTCTATATTTTAATTGCTTAGATATACAGTTTTGTGCACATAGCCAGCCATTTGAGGATAATCTTTGTACCTGGTTCTTAACATCAGTGACAGCATCCTTTGTCCTCCAGTCCACAGTCTCTGGAAGTGCCAGGAATTTTGGAGCTACATATTCACGATAGATCTGGGAGGTGAGTGTGACATTAGGAGGTTTGTAGCATGTGTGCTGCACCTCATAGTCCTCAGCAGTCTGTAAAACAAAGCAAATGACAGTGACTAACACATGATAAATATAAACATACATAATATATATAAACATACATAATATATGTATATATGCATGTGCAGTTTCCAAATCACTGGTTAGTGGTATTTATCAATATACAAAATATCTTCAAATTAAAAAAAAATTTGATCAAACCATTGTCTAACTGTTTATATATCATGGGGTTACTGTTTACCGGAATTATTGATACATCAAGCAAGTCATTGTTTGACTAGATAGATAGATAGATAGATAGATAGATAGATAGATAGAGAGAGAGAGAGAGAGAGAGAAATATATATATACCATGTTTGTATATATCATTTTCTGGAATTAGTGATACCAATTTTTTTCAGTAATGAATGAGCTACAGTAGTAGATACTGTCATTAAAAACTGCTCTCAATGCTATTGCCCATGTGTTCAAGGAAACTAAACAATATGCACATACCATGTCTCCAAATTGATTCATATTCAGCTTGTAACCGAATTTGTCAGCGTTGGCATTATGCTCTTGGATATACTTCCTGTTGGATAACCATATTATGTGTTTCTCCAACTCATCCTAAGTAAACAAGGAGAGGAAAAAAATGATAAATAATTATTATTTATGAAATAATGATAATAAATATCCAGCTCTAGTTAGAACTAGGATATCTGATCAACTATTGATAAAACAAAAAAAAAATTTTTTTTTTTAATTTAATCAAAAGAAATATTCATGATAATTAAGAGCAAAACAAAAACAAATAAATAATATGCCCCCAATAAGTTAGCTGTGCTTCTTATTTATATTTTAATTTACTGCTAGATTACTCAAATAAATTATCCCTATGGATATTAAAGCCATCTGAAGGAATGAAATGATAAAAACCTGAATTTTTACCTTGTAATTGACATATTCCTTCTTGTGATCATCTTTCCACAGTGTCCACTCTTCTACAGATTTGAACCTGGCAGCCACTGCTGATACAGAACTGCCCAGTACACAGAGCAGTAAGACAACTGACATTCCAACTGTACTGGAAATCATGGCTGAAAAATAACCAATTTTACTACAGTTATCATGGTTTAAGAGCAATTACACCAAATTAATGCTCTAAAGTGTATATAACACCATGTTATCATTGTGTAGAATTACAGCAAATTCCACTAATTACTTACACAATGATATTAAAATATTTACACCTGGTTATTCCATAATTAGAGTGTATATATAATTATAACATTTCATTAAGTTAACACTAAAGCTATAAACTCACCTAGTGTCCAGCCAGGAATTTTATATCTTCAACTTATAACCCACAAGATTCAAAGAGGAACAATTCCACTTTTGAGGTTCTACCAATAGTTGGAATTTTTGAAGAATGGGAGAGCAATTGCAAGGAAGACCTATTTATAACCGCTGACATACAGACCTAGATAATAAAGCCCATATCCCAGTTCCAGTATGATCAATCCCTGCTAATTTGAAACAGAACAGAACAATAAAACATGCATGCTATTTGAATATAAATCTGTCATCTATTTATGAATTTGAAAAGACAGTGCTTGTAACAGGGAAACAGTTGATATTAGATCATGTAGCCCTACCTTCTGTCATTCACTCCCAGTGGTGGGAGACTGTCAGGCAACTACACAACAGGCTACTTGCTAGAAGAGGAAGTTTATAATAACTAGATACAAGAAGTACATACTTGGTATCAGAAATGGAATGGATCATGTCATCATAATAGATAACATTCTATGTCATCTTGTCAGAGTTTTGCTAAGTTACGTAGAGGAACATGTTTCCATTATAGCATTTTTTGCAGTTTATGCTCATAACAATAGTCAGCAACATGCTCGTATTTAATAATGATGCTATCAAAAAGTTTTAAAAGTGGAGATTAATAATATCATCAGCGAAGTATCCGAAACACAGATACATAATATCTCCACTAATCAATAATAGGATGGACACATGTTACTGGCAAGCGTTTTCTCGTGAGTTTTCTGAAGACAATGGGGATTTGATAATATGTCAAAATATACCAGACCCAATGTTCTATACAGTTATAGAACTACTTTCAAATTACATACTTAATAGTATATAAATTAATTTCATGACTATTCATTATATTAAGAACTAAATATTAAATTTACTACATTATATTAGAGGAGTATTGATAACTAGCGTGGGCTAATACACTCTAGACATTGTCATCAGTGATTCAACCTGGACAAGGTTTATTTTTATATTCTTCCCCCCCCCCCATTTCAATCAATCTTTTCTTCTTCTTTCCCTGCCTTTTGTTGTTGTTATTTTTTGGTTTGTTTTGTTTTTTTTTGTTTTGTTTTCAATTTCTGCCACCATTAACAGATTGGAAGGTTCAGTAGGAACACAAGCATTCTTTGTTACTTGTTCCTTATATAGACTGAATAGATTGTTACTTGTAAAGAATAACTCAAATAGATCCGCTATTTGTTGAGTTAATTTGTTAGAAATATTTTACTGGCCTGAAAAGTAGGAAACATACTTCAACACACATACACACATATAATTGTAATTAGGTAATTTTTTTAAATTTATTATTGTGTTATATTGTAAAGATGGTTGATCTCAGGAAAAGGCATGGTCTTGAGTTATGAGTTACTCAATAAAAACTCTGTGAATGAAGACTGTAGAATTACATTTGATTTAACCAAAAGCTCTGCCATGCTCAACCTGCGTGTTCCTTCTATCAGGGAATTATATCCCAGGCAATGCTAGGTATGTATGCTGGTATTATATATATATATTGTATATGGTTAATCTAAAGCCTTGTGTGTAGGTTCCTTTATTTTTTTAATATAAACTATTGCACAAAATTAAAAAAAAATTTTTTTTTAAAAACCAAAAAAAAAATTTTCACTATCACTCAAAAAAATTTTGCCTGATACAGGGTGACCACCAGGTGCCCCCTGCTTGTGGTGGAGTCACCATTCAATGGTGTAGCTAGTTGTTGAATACTGTTTGCTACTAGAATCATTAATCTCTCCTATTTTAATTCTATTTTAGTGTGCCTATAAGTTGTCAGTGGAACATATTTATAGGAATGTGATCTTTGGACTTGGCTAGTATCCTCTCAGCACAAATAAAATATTAGCAACTTTCCTCCTTTTAGATGGACAATATACTTTGGCATTCAAAACCATCCTATGAATTTTAGTAAGTTTCCATGTATGGAAGTCGAGCTTTTAAAAATTAATGTGGAGTAAGAAGAGAATTAGAATGAGTTTGAAAATACTGGATACCTCACTCGGGATCCATACAAATCTGACTGGAAAAGACTTGTGCTGAAAGCAGCTTGAGGTCATAAACAAGCGCTTAGGCTTGGGAATGTCAGTATGTATATAGAATGCCAATTTACATCCTAATATGTATATTTCAATTCTACTGTATTAATGGCAATAAAATCCTAAGAAATCTTCTTTTTTTTTAATTATCAAAAGATAGTGGGAATACTTGGCCTAACATTGGCATCCTCCATGTTTGAATTGGGATCCGAATGCTGAAAAATTGTGGCACCATTGAGTTGCAGTATATTTTGTTTTGTTTTTTGTTTCAATTTAAAATGATCCCACTTGATTTCAATTGTGCTATATAAAAGAACATTCTTGTTTCTGTGTTCAATTCTTTTTTACTATAAAGCTTGAAACTCCACCCCATTATCTGCAACACGCCATCCTTAGCCACTTCAACAGAGGTTACAACATATTATGTTGCTTACATGTCTAAATGTAGATGAGGAGAACTAATTAAATCATGTATACATACATATGTTCTGTTTATGATAGTCATGGTATATTGTTATTGTTATTCGAGTACGCATGTTCTAGCACTCAAACAGTGTCTGGCGTATCCTCCTAGACTACAGGGTAGCTGGCGCTGGTGGCAATCCCACAGTTGTTGTTACAGTTACGACTCATCTTGATGTAGCCATTCAAACCATAACTGGATCCCCAGCTAAAGCAAAAGAAAAAAAGGTCAAATTTAATTTAAAAAGGCCAAAGTTAATTTAATATTTCAAACAAAACTTAAATACCCAACAATACTGAACAATGCCAATAATAATAAAGTCAGCCAAAGCGTTTACTCACTCTCCACACCATAAAGTAACCTGCAGGCCCTAACAAACTACACATCCATACATCCATGAGTTGTGTGTATGAAATAATGAATGAACAATGATCTGAGATATAAATAAATATATATATGAACACATCCTAATAGTACTGCATGGACCCTGTCTATCTATCTGCCTGTGTATAGGTGAACTCCTCATAGATGCCTGGACTGATTTGTACAAATGTTTCCTATGGCCCAAGGATGTGTTAGAAAATTTTTGGTTTCAACTGGGAGCTTATCATTGTGGATACCAAAGGCATTTTTCAGCATTTCTTGTATTTTTTTTTCAAGCATTATTTGGCATTTTAGGTGAAATCTGGTATAAATGATCATTGATAGCACACACACACACCTACTCCACCTTCCCTACCCCCCAAAAATAATAAATAAATAGATAAAAATATTAATTAATTAATTTTAAAAATAAAAAATATATAAATTAATAAATATGCAAAAACCAATTACAATCTTACTTTTAAAAATTTTTTTTAAAAAACCACCCAGAATGTGAATGCCAGAAATGCTGCTTCAAAATCATTCATGAGTTTTCCGAGTCTATACAAAGATGTTATATAATTGAATAGGGGCACAAGCTACCCCCTGCCACTAAGTGAATCAGTTGCTACCATGAAAAGCTAAGGTTCTTATCCACTTTAGAGCTGAAATGCAGATAAAAAGATATAAAGTCACTCTGTAGGTCTTTTATTGGCGTTTCCAATCCCTGTACATTGAATATCTATGGTTACATGAAGTTACTCTGTTACATGGTCACACTTAACTGCAATTATTATCACTGAAAACATTCTGGTCAAAATTCTAACTACAGAGAACACATATTGACCATTCCTACTCACAAATATCAGATAGACTCATCTGCCCCAAATTTAAATCTAACTTATTTCTGGCCCTTGAAAACCATGATCAAATTTAATTATAAAATGAAGACTGAGAGATGATGCCAGTACAAGAGCAAATTGACATTGCATAGTAACTGGAACTTGCCCTAGTCATGGCCTGCAGCTCACCTGTTCTTGACTAGCCAGTAGTCATTGGACCCTTCAGTGCCATACCCCACGACCAACACACCGTGGTCAAGGTTCGTCTGGGAGCACATGAAGGAGTAGTACACACCCGAACTGTACAGCTACGCACAACAGCAATAACAACAATGATAATAACACGAGAATATAAGCCATCTAAGGAAGGAATCCCACAAACTGCACCGTGCATTCATATTTATGCTGTGATACAGGGTTCATGTGGTTCACAGTTTTACTGACCTAAAGTGATTTAGAGTTTTTGGAAGGATAAGTTTATCACTCACACTAATTCAATAACTAGTAAGGAATGTGTGATTAAATCACTATTACTGTTATTTGTACATCAATTACTTCACCAACTATTTTTTGTGTAAAAAAAAAAAAAAAAAAAAAAAAAAAAAAAGGAAGGAAAGGAAAAAAGGGGGAAATCCTACAACTGCTGTTCCAAGTTGTTCACCCACCCAAGTACTGAGCAGGCCCAACCATGCTTAAGTTCCTTAATTAAGTAATTGAAAATAAAGAGTGCATAAAAAGCTTGTTTTTTTATTCACCTCGTGTGTGTTGGGGGGTGTAGGTGGGTGTGGAAAGGGTGGGTGCGTGTATGCACATGTACGGGTCTATCAATCGCAACACGGCTTGTAAAGAGAGACATCACATGACAAAGAAGAAATGAGTACACAAGTAGACCACAGTGACATTTAATTTGAAGGAAGGAAATAATGTCAACTGGAATGGTTGACAATAGTTCAATTAGTGCTACAGTGTAGCAGCTGCTGAGGTAATATTTCAGCTTATGATTGACTAGCTCTCTTCAATTTTAGGACTAAATATCCAGATAGATTATCACTGTGGACAATGAACTTCAGAGAGACAGGACTTGTGATAGCTCGTACAACAGGGGTGGCTAATTACAGAGACACTCAGTGGGTGCAGTTAACAGATGAGATAATTGGTGGGTGTGGTCAACATTAAAATAGACAATAATTTACCAGGTTCAGCTTTAGAATTTAGCTATTTAGAAACCAGAGTGGTCCAACACTAGACCTGTGGCAAAGAATTACTATAATATTTATTAAAAATTAGTGCCTTAAACCAAACAAAATAATTGCTTATAACACCTAAAATGGCATTAAAGTTGCATTAAATTTACAACTTTTTTATTTCTACACAGTAGAAATCACATGGTTTCCATACAGTGAAAACATTTAGTTGCAACCAACTAGTTATAACAACAAACTTTGGTGTTTCCAAACAATAAAAAATTAGTTAAAAATCCATTCTTAGTGAAACTTGTGGATGTATCCACCCCTCTCTCATCCCTCTCTCACCCCTCTCTCACCCCTCTCTCATCCCTCTCTCACCCCTCTCTCACCCCTCTCTCACCCCTCTCTCACCCCTCTCTCACCCCTCTCTCACCCCTCTCTCATCCCTCTCTCACCCCTCTCTCACCCCTCTCTCACCCCTCTCTTACCCATCATTCCAAGTGTTCCTAGACCTGTGTGCCACAGGTAAAAATGGTGGTGTGTCAATTATAAACCATGCAACTATTCCTTACCTGAAAGCTCATGTGTGAAGCATCAATTGCCACTGAGACAGGGCCAACAGTTGCCACAGCAACCTGGAGGGCAGCCTCATTCCTGGTCGGAATGTCAACATAGCTAGACATGGTAGCCCCGCGGTTGGCAGGATTATAGCGGCACGTCTCCTTCTAAAAAGGAAGAAATAAGAAAGAAAAGATCAACCAAACATGTAAATAAATTGAGACATATCCCTCTACTCTGTTGCCATTTGATATATTTATATAGTAGCATTAGCTCTGAATTTCATCAACTTATAAAACAGAAAGATCTTTCCCTTTAAGTAGATGATGATTTGATGTGTTATGGCCATGGATTTTTTTAAATATCGCTATAAGGAAGAAGTGCAGTGTCAGCAAGAAATAAGATATCCCATAAATGTTCTGTGTCTGTGGGATACTTTCACAAATCTGCCTTCTTGTGTGTGCAATGCACCAGACCCCGAGATACAATTCCAATTAGTACCATTAAATATGTAAGTTGGTGATTATAGGATCTTAAACATTGATGATGATCTAGACAGAGAATTGATGTTTTAATTAGGAATTTACAAATGAGTTGTGTTATATTGGCTTATAGAAGCCTGCTTACTTTGTGTACGTTGGACTTTGACTATATTTTGTGTGTGGACGTGGTTCACTGTTTTCTGTAAGTTCAGTATCGTTACAGTATTTAAGACCGTGGCAGTCAAAACCCACAGTAATGTTCAAATTATTGCACATGTATATCTATCCCTAATGGATTTTCTTGATTTAAACAATCCACCTAAAATTTCTGTAATACAAAAATTTGGCTTAAAATTTGGGCTCTTTTTATGTCTTCCTGATCATTAAATAGTCAATAGGCATACACATAGCTCCCATCACCTTACCATCACGTTAATGCATTACTTTAT
Source organism: Lycopodina hypogea (assembly GCA_963969325.1). Lineage (NCBI taxonomy): Eukaryota > Metazoa > Porifera > Demospongiae > Poecilosclerida > Cladorhizidae > Lycopodina > Lycopodina hypogea. The sequence continues at coordinate 8,250,099 of OZ017786.1, read as the reverse complement.
GCTATTTCTGCACCTATAAAAAAGAAAGTTCATCTTGATTAATCTTACTATAATTCTTAATTTGTTTATTCGTTTGTTTGTTCGGTAACTTTTTTAAAGGGCTCAATTTTTCAGGGATGGTTTTAGAAAAGCTTGGTGAAGATAGTAGCTAACCCTATCTGTGGAGCCAACTTTTTTTCAATTATTTCCTGATTGTGGTCACAACACAATGCCTGAGTAAACCATCCCACTTACTACAGACCACAATTATGTGAACACATGCGTCAGCAAAACTGTGCCCAAACCACTTCCCACCTTCCTCTACTTCTTTTTTAGCCCTATAGGCCCAAGCATCTGGGATGAGATAGTAAAGAACAGATCTAAAATTTTTTCAAGAGGTATTTGTAGTCTCTGTCCATAGGATGGGTGCTACACTAAAATATCTTTCAGGAGAGGGGGATTGTTGTCTCTATCCATAGGATAAGTACTATTGTAATGTGAATTTGGTATACGTAATTGGGGCAAAATTTCTATATTTCTCCTTCATTTGGTATGATTTTGTAGGCCACTTGATATATATCACCGATAGAAACCTGGCAACACTAATCTCTCATGATCAATATCTGTGGATTAGTCGCATTAAACCAAAATGCAACACTAACTGTCTGATGTTGATGATTCTAGTCGGAGAATACGTTTATTCTAGAAGTGGAATTACTACTTGGCTAAACCAAGTTCTAAGGCAAGAACAAATTGGGGGGAGGGGTTCGGGGGGTCAAAATGAAATTCTAAAGAAATAGACAATGGGGAGTATTGGAACTGTTTTAGAGTGAGCATCCTCATAAGTATACATGTACTCATTCCCACAATACATGGGTATAGATACACTACGTACGTTTAGTATAAACATTAACCTTATGTAAAGTGTATGCTACTAAAACAAGAATTAAGTAAATGCTATTTATGTTCACGTACGTGTGCATGGTAAGGATAACTCTTTTCTGTGTCAATGCCGCCATTCCGGATGATGTACTTGAAGGCATTGTCCATGAGTCCTCCATTGCAGCCATGGTTACCCTCGCGCTCTGCACAAGAGAGAGGCACCAGAAGTCATTCACTACTGACTGCAGGAAAGCAAATGCACTCTGTGTGGGGGAAGGAGGGGAACTGTAGCACGATGATGGCTGAGAGAGTAAATTTTTTTTAAAAACCTGGGTCAGTAATATATGGACCATTAGGGTGGGCCCCAGTGAAGCCAGTTAATGGCAGTTGGTGGCCTAAAGTTCCTCAGGACTTCAGACCACTAACTGCTTGAGCTGCTCAAAGTCAGTGGAAGAGTTCTGAATGTAGAGAGGTCATTATCCCCCTCCCCCCCCCAAGCAATAAATTGACTATGAACATGAAGAAGTAATTTAAAGTAAGAAAAATATATAGTGATAAGGACCTGCTAATAGAATATAGTGCAATCATAAAGAAGAATACTCACTTTAGAAAACTGCATCAAATATGGACTATCTATTTATATTTGGTAATATTAATTAAGGATTAAGTATCTATGTTGAAAATAATCCCTTGTTGACCCTTGAAAAAGAAGCTGTACAACTGCTTATTGACTCAATTAGCAGTTGTTATCATCAGGATTGGTGACTTTGAAATGGTTAAGCCAGGAAGTGGGTATGGTTTAAAGATTTGGTCGTGGCAACGCACACCACACGCGCACGCACACACACGCACGCACACACACACGCACGCACGCACGCACGCACGCACGCACACACACACACACACACACACACACACACACACACACACACACACACACACACACACACACACACACACACACACACACACACACACACACACACACACACACACACACACACACACACACACACACACACACACACACACACACACACACACATATGCAGGCACACAAAAACTCTCTCCACAAACACAACCAAAACCACAACCATTAGACAAGAGCAATTTAATTTCTTGTTTTGTTGTTAATTTACGAACATAAAGCAAACATGGATATTCTGACTTTACAATTGAGTTCCATAGGAATATATACTGCATTGTTATCTCAAGGATTTTGGCAACAAAACAATGAGGGAAGAAGACAGAGAGGGGAAAATGACCACAAGTAGTCTCACCTGAACAGTCTACGAGGTTCTGTTCAGAGAGAGAGACAAGCTTCCCAGTGGCCTTGAAATGTTGTCCCTCCAGAGACCCAGTGGTACTGAAGGCCCAGCAAGATCCACACTGACCCTGTGTGTGTGTGTGTGTGTGTGTGTGTGTGTGTGTGTGTGTGTGTGTGTGTGTGTGTGTGTGTGTGTGTGTGAGAGAGCATGTGTAAGTGTTCATGTGCCATTGTTGAAAGATCACATGATCATTCAAGTATGTGTTATGTGAAAGGGAGGTGGATTTAAAACATTGAAGCTGGACCCATTATATGCTTGCAATTTAAAAAAACAACAATATTCACTCTTGTAATCTGTAAGTTAGTTAATTCTTTTTAAACCTCTGACCACTGACATGAATTCAATTTTGAAGGTGGAATTATTTCTTAAAATTTAATAATTCAGAATTGATACAACTACACACACCATAATATGATCAGATGATACTCATGGAAAGTTTACAACTTTTGTAAGTTTAAAAATTCTTCACATAATCATGTTAAACATCTAAGTAGGGCAAAAGTAGTGTGGAAAACTCCTTCCATGTATATACATACCTGGTTCTTCACTGGAGTGACATAGCCCTTGCGTCTCCAGTCCACAGTGTCTGGCAGGTCTGCTACAGTCTTGGAAGAGGAAAATAGATTGTTGTTGGGCTTCTTCTCCAAGTAAAGGTACCGATTGAACATCGAAGTAAACTCAGCGGAATCCTGATGGATAAAAAAATAATAAAATATCAATGGAGACTCACCACACTATACCATACACACTAATAAATCAAAACCACATTGATCACCCACTAGGTCAGCGTATTCATTCATGCCTGTGGTAAAGCCATAGAGGTCAGCGTCCTTATTATGCATCTCCACATAGTTCCTGTGGGTGATCCAGATGGCCTGCCTCCGCAATTCTTCCACCTTAGATTCATAGACTCTGTTGAATTTCTGCAGGAAGTTCAATCAGGAAAGGGAATAACATACTAAGGTAGATATGACTTCTTGCATGCAACACATCACATGCCACTACTGGGCTGTAAGAACCACTCATATACAGCTGTGCTGACCGCTGCGTGGTCAATATACATGATAACAAAATGCCTAGTTAATTAAGGTGATTATCAGATTGCTCCAAACAAGCTAAAGAGTAAACAGAAAATCCTAACTTGTTTACAGGTGGAGTCTGAGATTGATCTTATTAATTCAACAAGACTGGATCAATTCAGCCGAAAAAATCTGCTCGCTTATGATCTAATGTTGTTCTAATTATATATTTAGGATATTGATTTAATAATGACTTAATGTTGACATTCAAATACACTAAATTTTCACTAAGTGGGGGGAGGTGGGAACTGTGAGTGGATGTATGTTGTATGTATGTTGAGTGCATGTGTGTGTGTGTGTATATATCAGAGGAGGAAAATTAAGGGGAGGGGGGGGGGAACATATCATGAATTGAACCGGAAACCTTCCCATTGAAAAAAGGAAGTTGATCAGCCCAACAACAACAAAATAACCCAAGACTCTATGAGTGTGATAGCTCACAGGTAGAAGTTGAAGGTGAATGTAATGTAATGATACCATAACTAATGTGACAACTTGATACCTAGCTAAGTGTTATATTAAGTGCTGGGTCCTCCTAAAGGGTGACTTGACACCATCAAATACTAGCCCTATTTCCTTTGGGATAGATGAATTGCGACATCACTTAATGAAATGTATTAAAAGAAGTCGCATGCTTCAGAAATTTAAGGAAGCCTAGTAAATGTTTTCTAAGTCACATGAGGTTCTGTTGAACCTGCTAGAATCATAACTGCATTAGTGTCCTCCAGTGGTGTTGCCAGATGTGGAGAAATTTCCCCAAATGAGTATTTTTCTATAGTCCTTGGGGGAAGTGAAATGGGAAATTTCCCCAAATGGTGAATTTGCGGTGTGGGGGGGGGGGGGGGGGGGGGGGGGTTTGGTTTCTTGTGACCTTTGCACTTAAGAGAACCTTAAACTGCATCATCAGCAGATTTACCAGTGTCTCTCTCTCTCTCTCTCCCCCCCCCCCCTCTCTCTCTCTCTCTCCCTCCCTCCCACCCTCTCTCTCTCCTGTTACTAACAGAGTGAGCTCATTATTTTGGGCCTGCAGCTAAGAGTAAAAAATAAACAATGGCTCTTTGCGGAATAGTGTTTGTAGAAGAGTCCTAATTTTTGGGGAAATAATTTGCCATTTTTTTTCTCATCATACATTATCATCATCATATATGCCCAATCTTGTACATACTCCGTGGGACTCCAAACTGGTTTGCACAGTCTGCTATTCGTATCAATGCCTATCAAGAGGTAGCAAGGCTGGTTGGCTTCTCAGGAAATGCAGGTGATGAAGAACACAATGAAATTGATGATACTACAAGGTCAATCAAGCCTCTGGCCAAGTGAAACAAGGTGGCTTGTCATCTCTGACTGAATCTAGAGCATTCTGGCTCAATATGATGCCCTAGGGGCCCACTTTGAGATGGTCTACCAGAAAGAGAAGTACTGGGGAGCTGGAAGCCTCTTTAGAATGTTAAGAGATCCCAAACACCAACTGTACTTACTATTCCTCCATCCTGTCCTCCAAGGAGTAGAAACGATCAGCACTGTCTTTCAGTCCAATGCTGCTGACTATGTGAAACTCTACTCAGAATTAGAGGATCTTCCTCTCCTTGGCATGCTGAACCCTCAGACACACTATCATCTATAACAACAACACAGACCAGCTAATGTTGTGATCTGAAGTTAGACAACTCAAACTTCTGTATGCTTCCCATGAAATTAGTCGATTGTGGTGCATCATTCATGGCCAAGGTGAAGAATGAAACTATTCTCTCTGCTGAAGAGAAGAGTCTCCTTAAATCCAATGCTATTGACTTCTTGTAGGAGCTTTTTACTGGTCTCCAACTTCAATTAAAGTCAATCCTCCTCCTCCTAAAAGACTGCCCCTTTCAACTTCTTGCATTGCTCAATAATCACCTGGAGAGATATCACCTCTACACCTCTCAGGATGATGCAGTGCTAGCAGTGCCAGCAGTGCTAGAGGGGAAATATCCACTCGCAATTATGGTACTGAGGCTGACAACAAATAGCCAACAAAGACATAAAAAAAATAATGTGAGGTAATGGAATGCTGCACAAGCAACTAGTAAAACATATGGAGACAATATAAGACACCAATTTGTACAATAAAATAGATGTAAATATACTTTGAAGTTTGGTGGCTTTTTTTTATATTTTTTTTAGAAATTATTAAAATGTAAATATCTTGGATTTTCCACTTGGCAACATTGTTCTCCAGTTATGTCTACAGCAGGGCGGTTGTTTATTTCTTTTTAATTTAAAGTTAATACAATAATAATAATAATTTCAACTTTAATTTGTGACATGATGCTTATAATTACAGTAGCACTAATTAATTATAGTTTTGCCTATAGTCTGATATCCATACCCAGCATATAGATTTGGTAAAGGGTCTATCATACTATACCTTGAAAAATTAATTTAGATTCATGTTCATGCAGTAATTAATACAGGCAAATACACTTCCAGAAGCAGATAGGTGCTTATAGAGTGGCGCTTTAAAAGAAGAAAAGAAAATAGGGGACCTACAAGATATGGCAGCACAGATGCACTCCTCTTCATGTTTATCACTGCAGCATAAAAAACACCAGCAATTAATCTGTCCAGCTTGCACCTTGGCTCAAAGTGGAACTAGATGTGGCTCTCCCTACTAACAAAAAAACACTCCGAAGCAAATACATTCATGCATGCATTCATACAAACACATGCATGCATACACACATACACACAACTAAGCACACATACAATTTAGCCAAAATTACTTTCCACTGACACAGCTCTGCAGGATATATTCTAACAGCATTCATTGTAGCTAAGCAACTAGTACATATTTGAGCATGGAGATAGCAATCTCCAAGGGTTTGGCCATAATGTGGGCCATAATGTGGGCCATAATGTGGGCAATATATTATGAAGGTGGTCTAAAGGACATTTTAAACCAACCTACCTCTTTCCAAGCTTCCCACTCCTGTGAATACCGAAAAGGGGAGGCTAGCCCAATAAGAGCGAACAGGAACAGAACCTTCATCACGCTCACAATTATAAACATAAAAGGTTCGGTAATAAATGCTGGCAGGCAGAAGCCAAATCATCCATACAATAACCCAACCCCTGAAAAACTGATCTTTCAAGATAAGTTGCTGAGGTCGGTTGTGACCGCTATATTGACCCAGACTATATATTGCTGCCGTAACTGGTCTGGAGATATAGTTTGGCCTGGAGGAATATTTTGGTCAGGGATAAGTTGTAACTGACCATCCAGACCATTTTAGCTGTGGATTAGCGGAGCCGCAGCTACATTGAAGCAGAGGAGGTGGTTGCCTCGCATCATTCCCCTGATAGTTAAAAAATATATATTTTTTTTATCTAATTTTTTTTTTGGTTTTTTATTTCGCTACTAGCTAATAATATGAGTATAAAGGTAGTCAAATTTCAACATCATCCATCTTGGATGCCACCACCAAAGCTGCCTTCCGGTTGCACTGCCACAGAAATTTTTTGTAGTAGGTGTTGGTGTGAATTATCATCCAAAGTCACTGATATCAGGTGGGAGCACTTTTTATTTTTCAACTTTTCTGCCTGGAGTGCAACTGCACCAGCCATGGTGACAGCTGCAGAAAGGTTGGAGTAGGCAAAAGTGGCACTACAAGTTGCATCCCAGACTAAAAGCCTTCCACTGGACCAAGGAATAATGAACATACCATCAGGTCTCTTTCCATCTGATGGAAATAAACTTTGGGGTTCCAACCTGGCAGAAGATAATGACCTGTAGATGAAGTCATTCAATGAACTATGATGAAAATGTCTTCCTTGACTCTTCCTGCAGCTGAACCATGTGTACTGAAATGATCAATATTTGCACCACAGTGACTGCCTTAGGGGAGCTTCAAGGTGAAGACCAATTGCAAAATACTGTCTCATCATTTATTCCGAGACCCAAGGAAGATGTCCAGGGAATTCAACCAAGCACCTGACTCACAAGTAGACACCAAGAGACAAGCTCTGGTCTTAGGGTCACTAGCATTATTTATTTCCATAATTACTTCTATTTACTTTTGTTGTTGTTGCTGCTGCTGCTGCTGTTGTTGTTCTGCACCAGATGACTCTTAGCAGTCTGGCAGACTCCAGAAAAGCACTTTCTACAAAAATTCTGATGGTCAGAGAGCTAGATGAGCTCTCTATATATATATACATTTTTTTTTTTTTTTATTTGAGTATTGCTCTGAGGCATAGCTAAAATTTTAGCCTCAATAATCTAGCTAGTTCTAAATCAATCTAGCCTATTTATCAAATTAAAGTGTTGCTTTTTTTGGTTTCAGTTTTACTCTTTTACTTTCAGCAAGTCTACATACACTAATAGCAATTTAGAACAGTAAAACCAGAGAGAGATCATATTTGAATATGTATGCCATACTCTTCTTGCTTCTAACCATTCCAGTGCTTCAAATTATTATGAACACTCTTTCTGTACACTGTGTTGGTTGAAGTCTTGATGACAAGCCAGTTGACAGAGGAAGCCCTTAAGTAGAAAAGTACTGGCCAGCATACACAGGAATCACCATCTTTTCAGGAGACATCTTGTGGGTCTACTAGTCTAGAATTCCTAACATGCATCAGATTATGGCAATGGCCTTCAAGTGATAGAAAACAAAGAATTTATTTTAAAAATTTCATTTCAATATTACATTTTAATGTGAATAAAACATTGAGTAGCACCAATTTTCTCTGAATTAAAAAAAAAAAAAAAAAAAAAAAAAAAAAAAAAAATAGAGGCCAATTTGCAGCTTTGCTTGCAATGATCAAGGCACTTTGCCCAACAAACTTAATCCTATACATTATCAAAAAAGGGCATTAAAAGAGTTTCAAGTTATTTCTTCTGGTAGGCAGTGATTGCGTTTATTGGACAAATGACTTCAACATCAGTTCTTCCTCAGCTATTGTGAATGTCTCCAATTTGCTTTGTTTCAGTTTTGATTTTCTACTGTATCCAGCCATAGACACACTGCTCATGATGGTGTATGGTTTGTTTTGCTGGGGGGTTTTTTTTTTTTTTGGTTTTTTTTTTTTTTCCTAAATTTTTTTTTTTTTTTTATTCTTTGTCTAATTTGTGTATAGGAAGGGACATTTTCTTCAATAATACCCCTATGCATTCATTAATGGGAGCTGTAACTGCTCCCCACCCCACTTCCCATGCCCTGGTTGTTTGTTCGTTTTTTAGTAGTTGCATAGCTGGAGGCCAACTTCAGCTTTGCTTGCAATGTTCAAGGCATTATGTCCAACAAACACTTGTCTAATTTGTGAATAGGAAGGGACATTTTCTTCAATAATATCCCCATGCATTCATTAATAGGAGCTGTAACTGCTCCCCACCCCACTTCCCCACTTCCCCACTTCCCCACTCCACTTCCCCACTTCCCATGCTCTGGTTGTTAGTTGTTTGTTTTTTAGTAGTTGTATAGCTGGAGGCCCACTTGCAGCTTTGCTTGCAATATTCAAGGCATTATGTCCAACAAACACTATCCTAGACATTGAAAAAGGCATTAAAAGAATTTAAATTAATTCTTCGCTTGGCAGTGATCAAATTTTTTGTGTAAATGACTTCCACAACAGTGCTTCTTCAGCAATTGTGAATGTCAATTATTATTATTATTATTATTATTATTATTATTATTATTATTATTATTATTATTATTATTATTATTATTATTATATATATATATATTTTTTTTTTTTTTTTTTTTTTTTTTTTTTTTTTAGTGGTAGAGTGGTAGCATACCTGGAGGTGAAATGAGGCTGAAATTCTTTTGTGTGGTGTCCAGTGTACTTATTTTCTGGACAGCCATAAATGAATGTAGATGAAACATCCTTAACATTGTTGCTTTGAAATTATTTCATTCATTATTCTTTTAATTTATTTTATTTGTGTGTGTGTAGTTTTACATCTTCAACATCTTTACTTCCAAAATTTTTCATTTTTTCCTTTTTTTCTATTTATATATTATTTTATTTTTATAAATATTATAACTTGTTTATAATTTATTTATTGATTGTTATGATTTCATATTATTTTAGTTGACATTCTATGAATTGATGGAAGAAGACATTTTGGAACTAATTTTTTCTTCCATTTTTGAAATATAACACTTTTTTCTCAAATTTTCAAATATATTTAGCAAACTTTATAATTAATAATTACTTATTAATTTGCATATGCCCATAACAGTAATTTATGGCTGCTGCAGCTGTTTCCACCCAACCCCCCTCCCCCCCCCCCCCCCCCCTTGTGCTTTACTGGAAGACATTTCTTACTGAATGACATGTTTTACTTGAGGGTATGTATTGTAGGAGGGCATGTCTTAAGGCCCATTCACAATATGATGGATTGTAACATATTGTATAGGAGGGGGAAAGTTGCCAATCTGCTGGGTTTCGGTTTCCTGTTCATTAATAGTCCATTGTCAGATATGTTTGCAGGTACCTTGTACTCACAAAAATGGAGAGCAGTTCCAGCAGTGATGAAGAAATGGATTTAATTACACTACTATACATCAGGTTTTCCACAAAAAAAAAATGCAGAAGAAGGAAAAGAAGCACATGGGTGAGGCCTATCTTCCAGCTCAGGAAACAACATGGTGAGTTTCACAACCTCCTCAGTGAAATGAGATTCTCAGATCCAGAGTACCACTTTTGTTACCTCAGGATGAGCAGTGAAAGATTCAATTTTCTGTTGTCTGAGGTATGATTAGTTAAGTGCTCAGTTATGTTATTCTATACACCTATCTATTTTATTATATATCTTATAACTCTATTATAAGTACTAGGGCCTTACCTCACTCACTGAAGGTACAACAGCACGGTTAGAGCTGAGATAACACCTGCTGAAAGGCTGGCACTCACCTTGTGTTATCTAACTACAGGGAACTCACAAATAATTAATATAAATTTCAAAAATCAGTTAAACATCTTTATTTATTTCAGGCCTCCTTATCCTTCAGCTTCAGGATGGGTGGATCGACAGTGTGCTCTATCCTCAAGGAGACCTGTCAAGCCATTTGGACAACCCTTTAGCAAACATATGTCAAGGCACCATCATGTGATTCTGATTGGTCGTCTATCAGCAAAGAATTTTATCAGCTGTGGAATTTTCTGAACTGTATTGGTATACAGACAGACAGACAGACAGACAGACAGACAGACAGACAGACAGACAGACAGACAGACAGACAGACAGACAGACAGACAGACAGACAGACAGACAGACAGACAGACAGACAGACAGACAGACAGACAGACAGACAGACAGACAGACACACACACACACACACACACACACACACACACACACACACACACACACACACACACACACACACACACTGGTTACAGTTAAAATTTTAATTTTTTTTACTTGTTTTCTGCTTTGATTGTTGACATAGGTGTTATGGATGGTAAACACAGTCATACAAGCTCCTATCCATGCTGAGTCATCCTTTATAACTATAAAGGGACACACTCCATCATTCTTCTTGCAGCATGTGATGCTAACTACAGGTTTGCTATTCATAGCTGGCAAATGACAAAATATTTATAGTGAACTTTTCTTGAAAGATTCACTCTTGTAGACATTGGCGATTCCAGCCGTCACAGTGATGGAGGCGTCCTTTCAAATTCAGATTTTGGCCAGGCTCTAGAAACTGACTCCCTCTCAATTCCCAGCCCTAAACCTCTCCCTGGAACCACAGATGCAGACTTTTCATTTGTTTTTGTTGCAGATGAAGCATTTCCATTAAGAAAAAATATGATGCGGCCCTACCCTGGAAGAAACCTCCCAGTTACATTATAATTGGAATTTATCTTGTACTCTCACTCAAAATATACTTTGCAGAAACCCAAGCAGTATTCAACTACCGGCTAAGTTGGGCCAGAAGAATTATTGAAAATACCTTCGGGATTCTGGCAGCTAGGTATAAGTATTAATATGCTACAATGGAGTTAAATCAACATCAACATTTCTATGGTTAGATGTTGAATATTTCGACAACTCATTATCTCCAACTCTGAAAATGTCATTTTTTTTACTCCAAGGCTGCAATAGCTCTGCACAATTACTTACGGAGCACTGAGTCTGTATCTTACTGCTATGTTGGTTTTGTTGATGGAGAGGATGGGGACAACAACATTATTGACAGAGCATGGAGAAAGTGACAGATCCAGTGGTATGGAGTCCATGACACTTACTGCAAGCAACATGTTAGTTATGTTCATAGGAATATAAATGAATTAGAACAATCAACCTTTTTAAATATCACATTTAGATATTCAAGGTCTGCTGCTTCTGTGCAAGAAAATTTCAAAGACTACTTCAACAGCAGTGCTGGTGATGTGTGTCATGGCAGTACAGCCATTTTAGATGGACATGAACATTATGTGTATTGTTACATATGTATGTGCTTCAAAGCATTGTTGATATTAAATATAACCGATATAATATGATGTAGTGAATAAAATGATGGGATGAATAATTTTGAATTAAAGTTCATCATGGTAATATTGGGATGATGAGGGTGGAGGAGGATAATAGGTTGGTTGGGGTGGAGAAAGGGTTGGTTCAGGCAATTCAGTTTCTACTAATAATTGTCTTATTTTTAGTTTCACATGTGCATTTTGGCGAGGCATAAGCCTACGGAGTGTGGCTGCTAATTGTAGAGCATAGTGGTACTCCTCATCCTTCACTACCACTTCGTCTCTCTTCCACTGCCTTTGGTGCCTCCGCCTTCTCTCTTCAAGGGACAACAATATAGCTTCTTCAACTCCTCCACTTCCTTTCAACAAACACTTTTTCTTAGGAGGTGGTATTCCTGGACCTTGGGGATTGATTGAACTACATGCAGTCAACTTTGGAGAAGTAGTGGTAGAGGGAGACCTTTCAGTGTACTCAAGGAAACTAATAAAAATGCAATAATAATTTTTAAGAATTAATACAACAGTTGAACTAGAAATACTTTAAAACATTACAGCATATTAACCACAAAACAAATAAAGAGAAATTAACAAGTAATATTTCACAGGTTCAGCTAAAAAATAAGTATATACACTTCATATACCTATCTTCCAGTTCAGGCTCCTTATTAGTTTCAGCAGGAGTTTCTAAGTTAGTTTCCACTGGTACCGGGTCAGTGTGTTGGGGGTGAAGTTTGAATGTGTTCTGTTCAAAAAAGAAGTTTAAATCAACATTTAACACAGGGAATTAGTACCTATGATCTGTGCCTGATAGTATCAAGTAAAAATGTGAGAAGTTCGAAAAGTGGCCAGCAGGGTACATAAGTTGGCCAGATTTTTTATTTTCCCTTTGTTTTTTCACCTCCCTAATAAATTTGTCCCTTATGTTTCACCACCTCTTCGAGCAGTCCTCAATGGTGACACCTTCTCCAACCTAAAATTTAAAAAAATAATAAAAATAAATAAATTAAAAAAATTAAAAAAATTTTAATGTAGACTGCAGAGTGAGGAATCTCACAAGGAATAAATGAACACTGCATCACAAATAGACTGATAATTTAAAAAAATTAAACTTTTAGTATATTTTTGATGATTAGCCAGCAACAAAATCTGCTAGCCTATTCTTCAAGCATAATTATTATTTGTTATTTAACTACCATTATCATCAAAATTGTGTCATCATAATCTATCAAAGCCTGATCACAAGTTGCTTTTTTTTTCTTCTTCTTTTTTTTCTTTTTTTTTAATTACCTGCATGGCAACTTCTTTCCACCCATTTTCTTTAGCTCTGAGGTCTTTGTAGCCTCTGGCTGAGGGTTGCCAGAGGCAGGGGAAGTTTCTTACTGCTTCAATTAGCTTTTCCTCCATTTTAGAAAAAAAAAAGAAGAAAAGAGCACCTTGCACACCTGCATTTACTGAAGGATTTTAATTAACAGACGGAACAAACCCACGCAAGATCTTCGCAAAGTTGAATCCATTCCAACTCTTGCGTTTCATATCCGTTCATGTCCGTTCACTACGCAAACACCACCGCAAACACCACCGCCACAGAACAACTGTGTGAACTGTTCACAATATCTCTACAACGGATTGTAACGGATTGGGGCTACGCAACTCACACAACACAACGGATTGCTTTGCGTCATATTGTGAATGGGCCTTTACAGTTAAAGTTGTTTCACTGGAATACATGTTTTACAGGAGGGCATATTTTACTGGATGATTCATCATATAGGACACCTGTATGAGGATAGGTTTTACTGGAGGGGGTATGTATTAGAGGAATTCATATGTTACATTTATGATTTCCACCATCTTTCAAAGGTAATAAATGTCAACAAAAAATTTTACACTTGATCATGGTACTTTTACTCTGATCAGGAACTTCATGTGGAAATGGTGTCAGGATGTGTTCTTGCAGGTATTGGTATAGGTGTCTCCTCTTTTCTGCCTGATTATATTTGCATTGGACTGGATCATTTCCATGTGCAATAGCTGTTGCAAATGCAATGGTGAATAGTCCACAGTCACAGTTTCCGCTCTGCATATGAAAAAACATACATTGATTAAATAAACTGTAAGAGCTTCCAACAAGGATAGAAAAGTGATCAATCAAAATATTGTCAGTCTGTTAGTCAAAACATGACAGGCAGATTTATGCACACAAAAAAATCATACAGGAATTATGTTTCCTTAGGATATACCACCAGAATTTTTTTAATTTAGTATCAATTGTAAACCAATAAAAAAATAATAATAATAAATAAATTTTAAAAAAAACTCTGTTTCTGGACATTCATAATTTCCACTTGAATACTTTTTTTATGTTGTCTGAAGTAAACTGGCTATTTGTAATCTTGCCATAGTTGGAGTGGAATCAAAGAGGTTATCATATACCCTAATATCTGGCTGATGCACTAACATAGTAGAGATGATAGTGTAGACAGTTACCCAGTGGGCATTGCCTGTGTGTATGATCTGGATAAAGTCACCTGCCCTGGGAGAAAACATCATTTCAGGACCTAAAATGGTATCTTGGTGTCCTGCTATATTTGGAAATTTTGAAGCTAGTAGAGACTGGGCAGCATTGATAAGATGATGGACAAAGCAGTGCATCTTGGACAGTCACTTTGAGTGTAAAATCAGCAAGCCACAACTTGGATAGCTTTTATATATGTGAGTTGTTATAAGTGCAGATTATTTTGTGTGTGTGTGTGTGTGTGTGTGTGTGTGCGCTTTCAGATGGTATGTTGAATATAGCCATAAGCACAAATTTTTAAAAGATCCAGCTCCTTAAAACCACAACCTCACCCATTTCTTGTGTACTCAAGATCCAGTTCATTATCAGCAAGACCACAATTGTTTTGCAGCTTCCTATAGCACTTTGTTGACTTTTTGTTTTTATTATTTTTTTTTTTTTTTTTTTTTTTTTTTTTTTTTATGGGTTGTTTTTGTTTTTTTTGTTTTTTTTTGTGGGTTTCTTTCTAACTAAAACTGTCAGAGATCATGTTTATAACCACCACAATTACATACAGCTGCAAGAAAATTGATAAATTTTTTAAATTTTTCGAACAACAAAAAGAAAATGTTTTTAATGAACTGAGTTAAATTTATGAGTCAATAAATGTTAACAAATGTGTTCAAGAAATGTCAAAATAATGGTCCAAAATTATTGTTTGTTGTGTTGTTTTTTTTGTTTGTTTTTTGTTTGTTTTTTTTTAGCAAACAAAACATCTCAACATTGAAATATGTTAATAAATAAATCAAGGTAATTTATAAGAGTTAATTGAATTCCTTTTACAATATTAATTAAAACTTCAAAATGCAGTATACAATGTAAAGAAAAAATAATCAGGAAATAGCTAATGGACACATGAATAACAATTTTAAAGTATACAACCAAAAAAGTTATTAAGTATTATTTTTACTACAGTTCCCATTAATAAATTTGTCAGAATAGAATTAAGTATATTTTATGAAGTGTATATTTCTACTTTATTCAAAGTGAAATGTAAAAGAGGGAATAAAATCCAGTAGCTATTATTACTCATTTAGTGTATATATTTTTTCTTTTAAAAAAAAAAAAAAAAAACTATTCTATAGCTAATTGCTGCATCCTAGTAATAAAAAAAAATTGATAAAAAAAAAAAAATTAAATTAAATTAATTAAAAAAATAATAAATTTAAGAAAAAAAAATTTTTTTTAAAAATCAAAAAAAAATCTAGGGTACAGATATATTTTAAGTAGTATTTTTATCCATCTTAAATAATTTTTTCAATTCAAATATGCACAAGGTGCTCCATAGGTGTGTCAGATTCTCTATTTTTCCTTGTGGAGAATCCCCACTCAACCATTTCTTCACTTCCTTCCCTTGCTCTAATGCATATTATATCCATTCAACCAATTGATTCCTCTGCACTCTCTGCAAGCACCCGCCCATTTCATCAAGGGTGAACACTTTTCTGCCTCATCTGATTTTCAAGTCTACTAAGGCCCTGCTGGAATTACTTGTAGCTGACATATTCTGTGTGAGAGGTGTTGCTATCTCCAAACATGAAGAGTGCGAAAGTAGACATGATCAGGAGCTTGTTAGATCAGTTTAAAGGACTTAAATATTTAATAAACATTACTCATTCCCCCAACCCCCCCCCCCCCCCCACCCCATATATATATATATATATATATATGTACGTATGTATGTATGTATGTATGTATGTATGTATGTATGTATGTATGTATGTATGTATGTATGTATGTATGTATGTATGTATGTATGTATGTATGTATGTATGTATGTATGTATGTATGTATATATATAGAAATGAAGAATTTTTGTCCACAGCTTAAATTCACAAGAACTAGTCACAAGAAGAATTGCTAACTGGTGTAAACATTAAAGGAGAAAAAAGCTTTCAAAAACTTGCTAAATTCTATGCAGCTGTGTGGGAGAGAGTGCATAAAGTGGAGAACCTATGATACCAGCTTCACATTGATATACCAGCCTAGTGAAGAATATCCCATGCCAAATTCCTTTAATGGACACTTTAGACATGAATTTTAAATGCAGACTGGGAATTCGTATTTCTGAAAACTCTTTTGCTGTGATATCACCCTCAGAATATATAAAATCCTTCTCTGGCATGCAGGTTAAAAACCCTCCTGACTCAGCACCCTTCCCCCCCCCCCCCCCCCCCCCCCCAACATATATATGGTAGCATGGTTGAAGAATTCTTCAGACATTAAGAGCCTCAATTACTTATCCACTAAATTAATTTAATTATTCATTGTTCTCTTCTACCACTGGTCTAAACCCCAGTCAGTAGTGCATGAATATTGTTAATGTGAGACAATAAAATAAACGCTCATAATCACATCACTACTAGATATATTAGAAAAAACTAATAAAATATTTTTAAAAAATTGCAGTCTAAATGATTTTATTGCCATTATTCTTTAAACTAGTTGATTGTTCCATTTTCAGGGGTATTTGAAAGTGCTGTGGGCTGTTGGCTAAGGATGTTAGTTATTTGAAAAAATTTGCCCACACCCTAGCACCAGCACAAAAATAAAACCCTAAGGCAGTTTAAAGACAGTTTGTATGTTGTTATTTTTGTTTTGTTTTTTTACGGTAGTGCTCTAAACTCCACCCCATCATCTGTAACACCCCATCCATAGCCACTTCAAATACAGATGTCATAAGATAATAAGTTGCTTACAAAATGTTAAATGCACACAAGGAAAACTAATTAAATCATGTATATATACATATGTTCATGATAGTCATGGCAAATTATTATTATTGTTGTTGTTATTATTATTGTTGTTGTTATTAGTATTATTATTATTATAATTACTATTGTTTGGGTGCACATATCCCAGCACTCCTACAGAATCAGGCACGGCCTCCTAGACTACAGGGTAGCTGGCGCTGGTGGCAATCCCACAGTTGTTGTTACGGTTACGACTCATCTTGATGTAGCCATTCAAACCATAACTTACTCCCCAGCTAAAGGAAGAGAGAGAGAGAATAGTTCAACATTAATTTAGTCATATTTATTAACACAGCATAAACACCCAACAGCACAATGCTAATAGTCAAAGTAAAAGCATCACTCACTCTCACCACCACAAAGTAACCTGCAGGCCCTAACAAACTACACACATCTATGACTTGTGCATATGAAATGATGAATGGACAATGATCTGAGATATAAATAAATAAATAAATATACAAACACATCCTAATACTACTGCATGAATAAATAAATATGTACATATCTATACTATAAAGATCAGGGTATGCGACGGATAGCTCCGCTCAGGGAAATGGTCATCCTTGCCCCTCAATGCATGACTCTGGGGACCACTGGTGGTCGGTAGTGTTAGTTCTCCAGCACGACCAACCCTCCAATGCATTGAGCTGGCCACCTTTTGGTGCAGGTGGAGGGCTGCCTTCAGGTACAAATTCTTTGCTCCCCCCCCCCCCCTTCCCGCTACTTAGCTGCCTTCCATCTACACCTGTGCCACCTAGATGGCCTTCCATCGGCATCTCTAGGGAAATGGCACTGGGTTCCCAGCATTCCATCTCAGGAAAATGTGCTCCCCTCACTAGTTGAGGGTGAGCCACCAGGTTAGCTGGCAAAGGAACTCCTGTTAATTATCCCCCGCCCCCTTGGTGGATGTGATGGAAGTGTGTGCTGAGTCAGGCGACCCACAGGAATT
>OZ017786.1:8219612-8229612 GCA_963969325.1 Lycopodina hypogea | reverse complement strand
AGACAGACAGACAGACAGACAGACAGACAGACAGACAGACATCTCCTATATATATATATATAGGAGATATATATCATCAATATGAACTGTACTTTAATTTAACTCTAGCAGTACTATGAGCAGTGGTTTTGTTGGAATGTAGTGGTTACATTCTGACGTCATTACTGGTACTTTGTGGTGGTAAAAGTATTTAGGCTGAGCAAACACGAGGGTCCGCTCACCTTTTACCACTTCTGCAGAGTTTCGTATCTGAAGTCAGTAATCACAAACGACTAGAGAGTAGACCTTGTGACAGTCTATATGGCCACACCCCTTCCTATATGAAATAAAGGCCAAAAAATGGTACTTCAGAGATACAGGCCCAAGCGTCTGGGAGGAGATAGTGAAAAACAGCAAAACAAATCTATAATTATAGTAAGATGCCTTTGCTTTGTTTTCGCCCGTAGGACGGGTACTTTTTAGTAATTAAAAAGTTGAAGCTTTAAATATCACTCTCATTCTGCCTGATGCTTTCTCCAAGCACAAACACACTCTTCTTATTGACAAACTGACTCTGTGTTTGCAGTTATTAGTCTTCTCAGCAATTTAACAACTTTAGTCACATGAAGTTATACTGTAACATGAGGTCACACTGTTACAAGTAACTGCAATTGACGATACTGATAACATTCTCATCAAAAGTCCAACCACATCTAACACATATGGACCACTCCTACTCACTGAATCACAGACACTGTATGGTAGTTGGAACTTGTCCTAGTCATGGCCAGTGGCTCACCTGTTCTTGACCAGCCAGTAGTCCTTGGACCCTTCAGTGCCATACCCCACGACCAACATACTGTGGTCAAGGTTCGTCTGGGAACACATGGGGGAGTAGTACACACCAGATGTGTACAGCTACACACAACAAAAATAACAATCTATATTGATATTAAAAATAATAACAACAAGATGAAAAGAGACATCACATAACAGAGAAGAAACGAGTACATAAGTAGATCACAACAACATCTAAGTTGAGGGAAGGAAATCATATCAACTGGAATGGTTGACAATAGCTCAATTAGTGCTATAGTGTAGCAGCTGCTGAGGTAATATTTCAGCTTATGATTGACCACCACTGCTAAATTTTAGGGCTAAAAATCTAGATAGATTATCACTGGACAACACGCTTCAGAGAGAAAAGGCTTGTGATAGCTGGTATAACAGGGGTGGCCAATTACAGAGATACTCAGTGGATGTGGTTAAGAGGTGAGAAAATTGGTGGGTGTGCGTCAACATTAAAATAGACAATAATTTACCAGGTTCAGTTTACAGTATTCAGCTATTTAGGAAAAAAATGGTAATGTGTCCATTCTAATCCACGTAACTATTCCTTACCTGAAAGCTCATGTGTGAAGCATCAACGACCACTGAGATAGGGCCAATAGTTGCCACAGCAGCCTGGAGGGCAGCCTCATTTTTGGTCAGAATGTCAACAATGCTAGATATGGTAGCCTCGTGGTTGGCCTTACAGGGGCATGCAGCATTCTAAAAAGGAAGAAATTAGGAAAAATAGAGAAAGTTTTTCAGCTAAACAAGTATATAAATTGAGATATATCCCTCATGATGAATACCAGTGGTTTAGTTGCACTAAACCAGAATGGAACACTGACTCTCTGATGTTGATGGCGCTGAAGAATACACTTACTCAAGAGGTGGAATTACTTTGCTAAATCAAGTTCAAAGGCAAGAAAAAATTTTGGGAGGGGAAGGGGGGGGGGGTCAAAAAATAAAATTCTAGAGAAATAGATACAGGGAGTATTGGAACTATTTTAAACTGATCATCCTCTTAAATATACAGTGACCTAATAGCAGTCTCAAATATGTACTCACTCACACAATACATGGATATAGATACATTACGCATATTTAGTATAAACAAATGCTTATGTAATTGCTAAAACAAGAAGTTAGTAAACGTTATGTTCACATACTGGTCCGGTGGTAGGGTAACCACCATTCTTGATGATGTATTCGAAGGCGTCGTCTACGGTTGCATTACACCAGCAGGGGCCATGGTTACCTGTAAATGAGTTGAGCTAACATTCATTATTAGTAGTAACGTATAGGTTTGTGACAAGCATAATTAGTGCAGCTGTGACAACCTAGCTTGTGTTTATTGCATGTAGAATGATTGTGTACTATTGATAAATTATGGACACTAATGGCTGTTAATTGTTACATGCAGAAGGAAGACTAAATCACTAATGTCACTGATATATATATATATATATATATATATATATATATATATATATAGCAGTGACACCATATTGTGCTGCATGGCTTGGCTCTACAATTGAATAATCTTTGTATTCCTACTTAATAATAAAGTATTATACCTTACAGTTACCCTCAGGCCCTACACAACAGAAAGGCAGCAGACATCATTCACTATTGGCTGCAGGCATGCAAGCGCACTGCATGTGTGTGGAGGGGGGGAGGGACGAGGGCATGGGGCAGTAAGAAGACAAGTTTTGGGGGTTGTATGGATGGTCTGGAGCTGTAACAGGATAATGACTGAGTGTGCAAAAAATGCCTGGGTCAGTAAAAGGACAGACCAAGAGCATATATTAAGGCCAGACAACTAGGGTGTGCCCTTCCGAAGCCATATTGACATCAGAAAACAATCTTGATAGTCTAATACAGGATAGAACCTGTGCAAGAATTGAGATTGAGAGGTGATACCCATGACAGCGAAAAAAGGGACAGCTCATGAAGTTTGTGGCATTCCTCAGGACTTAAGCCCACCAACTGCTAGAGCTGCTCAGAGACAGTGGAAGGTTTTTGAATTCTCCCTGGTGCAATAAGTTGACAATGAACATGAAATAATTTGGAAAGAAAAATGAGTAAGTGATAAGGAATACCTTATAAAATGGTGCAATTGCAAAGAAGAATATTGTTCAGTGAAAAAATACTTCAAATATGGACTTTTCATGTTCAGATCCATTTACAATTAGTAACATTATTTAAGGACTAAGTTTTTGTGATGTCCTTCCATTGCACATGCAATATCATGACATAATTTAAACTATTTGGGCAATTGTTGAATATAATATCAATTCTTGACACTTTGAGAAGAAGCTGTATAACTACTTATTGGCTGAATTAGCAGCTGGTATCATTAAGGTCGATGACTTGAAATGGTCAAGCCAGGTAGTAGGTGTGGTTAAAGAAATGATTGTGGTCACATGCACGCGCACACATTACACCGTGACACACAAATACACGAACAAATACACATAATGCATGCATACATGTGCATACGCAATGCATGAGCAACACACGCGCATGCGCGCACACACACACACACACACACACACACACACACACACACACACACACACACACACACACACACACACACACACACACACACACACACACACACACACACACACACACACACACACACACACACACACACACACACACACACACACACACACACACACACACACAGATATATGGAGACTCAACACACCACACCACACCACACACGTATCACTTAATCAAAAACACATTGATCACTCACTAGGTCAGCATATTCGTTCATGCCTGTAGTAAAGCCATAGAGGTCAGCGTTTTTATTGTGCATCTCCACATAAATCCTGTGGGTGGTCCAGATAGCCTGCCTCTCCAGTTCCTCCATCTTAGTCTCATACTCTTTGTTGTATTGCTGCAGGAAGTTCAAGTGCTTGGTCATACTTGTGGTAGATATGACTTCATGCATGCAACACATGCCACTACAGTGCTGTAATAACCACTCATATTTAGCAATGCTATATCTATCTATCTATCTATCTATCTAGCTATCTATCTATCTATCTATCTAGCTATCTATCTATCTATCTATCTACCTATCTATCCATCTAAGGTAGCTGCATTGGGTTCCCAGCATTTTATCTCAGGAACATGTGCTCCCCTCACTAGTTGAGGATGAGCCACCAGTTTAGCTGGCAAAGGAGCTCCCGTTAATCGTCGCCCGCCCCCCGCCCCCTTGGTGGGTGTGATGGTAGTGTGTGCTGAATCAGGCGACCCACAGAAGTTTGCCACCCTGTGATAGCTGTAAGCTGCGGGCCAAGAAAAAGTCTATCTATCTATCTATCTACGTATCTATTTATCTATCATTCTATGTATATATTTAAGTTTTTGCTAGTCAGAGTTCAATTGGCAGATTCTTTAGCCATTTCTGAATCTCGTCATCAGGGCAGCATAGACAGACGAAGCCAATAGGCACTTTGAACCGATTACAATCTTTGACATGTGTTTCACTCTCTGTAAGGGATGACCACAGGGACAGATCACGCGGTCCAAGATCTGGGGCGGTTGAGCTGCACCCAATGTTTCTGTAAGATGTTAGCTAGCTTTGGGTGGTAAGGTCGAGCTGGGAGGTGGGCTGGGAGAAACGACCAACAGAGCGCTGTGGCTTATCTTGTTGTTCCACTCCAGCATAGAATCAAAACTATCTGTCAACTTGCTCACGCATGAGGCTGAGGGTGCTAGCTGTAGTTCTGACCCGTTGGTGTAGGAGGTGGTGAGAATTACCAGCTTTGTTACTTAATGCTCAAGCCTGATGTCAGCAGGCATGGTCCCAGAAAGAAGCCGATGATGATGTAGCTGACTGCTCTGGCACCAGACTGGAGTGGTGTACTCTGCAGCGCTGTAGACAAGGGTGAGTGTCACACATGCAGGCTCCCCAGCTGGAACCAGCAAGGCAACAGAGAAGTCTGTTTCTTGTATTCACCTTGTGGGTGTACACTCTCAAGATGGTCCTTGTATCTGAGGCAGTGGTTGAGGGTTACACTGAGGTAAACCAGGCTATCATTACTTGACAGGCAGGCATTTTTCACCGAGAATGCAAGGTGTCTATTAGTGTCTCTGTTGTTGAGGTGAAAGGCAGTGTTCTTTGTTTTCACTGCGCTCATTTTCAGCCATCACTTGTTTAGATAAGCCGACAGTTTCTCCAGGTTGTGAGTTAATGTCACCTCCACACAGTATCCCAGCTTAGCTGTGCAGTGAGGAGGCTGAGGTTGTCTGCATAGCCATACAGCCTCCACGTGGTGGAGGGCATGCTACAGATGTAGATGCTATAGAGGATCATACTATCATCAATCCCCCTCAGTTGACTGACTTGTCTATTGCTTGTTATCAGCTTAAAACTGCGGATAGTAAGTAGCTCCATCAGGAGGGAGACCATGTGGTGATCGGGATCATGTGTTGCAGTTTCAGGTGTAGCCCTCGTAGCCATACAGTGCCATATGCACAGTGAGATCCACCATAGCCACTTGGACCTTCTGCTTAAGTTCAAAGCCAGTTTCAATGTCATCCATCAGTAGAGTCACTTGGTGGTTGACCATCCTCACCAAAATCCAGCTTGTTCAAGGCAGGAGTTATGGATCTTTCACCAGATAAGTGGATCAAGTGGAAAGTGAAGTAGGTATTCATGGAGTTTAACTGTACACAGAACAGAGAGATGGGCCAGTAGCTCTTAGCCAGTTGAGCATAGTGGGGCCACAGTTGGTGACAAACTCTAGTGGGATGATGCCAATACTCTTACAGGTGGTTTCTGAAATTGATCTTACCAATCAAAAAATTTAAGGTGAATATAATGTAATGATGCCATAGCTAAGGCAGGAGATGTCATAATTCAAGTGGACAGATTTTTTATTAACAGGAAACTTTGACACCTCATAAAATACTAGCCCTCTTTCCAAGGACAGAAATACATTTACATCATTTCATAGCATGTACTAAATAGCAGTCATACACTTCCGAAATTTTAAGGAAGCCATGTATTGCTATCTCAAGTCACATGAGGTATTGTTAAACCTGCTAGAGTCACTTTCCTAATTTTTGGGAATATTAATTATCATTTTCTTCTCATCATACATCATCATATTCTGAATGAGGGAAGAAGACAAAAAGTTGCTCGAACTTCAAGGAGCTCTGGATGATGGGTATTGAGGATTCTGTTCATCGTAAAATCTGTCAAGTGATCCTCACCTCACACCTGAGTGATCTGAGGAAATACTAAATCAAGTTTAAACAAAGCTTCATGTACCAGTCCACTATCTACATACCATTCCCTGCACCTGAAGGAATGACCCAAGATTTGAAGCAGTAACAGCTTCACTTACAGATGGCCATTTTACATTGCATGTCATTTTTCCTTCCTTGCTGTAGACGATCTGTCACTGATTTTACACACAAAGTTTGGACAAGATGCAGCAGGGAAGACGAATCACACAAAGTGTACAGCTCTGGTAAAACAAGTACTTTGCAAAACTTTAAGTAACACCTGATTTCCTGCTTCAGCCATTTCACATAATTCCCGATCATGACTATTTAACTCATTCCATTAATATTACTTTGTAATTTGTCAGCATCAGTGATCAATGCAGAAGGAAATTGCAAATCCATAATATTTGCCAGAGGAACAACATCCAAGACACACCGATTTTCATTCTGATATGTGAGTCTACAATTCAGTATCAGGTATGTCATATTCATCATTTCAGTGAGTTCAATTTATATTGTCCACTCACTTGTAACCACAGTATAGTTTTCTCTTTTATACACTACAGCAGGATGAGAAAGACCATCATTTCTACATGCTTAGATGTGGAGGAGATTATTCAAGCAGATGCCATGGATCTCGAGGCTGCTACTCGCACTGTCATGGAGAGGTGGAAAATCAAAGGTGATACTCTGGTGGGCATGGGGACTGATAGAACTGCAACCATGGCTGGCCAACACCATTCTCTACCAGCTCTTCATCTACAGACATGGCCTCACTTCATCCATAATTGATGCATAACCATGCTTTGGATCCTGCTGCAAAGGTAGAGGTCCAGAAGAATCTACCATTTAATATCACATATGTGGTCCGTGGGACTCCAAACTGATTTACAAAGTCTGCTATTCGTATCAATGCCTATCAAGAGGTAGCAAAGCTGGTTGGCTTCTCAGGAAATGCAGGTGATGAAGAACACAATGAAATTGATGATACTACAAGGTCAATCAAGCCTCTGGCCAAGTGAAACAAGGTGGCTTGTCATCTCTGACTGAATCTAGAGCATTCTGGCTCAATATGATGCCCTAGGGGCCCACTTTGAGATGGTCTACCAGAAAGAGAAGTACTGGGGAGCTGGAAGCCTCTTTAGAATGTTCAGAGATCCCAAACACCAACCATACTAGTTATTCTCCATCCTGTCCTCAAGAGTTGAACCGATTCAGCACTCTCTTGTAGTCCAATGCTGCTGCCAATGTGAACCTCTACTCAGAATTAGAAATGATCTTCCTCTCATTGACACGCCCAATCCTCAGACCCATCATATTGATAACAACAACATAGACCAGCTAAAGTTGTGATCTGAAGCTAGAGAACTCGATCTTCTGTATGCTTCCCATGGAATTAGTCGATCCTGGTGCACATTCATGGCCAATGTGAAGAAGGAAGCTACTCTCTCTGCTGAAGGGAAGCAATTCCTTAACTACGTCCAATGCTGGACTTCATATAGACTAACATAATAGTTTCACATCCTTACCCAGGAGAGCAATTCAGTAAAGAGTCTATGGGACTACACCTTGAAAGTTTTATTTTGATTCCTCTTGGTGCAGTAATTACATAAAAATATAATACTAGCTGTAGATTGGAACTTATAAATGGCAACACAGATGCATTCCTCTGCCATGTTAATCACTGCAGTATAAAAAATTTAAAAAAACACTG
Organism: Lycopodina hypogea; assembly: GCA_963969325.1. Taxonomy (NCBI): domain Eukaryota; kingdom Metazoa; phylum Porifera; class Demospongiae; order Poecilosclerida; family Cladorhizidae; genus Lycopodina; species Lycopodina hypogea. The sequence continues at coordinate 8,221,835 of OZ017786.1, read as the reverse complement.
TGAACAATTAATCTGTCCAGCTTGCACCTTAGCTCAAGTTGAGCCAGATGTAGCTCTCCCTACTAATAAAAGAGCACTCTTAATTATACACACACAAATGAACACACACAAACACATGCATGTGCACATACATACACCAGGCAAGCATACACCAGGCAAGCATACTCCAGGCAAGCATACACCAGGCAAGCATACACCACACAAGTTAGTCAAAATTCTTTTCCACTGACATAGCTATACACTGAAGCCATTAGGACTGGGTGTATTCGGACAGCATTCACTGTAAGCATCAATTACAGATTTCAGCATGGAGAAAGTTATCTCCAACCAAGGGTTTGGCCATAATCCAGGCGATATATTATGGAAGCAGTCTAAACAATATTTTAAACCAACAAACCCCTTTCCAAGCTTCCCACTCCTCAGAATACTGAAAAGCAGAGGCTAACCCAGTTAGCACAATCAGAATCAGAACCTTCATGACGACCACAATTAATAACAAAAATATACGCTGTAAATATATGTGGGCGTTACAGCTGACCCAGACTGTTTATGGGTCTCGCTACTTTCACACGGTATGAATTACGGAAGTCACCTGATAGCGAGATGAAATTGGTCTATTATGTAAGAAATGCGTGGGAAACTAAGTTTGTACACTCCCTCCTTAACTCCATGCTTAAACTAATGCCCCTTCTCTGTCTGGGATACGGGGCTGAGGTCCGTGTGTGATTACCTAGCGGGAGGTATGTTCGTGATTCTAAGCGTGCTCTACAAAAATATAAATTGCCACACCATGTTTTAGTTTATATCATTGGTTCCAGCACATCTGTAACCAAACTGACAGCCTCATAATGCGGCAAGGATCCAGTAGTTAGTACCAGCACAAAGTAAGGTTGTTCTGATCGTAAGAATCTAATGGGTGAAAATTAAGTATGAAATAATATATTCAAGATGAAATATTTCTGTATTTTTAGGGAGGTAAAAAAAAAAAAATCATGTCGGATTATGTGTTATGGTTTACCTGTTGATTTTATGTTGATTTCCTATTGTAAAGGGATCATTTCAGTATTTTTGTTTATCCTCTTAAAGAAACAAAATGGTAAACATCAACAACAAAACAACTTCATCCTCTGCAGAAGGAAGGAGAAATGATTTTTTTTTTTAAGCCCCACAAAAACATAATATACTTTTGAAATGAAGAGTCAGTAATTAAGTATGTTCCTTATTGAAACCATCTTATTGTGTAAAACAGAATTGTTCTCTGGCAGAATTTATATTACATTGTTTTGTTTTCTTCCTTTTACTGTCAACCATAACTATATTATCTTTTAATTCTCAGTGCAGATTAACAAAGAGCTAACAAGCAAACAAAAGCAATGAACAAACTTCCACTGGCACATTCTGATATATTCTGATCTATTCTATGCACTATCTCATGTTCTCAGTCGATGACTGTCGTTATTGAGAGGTTCAGTGTTATTGAGTGTTATTGGTGGGAAAATATAACAGATTATATAGTTGTGTGTGTATGTTTCAACTTGTTGAAGTTATTCTTTTTATTCCTTGAATAGCATGCTGCTCTGAGAGATGTTCAACCTTCTTTTTTTTTTTTATGGTTCATATAGTCATAGTATTATCATCATAGGCAATTAAACATTACTGGTACTTGATTGTAATTTTTAAAAAAAAATTTTTTTAATTAAATTTGATAGCACTCCATTTACAGTTTCGCAGATACGAAGGTAAAATGCCAGTTTGGCACACATTGTCATGAATAAAACTTTAGAAGCAATTCTAACCACACAATTTTTTTGCAAGGAAGTTGTCCCAAAACTGCTTCAATTTTCACATTAACCGTCTATTAATGGAAATAGCACCTTTTTTTATACTAGCATAAGAGTCCAAAAGTACACGACCAGTTGCCTGTTTGTTCTCTGTATGTCACATATATATAGCTTGACTTGTATATTTAATAAACATAATTCATTCTCCCCATGAAGAAATGCAATTGTTTTTTTCCACAGCTAAAATTCAGCTCGTGTGGAGAACTACTCACAAGAAGTACTGCCAAGTAATAAGTGGCATCATTTTTAGTTTGTTATTCCTCATATTTTCAATTTAATTATTTTCTTTCAATATTTACCAGGAACTTTAACAAATTCTCAGAGTAAATGTTACTTTGTTGGGAATCTTACAATTTTACTTCTTCCCTCCTCCTCCTCCTCT
>OZ017786.1:8212112-8214612 GCA_963969325.1 Lycopodina hypogea | reverse complement strand
CTGCCACATTAAATCTTTAATCAGCAGATGCCTTAATATCCTATTTATCTAACATATTCAGATGCTTGATTAGTTGGTATTAATCATCATATGAGCAACTAGAAGGTGTGACTAGATTGTGGTCCACCAACTGGCAACCTACTTCACTGCAGGAGAGAGAGAGGGGGGGGGGGGAGGGAGCAGTCATTCAAGGATCTGGACTAATGGACAGTGTGAAGTTAGTGGCGAGGGTGTAGGATAAGAGAATATCAGCCTTGGCGGCCGCCACAGACAAGTGATGTCATGGCACCTCAACCTAAGATGCCCTCTGCAAGGGACTTCCAAACATTCACAGACACTGGGGACAATGAAGCTGTGCAAAATGAAATAGACACATGGAAGTTGTGTCAAATGGGTTAATTACTTGTGTGGGCGACAGCCATACACAGAATTTTCTGTTGAGGCCCAACCAAGGAAGTTTCACTAATTCATAACTTCCACTTGTAGATGGTGGGAAGAAAAACAACTTGCCAAGCCACACCCCTCCACATCGTCCTAGCTGAGAGCCTGAGATCCAATACAGCACACCTCACTCATGACAGGAACCTCTACAGCTTCCCCCACAAAACAAAACAACTGTTAATACAAACAAAATGCACCACAAAAAAATGAAAAAGACCGGTGGTGGGATGAAATCACACTGATCAAGTTGAGGGATGCTTTGTCAATGTTGTTGACAAATCATTGGGTTACCATAGCAACATGCCAATACATAATACACTATCCATTTGACCAGCTGCCCCAGTTGTTCTATTGTTGCCATTGTTGTTGTTGTCTCTATTACGTGCCACCTCCAACTACTACACAAGTAGACAGGGAGAACTGAAGAGAAACAGGACTGTTCTTCTACTCATACCCCCCCCCCACTCCATCCCTCCACCAAACACACAAAGTTCTGACTCTCTCCCCTCTCAGCCCATGCACGTGCATACACACCTGGTTCTTCACAGCAGTGACATAGCCCTTGGGTCTCCAGTCCACAGTGTCTGCCAGATCTGCCACAGTCTTGGAGGAGGAGAAGAGATTTTTGCTGGGCTTCTTCTCCGCATTACTGTAACCATTGAACCTCGCACTAAACTCAGCAGCATCCTGATGGATTAAACAGAAATAAGGTATCAATGGAGTTACAGGGGAATTTTGCTCACACACCCTAGTCATACATATACGTATGTGTGGAGCATGGAAGTTACTCAACCATGCTATTCTGCATATACAAATACACCAACACATCCTTTGCACATGCCAAGAGCACCTCACTTAAGTGAACAGTTATAAGGAGACCACACTCAGATTATCTGATTATATTTTTTTGGTAATTTATGACAATATTTTGACTATCTGGAATGATATTCTGACAATCTGTGATGATACTTTGACAATTTGAAATAATATTTTGATACAGGCTATATTCTAAAAAAAAATTTAAGACATGTATAGATGGTATAAGGTCAAAGTTCTCATAAAATGTGATTTATCTTGTCGTTTGAATTTCTTGCATTAGCTTCAAATTCTGGTAATTTGTTGGGGTCTTTTTAAAGACATGTTCTAAAAATAAGCAGTTACAAGACACATAATTATATCATAAAACGGGTATTAATGATCACATTTTTTATAAAGAGATCAAGAAATTGTGCAAGTGATCTTTATGGCATTGTTGGTGTTTGGGACAAGATTGGCTTCCCCTAGTCACATTCTTGGCAACTGCTTATATGGCTGAGCGTGACATGCATATTCAACGTCATGTGATGAATCAAACTGGCTCCAATTCTACCATATACAGCATCATGTGATAGATCAAAGGTCTCCAATTCAACCAACACATGCTCTGGTGTTCATCTACTACAGAACTGGTCAGCAGGGAGGAAGTGGAGACTGACTAAGTAACCAGACACCAAACAAAGAGGATGTGAGTGGGAACCCTGGAGATGAATACGCCACATTTATACCTCACCTGAGATATGACCATATTAGTTGGCCATAAGCCAAACATAATTATGAGATAAAATTATTTGATAATGACAACTAATAATAATATAATACTAAATTAGTACTAAGCATGTGCAGCGCATAATGTGGCTAATCTTCAATAATATTTGAGCAGCTAAAGATTAAGGAGGAGGGGGAGGTATACGGACACACATCGGATGAAATAGTGAAGTTGTTAATCACAACCAATAGAAAACTGGACTGCTGCTGTTCTTCTTGCAGTTGTTATTAGGTAACTACAGAGTCAGCTGCATTAAGCCAACTGCCATGCCTGAACATAGAGTAATCAAGATATAAACAGAAAATGCATAACTCAATTTATGAAGGTCATCTCTAAAACTATTGTTTTGATTTTTATTGTCATTATTACCAGCGTTATTCTACAACAAACATCTTTGTTGTGATTTTGAGAATTTGCTTTAGTAATTAAACATTTCGAGTCATAGTTATGGATCAACATCACACTGAATTGAGA
>OZ017786.1:7972681-8211912 GCA_963969325.1 Lycopodina hypogea | reverse complement strand
ATGTAGCATCCCTTACATGAGAGGGCAAATTTACAGCAAAGAAAATTTAAGATTTTTTTGGCTCATTTTATTTTAACTGCATATAACATACAAAAAAAAAAAAAAAAAAAAAAAAAAAAAAAAAAAAAAAAAAAAAAAAAAAAAAAAAAAAGGTTGATTTATTCCTTAAGTTTTATAGCTAGTCTCTTTTTTTTTCCTTTTCTGCATGCAATGCTGGAAATTTCCATTGTTTGCTAAGTACGATACCATTTCCACTGTAAAAAAGTTACATGTGACCTTTGAAATAGTGCAATTGACATTACAGTCTAGAGTGCAATGCATTTTCTAACCTAAAGGCATATATATATATATGATTCATGTGAAGGAGGGCATGAAATAATATTAAAACTTAAAAATTGTTTGAAACATTTCTGAGTATAGAAAATTTCGGCATGTTAAATAATATATTATTAGATCATATTTTATGTATATTTAAATAAAAGGGTTTTTTTTTTAAACTACACAAAAGGTTTTTAAATATCCTATGTTCAAAAGTGAATGACCTTACATATCATTATATTTTGTTAGTATCTTTGCAAGAAGTTTTTTTAACTCTGAAAATCTCTTCCACCCCATATTAGAGCATCTACCTTTCCTTTCACCTTCAAATACTTAATTAAACAATTGTACCTTAATTAAACTATATCATTCCTTACAACAATTTCGCCTCATCATAATTTATCCATTAATTCATTATCACAAAATATCTACTCTGCATTTCTCAGCATTTATGCATTAATCCATGTTCCATGAATCTCACAATTTGCTTCTGCTATTGAGATTTATTATTCATGTGTTAAAAATAAAAAATAATAATTTTTTTTTTTTTTTTTTTTTTTTTTTTTGTGTATGTATGTATATTCTCTATTCAAATATCCCTACCATTCTAATCACAAATAACAAATAATAACAACATAATAGCTAATTATCTACCTAACTGAACCACTTTGGACTTAGAACCTTTTTCTTTTTTTCTTTTTTTTTTTTTTTTTTTCCTTCTGCCATGAACATTTAAAGTATGGAATAATATTACATCTAAATATTTCATATTGCTACTCAAAAACAAAATCTATTAACTGACTTCATTCTAAAGTTTCTTTCACATTCCTCCTAAATAGGGACTGCTCCTTCACTGCAAGCAAAGGCAAGCACTGTTCTCTAGCCTGAGCCATGACTGGGAGAGATGGCAACCACACCACATGGCCATGACAAGGGATGGCCTCAGAAATCTAATGGACTTTGGCTGAAAGTTATTTATAGGTTAAGGGGTTGGGGAAAGGACAAAAATAAAACCTGAAAAACACAAGAATAACAATAACAAAAAAAAATGTCTTGGTATATTTGAAGTGTGTTATGATGAATGTGTTGACTGATATAATTGTGGATATATGTATATGATGTTATGTGCTAAAGCTTCCTTGGTCTGTAAAATGGACCAAGTCCTGCATTGACCTGCTCTTGAGTGACTTCAATTCATCTTTCAGCCTTGGCCATGTTGTTATAATCTCCAGTTCACTGTGAAGAGATAAAACCTTAAGGTAAAAACATTTTAAAGGAGAGAAAAGTGTTTGTTTTTTTTGTGGTTTTTATATTTAATAAACAGTGCATCTTTTACAACTAATTAACGCTCAATATATTTGAGTTGAAAAAAAGAGGAAAAAGGTATTAACTGAAGCCAGCCTTCACACACATAGTCAGATAAGAGCTCATCAAAGTTGATGTATGGGAGGCAGCAAAGCTACGTTCTCGAGGCTAGCACTGCTCATACTTGGCCACACAGTCAGATTAATCACCTGAGCATTAGTCCAAAGAAGTTGTAAAACAAAATGAGAAGGAAGACACATGAATTCCTTTAAATTAAAAAAAGCTGTGGTATGTTATGTTTATTAAAACTTGTATATTCATATGAATCATACCCAGAAGATTAGTAATGTCCCAAATTAGAGAACTCACCTCTGATTTTGTGGGTTGTCCACATCCACAATTATAAGGAACTTCCTGGAGAGATCTTGGATGATGCTCTCCCCCAAAGTCCAATCAGATTGTTCTATTTCACTTTCACTACTCTGGTTACTGCAGAAACAAGCAATTGTCGCTATGTCAGCCTAGTGTCAATAACATGTATGGGGTCACATGGATATGTCCTAGCTCTCCTAAATAATGATAATGTGATGATGATGATAATAATAAAAGTAGGAGATAAAATAATGAATTCTACTCCTGACTAGCCAGGTGAGATATTTTTTCCTCTTGAATTTTATGATGGACCTGATATTATTGTCTTCACAAATTAATTACACCCAAATAAACAACAACAACAACAAAAAGAAACAAACGAAGTGCTATCATCCAGTTTAGGCTGAAAAAAGCAAAATTGTTTTGTTGAGAAGCCATAATGAAACTCTGATATTTATATTTTGCACAATACCACCAGTTCTGCAGCTTTCTGCTCACACAAGCTTCTCAAATTACATGAAGTCTACTTAAATGGTTAATAAAACAAACTAAAATGAAATCACTTGCCAGTTATACATTCACATGCAGAGAATCCTACATTTTGTGTAACAAAAAAAAATTATTTATGTGCTTCCAAGTAATTCTACACAATAAAACTGTGACACTGCAACCTTATTAACTAAAGAAACTTCCTAATTAATATTTTGCCTATATGCCTATTATTCTATAGAGATAGAGCATTTAACTCATCGTGTTATTTATTCACTATAGCATAAGCAATGGATAGAGAATGTGTGAAAGAAAGGAGAGGGGAAAAAGTTGTCTAAATACAATAATCAACTTATTATGTATTGTTGAATTACACGGATATGGCATATAAATTATTACTCAGGTACAGACTAATTCATCACACACAACTCTATCATTCTATCAAGCAGGTACTTTTGTGTGGTGGGTGTTGCCTCAAGCAAGGACTATGATATCACACAGGTGATATGGTAAGTAACATGCATGATGACATAATGCTGTTGACATGTGTAGGAATAACAAGAGAATCCTATGCCAGTTTATCGCCAATGAATAAACAGGTTATTATCCGTTAACTTTAATATGATCTGGCATGGCCTAACCTTTTAAATTGGATATAGTACAATCACTTCATCACGTCTTTGATGATGAATCATTCAGGTAACACTTGTTTTTCTACTGTGGTGACAAATCTTAACAACTGACAAAGTAGAAGCCACGAGCTATAACTTAATATTTTCTGAAAGTAACGTTATGCTATGTTCTTTCAAGTTCTTCTCATTTTTATGTTGTAGCTATCATTGTATCCTAAAGTTTTCATCTCACCAGAACTGGCCAACTGACATAGAGAATTTAGTTATGAATACCATTGATAACTGATGGGTGTTAGTGACTTGCAATTCATGTAGATCATTAACTTCAGAATCATCTAAATATTACGTCAGTGAGCCTTATCACAGCCGACATTCTTTACTTCAGTTTATAGTGCCTGGGTATAATGATATTCATTAACGGAAGCTATGAATGTTTCCTAATATATTGCAAAATGCTCAATGTCAGTTGACCAGATCCTCACCAAGCATACAATTGGTAAAGGGTTATCCATGTTAAACTACAATTCATGTGCCCTTAATAAGGAAATAGTATAGTACAATTGGTTAAAGTTGCAATGCTATAAAAGATTAATCATAACATGGTATATCTTGATTTGCCTAGTTGATTATTCATCATCAGCACATGCTCAAACTACATACTCACACATTAAAAAGTATATAAATATAACACCACACCTACATGGTGTGGCCAATGCACTAGATTTTATACACATACAGTAAAAAAAAAAATACATAAACTTATTGAAGAAAAAAATCACTATTTATATCACACTAATCTTTATGATAAAGTCCAAGTAATGAAAAATAGCTAACTATACATCTGCAGCTAGCTACTTCTTCTTACCTCGTTATCAATAGCATTTACTGGATGATGACATTTTTTCCAATGTAATCCTTTAATTTTTATATGGAGGCCCATTTCTCAAGATGTCTACCTGTGATTCACTTGCACTCATGGTCTACTTAGTTACTTATATAAAGCAGTCATTATTCTTGGGAAATAGTGTCTGGTCTAATAAGAGAAAATGACAGGATCAATAGCAGTCAGTCTTAGTACATTGTGGAAGTGTAGAGTGTCACTTATCATCTGATATAGAGTTATACATATTATTAAGAAGAGGGCTAAACTAAATTTCTTGCCAACAAGTTTGCCTTAGCAACAGTAAAGGATGGTTGCATTCAACCAAAATAAAGTAAGTCAGGCATTTATGTGACTAATGATGACTTCCCTCTCTTCCAGCAGCTCATCCTGGTGATTTCAGGTCCAATGCTTTCAACTTTTGCAATTTACAGAGGAAATTCTCCTTCAACATATTATAGCATATGAGTAGAATAAAATTGATACATCTAAAAGAGAGTCTGTACTCTGTATGAAGGCTATTGATATTGCTTATAGTCTTACAGAAGCAAATTATAATTCAGTAGAGAATCAGATAATCATGCAATCAAAAAGCAGTAACAGATATTATGATGTTGTTTTGGTAGTAAACAAGCTGACTCAGACAGACAACAATTAATCAGCTTGTCTGACAAAATTATCTATAATAGCTTGTCTGAAGTGGATGGGTGAGCATATTGATTCCTTAGAAAGCTTTAAACAAATTACAAGCTCCATGTGTACTCTCTGCATAGCTATTTAGGAGAATCATCAAAGATTTGCAGGAATTTTGATGGGGAAGATAATCATTTAGAGGATAGGATTAAACATCTCCAAATGAATGCAGTGTGTGCCCACCTTATCTCCCACTTAATGGCTAAGGATGCAGGAGAAGGAAGAAGAGGTGCTATGTTTCATACAAATGAGCACTAAAGTTGTAGGAAATACATTACATAAACATACAATCCCCAAGTATTGAACATGATCTTTGGCATGTGAAAACACTGACATCACACAATGGAAGGGGAGATAATATCATGCTAGAATGGCCAAATCTGATGTTTACTTTGCTTGGTTATGCATTAATGCATAAGTGGTCCCCAGAAATTCAATGTTCAGCACAAGAGTGAACTATAAATATCACCACCCATATTTCCAGAAAAAGTGTTTGTAGTGGAGCCAGCTGCTCTATACAACGTCCACTATGAATTATCACTGAAGAATTATCATGTGTTTAGCTCCACTGAAAAATACTGATTTAAAATTAAAAATAACTAATTCTAATTCCTAACTTCTGTACTACTTCGTGAATAAAGTGTCAATTAATATATATTTTTGGCTACCACTGAGTCTACCGGAAACCTCTTAATGAAAACACTCAATCATTCTAATGCCCAATACAATGTCCACTAATTAAACCATTGTTGTTTTTTAATATTTTTATTTCATTTCCTGACTTCTGTTTTTCTACTTTGAGAATTAAAGGTGCCAATTAACACAGATATTGGCTGCCACTGTGTCTACAGGAAACCTCATGAAAGCATTCTTCTCATCCATGCCCAATTCAACCTTCACAAAGACAATTATTACTTAAGTGGAAAAGTAATTAAATGAAATCACAACATTTAATATACATGAAGCTAAAAGCTAGCCAGAGCTTTAACCAGCAAAGGTATACTCAATATTAGTGCTTAGCCAACATTCTTTATTATGTACTTGCTTTGTAATTTAATTTACTAATTAGCATTATTTGAACAAAACAACATAAATTCAAAAACTCTGATTTGAACAGAGTTCAAGCTAGAAATGGCACTATCTGGCAAATACTTAAAGATCCTATGAACTGTAAACTGCTCTAGCTATCATCCTCCTACCTGTTAGCCCTGATGAAACATATTCAGGTGTGTATTCTCATAGAGCTTCTTCAACAGTCTTCCACTTGCTTTAAATCAGTATACACTAATCCGGTGTGTCCCCCAATATAGCTACTGTTGTCCTACTTCAATGCACCTTAATGCCTTGTGATGTTGATTCAATGTGCATTATCAGAGAGTTATTGTCAACCTACTCAACCCAGTGAGATGTCCCAATATTTATGAAGAATAACGATAAAAACAAATAACAACACTAATTGAATTAGTCCTGCCATAACTGAACTACACGCCAACTCACAATGTCTGGCATCGTATGGGTAAGGGAGATCCTTCTGTGAGAATCTGATGATGTAACAGTTCAAGGTTGGATTTGGACTTCTTCATAGTGTTCCTTGATATAGTTGGTAAGGGTCGTCCATGTGAAGCAGACGATGTAGATAGTGACTCTATTGATGCTAGCAATTGTTGAGTTGTTGACAGATTTTGATGACTTTGTATTCTCTCTACCTCACTCCCATTAAGGTGGAGCCTTGGAGAATCCCGAACATGGTTGGAATGACATATGCTCTCATTGTCATCATCATCATCATCGTCGTCATCATCTCCGCTATTAGTGGGTAAAAGTTTGTCATATACATACTAACACACCAACAAAATATATCATAATTGATATGAATGCACTTATCATTTTATATAATATTACTGTAATACACATGAGATTGGGTGATAGAAGAGGTTATCTTCCTAAAGCAAAAAGCAACAAACATTTAATCCTCTTTTTTTTAACACAATTAGTGAATGAATACTTTATATTAGCATAACAATATTTATACTTTTGAAAAATCTTCAAAGTTTATGCCTGCTCACACTCTAGCCAAATAAAGAGGTACTTGGATAATAGCTAAATGTCATGGCCTGTATATTAACATACCACTACGCAGAATAAAAATTGTTCTGAATCTAAATGCCTTACAAGATAAGGTTAGCCAAGTGCTCATCTGACTCATCTGCCTCCCCATCCTCATCTGAACTCGTCCCTTCTTCTTCCTCCTCCTCTTCTTCCTCCACATTCACCAGCATAGGAACATGCCCGTACGTGCTGTCGAACAAGTGGCTGAAATCTCCGTTAGGACATTTATAGTCAGCCTCAGCAGCTCTCGAGTCTTGGCTGAAGGTTTCCCGATCACGCTTTTCTTCCCGTATCTGTATCATGACCAGTGGTTCATGCCTCTCAGTTGACAATTTCCTGGTGTAATGGGCGTGGTCAGAAATGTGGCTCGAGTTGGAGGAAGTTCTTGATGTTGAAGTGACATCGCTATCTAAATGAGTACAACATTTAGAGACATAACTCTAATAGTAATAATTTGACCCCCAAAAAAAAAATAGTTAAATTTAAAATAATTATGAATAAAAGAACTATACATGAATATTGAAATTATCTTATTTTACATATATAATTATACAACCGGGGGGGGGGGGGGGGGGGGGAAGAGAGAGTAAATCAATTAATTTTTTTAATTTGACATTAACTTTTTGTACTCACTTTAAACTAAGTTTGGGTAATCTAAAGGCAGATTTCATATATAAAAACCTTGAAACTCAAAGTTGTCCACTTGAGTATGATTATGTAATGTTGTTAAAGGAAAAACAAAAGCTTAAAATGTTTGTGAAAGCACTGGACCACCAAACCTCTAGAATTTAAACACTAAGGGTCTTATTTAGGTCATTTTGGTTAATTGATGGAACAAATTCATATTGATGTCGGATCAACTGTCTTTACAGGTCTGGTTATTCCAGGAATCCGGTATTGGTGAGAAAGTTCCCGGGGAACTAGCGTAACTATAGACATACTGTGGATCATCCCTAGGATATGTCTGGTACATTGAAATAGAGTGGATGGTACATGTTGCATAGTGGCATTGGTGATGGCAGAGTGGATGAAACTGGTGGTATTTATAATCCCTTATAAAATAAAATCAATAATATGCATAAATAGTCTTCGATAAATTTTTTTAAAAATTGACACTAACTAGTTAGATATTTTCTGATCTTTGCAACAAAAAAAAATAGAAATCATTATTAGATAAGCACTCTGGCAGAAGTCATCCATTATGCTCATGCTATTAAACACGATCAAAATAAGTAGAGCTCTTGGCATTCTCTCCATCCACCAGACATCCTATTGATGTTAGAGAATTAGAACTAACCGTATATGCCTGAGTCTCTGGCTAGAGAGTTGAGTGTGTTCCTGGTTACTAGGTGTGCTCCAGAACTGGAACCAAGAGAGCTCCTAACTTGGTTCAGAGTGGCCGGCTTCACTTGAAGCTGTAGCACTGGACGGTTGATGGAACTTCGCTTAACTCGTCCCTTTGGAGGGTGACAAGCTACATACACAAAACAAACACAAGTGAACAAAAAACATCATTACTGCTGCAGCTGCCAATACTAATGACAGACTTAGTGGATCTGCTAATGTATGTGGAAATTAATACATATTTCTCATAGAGCATGCATACCAATACCAAGCTTGGTGGAGCTCATGGAGCTAAGTTTCAGTATGCATTATGCTACCAACACCAACTCCACATTCCTGCTCATTAGGTCCATGTACTTGCAAGTGCATGTGCCAACACATCACAATGACGGCATAACTCCCATTGTCTACACTTGCCTCCCATTGACATGTCAGACTACTTCTAAAACATGCCTAAGCGAAAAGGCATGTTTGGATAGAACTCGTTGCCAGTCTACAAAAGTTTTTTCCTAGTTTTAGCTAATTTAGGAAGCAGAACTACCAGTAAATGAATTTGTACCTTTGAGAGCATTAGTATTGCTTCCTGTGCCAGTATCTATTTGACACATACCTTCATCCGGCTTTTTCTGACTCTTATTGACCACTTCAAGGGAGATGCTTGAGTCAGGAGCCCTATAAGGACAGACGATGCAACACAGTGACATCATCACACTCTCCCATGTGAAACACTACTATATGGCACATTACTACTCATACATGGAAGGTGAGAGTACTTGGCCAGTCTTATTAATGGTAAGATTTGGAATAGAAACAACAAAGTGTCCACATCTTCTTGTTAGGTGATGTGGTATGTGACCAGGTGCCTAATTATCAGATACCATGTGATATAAAGAATTAGCATAACTACAGGAGACTAATGCTTCATTATGGGAGACATTACAACATATTTAGGCCTTAACATTTAATGCTAACACTGATAATTTATTATGCTAGACCAACTTTTACACCTCATTTAACTCGTTGAAGTATATTGAGACTACTAAACAATGTCAGTTATTGTTACAACAAACTTACACTAGTCTAAACATTACAACAGCTCTCAGTAGACTGATGAATTTAAATTTAGGGATAGTATATCCCATACATGGTTTCTAAGGTCAACTAATTGCCCTAAATATCAGTTCCAATTAATGGAAGTATGGTTGTTTGTTGTATTTGTTTGTTTTTTTATTTGGTGTTGTCGATTTTTTTTAATATTTATACTTTGTCATCACCAAAAGAATGTTATCAGTATATCTTATCACTCAGCTACATTTTCTTGGTTTTAGCCATCAGTGAAAGGATACCAAAAATATTAACTGTGACATTCTAACACTAATAATTCAAAAAAACAAAATAAAAAGTTTGCACACTTTTTAGTTATTGGTTCTAAATGGCCAGCCAAACCCTTCAGCATATCACCTGAAGGTTTGCCATGAAGTCTGCTAGGTTATTTGAACTTAACACACTTTGAATTGCCAAAATAATATTATTGCCACAGGAATGAAGAAAACATGTACAACCAAATCAATTAGTCACACCCATTTAATGAATCCCAACTTTCAATAACTTTAAACTTTAAATTTAGAAGTTATAATTACGAATATGATTAAAGAAAACAGTAATCCTCCTGACTGCTGATTCATGTGTTTACTGATAATATATTAAAAGCAGGTATCACCACCACAGTAGCAGATTTTGCACAGCACATATTCAGACACACCAAGTTTATCTATTTGGGTTGCTAAATGTCTTAATATTCTCTGAAAATTTCAGCAGCTTAGCTTTAAAAAAATATGTAAGAAAGCCCCAGCCGAATTTTTCAAACTGGGGTTCTTGGAAATAATCTTCAAATTTGGTAAAGTAATTGAAACTTTTGACATATTAAACTTATTTTAGGCTGATTACAAGGGTGATATCTAGAAGTACAACATTCATCTAGTCCATCAGGAAACCCTCATTTCCTTGGCTACTCAGGCTTGTTCACTCCCACCTCATTCAGGCTACACCAACCTCTGCCAAAGAGATCATAGGACTTACCATTTCTTACATGCTTTAATGTTTTACATGTCAACCCAACAACAAGATGTCCTTCTGAAGCTGACATGAAAGAGTTATTACAGTTGCTTGAGCAGTAATCAATCATGCAAAGTGATTCTGAGGTTTAACGACTATCCATGCTACTTCCCATCAAGATTGAAAAACAGCATAACTTGAAAATATGTACTCGCTAGTGAACATAATCTCACTATCCATGCACCCAGAAATGATGTCTGCAATTGGACTCATGGTTGAGTATATATTTATAAACTCTGATACATTCATAGTGTGTCCTATAAGAATTTGTCAAACAACCTTTATCAGCCCAATAACTCTGTAACAGACTAAATTTACATTGTACTAGAAGCCATGCATGATCGAATAGGCCATAGCAATTCCTATGGCTTTAAATAGGATGGTTATTTTTTGGTTTACCAGTGTGTTTTCTTTATCCACAATGACAGGTCAGTGGAAAGTGAATGAACTTAGGTCAAACGGGAATAAAAAATTTATCTTCCTCAAATGGTGGAGAGTAGAGTTATTAAGTTTCCACTTGTTCATGGCAAATAATTATGGAAAGTTTCTTTCAGAATAATGTTGTGTACTTCTACTAATGGCTGTATATTATCACACGGGGTATAACAACTTGGGGCAAGTAAAAAAAAATTTTTTTGTTCCATAGGCATATTTTTAAAACAATATTGCAAAGAAATGCAGCTTTTTATTTTCTTTTCTTTTTTATGGGTGTGTGGTCTGGGTGTGGTTTCTTTTTTTCTTCTTAATTTACCATTTCAAATACAAAATATTACAAAAAAAATTTTTTTTATCAAATAATTTTATATTGAAAGTTTGGACTGCTGATAGGGATGTGATTAAACTTTTTCTTCCCCTTCAACTATGGAGGTGCACCTTTACCAACGTGTGAGAAAATAAGAGAAGAGTGATAGATGGCATCATGTGACAAAACATGAAATTTAAAAATCTGATGCAGGTACTAAATATTTGATGCAGGCGGGCATAAGAAACTAAAATTTTATTTGGTGTGTCCTTATTAGAGATTATGTTGTGACTGATGGATAAGCTAGTTCATTGTACTGAAGCCTCAGATGGAGATCAGAGTTGACACATAAATGGGTTTGCCATTACACTATACTTTTAGGTATCTATGGTAACAAATAATTGTATAGAAAGGATTTCTGAAATAAATAATAAGCCTTAACCATACATCACATTCAGTATTAATATGTGTGTCAAAATAAACATTGGATGAGCAGCAAAAACAACAATAAAGCTGTTGCTTGTTGATGCAACTATATAGCAGTGTCATTGACTTCTCAGTTACACAAGAATTCCTCACACTGCCAATTATACACTAACAGGTGTCCAAAACTACATATTGTAATGGCTCTATCATGTGGTAGAGCGCTTACAATGGCTTGGCTGGTTTGCTATTATGACTGTGTGAGCAATGGGATGTTCAAGCATTTTAACTATCATTTCCAGATAATCACAATAAATAGAGAGCTACTTTCTTCTATGCTGAAACAGTTAGTGTATAAGTTAATCATATCAGATCTGCACGTTGTATCATCAGCTTGGTCCACACTTAGTTCTGTAAATGGGATCATCAGTAATTTCCCCAAGTAATTATAAAATGTACCTCCTCACAATTGGGACCGCCACTCATTTCCCCAAGTAAATCAGAAATTTACCAGCCTAAAACGAAGCTAAATAGCTATTCCTATCCTGCCAGTGCTATAGTACTTACTTGGAGCTTGATGTAACAGACCCCATAACAATTCTTGACTTTAGCCCGAAATTATGGACTTCACCAGCTCGTGTTAACATAGAGCGTGATGGTGTACTTTGAAATTCAAGCAAAACTATTTAACGGAGCCCCAACCCACAAAGCATGTGCATGCGCAATAGTTTTAGGTATATTTGTTGAGATGGAATAATTTACCAGGATTACTTAACATAGGCTACAGCACTATAGCGCAGCCATCACTTGCGTATTTTCAAGATACTATGGATACAATACGCCTAAAATCACTGCTCAGTGGAATACTGCCGAAAATCTTGCATAAAAAGTAATCTCAAAAGGGAGAGAAGTAAATGACTGAGCTCTAGATCAAATTACTTCTTGATTTAATATATGAAAAGTAGCAATATCATAATACCATGGACACAGATGGTTGTAGTAGAAATAAATTATCTGTCACTAGCCAGATTCCCTTACTCCGTGAGGGAAAATGTGCTGCATAAAAAGTTAAAATTAAAATAAGTTAATTGACAGTCTTGTAAAGAAAGAAAGTATACAATTAAAAGATTATTGATTTATACCTCCTTCAAAGGAAACAGAGGATAGAGAAATGAGCAGAATACTCTCACATTTCTGTGGGAAAACAAGAACAAAATCTTCTCCAAAATGATTTATTTCATTAATCTCAATAATTGAATTGACAGTAAAAACAGAAAGTGTCTGTCTCAAAGTTTGGGACCATAACTATCAAATGTGACAGTGATTTCATCATATTTTTTTATAAGTTAATGATTGGTGCATATTTATCTTAAATACTGTAATTCACAACTTGTCTGTCTGTCTGTCTGTCTGTCTGTCTGTCTGTCTGTCTGTCTGTCTGTCTGTCTGTCTGTCTGTCTGTCTGTCTGTCTGTCTGTCTGTCTGTCTGTCTGTCTGTCTGTCTGTCTGTCTGTCTATGCAAACTCCAACTCCTCCCAAACTGCTGGATGATTTTAATGAAACTTTCAGAGATTGATGAGGGCAGCTCAGTGTGTATTATCTCAAGTGTATCATATGAATTTATGGGCACTAGCAGAAAACCCGCCCTATGGGCAGTTTTAAGTCGGCCTCCTGCAGTAACAAACATGTTTAATTTGCTTTATGTAACATGTAGGGATTATTGATACTAATCTCATTAGTCAAACAAACATGATACAATTAATAAACGTGCCAAATTTCTGTGATAGTTAGTCTTCATGTCACTAAATCACACCCATGGACAAAACCACACCCATAGCCACCCGATCTGAATGAAACTTTCATGAGGATGTGCAGTGAGGTGCCCTAATAAATCCCTAAAAGTTTCATGAAGATCCCTCAGTGGTTTGGGAAGAGTTAGAGTCTGCACATATATACACACAGACAAACGAATTGTGAACTATAGTGAGATATCAAGCTAAAATGCCAAAATTGGTACACTAATAGGATTTATTATTACAGTCATGATTTAAACACTGCCTGTAAGGCAGGATTTCAGCTAGTAAATTTTAGTAGTTGATTCCAAGAGCTGCCATGACTTTTGCCTACCTGTTGAGACTTTGTATTTATAGTGAATGCATATCATACAATAAGTAAAGATCTCATAGGTAGGATTCCTAATAATTCATGTCAGACATGATAGTTGGACTTGTACAAAAGATTAAAAGGTGTGCACATGTACAATACTTGTACTTGAGTAAGATCACATCGAGTACATAGTAGTAGTTCTATTTTGACAAGTTCATTAAAGTGCAAAGAGCAGATTTATTTGAACTAATTAGAATACTAAAAAATATATCGCCATTCGTTGTTCGCTTTAAATATCCATGCAGCAAACTGCTCAAATTCTGACATTCCTTCATCATTTACCTTATTTATTCCACTAAAATTGATAAATATGCTGCACATATTGAAGTAGTTGGGCTTAACTATTTGAAAACATGGATACCATAGAGTTCCATGGGGGAAGTAAGAAAGACTGGGTGTAACTTAATTTTAAGCAACTTTATTTTCTTTATTCTTACATACTCCAGTGGTGAATACTTGCACAACAAATTAAGAAATGTTTTTAAGTCAGAATGTACAACTTATATTTAAAAAATATATACTTCAATGTGCCAAGAAAGAGGTGTTGTCTTGTACTGGAACTTGGAGATCTAAAAACTTTTTCTTAATTACAGTAGTTGGTTTTAAAAAAGATTATCAAAATGTGTACATTGCAAACCATGAAAAAGTCGATTAGTAACATTAATTAAATTAATTAAGAAGTCGTGTCCTGTAATGTGACATGTACCTTCATGTTTGTCACACAACACACCTCCTCAGACATACAATTATGACCACTCCTGTATGATGGTCTGTATGTGGTTTGGCTTCAACACCTAAGGGAAGGTGTTTATTATGTCTATGCATGAACACACCTTGACAGTACTCATGGATACAAGATCTGGAGGAGAGATACCCCCTTGGAATAATTTAGTAATCTACCTAGGAAATACACAGTTTGTACATCACTTGCACATATTCAATTTAAATTAAAAAAATTTTTTTTAAATTCTTGTGCATTTGGACTCAAGCTGAGAAATACTTTTCATGAGTCACATTTGGGAGTTGCACTTAATATTTTATAAAGTTTACTCATATTTTCACTTAGATTAATGGACAGATGTATCAGGATTGGAATTGGATAATTAAAAAAAAAAAAAAAAAAAAAAAAAAAAAAAAATTGTTAAATTTCTAATAGTGTGGAAGGAATTTAACACCAAATCTTCTATTTTTCAAATGATTTGGCATTTGATTTCAATTGTGATGCCAAAAGCATTACTAATATCACAGTATTGCAAAGTTATCATGGAGGAGGATTTGGCCATCCTAATTGACCGTGGATGAATGAAATTGTTTTTCAATTATTGGAGTTGGAGGTTTTCTGAAGCAGAACTTCAAAGAAACACTCAACATGATCCATTGGACCACAGACCATGTACATTATGTCAGGAGCAATAGAGGTACGCTAACATTCAACTTGTCAAGAAGACCTGGAGTCCATTGGCTCACTTAAATATTTTTAAAGTCCTACTTTCTTCTATAAAACTGGCCCATGAGGCAGGAATCTATGAAACACCACCACTTGTGGCAGTATCCTACATACACTACTCATATATAATGATGGACCAAAGTTGCAGGAATAGCCCTGGCAGACAATTCTTCGAGTGAGTGAGAAAAATAAGACCACATTGCACCACTTATGCAATCATATATACCAGCTATGAACACACAAACAAAACAAGTAAACCAAACAACAACAAAAAATCTGCATTAGTCAATTGCCACCACCATAGAATAGGCATTGTTAGCAACTACAATAGGTACAGGAATTTACACAACATTTATGACCACACACAATTAAAATGCTTTTTCTTATTATTTGGTCATTTTTTACACTATCCAATCAAAAAAATTTGTGTGGCATATGTCATTTTGTTTTTAATTGTGTTTACAGCCATGAAGGTTGACTGTGGCAGTGAACAGAACAATGACAGGCTGTGCAGACAGTCGTGATGACATCAAAGTAATAGAGGAACTGGAAAGTGCTGAAGAGGGGGAGGCAACTGCGCAGACACATCATGCATGCACCAACATACCACACTCACTCACTCACTCTCTCTTCCACACACAAACAACCACATCACACACAATAGACTGTTGATGATATCACTGTATTAATACATTAGTGGAAGAGAATACATATATTAGGTAAGCTGATTCCAAATTATACATTTTTTTTTTAAATTCTTAATGAAATGTACAGCTAAACCATTGATTTATGTAACCAACAATGTTTCCTTTAAAATCATCAGCCAAGAAAACCCACTTAGTAACCAAAGTCCCCTTACTTCCAAGGAAATGCACCATAGCTGACTCCACTGCTTTTTGCAATTAACATTTACTTTACCAGTTCATTTTCCACCAAACTCCTTCCTCCACTTTATATTTAAATCAGTTATTGGAACTGTTGTGATCTTGTGGTCTCTAACTTTATTTTAAAAATCTGGAGACAATCCTCACTAGATTATCACCCTATATAATCGAAAGAGATTGTAGATCCCTTTTTTTAGTGATGTAGCATTATAGGTAAGTACTCTTAACATAGTCTCTTGTACAATCCACATTCAATTGATTGAACTTCACTTTTGAGTGAATCACTAGATGCATTTGTATTTTTCTCTTCTCTTTTTTTCTGGCATTGTGTATGCCACTAGATATTGATCGATATTTCAGAGATTATTCCTCTTTGGTGTGATTAGATTGCATGGTAGAGATGCTATTGTTGTTGACAGATAAAATAGTTGTAGTCATTCAGTTGTGGTTCAGTGGGTCCTATAAGGGCCCACCCACCCATACATGAGGCAACACAGATGCCGAGGGAACATGGGAAGGGGAAAATCCCCTCTTCAGGAAATACTAAACTGATATTAAACAAAGCTACAATGAGATCAAATTTGTTTAGGCTGAGGGCATGCCTTACCATGAAGTGTCTATACTACATTGTGGTGAAGTACAATTGCGTACTCATAATATGTTTGAAGGAAGGTGGATTAACAGTAAGCAGCAACTGTTAAGCAAATATTACATCAGTTGTTGCATCCCACGTTCAAATTAAACTTCTTCCTAAATAGGATAGCTTAATGTCCATAGACAGGAGTTCCCTCTACCTATACACTCCCTTTTAGTAGTTTTGCAGTTACTATATTTCTTCATTATTGATGTAATGTTCTTCTTTACAAGGCTAGCTTCAGGTTGCTAACACAGATATTGTTAACAGAATATAATTCTGCAACAATATTGATAAGAGCATGGAATTCAAATTACTCAATAACAATGTGAAAAACTGAACCCTATTTATATATACCTAGCTCTCCATGTAGCATGTATATCCCAAGACCCATTTTACTATTTGTTTAAACATATTACAAACTAACATGTAACTCATCAATAATCAATATATGTTTATAGCCAGGCCCCAGCCTCTTACATAGAATGCTAATCAGGTTGACAGTTGACTAGCAAAATTTACTAGCTTTAGATACTGGAAAGACATCTAATATTTACCTATATGTGAACATTATTTAATAGATAACTACACATGAACATTTGTTTATCATTCATCTTCCACCCACTGCTCCTAACACAACACACCATATCACTTACACAAGTTTTGTTAATTATTTACAATGTTTACAAACAATTGTGCTATCAAATATCCCTATTGCAAGGAATTCATGATGACTTTCAACTGTTTACAGCTAGTATGGTACCAAATAAGATAGAGATCTTAATATACAATTAATTTCTACACACCAGCAACATCACAATTACTGCATGATGCAAACAAACAGCTGCTATGTTTAATAACTTGACATGTCAACAGCAACAGAAAAATACCAATGGTCACTTAAATAAAGAAATAGTGTTATTGGTACATATGTGGCCATCAATATAAGGTCTGTAGTTAACATACCACACATCGTACTATTACTGGTAAGTGGAGTAAGCCCTCATTGGGTACATCAATGGAAAATACTATATTATTAAAATGTGTAAGTTTATTTATATGCATATATACACAAATAGATAGATAGATAGATAGATAGATAGATAGATAGATAGATAGATAGATAGATAGATAGATAGATAGATAGATAGATAGATAGATAGATAGATAGATAGATAGATAGATAGATGTGCATATTATTCACTGTACATTCTTTTTTCTTTTTTTTTTAAAAGAGAAATTAATGGTCCTGCAACATTATTTAAATGGTTTGAAATTAAGTGGAATTAAACATCCACCAGAGCTCTGGTGAACTTGTACATACTGAACCGTAGTGCACAACAGTAATTAGTTCTTTTGGCCAGCATGGATGCAGACACACAATATCTTACCATGTAACATAGAGCACATGCATTCACATTGTCCTCCCTATATCCCTGCTCATATTAGTAACCCATGCTTGATTAATTTCACCTTTTTAGTTGTCTAATCCTGCCTAACATTTCACTGCAACTTTGTCTGACCATAAAGCCAAACTTAACTTTCATCCACATTTAGTTTGTGCCTGATTAAATCATTATACCTAAATTATTTTGTTCAACTTAGAAATATGGAGGGATATAAATCTCATCTCAATATTAAATTTCAACCACAAGTTGTATAAAGATGTTTAATGCATGGTCAAGCTTGGGCAAAATACTCTAAAAATTATTTAAATATAAAATACTCCAGAAAAAATTATTTAAATAAAATACAAGATACTTTCTAGAAAAAGGTATTTAAATACAAAATACAAAATACTTTTATTGGGAATACAAAATATTTCCCTTTAAAAATTTATGAGGTGTATGACGCACTGGGTCGGGCATAGAATAGTAGTAAAATATTCATAATAAAAATTTTTATTTCGAGAACATGACAGTATCCCATCATGGAGAGATCACAGAAAAACCTTGGCCAGAAAAAAAGCCATAACCAAATGCAGAATTGGTTATCATCCTTTCCCAGCTAAATTACTGGCTGTGTAGGATCAGTAGAATGTTGCACTGCTGTTGCACACAACTTGCATGTGGGTGATTGTGTAATTGTGTGATGTCAAGATCCATGCAGGAGAAGCTTATTGGTTCTCCCCACCACAAAAAAAAAAAAAAAAAAAAAAAAAAAATATATATATATATATATATATATATATATATATATTTTTTTTTTTTTTTTTTTTTTTTTTTTTTTTTTTAAGTCAAAAGTATTTTCAAAATACAAAATACACTGAGAAATAAAAATATAAAATATAAATATAAAATAATCCCTTTATTTTTTTAGTATCTAAATACAAATACTAAATATAGTATTTTGTGTTTCAAATACATATTCGATATACATTTATTCCAAATACCACCCTTATCTAAATACACTAACATAAACAGCCAGAGTTTATTTCACTTCAGCCTGGTCATGGAATAACAAACAGTCCATGTAAGATCATCTGTCTTGAACAAAACTTCACAAGCTATAGCATCAGAAGCTATGTACACCATAACTCCCTCAGCAAGTTAACCACTGCTTTTGTACACACCAGTTTATATCATCTCAATCAACCTCAATCTATTCCCAGATAATAAAGAATAAGCCATAACTTAAGGTAACCCTAAATTGAAGCCACTTTCATCAAAACTAATCTAATCCCTGCTAGATCATAATAATTAATATTTCTACCTAAAACCATCATAATTAACCTACTAACCTGTCCAGGACATCGGAATTAATCTTTACCCAGTCAATACCATAAGAAATTAACTACACCTGCTTAAATAGATCGGAAAATCAACTAGGGAAAGCTTGGCAATCAAGACTCGGAAAAATTCTCTCGGTTGCAAATGATAATTCTTGCACATATTAAATTAATGTTATTTTTCTTGAGTTGATGATGTGTTTGATGTTCTTTAGTATCACAATCATTTTTTAAAGTTGATGTTGACATTACTACTATTGTTCTGGTATGATGTCTAACATTACGTAACTGGATATCATTTCTAACATAAAAGATAACCTTACATCAAAATTATCTTGTATGGATTATTGCGTTGACATCTTTCTTGTATAATATTTGCTATGTTGCCCTCATATTTATTTATGTTGCTTCTAATGTTTTCTTGTTGTTGACAAGTTTCTCTATTGATGTTGCTTGTAATTCTTTTTGTCTTCCTTGTATTGATATGGAGGGTTGCATATAGTCACAGTTTTCTTCTGTTGTCTGTGTCCAGGTGCCAATGGGTATATGAGTGAATACCCCAACTGGAAGGGTCTTGAGAGATGCCAAGCTTTATGACATTGGAGCTGGTACAAGTGAATTGTGTAAGATGGTGCTTGGATGAGCCTTCAACAAAATGTTAGAGGATTTATGATTTAGTATTAGAAAAGTACCCTTTATGGATAGTGAATATACATACAGACAGACAAACAGACAGACAGACAGACAGACAGACAGACAGACGGACGGACGGACGGACGGACGGACGGACGGACGGACGGACGGACGGACGGACAGACAGACAGACAGACAGACAGACAGACAGACAGACAGACAGACAGACAGACAGACAGACAGACAGACAGACAGACAGACAGACAGACAGACAGACAGACAGATTGCAATTTATAGTACAGATGGAAGTAAGTAACACTTTTGAGAAGATATTTCCTGTTTCTTAGTCTCCATGTGGTTATGGCTGAAACATCACTACTTACTGTCTACTAGCAAAGTATATAGATTAAGTATTACGGAATAGTAAATGGTATACCATAGTCCAATTGTGTTAGGATGTGAGTAGACAACTCCTTCATAAATACTGGAAGTAACAACTTTAACATGACAGAAGTGTTACAGAAAAATTCATCAGCAAATTTCATTATCTGTCCTTGTCAAAAGCAGTTCAAGAAAGCTACAGCTACAATCAATTATAACAAGACATATTCGACTGATTAATAAAAACTACCATGGAAAATACAAGGGTTGTGGGGTGTGGTTTGGGGTCATCCCCTCCATCAGTGATGAAAGCGTCCCTGCCCACAGTGGGAAGAAAAAAAACCTATTAGCAAATATAAAGTTAGGTCTAGTGTTACCAGAACACAAAAAGAGTGCGTGCCATAAAGTGTACTGCTCCAGGGAACCACACACTTTAAACTTCAGTTTAAATTCTACACAAACATTGTGACTGCAGCTAAAAACTGTACAGCTGGGGATGTGATCTACCCCCCCCCCCCCCTCCCCCCTAGGCAGCATAATTACTAGTCATCTGGGGGAAAATATCAAAAAAGGGAGAATCTCCCCCAAATTAATCTCACTATAATTGACTATGAGTGGGTGGGTTTGTGATGTGTGGGTGGGTGTGTTCATGCATGCATTTGTGGGTCTGTGTGATTATATATTTCCTAATGGTATAGTTAATTCTTATTACAATTTTTTCACACAATAAAAAATAAAAAAGGAAGGAAAAGTAGCAACTGATTTGTGGAGCTGAAACTACCTCTGACAGCAGCCCCCACAAAGAATAGCTCAAGGAATATTGTGGACTAGTTGAAGTAAAACTTTACTGATTTCAACATTATTATGTAAAGCCCTCTCCAGTTTCACCTGTGTCTGGAACAGGTTCCAGACGTCCACACTACAACCAGTTTCACCTGAAACCTTCAGAAGGGTAGGCTTCAAGAGA
The DNA here is from genome assembly GCA_963969325.1 of Lycopodina hypogea. Taxonomy (NCBI): domain Eukaryota; kingdom Metazoa; phylum Porifera; class Demospongiae; order Poecilosclerida; family Cladorhizidae; genus Lycopodina; species Lycopodina hypogea. The sequence continues at coordinate 8,190,650 of OZ017786.1, read as the reverse complement.
CTCAGATTTATTGAACATACCTGTGGCTTAATTGCTGATGTTCACTACTAGGAGTTTAGCTACTAACAACTCTACCCCCCCCCCCCCCCCCCCCCCTCTATCCTCCCTTTTGCAATGACATTGCAGAGAGAAAGACGAAATAACATGGCACACCAGAAAATAAATATCCTGTTTCCATATGTGGTAGAGGAAATCCTATTAATCTGCCCAGCCAATTATTCAGCTCACGCAGGTGATGTGGAGCGAGTTCAACACTATGCCAGTGTAGCCGCAAGAAAATGTTCGAACCAGGTGTTGCTGGAGGCCCGTTTCCAGTGTGGACAGGGCTTAAGATATTAAGCACTGCCTAAGTTTCAGGATCCAAACATTCCAAAGAATAAATATTTACCTTCACGAACCTTCATGACCTGACAACTCTACCAGGCAATGATCAGATCCAAATCACCTTATAAATACCACAAATCATATTAATGTTTTACCCAACTAGATACATGCAAATTTAATTCACTAGTACTATTTATAAATCACCACATTATACAATACAAATTTGGCAAGCATTAGAAAATTGCACTATAGATTTTAAAGCCAGAGGAATGTTCCACCACAAAATACAAATTACTTTTTACCCAAACAAATCCAAACAAAATACACTTATCATCTAAATTCCAACACAATTTATAACAAATAATTTAGACAAAAAAATTTTCTTCATCTGAAAAGCCACCAGAAAGGCGGTTTTCCCCTAGTAAAACTAATGGGAGTGCACTGTATTTTTATCAAAAAAAGAAAAAGAAAAAAAGCTTATTAGTCACTCTCTAATAACTGCACTGATGATTTTCTTGATTGGAATGCTTTCTCCTGACATCTATTCCAACTTAGCAACCCCTTTTGACTTCATTGAATGCTGATTATCTGCCTTATTGCTCTCTTCTACTTCCTCATGCTGGCTGTCTTCCTGTACAGACCAGTCCATTTCTGTTCTGTTGAAGACAAATAGTGGAGAGGAAGGCGTAACTTTGGGTTTCAAGTAGTCCAGTAATGAAAAATTAATTGGAAGGCCATAGAGAGTAATGCCACCAGAGTGAGTCTTATAATCATCATCAACAAAGAATAATCATCATCAACAAAGAAATCACGACTGCAGAAATCATCACCGTCAGTGTGGTTCAAACCCAGTAAGGCATTAATTGGTTTAGGCCTAGCTTCATACTCCTGGCCAGGTGCATAGCATTTAAGGTGGGTGGCCCATGTAGAACCCATTATCCTTCTTATGGTGATGTGGGACACATTCTGCAAAGCAATGAATTCTGGCCTCCTTGAGAGGACTATTTCTCCAAGATCATCCACTTTCCGCTGCATATCGCCAAAATAGCCAAAATAGCCAAAATAGTCAAAATAGCCAAAATAGCCAAAATAGCCAAAACCGGCTATATTAAAAGTTAGTAACTTCATCTTGAATTAATTTTCTGACAGCCAGGCTACCTCTAGACCACACCCAAAGTGGCGGTGGTAGCTAAATGGGCTGAGTCTCAGAAGGAGGCTAAAGGGGAAGAGGGAGGTCAATGTTGCGCTGCCAGACCCTTAACCTACTGTTTTCACTGTTTTAATGCTGCAAGTTGTGACATAGAAATTTTCTGAGCATGCCCAAACAATTTATGCTCAAATGGTTGATTTAGCATGCGCTAAACAGAGGAGCACATAGCGATCCTTTACCAGCTTATGTAGTGCTGAGGTCCGTTAAGTTGGTCAAGTATGGTGGTGCCGAGTACCAGTTTACAGATGGGTAAGCGTTATAAAGGCCTAATGCGGACCATGAAGCTAAAGTGTAAAGTTAGAGCTACTAGGAAAGCGACTATAGGTAAGTTGAGCCTGGTATGTTAAGCCTGTTTAAAGAAGCAATGAAGTTAATGAATGACCTTTACTTTTGTGGGTGTGTCTTTAGGAACCACCTGTATAACGGAAATGGGTGACATGATGGAATGCTGGAGAAACAATTCGTTTGAAGATCCTCCTTGCAAAAAAGAGATTGATATGTTCCTTCATTGCTCCTACAAAGTGGTAAGTGTGCACCACAACTTCATGAAGAAAACTAATTTGGTGGCTGGTGCTAGATTTTTTTTGGTGAGCCAGCCAAGTGAAGTATCTATGGAGAATTCTTGGTAATCCTGAACTTTAATGATCCTGTTTGCAAACATGAATTGAATGGTGTGCGCTAATTTGAAATGAATGAATTAAGGATGAAATGAAATAAGGAAAGAATTCAATAGTGTGCTTTTTGGAAATGAATGCATCAATCTTCTTGCCATAATTTTCTCCTTTTTTTCTATTCTCTAACTTCTCCCAGACGATTAGGCCTAAAGGACTCAAATTTTCAGAGTTAATGGAGGTCACACTGAGGTGGTTATAAGGAAATTTGTGAAGATTGTAAAATCCTGCCTGTGGGGCTATTTCATTCAAAATTTCCTAGTTATGGTCACAACTCCATGCCTGAGTGAACCACCCCACTGACTACGAACCACCCCACTGACTACGAACCATAGTTGTGTAAACACAGAGTCCAGCAGAAACTCTGCCCATATCACATCCAGCTCCATTTCTTTTCTTCCTTTGAGCCCATAGGCCCAAACATCTGGGATGAGGTAGCAACAACAGTTCCAGAATTATATTAAGAGGTCTTTGTTTTCTCTGTCCATAGCTAAAATATTCTTCAGGATTGGGGGGGGGGGGGGGGGGGGGGACCATATTTCATGCATGAGAATCGGCCACAAGTGTGTAAACACTCTTTAAGTGAGGTTAGCAAAACCTTTCCCAAATCCCTTTCCTTTTCTTTTTCTTCTTTTTGAGCCCTGTAGGCCCAATCGTCTGGTATGTGACAGGGAACAAACACACCCACAAAAAATCTCAAATTATAGTAAGATATTTTTGTTGTCTCCATCTGTAGGATGGATACTTTTCTAATTCAATTTAATTTTAGAATGGAAGGGGGGGAATCAAATAAATAATACATCTCATTACAGGGGCATTGCCAGGATTTTGAAGGGGGGGGGGGGGGCAAAAAAATTGACGAATTCCCATAATTTTGGGTCACAAAAAATATATCTAAAAGAAATTTGATTAAATGAGGATTGATCAAGATCAATAAATTTGTAAATTTAATTAGATGAATAAGTGGTTGAGAATTGAAGTCAAGAATTTGAAAGTTGAAATTTTCTTGAATACCAATGGGAAAATCTTGGTGTAAAGAAAGTAGAGTGAGGTTTGAGCAGCTGTCCTTGCTCATGGCTTTATCTTGCCCACTAAATGATCTCTCAGTGTACGCTAGTTAATGAAAAATGCAAAGAATAATACAAGAACTTTGGTGTTGAGAGTGAGGGGGGGGGGGGGGGAGGGGTGTGGGGGAGTTAAGAGTTGAGGCAAAATTGAGTTGAGTGCTAATGGAAGTGAAGCTGAGCCATGCTCCATCTCTTCAGATTTCTACTTAGTGTACCAGTTATAGATCTCACTTCTGAGAGAAGGGATATGTGGGAGGTTTCCAGAATGTTGCTCTCCCACTTTCATGTCAAGAGAGAACCCTGAGAAGTTGAAGGCTTCCAAATTAAAAGCATAAATAGTCAATAGACATAAGAATGGTTTAGGCAACAAAAAGTAATAATAAAATTTACTCTTTTTTTTCTTTTTTAATTGTACTTTTAGTCTCTCTCCAATATATCTATAGCTAGGGTTAGTTTCATCAAGTGTGTAGTCCTACATGTATTGAAAGGGGTAACCTTTGATTTGATTAGTTACTCTCTTGTGTTACTACTGATTTGTAAGTCTCCCTCTGTTCCTTTACTCCTGGATTGATTGACTTGTTACAGGGATTAATAAAGAGGGCGAGAGAGCGCCTTGGGGTTTAGTATGTTAGCTAACATCCATGGAGACAAATGTCCCTTTCATATCATTTTTTATATAATATTGCTTGTACAATGTCTTCTCTCTTTTTTTTTCTTTCTTTTTTTTATCTAGCATGCTAACCCACAAGATTACATGTCCAAAGGCCTTTATAAGTGGACATCCACAGAAGTCAATGAGCGCCTACGCAGGTTTGTGCGGCCACAATGAACCTAGAAATCACATTAAGCCATGGAAGTCATAACTGGAGGAGTCAAGAGCCATAATAGGATTACATCATACAGACACAGCTCCAATCCTTGTCAACACGACTAATACCAACATTATCAACATGTGTGTCTTTCTCACACATTGCTTTGACTTGATCAATTGTACAAGATGTATGTGTATATAATATATATATATATTCAATTGTGCAAATTTCTGTGTAAGTTATTGCAGTGTACGTCACTGGTGTTTAAGTGATGCTAAGGCATGTTCAAGTTAGTTTTAAACAGTGGGACATTGCAAAATATAACAACCACTTCTCAGTTTACTAGTTACATAAACCTCCATGACGCTCAACGCACCCACTATGTTATCTGGCATGCCTTCATACGAGAGGGGAGAGATAAGAACTGACATTGAAGAGATGTAGTGCAGGATTATGGCTGAATGTGCTTAATGATGCCAGGAAACATGAAGGGGAGGCTATGAGGATTTCAGTAGGTGCACTGTCCAAAGTTTACAACAGCAACTTTGTACACAACATGAATATACATACAACAATAGTAGTAACCAAAAATAAATGAATTAACGGACAATAAATAGCAATGTTTGCAGACAAAACAACATGAAGGCTGGTTTTAGGGATTATGGTATTGTCTTCAGTCTGTAGAAAAAGAAAATATCTTCTCAGGAGCATTACATAGCTTCCAAAGTATTCAATCATCAAACATTTTGTTGAAGGCTCGTCCAAGCACCATCTTACGCACTTCACTTGTACCAGCTCCAATGTCGTAGAGCTTGGCATCTCTCAAGAACCTTCCAGTTGGGTATTCACTCATGTACCCATTGGCACCTGGACACAGACAACAGAAGAAAACTGACTACATGCAACTCTCCATATCAATACAAGGAACACAAGAAGTATTACAAGCAACATCAATAGAGAAACTTGTCAACAACAAGAAAACATTAGAAGCAACAGAACAAATTAGAAGCAACACATTATACAAGTAATCGCCAATACAAAAGTTAGAAGTGATAACAGCACCTGCAATATTATACAACATTAAATGAAGCAAAATAGGTAACGTTATAGTGCACAAGAAATAGTGCCTGCAACATAAAAGAAAATCATATTCAACATTAAAAGAAACATCACCACAAACAGTACAAGACTATTTGGTGTCCCCTTGAAATTCCACCACACCCACATTGCACTCCACCCTCCAACCACACCCTCCCTTGCTCCCTCTCTCACCCAGACATTGGATGGCATCCAGGGACACTTGAACAGCTGCATTCGAGCAAAGGAGGACCACACCTGCGCAATCCTTGGACATGCCCATGCCCTTGCGATCACAAGCCCGTGCCACTGAATAGAGGTATGCCCGACTGGAACTCAAGCGAGTGTACATGTCAGCCATTTTCCCTTGCATCAGCTGCAGGTCACAACCATGAAAGGAGAAAAGAATGACCAGTAAGTAAGTAAGCTCTGAGCTTTGCTCCATGTTGATTCATGATATAACAAAACTTAACACAGAAGTTAAATAGACTTCAATTCTCTTCCAATTTCTTGTGAAGTAAGGTGTGCTGTATTGTATATCAGTTTTAAGGTTAATCAAACTGTATCATGGAGTACTTGCAAAAGTTGATACACAAAAGGTTGTAGGTCTAAAATTGAATTTGATCATCACTCCCAGTATTAGCATCTGTTCCCTCCCCACACCTCCTCCCCCCTCCCCGCACCCCCCCCCCTCTCCCCTCTCCCCACACCTCCTCCCTTCTCCCCACACCCCCCCCCCCCACACACACACTCCCTCCCCCCCCAAGACCCTCACTGTTTCAGGCACTGCACATGTAACTTTCTGATAATTTTTAAGCATCCTATACTTAAATTCTTTCATCAATGACCAAGAAGTGCATCATGCACTAGAACATGTACTGCTATAGAGTTACTCCAGTTCTCTTCCCTGTGGCAATCACTATGTTATCATCCATAACAAATACACACATCAATGTCTACCCCATTCACACACCAGCTGCTATCAACAACTTGTAACAATTTTTTTAGAAATTTTATTAAATTTTTTTAAAAACTTTATGAAGAGGCATGTAAATAGCTGCTTTAATTAATTACCTCATAACATATTTGAAAAGTACAAGCATGCAAGTGTGCAGACGTACCTGGAAAGTGCCGATCTTTTGGTTGAACTGCTTTCGCTGGTGCATGTAAGGGAAGGCCACGTCTACACATGCCTGCATGATGCCCACAGGGCCAGCTGCCAGGATCAGTCTCTCCAGGTCCAGCCCACTCATCAACACATACGACCCCTTACCTTTCTCACCCAGGATGTGTGTAGCAGCTGTATGTGTGTGCATGCAAGGGGGAGGGGTAGCAGGCAAGTGTACATATGTATTTGATTAATGTGAGCATATGATTTATGGCTTCCCAGAAAGAGCTCAGGAAATAATTATTAATGTTCCAAATACATTGAAATCACAAAAATAACAACAACACAGAATTAAGGCTCATATAGTTATATAAACAGCTGGCTCTGACCACTGTATTCTATTGTTGGGTCCATCCCTATGGCAGCTGCCTCTTAAGTGGACCACACAAGCTTGCCTGTACAAACGCATTAGCACATACATAATAGCAGTGTACCTGGTACTTTGACATTATCAAAGTCAAGTTGAGATGTGTTGCTGCCTCTCATGCCCAACTTGTCAAACTTTGGTCCTGATGAAAATCCAGCCATACCCTAACAGAAGCAATTGGACATGAACTATTTATTATCTCAAATAACACTAAGACAGAATTCTGGCTCTCTCTTTCTTCTCCTTGACCAAATTTTTTATCATTCCCTTGATCTTTCTCACCTTCCCTCGGATTCACTTCTCCTTCTTCCCCTCCCTAACTCCACCCTCCCCTCCCTAACTCCACCCCTCCCCTCCCTAACTCCACCCTCCCTCTCCTCTTTATCAATGGTCCACCCATCTACACCATTCCTTCCTTCCCACCCATCCCTATCCCTCTCTCTCACATCACACTCCTCACTCACACACTTCTCCCATATATTCCCCCCTCTCCTCCTCTTTTTCCTCACCTTCTCCACCAAGAAGGCAGTGATTTCGTTGGTGTCCATGTTGGTCTTGGCATAGACTATGGTAACATCAGCGTCTGGACCATTTGTGATCCACAGTTTGTGCCCATTCAGAATGTAATTGTCTCCGTCTCTGATAGCCGAGAGCCGCATGGACATCACATCAGAGCCAGAGGTGGCCTCACTCATAGCCAGGGCACCCATGTGCTCACCACTAATTAGCTGTAGGCACAATGTGGCACAATGCACTTATGTTTAGACAATCTCTAGATATGCACAACTGAGTTTCAATGTGCACCACCTCATTACACACATCTGATGCCTATAGTGTGCATGAGGTGGTCATGTACTAGCATTGCCTCTATGTTTACAGATATACATATATATATATATATATATATATATATATATATATATATATATATATATATATATAAACATCAGTAATCTTACCATAATTCCTAATTAATTTGTTTGTTGTTTTTTTTCTCCAAGTAACTACTCTGAGACAGTTGGGCATAAATGGCTCAAATTTTCAGAATTTGATGAGTACTATCTTTGAGATGTTATAAGGAAGTTTGGTGAAGACCACTTTGTTCGATAACTCCTATCAGACGAAGGGATCAAACTTTAAGGGTGTGATGGGGTAATTATAAATAGGTTTGGTGAAGATCAGAATAAAACAAAGCCCATGGTGCTACTTTCCCCCCAAAATTTCCTTGTTGAGGTCACAACTCTATGCATGACTAAAAAACCCCATTTAAAAAAACAAAAACAAAAACAAAATTGTGTAAACACACATAGGTAAGACAAATTGTGACCGAACCACCTCCTGCCTTTTTCTCTCTTCTTTTTGAGCCCTGTAGGCCCAAACATCTGGGATGATATAACGAACAACAGATCTAGAATTATATTAAGAGGTCTTTGTTGTCTGTCCATAGGATGGGTGCTATGCTAAAATATCCTTTTCAAGAGGGGAGGAGGGGAGGGGGCTAGATCTCATGCACGAGAACAGCCACCACAGGGAACAAACAAACCAAGAAAAAATCTCAAAATATAGTAAGATATTTTTTGTTGTCTCCGTCCTTAGGATGGGCAATTTTCTAGTGAGCTATGATCTATTAATTATACACCAAGTGTTTCATACAGAAGGGGGTGTGGCATAGAATTCTTCCATGAATTGTGATAATCTTAAACCACTGCCCTCTTTCAATAAAGAAAACAATCCGTTTATTACAGCTTCACTCTATATGATCTCCAAAAGACTGTTGGTTTCATACACACTCACACTCCTCTCTCTCTCATGTCACCTGTTGTGTGTCTCCCCCCCTCCCCCACCCACTCTACTCACATTGGGCAGGTACTTTTGTTTCTGCTCCTCTGAGCCATTCCGGACTATCTGGTTGATGCAGAGGTTAGTGCAGTCTCCATAGCTCAGCCCAATAGACGCACTGGCCCGGCTCACCTCCTCCACAGCTATGCAGTTCTCCAAGTAGCCAAGACCAACGCCACCATATTTCTCTACATGTATGAAAGAGGAGGAAAAAGAGAAGATCATTAAAAAAATTTTTTTTTAAAACCCTTTAGGAGTGGAAGGGCATTGCTTAGCATAAAATACACACAGACACCTACTACGCCCACTCGCCTGGTGCAGTGATGCCCAGTAAGCCCATGTTGCCAAGCTTCTTCCAGAATGATCGCAGTTGAGGCCAGTGGTTGTCTCTGTCTATACTGTCAGCATAAGGACTCAATTCAGCATCACAGAACTTACGCAACATCTCACGGAACTATAAACATTGAGACAGAGGGGGAGGGGAGGATGGGATAGGACAATGAAAGGGTTGATTTTGCAACTGGCATACACTCAGTTTTAAATCATATTACAGGGAAGGGACGAAGAACAGGGAAGGGACGAAGAACAGGGAAGGGACGAAGAACAGGGAAGGGACGAAGAACAGGGAAGGGACGAAGAACAGGGAAGGGACGAAGAACAGGGAAGGAAATGAGAAAGCAGTGCAAGGTAGAAAGGGAGGGAGTAGCAGTTGAGAGATATGGACAAGGAAAAGTAGTAGCAACTACACATTCACTGTGTTATAAGGAGTATGTAGAACATATCTATATCCAGTTTATGCATTAAAAATAAATATAAATTTCTTGATTGACACGAGTATTTTTTTCTAATTGAAAAAAAAACATGCCACAGTACTTGTTCATCTGCAGTGGCTAGGGGTGGCAGTCACCACCATGCCTCATTGATGTTCAGAGTAGCACCCCCTTCTTTACTGACACCCATGATTTGTGTAGTTCTTTCTGGTTTGTGTATGCTCTTCTTTCTTTTATCTATTAATTTTTGAATATTTAGGAATACCCTCATATTTATCTGTATATTAACCCCTTGATATATCAGCGAGATGAAGTCTTCCGCACACAAATACCAACATTAATCTAGCTACGGTGTACCTTGATTTGATCGTCAGTGAGACCATTGATTAAGTCATCCACGGGCACATGACTAAGATGCCTCCCTCCTACAACCGCACCTATAGCTGGGAGAGGTCCCCCATTGACAGATACCGCACCACATCTAGCCAAACGCCGTAAGAGCTGAGGAGCACCCAAAGACATCCCAGCCAAATCACAGATCGTCAAATGAATTGTGGGACGGGTTAAGTAAGACCAAAAAATAAACTAAAAAATGGGTGTTCAGCAGCTTTTGCATTTTTTGACAGTGATGATCCCTACCATTAGGCACAGGACTAACCTTTGAATAACACAATTGAGTCTCAGTTCACATGGAGTATAAACTGTCTGTCTGTCTGTCTGTCTGTCTGTCTGCCTGTCTGTCTGTCTGTCTGTCTGTCTGTCTGTCTGTCTGTCTGTCTGTCTGTCTGTCTGTCTGTCTGTCTGTCTGTCTGTCTGTCTGTCTGTCTGTCTGTTCATGGCTTCAACAGTTGAAGTTAGACCCACAAACCCAGTTAAAATTAGACCCCCAAACCCATCAGTATCACCAGGGGAACGCCATAAGCATAATCTATATGGCCACACCACTTTCTATATTAAAAATAAATTTAAAAAAGCCAAAAATGATACTTTTGCAAGAATGGAACTACAGGCCTAAAACTTTGACATGCAGACACAACTTGACTACAAATAACATGGGGTGGATCCCATCTGGCCACACCTCTTCCTCTTCGTGCTTAAGGCTAAAAATGTTGAAACCGGTAATTCTAAAAATTTTTTTTGACCTAATTACATGTTTAAAAGTCTACAACATATGTCTTCAAAGCAGACACTTGTGACTACAGCCCACCAGCCGCACATATAACTTACCAGTGAGTTCATTATTTTATTGCAAGTAAAAGCTTATGGCTATATTGCATAAATGTAGAAAGCTGCAGTTCTTCAGGTTCAACTATTTTTTACCTTGATCACACTCATTTTATTTACTGTTTAGTTATACTAGAAAAGTACCCTTTTTTCATAAGGGGAGAAGGGGGGGGGGGGGTATGAAAGGCATTGCCCCATTTCTAAAGTAGATATGAGGCATCTCTAGTAATTAATGCCCTTTTGAACTTCCTGAGTGATTTGTAAATACCACTTCCTCTATAAATGTACCTTTGAATGGAATCAGATTATACTTTACAACTTGGTGGTTACTTATGAATAGTAAAATTTATTTAATGGTCCTAAGCCCTAGCCCTAACCATATTCACCCCAAATGGGTTCAGTGGTCCTGCGAGCAAACCCTTGAACATTTTAGGATGTTTGGTCCAGTCATCTGGAAGAAGATAGCGAACATGCATACAGACTGACAGACATATCATGAATTATAGTGAGACATTAATTATTGTGCACCATCTAATGACCTTGCAATATTGATGACTATTTTCAGTCAATGACTGATACTAAAATACATTCAACTGGAAGGATGGCACCATGGCCTTCGTAAAAGCACCACCAAAAAAAATTACATGTCACTGGGAAGCAATAGAAGTCATGATCACTAGGTTTAGAACCATAAAAAAACAAAAACAAAATTGAACACTTCTCAGAGTAGCATGTTCTCAAGGAGGAACAACTATAGTGATTATCAAGTGCACTACTATTCAACAAGTACACATATATACACACACAGCTATTAATGTTATACTCTTCCACCATAAACATTGAACCTCTCAATAAGGACCCCAATCAACTGAGAACAGTGAGATTGTGCATATATAACAATGGAAGAAGCAAAAAAAAAATTAATAATAATAATAATATAATATAAGTTCAATGAGTACAATTATGTTTTAGATAATGATATGGTTTAAATAAGGAATATGCTTAGCTAATGACTATCTTTTCATTTTAAAAATATATATTATCATGTTGTTGTTTTTTTTTAAATTTGTATTCTTTATTTCTTCTAAGTTTTTGGAGAGGAGGGAGTTCTTTTTGTTGATATTTAGCATTTGGTTCCTTTTCAAGATAACAGAAAAATGTTATCACAGCTCTAACAATGCAAAATTGACATAAAATCAAAAAGCAAACCTTCCTAAGTAACCCGGTGTGATTTTCATTAATATCCTTAAAACACAGAAATATTTCACCTTGAATAAATCGCCATCAATTATTTCATACCCAATTTTCAGCCCCCCCCCCAAAAAAAAAAAAAAAATTGCCCCAGAGCGTTAATTTCGCAAAATGAACTGTCAGTCACTGCGGGTCCTTCGCTATTTCCTTGACCTCTGCCCGGCTTAGAATTCCTACAGGTTTTGTGTGTTGGTGATCAGGCTTGGAGGGGAGTATGGCTATTTCTAAGTCTACTAATACCTATAATAGACAAAACTGGGAGACTTCAGTAAGTTTGAGGTTCTGTTCAACCACTAGCAAATAGTGGTGTCCATTGATTTATGTTACCGAGTGCAGTGTCTTGTTGAGCGATCCAAATTGAATTTTATTATTTAGGACTTTCCTATCCTGTGTCAAACATGTCTGGGAGATAACCCCTACATGAGAATGGTGAGTGGGTCTAGTTTGGTTGGTGTGCATTATTTGGAAGTGATAATACTTTCTCTCCTTTTTTCTTGGTTTTTTTCTTTTCTTCTCCTTTTTTCTCTCTCTCTCCCCATCTTCTCTCTCCCCATCTTCTCTCTCCCCATCTTCTCTCTCCCCATCTTCTCTCTCCCCATCTTCTCTCTCCCCATCTTCTCTCTCCCCCATCTTCTCTCTCCCCATCTTCTCTCTCCCCATCTTCTCTCTCCCCATCTTCTCTCTCCCCATCTTCTCTCTGCCCATCTTCTCTCTGCCCATCTTCTCTCTTTGCAGATGAAAGAGAAATTTGGGGATGAATGCAAGGTAGTTTAATGGAAATAAACTTTTGTCATTTTTCTGATCTAATGGACACTGGGTTGATATAGTAGTAGTTGATGAGAAGGTGTTACCTTATTATTAAAGGAAACACTCGTGCATTGACTATAATCCACTCCAATCATTGCAATGAGTTGCTCTTATTCTCCCAATTCAATCAGCTAATAATTTCTCAGCAAATCAAATAGCTCTATCATCTGGTTAGGTTGAAGCAGGTTACAAAGACACTGTGTGTATGAGCAGCTCTCCCAGGCCTTAGCTCAAGCTGCTGATTGCCATGGTGACAAACATTTGACTCAAAAATTGTTGTTAGATGCTGCTTTGTTGATCCATTATTCTGTCTCTTGTTGAATGGTAGCAATAACGAGAGGGAAAAGTGTGTTGACTCGTCCTGTGCCACTCACTTCTGTGTCGCAACAGTTGCTCCATAGAGAGCGGGGAGGGGGTGGGGGGGGGGGGGATATTTCTGGAGGTAATTATTAGGAATTCTATAATTCATACCTAAAAATATTTGAGGGTTCAACAGGTTGACTCGTGGGGAAAACACTTCATCACACCACACTGGGTTGAAGTTAGTTCACTACTATATGTGGATGGACATCACACTGGGTTGAGACAGGTTGGAAGTATTTAGGTTGATAATAACTATGAGGACACACATCGGATCAACATCAAACTGGGTTCAGAAAGGTCGAAGTAGTTAGGTAATAGCTCTATAATGCCACACACTGTACCAACATCACATTTGGGTTGAGAGGAGTTGAAGTAAGTTGACAATAATTTATGGTCCCACTTGATCACCACCACACTGGATTGAATAAGTGTGTCTTTATGCGGATAGAGACTCTCAATGTCACAACATCCCAGGGGTTATGTTTTAATTAATGATCATGTGACTCACATGCTAGATCTGTGCTCGTCCCTTTTCTGTGTTCCGTTGGTGCCCGGGGGCAAGGATGCGGTACAAGCGCACAGAGGTGTGCCAAGCTTGCTCCCAGCTCAAGAATGTCTGCCAGACATGCCTACTTGGTGAGTACATAAAGCAGGTCATCGCTATGGTGATGCACTGGTACATCTTATAAAAGTCATAGCCATATTAAGCATGTTGTATGACAGTCCCAACGAGGAATGTGGTGATAATCATCATTAGGTGATCAGTGTAACACATTGACCCAGGTTTTATATTTGTATTTTGTGTGTTTGGAAGTATCAACAATGCAACCACCCCTTCAATAATAATAGATTTTTTTTAAAATAATAATATTTCCATAACTTAAACCAAGGAGAGTAAATGAGCTACTATGAGGACAACAGGGAATTGATCTAGCATGGAATGAAGGCGTGTGTTTGGGGTATGTATTTAAATAGTCTGTGATAGTTGATTTTACCTAGCCAAATTTGACCTGCGATAACTTTCAAACAAGAATATCTATTATAAGTAAAGTAAATATTGATCTAGAATGTGTGTGTGTGTGTGTGTGTGTGTGTGTGTGTGTGTGTGTGTGTGTGTGTGTGTGTGTGTGTGTGTGTGTGTTGCAGTCACAACATGCAGACTAAATCATGAGTTGAGAAAAATAGCTGACTATTGCCTTTTTGGTGATTTGACTTCATCAATTTTTTTAAATTTTTCAATATCATAATGGTACCAGCTCAATTCAACTGAAATGGCCTGATCATAGTGATTGTACTAGTTACTAAGCCTGAGTCATCATCAACAGTGTTGTCTTGTTTCTCCTTTACTTTGTCTGGTTGATGTTGCTAGACTTGGAGTATGGTCTGCCGGTGAAGTTGCGTGATCATGCCATGAACATCAAGGACAGCACACCCAAGAGTGACGTGGGGAGGGAGTACCACCTGCAGAACATGAGCAAGGAGGTCAGTGGGGGAATGTGGTGGGAGGAGATGGGGTAGTTGAAGGTATAAGGATGTGGCACAATTGTGAGCTAGGGGTAAAGTTTTATAGGACATGCAAACTCAATTTGAAAAATCCAGTGAGGAAGTGTGTATGTGCGCACTTGCTATCCGATCCATACATGGCTTGATATTTGACACATGACTGCATGTGACCAATCTCAGAGGTTGATGCTGGCCGCTATAGCAACATAGCCTTTGAGCATGTGCACCAACATTCCACAATAATCTGCCTGCCTGGATAATGCCCATCTCTTGTGTTCCAGCTTGCAGAGCGTGGCGCCACGGAGCCTGGTGGGGCAGTGGGGAAGGCGGGCGCGCCCAGTGCCCTCCTGATGAAGCTGGCCCGCACCACACCATACTACAAGAGAAACAGACCACACATCTGCTCCTTCTGGGTGAAAGGAGACTGCCGCAGGGGAGAAGAATGCCCTTACCGGTGAGTGTGGGAGCAGAAGGGAGAAGAATGCCCTTACCGGTGAGTGTGGGAGCAGAAGGGAGAGGAGTGCCCTTACCGGTGAGTGTGAGCAGAAGGGAGAAGAGTGCCCTTACTGGTGAGTGTGGGAGTAGAAGGGAGAAGAGTGCCCTTACCGGTGAGTGTGGGAGCAGAAGGGAGAAGAGTGCCCTTACCGGTGAGTGTGGGAGCAGAAGGGAGAAGAGTGCCCTTACCGGTGAGTGTGGGAGCAGAAGGGAGAAGAGTGCCCTTACCGGTGAGTGTGGGAGCAGAAGGGAGAAGAGTGCCCTTACCGGTGAGTGTGGGAGCAGAAGGGAGAGGAGTGCCCTTACCGGTGAGTGTGGGAGCAGAAGGGAGAAGAGTGCCCTTACCGGTGAGTGTGGGAGCAGAAGGGAGAAGAGTGCCCTTACCGGTGAGTGTGGGAGCAGAAGGGAGAAGAGTGCCCTTACCGGTGAGTGTGGGAGTAGAAGGGAGAGGAGTGCCCTTACTGGTGAGTGTGGGAGTAGAAGGGAGGGGGGGGGGGTGGGGGGTGGGGAAATGTGAAGTAGTAACGGAGAGATTAATTAGGAAAAGAAGAGAAACAGTAATGGTGGACTGGAGTGGTGTTTTTCCTTGTATTGTTACATCTTCCTCCTAATTTCGCAGCCATGAGATGCCCAGTGATCCCCATGACCCATTGTCTAACCAGAAGCTGAAGGAGAGGTACTATGGCAACGAGGATCCAGTGGCAGACAAGCTGATAAAGATGGCGTCTGAGCTGCCGCAGTTGTCTGCCCCAGAGGACCGGACCATTACCTCCCTGTATGTGGGGGGAATAGAGGACGACATCTCTGAGAAAGATTTGAGGTGAGTTGAGTGTGTGAAGAAGAGGACTAGATTATATCTGGTGTGTTCAGGAGTTTCAATAGTTCTTGGAGGGAGCAGTGAGGCCAGAGTGTTAGTGGGTGGGTCATTGTTGCATGATTGAGCATGTATTTTATAGTGAGCAGTGCAACATTGTTTGGTCCCCCTCTCTGTGTTGTAACACTGTGGGCTTGTGAGGTTGCTAGTTTTAATTGGCATTATCATGTTCACTTGCCCTTCTGACATTGAAGAGCTGCTTGAGCATCTAGTACTCCTAGAAAGGATAGCCCATGGCTTCAGCCCCCCACCCCAACCTCTCCTCCAGCCCCCCACCCCAACCTCTCCTCCAGCCCCCCACCCCAACCTCTCCTCCAGCCAGCCACATGAGTTCATTTCTCCTGCTCCATCTCCTTTCAGGTCTCACTTCTACCAATATGGGGAGTTGCAGGCTGTGCATATGTTGCCACGACACCACTGTGCCTTCGTGACATTCAACACACGTGAGCAGGCAGAGAAAGCTGCCACTGCCTCCTTCAACAGGCTCGTCATCAGAGGTGGGTGTGACATGGGTGTGGTCTCAGAGTATATGGCCCACCATGAACATTAACTCCATGGACCTCAACTCCAAGATGTGCTAAGATTAGATGTAGGATGGTTTGCATAGCCACATGGATCATATAAATCATATATATTTGTATCATATGATTGTTGCATGATATTTAGTTGTCTTTCTGTGTTGCCATGGTTTTTTTAGGCCACAGGTTGAAGATCTTGTGGGGGAAGGCTCAGGCCGGTATTCCACTTGCTGCCCAGAAGGCAGGGGGCAGTGAATTGCCCCCTGTCCCGGGACTCCCTGGAGGTGAGCTCATCTCTCCATTGCCTTGTTGTTTCTGTCTTGAACGATTAGGGGGTGTGGCTAGGGAGATAGAGATGATGGTTGGAGTGAGGGAGATGTAAGATCATGTGATCAATTAGTTTTTATTGTTGAGGAATTGATTGATCTAATGGCCATTTAGTAATACACACACTCTTTCTTAAAAGTTTCATAAGAAAAAATAACTTCAGCAACAGATTCGTATCTCACTGAGGGTGTTAGAAACGTCGGATCATATAACAGAACTTGACAAACTTGTTTTCCAATTGCAGCCATCCCACCCATGCCCTTTGACCCGTTCAACCTACATGGTGATAGTGTCTGTGATCCTCCCCAGCAAGAACAAGCGTACCAACCTCCTCCTCCGCCACCTCCTCCTTTCCAAAGCCAGCCTTACCTGCCCCCTCCTCCTCCTCCCCGTGCAGCTGTCCCCCCTCGTCCTGTGCCTCTGATGCCCCCTCCTGGGGGAGCGTTCCACCACCACCCTCCCCCTCCACCTGGTGAGTGCCAGCAGTAGTGCTGTATTGAACAATACTGTACTAAGAGGTTAGTTAGTGGGTGTGGTTAGCTATGTCCTGTAGCCTTGTGGTTTAGGTAACATGATTGTCGGGTGCTGCAGGCAATAAACTCATGAATGATTGCATTTGCCTATAGGGCAAGGTTTACACAGTGGGATGTACGACGCTATGCATAGTGATGATTATACTAGCCCTTGCCTGGCATGTTAGATTATATATCAATTTATTACAGTCATTTTTGAATGTGTGTGTGTGTGGTGATGTGTGTTGTGTATACTGGTGAGGCCATTACAACATGAACTGTGCCTGCTCGGGCCACTCCTACGCACACACGCAAACATGCACACACTGACAAGATAATACAGATATTTGAACAGGGGATAGGATATCACTGTCAAATGTTTAAATATGTCTCTTATTTTTTCAAAAAGAAAAAATAATATTTGGGGGATTTAGTGATGTTGTTTATGTCTATAGATTAGACTATAGCCTTATGGTAGCACACTCATCTTCACATCTGCATAAAAGATTCGGATATAAGTGCTAGATGGAAAGAAATAACCATCTCCATAACAACAGGATATCCTCTGCCACTGGTGTTGGCAAACAAATTATGTAACATGATATTGTTGCTAAGCAACCAACAGCTGGTAGGTAGTCATTGCCTTTGGGCAACAGTTCTGTTGCCTTTGGAAGACATTCTAGAAAGATCATAGCTGCAGCCCTCCTCCATTTCCAAGCGGCACACCATGTCGTTCCTCTAGCCATTGGAAGTCATTGGTATGGAGGGTTCTGCTGCAAGACTGTCATCTCACTGTCACTTTAGTTCCTCCACACCCCAAGGGTGTATTGCCATGGAATACTTGTAAATCTTGACCTGATCATTAGGAAAGCTGATTGTATTCTGTGTCCCATTGCTTCTGATCTAAGCTCATTTATTGGTCCACCTTGACACGTCCAACCACCCCACCCTATCCTGATATGTTGACCACATCCCTAATATCCTTCATGATGAAACACTGTGGCACATTCACCACCACATAGGCTGCAGCAGCTAGAAACTGGGCTGTCTTCCTGATAAGAAGGTTTTGATAATGGCATCGATATTGGAATATCTCATTGGAAGGTTCCAGGAATCAATTGGAGGGATAACCAGTTGGGAATTCGTGACCAGTACTGTCTAGTTGTGTTTGTGGCTGGGAAGATTTAGTTATCTCCCCATGACATATATTGTCTAGAATCAACACACTTGGCTTGTACTTCTATCAGACATCAAATATATAAAGTTCAAAGTGAAGGTTACTAGTAGATCCTTTCGTTCATGTGAAGATTGGCTTTGCATACTTGTGGTTTTGTATATAATTAGCACATAGCTGAAGTCATCCAGGAACTGCTTTCTGTATTACACTATCATTTAATCCCAAAAGTGTACACACATTCATGTTTTGTTTTGTTTTGTTTTGTTTTTCGTTTATTGTATTGATGTGAAACTACAGGACCCCCTCCTTCCTCGTCCTACCCGTACCCTCCACATGGACTCCACCCCCAGCTCCCTCCACCAGTGGGACCTCCTCCAGGGGGGCATGGCTACAGTGTCCACTACCCCTCACAGAACCCCCTACATCTGGGGGCCAGGCCACCCACAGTGCAGAAGGCAGCTGCTGCAGCTAGTAATCCTGCTAGTATTCCAGCTGTGCCCTCTGTCTCTGCTGCAGCTTCCAACACTCCCTCTGGCTCAGAGGAAAACAAGAACACTCAGTGATCTTAAACTCTTTAAACTGTCTGGTGTACCAGGGGGATGATTTAAATAGTATTATTATTATTATAAGATTACACTTTTCTGTGCACTTAATCATATATATATAATGTGTTGAGCAAATGAACTGTGATATTGTTTTGAGGAAATGTTTTTGTGCACCCACCCACCCACCCACCCCTTCTTCCTTCACTCCATGTGAACACTATTTATGCTCTGTGTTGGTGGAGGAACAGCTGGTGGAGGAACAGCTGGTGGAGGAACAGCTGGTGGAGGAACAGCTGGTGGAGGAACAGCTGCTGGTGCTGGGGAGTGTAGATTACATTATTCCCTGATACTGTTTGTGTTGTGTTTGCAAGCCTTGAGGTGGTAATGTTATGGAATTTAGTGTTGAGTCCCCAGAAGCCACCACCAGTATTGACCAATTTCCTGGAATGTAGAGAACCCCCCCCCCCCCCCCTCCCTCCCTCTAATGCTATACCAGTCAGTGCATGCACATTGGCTGTGGTGACCAAGTATTGTGATTAATATATATTTTTAATTTTAGTTCTTTTAATTTTTTATATTTGGATTCTTTTAATTTTTTTTTATATTTAAAAAGAAATATTTTTTTTTATTCTGTAACATAGCTGAATACATGATTATTGTAATTTTTGCATAATATTTCAGTTGGATTTACTATGAAATAGCACAGTTGCACATCACTGCTGGAAGTTGCTGAAGTATTAAAATGGATTAACACATATGCTATGACATGGGTGACCTCAAAAGCAGTTCCATACTTTTACACCCTATATATATTTCTTTTTGGAAAGAACTTATAAAAGACTGATCTATAGATTCTGTCAGTGTAATGAAACAAGTAATCTGATTTTGTGACCTAAAATGTGATGTATGTGATGAATTATATTTCTTCCATCAAGAGTGATTAGTACCTACTCCTGTTTCGGTTGTACCAGGGACAGTTTGTTGGCTTTAATTTCCACCTTTCCCTGAGTTGCTTGTATGGTGATATTGATGGCAGCTTCCTCTTTTTCTTGCTTTTGTAATAAAATGTGCCATGAAATAATTATTCATAAAGTTTCATGTAGCTTACAGAATGCTACACTATTTCTCTTGATTTTTTTTTTTTTTTTTTTTTTTTTTTTTGTCTCCCATAAAAACTATAAAATGATATAAACAAAACCTGGTATAATCAAAAATGAGAATTCAATTTTATAGGCCAAATGTGTTACTAGTCAGTTGACACACATGGGAGAAAGTGGGGAGACTGTATATAGTGGTGCACTCATTGCTTGGGGTCCACAGCATTATGAACATTACCTGGAATTATTTCAATCATGTCCAGAGGGAGTTTAAAACCTCTTCAGAGAAACCATTCAAGTCACACAACTGCTAGCATCAATGTATAAATAGCTCCTATTCTATGTGTATGTTTGATTACTATACATTAAAGCAACAAAAAAAGAAACTCAAATCAAGCTTTGAGTGGTTATTTGATTATGATAAGACTTATTCTGGGCTTAGCTGACAAAATTGGCCATTTCAGGCTGATTAATGGGAGCTGTGGTTAGGAACAGCTGTATAGAAAAACCCAGGGAAGAACAGGTTAGTGTTGCATATCCTTGGTAGTCCAGTACATATGATCAGTTCAATACATGAATGAACTACAGAAAAGAAGACAGTGAATACTTTCATTATAAACAACACTCCACCCCAGACAGCAAAATAGTAGATAGTACAGGGGAATTCATTTTGAAGGGAATTAAAACATTAAAAATTAAAAAAAAAGAGTTAATCATTATGTTATTTGGTTAATGAAATAGCACCATGTTTCCAAGTTTTCAAGAGTGAATAATTGTGTTGGTGGCACTATCACAGTGATGATGTGATAATATAGTTTACGTAATACAAGTAAAGGAACAGGGAATTAGTACCTGACTTTGTATGTCAAATGAGGAATCATTGTGCAAAGAAAAGGGGAGGGGGGAAAGGAGGTCAGACTCTGAGGAAAGTGGGAATTTGGTTGGAGAAATCAGTTAAGTTTTCACTCATTTGTATACCTCTGGTTGTGAATGTATCAAGAGTTGGTGTGCCAAGAAATATTGTAGTCCTTGAAATTCTTGACAAATGATTGCCTTTTGATTTGACTTGTGGTTAAGTGAGGGTCAAAACAATTTTTAGATAAACATTTTAACGTCACAATACGCTATAAAGGTAAAGGTTGTCTGTACTGTACATACTTGGGAGAATTGACACAGGAAGGAAGGGGGTTGGGCTTCCCCTTTGGAATGAGTGAATGAGTGAGTTTGTTTACTCAGCAGCTACTATAGCCTAATTAGCAGGAATACATGCGTTGGGTGCGGAGGGAGAATCTTCCTCTACCCCAGCTAAGTGGACGAGTGTCTGCCTATACACGGACAAAACCTTCTTTGGGTTGACGAGGGAGAGAGCTTCTCTACCCAGAGTAGCTGTACCTGTACCGATTTGGTAGCTAATAAAGGCCAAAGCTTTCATGCGAACCTCAACATAATGGAGAAGGACGACAAAGCGGTGGAGCGAGCTGAGGAGGCTGGCTCAACGGCTAGTGAAGCTACCCATCCATCCCAATGTGCACAGGAATCCCTTCCAGATTCCATTGCTACAACTGAGAGTCTTTCTTCAGGCGCAAACACACCCCAAGAACCTTCCGAGGGTAACAAAAGCAGTACTACTGGTATGCAATGTAGCTATAGCTGTGTGCTCTGTTTGTGGCTTTTATCTCTGGAATGGTGTGTATAGCTTAGTTTACAAGGAAACTCAGATAATAATTCATTGTGAATTGTAGTTCCTTTGAAAAGTATGGTACAGGAATGTCAACTGGGGGGGGGGGGGGGGGGGGGTTAGAAAAATGGGAGGTACTTGGGTTTACTAGTCCCTACTGGTGTGGGTGGTACCATCAAAAAACGCATGCACTGCTGAATACCCACACCCATTTAAGCACTAACAAACACATTCATGCTATACTCAAGTTGGCTTGGGTAGGCTAGAGCTTTATATGAAGAATATGTCTTTAAAGAAAGCCATATTGCCCTTTCCTGGACCTAGCCCTAAGGGCACGTGAATAGTATGCTAGCCCATGCGTTTAATTGGATGTGGGTTTCAGAAATGCCTGCGTTTTTTGACGATAATGACCCACACCAGTAGGACCGATAAAGTCAAGTATCACCGGACAATGGTGGTATGGTTTGACCCCAGATGCCAAGAATTGTTAGGTTTAATTAAAAAGTTATTTTATTGTCTTTTAAAAATAAAAAAAAGAAGCAACATTACTCTTTCTTTTAAAACAAATTACATTAATCTTTCTCTCTTCTGCTTGGGTTGGAGGTAGGCTAGGGTTAGGGCCTGGAAAGTATGAATTAAAAATTATATAAAATATTTGTAGTGTCAGTGTGTGCTTTGGGTTAGCGTATATTACTGTTATCCAACAGTCATTATCACAAGTCATAGCATTGATAGTTACTTGCATACCTTAAGAATGCAATTTCCAGTCATTTGTGGTGTGCCTCACTGGCTATGTGGTCAAGGTGCTAAGAATAGCAGCCCACTTTAGGTGGGGGGTTTAAGAAGATGAAACTTGGTTTTAATGATACAGTGAAACAGTTTTATGATCTGGACTATCAGTCCAGGCCAAGGGCTAGCCTAGTTTATACCTCCTGTGATCTGATCAATAGTTCCAGTGCAAGCAGTTGGAAGATCTGGTTCAGTTTACCTTGTATGCCACACATCTGAACTTTTCAATGTGATTGTAATCTAGACATCTGTTAATCTTCTTTAGTATTCCTTTCTTGGTTGTATCTTGTTAGATATATTAACACTAGAAAATGTTGTCGTCAAGCACCTAAGCAACTGTTAAGTGCTTGCTTGCTTTCTTGTTTGCTCATGCAAGACTCAATGCCGGTGTGATGCACTGTGCTTGTGACCAAGCTCATAATAAGCACATCTTCCTGCACATGCCAAGAGGAAGATCATGTCAAGCCTGCCAAGATGGCTCAGTGAGAGTCATTAGAATACGCCTCACTAATTTGAGAAGCTGATGCTAAAATGACTTCAGAATTGTCCACTAGAGATATTGCCCTTTTTTCCAGAGAGGAGAGACACTGCAGCTACATACTGACACACCAGATGCTTGGGACAAATAACAAACTTTAAACTTCTCATCTGGTCCTCTACACAATATGGCGGGGAATTTCACTAACAATAGTAAATAAATACATAACTGCTATCTAATTAATTCACAATAAGTAATAAACTAACCAGTGCAATATTAGATCGGTACAACGCTTGAACCCCCTCATTCTGAAACTGCAACTTCTCATAGTACCTGTGCAGGGCACGGGAACGCTGTGTGGGTGGGTACTATCTCGGTACGGCACATCAGGTTGTAATCGACCTTTGTTTAGTCCGTTGATCACTGCCTTTGATGATCATCAGCACCTGTCTTCCTGCATCACAGGGTATATTAAGGTTCATAAGGAGAGTCGAAGAGAGGATAAGTGTTCGATCCAGTGAAATTTATAAAGGGCTCATTAACAGAAGATGAAATTGTGAATGTGACCTTGCTATTAATCTTATAGAAAAGTGTTTTATGCAAGAATACACAAAGAACACACACATGCCAGATTAAAATGGGAATAGAAGGTTGAAGAAACATCTTATGATTATGAAGTCATTAACACAGCACTTTTTGGCAGTTGATTGACTTTTATGGCTTAACCAAGGTTGGCAACAGCCTTTGCATAAACATAGCCTCTTTTGATGAAGATCATTGGATACATATACTTCCAGTAGATGTGGTTGCTATGTGCATGAGCACAGATCACAATGGGTGATGGATTATTACCAACTCATGTTGCTCTTTTTATGAGGCGTGGATGAGACAAAGGGTCGACATGACTTTATCAAGTGCAGGAGAATGAGTGCAACATCACATGATGAGACCACGCCTCTATACCTACGACCACAGAGAAGGCCCAAGGTATGAGGGGGTGGGGCACAGCACTAGTGATGATTGGAATGATGCGGATACATTTCCTGACTAAGAAGACAAAGTGAATTGGAACAGTTACCTTAGGAATGACAGTAAACAACTCTTCCATGGCCCAACAAGTTTCCCTGTGCGAGGACGCATTCTCAGCAAGGAAATACAGCTGCTGTAGCTTGTTGGACATGCAAAACATTGTGTTCAACTGATGTAGCAAACAATTGTTATTACAATTTGCGTAGTCAAAAAAAAAAAAAAAAATGTGGACATTGGAATCTGCCAACGATTTTATGATGTTAATATCATTTTATTCAAGTGTTTAAAACAGTGTTATCATTGTAATCATTAAGTGCCAATGAATGCTGGCAGGACCTGCTGATCCACACAGTAGCACTCTCATGTCAGATGCATGGGTTGTGATCAGAATTGAGTTGGTTCATGTGTGGGCTGATTACATGTTATTGCATTAGTGTGGGTGGGACCACATGCAGTGTGCACCACATCTTCACTGTGGAGGTGGTAATGGCCCAATGAAGTGGTGAACATGCTCATTAAACAAACAAACATCCAGAGTTCAACCTAGCCAGACTCCATGTCAAAGTGCCTAGGAATGCCAGTGGTATCCCTTTCAGGGAAGTCATGTGCCAGGGTTAGGTAAGGTATGTGCTAGACTGAATTAGTGGTCACACCTTGGAGAGGCAGTCAGTCTATCCCAAGGAGCTTGTTAGAAGTGCGGAATGGGGCGCTGTGTTGGGAATTTCCCAGGTGTCTGTGTTTGTCCTTATTCATAAGCCCGGGCATATCTGGATAGGGTTGTTACAAGTTCAAAAATGTCAGGAATTAATTCTTGAACTATTTTTGGAAAATCCTTCTTAAACTTTCATGTATGAGTTGCTATGTTGTTGTGTAACTATCCTGACTGAATATGCAAATGATAAATAGGGGGGAGAGGGGGAAGAGATAGATTGAGACAAATAGTGTTGTTGTTTGTTCGTTGTTGTTTTTTTGTTTTGTTTTGTCTAATCTTTTCTTCGGTTTAGTGTTTTTTTGGCCATGCCCATTGCAGTGGCGGGGGAGGGAGGGAGGGGGGGAGAAAGGAGGGGAGAAAAGGAGGGGAGAAAAGGAGGGGAGAAAAGGAGGGAGGAAAGAAAAGGTTTAAAAACACGATAGAGGAGGGAGGGAGGGAGGAGGGGGAAAGAGATAGATTGAGACAAATAATGTTACTGTTATTTTTGTTGGGTTTTTTTTTCTAACCTCTTCTTCTGTTTGATGTCAGTAGGTGTAGTAGACGTGTATGCAGAGAGAGAGAGAGAGAGAGAGGTTATTAACAGGAGGGAGGGAGGCAGGGGCAGGAACATGAGGGAATGTGTGTGATTTTTAAAAATTCTCGTTTGTGATTGACATTTAGCATGTGTGGCGGAAAGGGTGGGGGGGGGGGGAGGGTCAGTGTTAACTAAGCTCTGGATTAATGAAACCTGTCATGTGCCCTAAGGGTGTGGAACACAAAGATGCAATGTGTACAGTGCAAGAAACATATGGCATATGACATCAAACAGAAGAAGAGATTAGAAAAAAATAAGCCCAACAAAAGTAACAGTAACATTATTCGTCTCAATCTATCTCCTTCCCCCCCCCCCCCCGACTGCAATGGGCCTGGCCAAAAACCCCACTAAAGTAGCTATTTAGATTATGCAAACATCACTTTATTGGAAAGGAAATAAATTCCAAGAGAAAATATTTCCAAAAAAAAAGAAAAAAAAGAAGTACAGTTGGTGTTTTCTTTACTGTACATATGATTATTATTGATACAAATTGTGTCTAAAGATGTTTCCTTCCCGCCCGCCCGCCCGCACCCCTCCTCGTGCAGACAGTGAAGTGAATGAATCTCCTCTGATTAGGGCCTCATCCGTCAGTGAGGACTATCTGCAGTATCTGAGCAGACCTCACCACATTGAGAAGCGGTTCCCTGTGGCCCGCAAAAAGCTTGAAAAAATGATCACAGGTGAGTGGGCAGCCCAGGGAGTGGGTAATGGCAGCACAGGCTCAGACCACACTTGACTTGTGGTGCTGCAGGGATTACACTCTTGGGCCATGCTGTTAATGATGTGCATTAGCAAAAAAAAATATCTCTGTGGAACTAAATTTGACTTCATTGAGATGCTATAATGGTGGAAACCGAGTTCAGATATAAGAGAGATAGTATGAGTTACTCTTTATTTAATCTTTCTTGTTAATTCTTATTGATGTGATTTGTCACTGTAAATGTAATGAATTTGTTCTTCAGGATTTGCCATAAGTGTGAGGGGAGGGGAGGGAAGGGGAGGGAAGGGGAGGGGAGTTCTTGAGGTGCAATGGTACCTGGTGTGGCTCCGTCCCTGCTCTTCACGTAGCACTTACTTATATCCACTTTATGTTATATGTTATTATTATGGCAGACGGAGGTCTGGGCAACGAGAGTGCTGAAGACTTCTTCCTGCGAGTGCAGCGGACGACCTGCACTCTCATCCTCTGGCCCTCCCGACTCAAGATAGGGGCACGGTCAAAGAAAGGTGTGTCACAGTTCTACAAGTGCTGTGATCGTGAATGTATGATGCGTCAGTGTTTTTTGTCTCTACACTGCATTCGTTGATTTGCACAAATAATTAAACTTTTTTTCCTGTGCTTGTGTGTGTGTGCAGATCATTGATTAAAAAAATAATAAGATTTTTAAAATTCCTGTGCACATGTGCAGATCCGCAAGTGAAGGTGGTAGGTTTAGCGGCCAACATCCAGCAGGCCCGGGAGCTTATTCTGCAGGACCTGGATGCCAAGTCCACCAGAGTGACTCTCAAGTTGGACGTGGCTTTCTCTGAGCACTCACACGTGATAGGCAAGGAGGGAGCAAACATCAAGAAAGGTGGGAAGGGAGGTGTGGTTGTGGTGAGGGTGGTTAGGTGAGCGTAATAGTAAGGAACGTGAGGGAAAGGAGGAAGTCAGAAGGAAGTGGAGAGGGACAGAGAGAATGGAGGGAGGGAGGAAAGGGAGGGGGGGTGAAAAAGATAGTAGTGTAAATGCAATCCTCTCTCTGTCTCTCTGTGTTGCAGTACACAACGAGACCAAGTGTCACATTCACTTTCCTGATGCTAACCGCTCCACTCAAGGTGGTGAGAAGAGCAGTCAAGTCTCCATCACCGGGCAGGCAGCCAACGTGGAGCTAGCACGCCGGAAAATCAGGGTGAGCTCTTAGAGGGGCTTAAAATGGGTGGGGGGCAAGTGGACAGTAGACATTACCATCAATCACAGGGGGTGAGGAATTGGCTGATCTTGATAGTGTTGACATGAAACAAGCATACAGTTTATATCATGTGTGTTTAATTCTGTTTCGTTATTTTGGGTGTTCCCTAAGTGTTGGCTTTGAGCGAATGTCTTGTTGCACAGGAAAAAGGGAATTAAGTCACTTCCTTAGTAAACATACATTCAAGAAGGCGATAATTGTCACAGGTGCAATAACTGACTCATCAAGTAACACTAGTTTGTTTACAATACGAGTGTTTACTGGATACTTTTTACATCTTCTTCCTTAAATTGAGAATTTTCTTAAAATGAAATGCCAGGAGGAAAGGCAAGAGGAGGGGAGGGGGAGTAGAGGGAGGGGATGGAATCCTTGCTATGTGGATGGTGTATTATTGTATGTGCACACACATGGTGCATGTGTTTCTCTTGTGCAGGAGTTGCTTCCTCTTGTCGTCACCTTCTCCATTCCTCTCCCAAGTGAAGTGGACCAGAATGCTCCTGAAATCCAGCAGATTTCTCTCCAATACAACGTTGCCATTCACCTCAAGCCTGTATGTGTGTGTTGATGTATGTGTATTGGTGTGTGTATGTTGGTGTGTATGTGCATGCGCGCGTGCGCGCGTGTGTGTGTGTGCACGCGCTACTGCACTCTTCAAGCATAACTTCAACACATTGTCCTCTATGGAGTGTATAAGTCAGCCAGTGTCTAATTACTGGCAACATGCCTTTTAGCTGTCCCGTGAACTACGGCCTGGCACACACGTATGCACACATACGCACACACACGTATACATGCATACACACACATGCACACACATGTGCAAGCACACATACGCACACATACAGGTACACACACACACCACACCACATCACACCACACACACGCACACACACGCACACACGCACACTAGTAGGACAGGCACATCATTCTTTTAAGGTTCCCTTTTGAGCTATCTTAAGTAACTTCCTTAAAAAAACATAATAAAATTTTTTTTTTTTAAAAGAAAAGAAAAAACGTTTGAACAAGTTATGTATGAAGTGAACAAGTAAATTAGTTTCTTTATAAGACCTGTTAAGAAATCATACAATGGACATCCCCTCTCCCCTAGCTGTTTCTCTCTCAATCTGTATGTGCACACAATTATAGATGTACAACCTGCTAACATTCCTTATGAGACCTGCTTACCATCCAAAATCCCCTCCCGCCCCTCTCTGCATCTCTCTCTCTCTCCTCCCTCTCTGTCTCATACGTGCACACACACAGCAATTCCAGATGTACAACCTGCTGGTGGTTGTGCGGGGCACAGTGAAGTACATGTCAGGGGTGCAGTTGGCAGTGACCTCCCTGCTGGAGTACTTCACTGGAGACTTGCACACTGGACCTTTGGTCAGCTTGCAGCTGGACATAGCCGCCCAGCACCACCGCACCCTCATAGGCAGCAGTGGCGGCAACGTCAGGAAGATCATGACTGAGACCAACACCACGTATGTGTGTGTGTGCATGTGTGTTTGTGAGTGGCTGAGTAGTTATGGACTAACAACCCCTGGGTTGTGAGTTTAAACCCAGCACTGACACTAATACTTTCTTGTTTTTCAACATCTTCCTACACCAGTCCACCCAGCTGTGATGGGGACCTGGAATTTTCTGGGGTGCATGGCTTGTCACACAGCTAAGGGTTCAGGTGGGACTTCGGGTGCCCACACCCATAAGCTGAGAGTCTTGGTCAGTCCTCCTGCGAGTTCCCTGCCCGGCTCCTGGAATTTGCTTGCACTGGCTTATAGTGCCTGCTTAGTGCACAGGCATCCTGACTATGTTTGGTGCGCGTGACCATGTAACAGCAGCTAGAAAATTTGCATATATGTGTGTGAGTGTGTGTGTGTGATTTTTTTTTTTACTTTTGGTTACGTTGTGTGTTTAGTGGGTATGGATGGATTATGGCTGTTGAGATTTCTGAATGTCCTTTTTGTAATGTTGGACTGAATTCACAATCCAGACCTTCTTGCGTAGGTATGCAGGTAATAGAATCCCTCACCAAATTCATCATTGCAACACCTCACCATTATGTGTGCATGGTGGAGTAGAGTATCTTTTTATGCAGTCTCGTCATGTAGAGCTGTCATATTACAAATGTTAATATATGTTGGGATATGGGCCAGGTGACAGGGATGTAGGCCCTATCATGTGACAATCACATGGGATAGTCTCTTGTCTATCCCGGAGTGGCAAAGGTAGTGTGGGTTGAAGTGTTCTCAGTTGGGCAAATCGACTGCTTCACAAGGTCACACTTACTCCACTCACACAGTCACTCTCTCCTCTCTCACAAGCAGCACCCACCCACACTCACTGTCTCATAATCTTACACTGCCGCATCTCTTCATGGATGCCGTTGTCCCATTCTCACATGCAGGGTTCAGTTTCCTGACCCCATGAGTCGTTACCGTACCAACCAGGTGTTGGTGACTGGCACTATGGAATCTGCCTTCAAAGCACGTGAACAATTACTGGTAAGTCCAATCATTCAGTCACGTGTATAATATCACATGACTATGTCACATGATCTCTGCAGGGATGTCTGCCCGTGGTCCTCATGTTTGATGTGCACGAGTCTGACGACAACACGCTCAGTTCCTGTGAGTTGACTCCAAACGTGTTAGACATTTTGTGTTTGATCTCTACACTCCCACCACAAATTGCATAGCCAGTATGCCTGTGTCCTAATTAGAGGTAAAAGGTAAGGGGTGGTTGGCTCTTTATTGCATACCTAAACAAATAGGGAGGGAGGGGGGGGGGAGAGATGTGTTGCATACTTAAACATATTTAGGAAGCTGAAGAAGATATTTATGGTGCCAATTATCTCTAGAGTTTTTTTTTGAAATTGTGCTCACCCTGAAGGGGTGGGTGTGTGCGTGCTTGCGTGTGTGTGCAGGTGCATGCATATTGGTTACATGCAACACTGCACATTCAGTATTGAAGTGTATTGTGTGCTGGACACATGTTCTGTGAGTCCTCTGGACCCTGTGGAGTGTCAGGAGCATTGGAATGGGTGGGAGTGGAGGTGTTTGTTGACGGACTGCTACTACTGTGCACTTTATGGAATCCTTTATTTCGTTCTTGTATATCTTTCTTCATGTACATGTGTACCTTATACATATGCATGTATATCTTAATCTTACCCAAGTACAATTCCTTGTGTATCGTCCATATCCTTGTCTCTGTCTCTGGCTTTTCTTTTAGAACTCTTTATTTCTATACTTTTCATTCTTCTGTTCCTTTTCCGAGAAAGATTTCCTGCAGGAAGCAATTCAGAAGACTTCCTTGCTCAATTCACTCATCTCCCTTCCTTACTTCCTGTATCCTCTTCCTTCCACTGACTCTCTCTCTTTCTTCCTTACTTCCTGTATCCTCTTCCTTCCACTGACTATCTCTCTTTCTTTGTTACTTCCTGTATTCTCTTCCTTCCTCTGACTCTCTCTTTCTTCCTTACTTCCTGTATCGTCTTTCTCTCTCTTTCCTGCATCTCCTTCCTTTACCTTTTTCTCTCTCATATTTCATCTTTCATCTCTTCCTTCCTCTCTCTCTTCTTGTATATTTTTCCCTCCACTATCTCTTACTTCCACTATCTCTTACTTCCACTATCTCTTACTTCCCCCCCCCCCCCCCCCCCCCCAGCTCTGATTGGTGACCTGATGCAGCAGCTGGACTTGTTCATCAGCGTCAAGCCCAAGAAAGGGCAACTGCAGTCTGTCATCATTAAGAGCATTGAACAGAACATGCACTGCATGTATCGTGCCCGCACCTTCCTGCTCAACTGCTCCTACCAGCCCAACCAGTTCCCTGCCGAAGCTGTCCCCACATCAGTCATGTCTTCCTCCCTCTCCTCCCATCCTGTGCCCTCTGCCTCTCCCTCTCCTCTCACACGCTCTCCCTCACCCAACCTCCCACCATCCTCCCTCACACAGAATACATCCATCCCCACCCGCCACCCCCTTCTCAAGGACACATCTAAAGTCACGTTCTCCCGGGAGTCCACTGTCATCAGTCCTGATGGGCATGAGCACATCACTCCACCACCTGCTGGTACTATATCTGTCTGAGTATAAACCCCCTCCCCCTCTCTGCAATAATTACCCCTACTTGTTTTTCACTCTCCCTGTGTTTCCCTCAGTTATCTTTTCCCCTGATTTCATCAACTAGAGTTTAAAATTTGCAAGATTTGCAGTTTTTGATGCTTAGTCACACACACACACACACACACACACACACACACACACACACACACACACACACACACACACACACACACACACACACACAGTGATTCCTCATAGTCAATGTAACTAGTAGTTCCACTAAAGCCACACCAGTACACAGTGAACAGCCACTCCCCTGTTATGGCATGCCCCCTGGCAGACAAAATGTGCATACATTGTCCTGTTCCCTCACCTTGGCTATCGTCTCTCCTCAGATGTGGCCGAATCCAAGTCGACTATGGCTGAAGTGCCAGAAGGACGTCGAGTCAGTTTCATCACAGATCTTCCCGCAGAGCCAGCTGAGGATGACTACCAGGAGGAGAACTCCATGGCCACCTCCCCTGCTCACTCCCCGGTCCCTTCTCT
Source organism: Lycopodina hypogea (assembly GCA_963969325.1). Lineage (NCBI taxonomy): Eukaryota > Metazoa > Porifera > Demospongiae > Poecilosclerida > Cladorhizidae > Lycopodina > Lycopodina hypogea. The sequence goes on along the minus strand of OZ017786.1, from coordinate 8,158,824 downwards.
CCCCACAGAGAAGCAGCCCCGCCCTTCCCTCACTGGGCAGAAATCAAGCAAGCCAGTTCGTCTCACTACACGGCTGTTTGTGGATTGGGAGAACAAGCGGGAGAAGGCGCAGAAGGCAATGAAAGCACGTGTAGAGCCGTCGGAGCCCCGCATTCCCACTACTGCATGGAGCGGCCTCAACTTCTCGGAGTCCATGCCTGCCGTGCCACCAAAGGAGAGGACAGGAAGAAGGATGCCCGTCCAGAAAGGAGCGTCCATAGGTCCCCCATCACCCACGAGCACTCCTAAGGGCCTCTTCACTGTCAATCAGGTGTGTTGTGTTAACTACTATGAATATCTGTACTGCTTCTCTATGAATGTATGTATGCGTATTACAGGCTCTAAATAGTGCCCCAGAATAACTGTTGTCCAAGCTAACTGCATATCCACAACCTAATCATAGCCCCAGCCCGAGCCTAACCAGAACATTTCCTAGTTACTACTGCTCCTACATCTTCTTTGTCCTCCATCTGTTGATCGAGACTAGATCATAAAAATATAGGATATTGGGTAGTAATTACTGTGGATTGCCGTAACGGCACCTGTCTTTGTTTATATGAGATGGTATATAACAAGAAAACGTATTTTAATCAATTTGAATTTTACTACGTAATGGAATTCGGGTATATTTCAAGTTGTATAAACTTGAATGCATGACATTGCCAGGCGGCTGGGTCGTGTATTTGAAACTATTCCATTGTGTTGGTCTTGACTGCAGTCTAGCCGAGCTATAGTGCAGCACCAAGCCTCCCAGGAACGCTTCAAGCCTGTCCAATCAGAGCAGGTGATGTATCGAGGGGTGGTGGATCTGCCAACACTGCTGACTCAGCTAAACCTGGACCACTATGAGGATTGCTTCCAGCGAGAGGAGGTGGACCTGGCCACCTTCCTCACCATGTCAGAGGACGACCTCAAGGAGGTCGGGGTCACCACTTTGGGGGCCCGCAGGAAACTGCAGATAGCCATCTCAGGTGGGTGTGGTGGGTGCGTGCAGTGCGTACATGGCACCATTTATATGTACATGCACACAGTGTGGAGATTTGTGGGGAGGGGGTAGGGGGATTGGTTGCTGCATAAGTTAAAAATTCTCAGGGCTGCACTAACAATTGGAATAGGTAGGGAATAGGTCTATAAATGGGTGTGGCATCATGATCTTATTTTCAGCTTATTTACATGCTAAAACTTTTGTTCATTTATTGTAAAAGCATTTTTCATGATTTGTTTAAGAAAATTTAGTTGTCTTTGCTTTTCGAGTGTCTGACAACCAATGTGAGGCTTTTAAAAAAATATATCAGTTATCTTTGGAGAATTTGATTGGTTGTGCATACACATTGACATAGTGTCAACAGTGAGTGATTGGGACTGATTCATTACCATTCAATGGTTGCAATATATATTGAGACCAACTTTTGTATTCACAAATCTTATAATTTTATTCCACGTTAACAAAACCCTCTGTTACATGATCTACTGTCAATGGTGGTTGTGTTTGCTTGTCCAGAAATGAAGAAGTACCAGCAAGGGAAGGTCCCTGTGGCCTCCCTGCCCCACTCTTCTGCCTCCATCGGCCGTGCACGCTTCAAGAGTGGGGTGATGCACAGCATGGAGGCCAGGACAGGCATCAGTAGGAGTGCTTCACTGCAGAGAGAGCCCAAGAGGTTCAGCCACAGTGGCAGATTCTAAACACATTGAGTCAAGCTACTGGAGTAATTGTTGCCATAGCAACAAGTCAGATGTTCCCTCTCATTCTTAATCAGTTATTTGTTGAATTACAGTGAACACAATTTGATAATCTTTGTTAAATTTAGTGAACACTAAATAATTTAACAATAATATAATGCATTTTGTTTGTTGCCTTGTGTTGTATAACTTTTGTCGGTAACTACAAATATAGTGAACTCTGTAAATAATAATTAATGTATACAAAAAGTAGCAAGAACAAAAACAGGATCAATGGTACTTCCCATGTATTTTTAAATACCTTTCAAGACGAAGGTCATCAGTACTCTAAGTCATCCATGATTGTCTTTAGGTGCTGGTGCTAGCAAGCTAGCCTATTATCAGTTGTAGGACCTGTGAAATACATGGAGATCTAAGTCTGAACTGCAAGTAAAATGTGTCCAGAAGCAAATTGCAATCTTCCAAGTTTTAAATCTCTCTCTCCCCCCCCCCCCCCCCCCCCACCTCACCTCCATGTAAATAACATTAATAGTGTGTGCATACTCAGCATTTGTCAATCCTTGGCCATTCCACTTATACGCATGTTGGGACAGAAGTTTTTTTACAGCTTTTTACATGCCACAAAATCTTGTTTTATTTTTACCTTGTGTGGATTTGGCACCCTTTCAGGTTGTGTTTGGCACAGTTGGTTCCAAGTGCTTGCAACACTGGTGTGTGTGTGTACATTTATGTCTGTCCAGCCACTCTAATTTCAATTACAATTACTTATGAAGTTAAGCACTGTTGAGCCTGCTCTGTACTCTGTACTTCGATGGGTGACTGCCAGGAAACAGCAGGTGTTAAAGGCTTTTTTTTTTCTTCTTCCTGCCCACCCCCCCTCCCCCCCTATTTTACAAGCTGAATAGTGAGAACTGGTTTTGTTTTCACCTTGTGTGTGTGTGTGTGTGTGCACATTTGTGGCTGTGTATGTGCCCATTTGTGGCTGTGTATGTGCACATTTGTGGCTGTCTGTCTGCTCTAATACAAACACACATTGAGAGAACCACTGGGCTCATTGGGATATAGTTTATTATGATCTATTTGTGCATGACCACTTGGATTTAGAGAACCGCTGGGCTGATTGGGATGAAATTTGGCATGAACACTTAGGGAGGATAGGGGTGATTATTACATAATAGAATTTTTTTATTTTTATTTATTTTTTTATTTTTTATTTTTTATTTTTATAATTGTTGTACTTTCCTATCTATATATCCTTTTGCTTTTGCATATAACCACAAGGAAGAGAACCACTGGGCCAATAGGGATGAAATTAGGCATGAGGGCTTGGGGAGGATAGGGTTATTATTTTATATAATTAATTTTTTTAAAATTGTACTTATCTATCCATCTATGTTTGTAAATTGAATAGCGAAAAAAATTTTTCACATTGTGTGTGTGCATATTTCTGTCTGTCCATTCCAGTTTAAATTGCCTAATTAAAGTAATATAACCATAATGTAATGTTAGAGGTAGAACATATAGCATAGCCATTTCAAAGTCTTGTTTCAGTGAAATCAATAAACAACCTCCCATCCATAGGCATGCATGGAGCATTTTTGACATCTCCATGAGAGTTACATAACCTTAGGATTTGATGTATGTGGTCATAGGTGTAACTCTGCAATTGAGAGTCTTTACCAACATATAGGGTAATATTGTCTGTTCTCCAATGGGAGTGTTTAAGATCAAAGGATCTTGAACTGCTATGCCACCTCCCATTGCTCCACCTTCATGCTCCATATCTTCCTCTCTCCAATTCAATTATATGCCCAACCTCTTTGAAAGAGAAGAGGTGTGTTTTCTTGTGAGTCTATCCTGACTATCTTCAAGAGTAAAAAAATGAAAGAGAAAAACAAAATCAAAAAATTTTACTTTAGAAAAGTGTGTAGCTACTATCTACCTAGTATTTTTTAAATCCTCCCAGGGGAACTGGATGAAATTGGTGGTATGTCCCAGGATTTTCAGCACATCCAGTTCTGATTTTCTTTCATTTTTGTTTCATTCAAAATATCCACTGATTCATACTGGGGTCAGACCTAGCCTAGTCCTCCACAATCAACTTTTGTCTAAACTTAATGAGCATTGGCATCACTGGTAACCTATGCAAATGGTTTCAGGCTTATCTGTCCTCAAGAGTGCAATGTGTGTCCATATCTGGCAAGAAATCTGACCAACTTTCCATTTTGTGTGGTGTGCTTCAAGGCACCATACTTGGGCCAACAGTAATGTTGTTCCTGACCTATATTAATGATCTCCCTCATCCATCAACCCACTCCTTAACTTTCCTTTTTGCGGATGACACAAAGTGCCTGAAACAGATCAGTTCCTCTTCTGACCGTGTTCTATTACAATGTGATATAGATGCTACTAGTGACTGGGCCAAACTTTGGAACCTATCCTTCAATAAGACAAAATACTTAATGTCAAATTCATCTCTAAAGCAAATCCACTTATGACAAAGTACAAGATCAACAGTCTCACCATAAAAAGCATGAAATTTTATCGAGATCTTGGTATGACTAAGTCCTCCAATCTGGCATGGAATTTCCAATATGAGTTCAGCAAAAAAAAGTGTAGAAAATCTTGGGACTATTGCTTTAGGAAACAATTATACTTATCTGTGGTCAGATCTAAATTAACGTATCTGTTTACAAATTTGGCGTCCTCAACTTGTTAAAGATATTATTTCATTTGATCAAATCTAACCTTGTGCCATAAAATCTTCTTGTCAAATTTTAAGTCCCGATTACAGGTCTCACTTAATCTCTCTCCATCTACTCCCTCTCATGATGCATAATGAATGAAATGACATCACCTTTTGGATCAAGTGTATCTTGAAGGGTAATGAGAATATTGTCATCAAAGATTACACAACCTTTACCAAGGGGTCCAAGAGATCCAACAATCACCACACACTGAACCACACTATCTCCAGCATGAAGACAATAAGTCACATTTATTTTAGACTGATGCTCTCCCCACCATAATCTTAATTCATCTCTCTCAGTGATCACCCTACAACTTAAATTTTTTTTTTTTTTTTTTTTTTATTTTTTTATTTTTATGGAATCACTTTATTGCAAATTTCGACCCCCAATAACCCTGTTCCATTTACTTTCTGTGTCCATGCTCTGAATGTTTAAGATTACCTATACCTTCAATTTTTCCAAATTCTCTAATGAAATAATTACATACATTACATTTTATATTAAAAAAAAACAAAAAAAAAACAACTACTAATTTTGTTAGCAGACCCTCAGGAAAACTTCTTCATTATCCTGTATCATATATAATATGTAATTACACTACTGTTGGGTTATCCTGTAAAGTCATAATAATAATAGTGATATAAAATAATAATAATAATAAATCTTTTACCTTTCTCTCCCCTGGGACCCTGGCTACTATTTACAGCCTGCTGTAGGTATAAAGGATTTGAATCATCCAGCAAATGAACCTTTGACCCAAGCAAGAAGGTGAACCCTTGAACCTTGATTTTGGAGCTTGAAGACCTTTTACCTATATACTGTCAGAGTGGTCTTGCAGGTCTGGCCGCAGGAGTTGAAGATACTCCACCAGATCTAGTGAGAGTTAGGGTAGGACGCAGGTAACCCTTCTGGGCGGGATATATAGTGGACACTCCCACTGGTGGGAAGGAGGGCGGTATGGAAGTACATGAGAGAAAACTCAAAATATTGAAGAAGAAGAGTGAAGTGAGGAGGAGGATGCTGAATAAAGAGGTAATAGTGGTACTAATTACAATGTAGGTTTAGGTTCATGTTTGAACACACTCTTGCCCATTTTCTCAACAAAATGTTTGATTCCCATTATTACCAATGGGTGTGGTCTTTATTAATGTGTGTGTGTGTGGTACAAAGTTTATTGGTGATGATCCATATCCACCCATGGGAAACATTGGTATGCCACCATATTTGGTCAATTTATCCTCACTGAAGAATGTGTGTGTGAGACAGTGGTTAGGCACTCGATGCATCCAACTGGGGAAGAATAGGAGAGAAGGTAGTCTGGTGTAGCCACACCCCACACCATGCAACAGTGGCACTCTTGAGAGAGAGAGATGGGGTGGGGTTAGGGGTTGGCTTATGGGCATAGTTAGGTAATGTGTTCCTCAGGTTATAGTAGATAGAAGCAAGGCTGTAACACTTGTTTCGTGAGTATGCAAGGGACAATCACAAGCTGAAACAGACAGTTCCTCTTAGTGTAGTCACTTTGTGTCTGTAATTGCTGTGTGGTAATCCATGTGACCATACAATGAGTTGGGCCAATGACTTACTGTTCTGAGCAAGTAGTAGTGAGTGTCCATGGCTACTTGAATGCAGGCAATCTAGGGACACACAAAATTAGCAATAAAATAATAATGCCAAAAGAAAATTTAAAAAAAAATTGTCCCCCCTCTTTCCCTTTTATTCCCTTTTCCTTCCTCTTTCTCTTTTCTCCCTCCCTTCTGTTACATCTCCCTTCCTGTCTCCCCTCCTTCTTTCTGCCTATCTTCCTCGTTTCTGCCTATCTTCCTTCTTTCTGCCTATCTTCCTCGTTTCTGCCTATCTTCCTCGTTTCTGTCTGCCTGCCTTTCATTTTTTCCATCACTCTCTAATTCCACTAAATGTCATTTACTGCGTGTGTGTGTGAGAGTGTGTGATCAGTGACACAGAGAGTAGTAAAGGTTAAAAAGAAATTTTTCATCGATGTAATTATTAATATAACAGACACATGTTCGTGCAGAAAACATCTTGACTCTAGTGCCAGGGAGTTGGCATGGTGATGATAAGCTATTGAGAGACAGTTGACAGGAGAGCTTGCTTCTGGTCTGAACATGTAAACTACCTGTAAATCATGAGTAATTTTTGGAAGGGGATGGTGTAACCATGGCTGCATCATGGATGGAATAGCTCCCTGAAAATAGAGAAAATAAAATCATGAGAATAAAAAGAAAAAGTTTCATAAGTTATAAATTGGACATACGCTTGATAGAGGCGAAATAATACAGCATTCCCTACGATTATATAGAATGACACCATTGACTCTTTCAGCTAGTTGGTCCTGGATGCTGCCTTTTGAACCTACCTCCGAAGCAGCTGTTACCCTTTGACCCTTCTTTACATTTTTAATTTTACATTTTTTACATTTATTTCCTGAATATTCTTGGTTTAGTTTAATGCTGCTTGTTGGTGGTAAATTGTTGGCTGTACATGTGGACTGATTTTTATTGCCTGTTGATTGGTTATGTTGTTGCTTGTAGTTCATGTTGATTTGCTTATAGTTCATGTTGATTGGTTTTTGTTGGCTGTTGATTAGATTATAATGTTGCTTGTAGATTGTGTTGACTGGTGTTTTTTTAAAAATTTATTGTTGATTGGTTTATGTTTGTTGTTGCTTGTAGTTGGTGTTGGTGGAAGGTGTTGATATTGGTATGGTCCTAAGTGGACGCAGAGAACAAGATGAGACCAGAAGACTCCGCTACAAGTTGAACCCTGTCAAGTACAGGTATGCAATGACTAACACACATGCACATGCACGCACACACATGCACACATACACATGCACACACATATACACATGCGCGCGCACACACAGGTATGCAATGGCACATACGCACACACACACACACACACATGCGCGCACGCGCACACACAGGTATGCAATGGCATACGCGCGCGCACACGCGCACACACAGGTATGCAATGGCATACGCGCGCGCGCACACACACACACACACACACACACACACACACACTCACACACACACAGGGGGTTGCTCAGAAGATCACTTGCCCCGTCTGGGGAGAAGGTGGTTAGGGCTAGGGTGTAGGTCCATTAAATAAATTTTCCTATTCACGAGTAATCACCCATTTAGTGGCAACAACAAACTTGTGTTTCCATATAGTAAACAATTTGTTTAAAAAAAAATCCATTCTGGATAAAAATATGTGGATGTATCCCCCCCCCCCCCCCATCACATCATACCAAGTGTTCCTAGACCTGTGTACACAGGTAATCATTATGTGATAGTTCATATGTAATATGATCCCATTAAAAAGGATATTCCTAGAACAAGTTGTGTTTATAAATCACACAGGAATTAAAAAAAACAACTAATTACTAGATGCACCATAATATTTAGAAAATGGGGCTCCCATATCCCCCCCCCCCCCCCCCTCCCCCTATATACAACTGGTACATCTCTACTGTCGCTAATTTACGTGATACATATTAACTCAGCATTTATTAATCTACTCTTGAGGTTACTAATCATCATTTAATTGAATACCTTAGGAAACAAAATGCTGCCAACCAAGAAAAAGGCTTGCATGGTAACAAAGTGATATGCCAGTGAGGTAATGCATATGAACCAATGAAGGTCTTCACTGTATTATCACATTGATACACCACAAGTTGTAAGTATTATTTTTGATGATAATTGTTAAGAAGGAAGTGTTCAAAATTTCATATATTGGATTGTATATGATCTCCTACACAGGCAGAGCAAAGAACGATCTTCCAGGAAAAGAACGGAAACCAACAATGTAATGCATTTTTGTGGTATTTATAGAACATTTTTTTTACTAATAATAACTATCTGTGCAGGAGGTGGCGGAGACTAATGGGGTGTTGGGAGAGGATGAGTACAAGGGGTCCAATGTCTTCCTGAAGGGGACGCAGAGTGCTAATCCCCACAACGATTACTCTCAGCACTTCATAGACACAGGACAGAGGGCCCAGAACTTCATCAGGGACGTAGGTGAGGAGGGTGTGTGTGTGATGGTGGAGGTAAGGGTGTGGGATAGAGGGGGGTGGGGGTGGGTGGTGAGCAAGGTAGGCTATAATCTGTTGGTGTGCACTATTGACCCCTTATGGTAAGGGTTGACTATTTGAGATATCTTGTGTCTTCACAAATAAACTGACAGACAAAACAACTACTAATCAGAATTTTTAGCATATGATCATTTTATCTTTTGTAAACATATACAACAACAAACAGAACTACTAGTAATCAGAGATTTAAGCATTTGGTCGTCATGAGACGCAGCAGGGATACAAGGATATTCTACACAAAAATAAAATAGGGGCTTCCAAAATCTCTCCCCTTTCTCACCTTTTTTTAAATTTGTGGCCCCCAAAACGAACAAAAAATAAATGAATTGTGCCATCCATTCCAAACTGACTTCCTTTTACCCTTTGAATAATAGTAACTCCATAACTGAGGAATTATGAGATATATTTAAAGGGAACTGTCCCCTTCCTCTCTCTCTCTCTCCATATCAGAGGGAATGAATTATGATGGAAACTGGAAACATGTTTACAGATTAGGGTGGCAGTAGTGGGGCTAGGTGAGGAATTAGTGTTGTTATTGGTGACTGCCCCAAGGAGAGTAAATGTATGGACCTCCAGGTGTGGCTGTAATGGCATCACACACTTCCAAGAGCTTACAACTTATGTGGTTGGTTAGAAGTAGTGTCCACTCCTAAGGTAAGTCTCAATTAATGGCTTGCTTACTGAGGAACTGACCACTCTAAAGCACTGTGGGAATAGAACTATAAGATCATCAGTCAACACTATCTTCTCTACATGCCCACAGACGCTCTTTTTTTTTTTTTCTTCTTTTCTTTTCTTTTTTGTTTTTTTTTTGAAAGGTGCACTCTATTTGGAGCTGAGATGGACCACATAAAAAGTACATCCATGACCACACCCACAACCAGAACATCGGTTGGAGATAGATTGTCAACAGGTTGTTCTAGTAGAGTTGACTGGCACACTTTGATTGATCAAGGGTTGTACTGATACAAATTTTATTACTGTGTTTGATTGTCAAGGTGAAATATCTTGTAATGAGTCTGTGCCATGTCACAGACTGTATGTACTGAAGTTGATAACCACATCAGTGACCATATCAGGCAGGTGTGATGGGTGTAGTTCAAACATACAACATACCGTAGTCCCTCTTTTGAGAGACACCTCTACTAGAAGACCACCTCTCTGAGAGACCACATTTTTCATGCAAGATGTATTTGCTGTATAAACTTACCTTTAGATATTGGAAGACCACATTATTTGGGAGACCTATTTTTGTATGATTTATCTTAAGGGTGGTCTCTCAAGAGAGGGATTACTCTAATTATGCAGTGTATGTAATCATATGTTTACACTCCATGTGTGTCTGGACAGGAAAGGGCGAGCGGTTCATGGAGTATCCAAAGTTACAAGAACTCATCAGGTTAAAGGTCAGTGCAAGATGGTTGGGGTCAAGGGTGAGTTTGTGGTTGGAGGCAGTACAAAGGAGTAGGGTCAAAGGTAAAGGCATTGCGGCAGTGTGGGGGGCAAGGGTCATATATGTAAGAATGTGGTTAAAGATCAGTGCAAGATAATTGAGTTTTTGGGGGCACTGGTGTATGAGGTTACATTGCAGGGATAACAGCTGAATTTCTTTTAGACCACTTGGAGTTGAAAGGTTTCTTTTCCATCAGTCCAATTTGTTAGAAAAATATTCTACTATTTTCAACTATGCCTAAGCTGCATCTCTGTGTATTGTCTATCCTAATCCTCTCACTTGTGGACATTTACCATATGAAGTATGTCCATCAACCACACACAGATGACTGGGGGGGGGGGGGGGATTCCCAGGGAAACTACAGTTATAGAAGGTAATTAGCCTTGACAGAATGTTTGCTTGCATAGTGTGTACATGTCTAGACTCCCAAGTTATTGCTAGTTACTGGCACGTGCAAAGCATGGCTTACGTGTACGGCTAGAGTCAGGCATCTCTACATGATATTGCATCTGAATGGAGTTTACTTTACTCAAAATTGTTCTTTATCGACCAACCTTTATATGGTATCACTGTTTTAAATACCTTTTAGGATGAGCAAATAAAAGCACGGGCCACACAGCCCATGTATCTCAAGGCTGACCTGAGGATGTTTGACCTGAGCTCGTTGGGTACCAAGTTTGATGTGGTGTTGATAACTCCACCGCTGGAGGAGTATCAACGAAGGGCCAGTGGGATATTGTTTCCATGGGAACCGTGGGAGTGGGAGGACATTATGGGACTGAAGTTGGAAGACATCCTCTCTCAGCGCTCCTTCATCTTTCTCTGGAGTGGGTCCAGTGAGGGCCTTGATATTGGTAGGTGGGTGTGGTTTCAGGTGAAGTTAGGAGAACGTTTCAACGTTAGATAATGCTGGGTTCACAACTCACCCCCCTTAGAACAAGTTCTGGAGAGGTAAGTAGGCTTTTATCTAGGATTTTTTGGAAGGGGGGGGGGGGGAATACTGACATGTGTTCTCAAAATTATCCGAATGTTGTATGTTAGCTAAATTTTGGAGGCACTACATAATAATGGCATTTTGGTGACTTGAGGCTTTCATATTTATATAACATTTTCATATACTTCTTCCAAATCTTTGAAGGAGCCTTGATCCACATTTGGTGCACATGATTTTCCTTCAACATTTCAACCCACCACACACAGAACCAAACATACCTTCTGCACCAGGCTGCTCTTCATACCAAACCCACCAGTGAGCTTTCTTGTACTCTGGTCTATAAGACAACTTCTGTTCTTTGTTGACATAAAAGTATATGGCTCACTTGCGGAATCTGATCTTAGTCATGCTGAGAACTATTGCTGACTTTGTCGGTTCTAGGATATTTTTCTGTTGCTGTCACATTTTAATATAAAGGTCAAAAGTTCATTGGACCACATGGTATTTCTTAACCTGTAGATATGCACGCTCATTATTGATAGTTCTTGGAGACTTACTGTATGACCATGTAATTGAATATTTAATCTATATTTAGTTACTAACAGCGTATACTAGCGTTGCACAGGCCAATTTCAACATGAAACATTGAAGCCATTCAAAACATCAATTCTAAACATTGTATTTTATTCAAGTAAAAGCAGCTCATTAAGTAGGCATGCAGCATTCCCGTTAATTTTTCAGAAAGGTTGGATTTTTTTGGAGGCATGGTGTAGTGCTGATAGGTAGATTGCCAGCAGTTTGGAACTCACTTGAGTTATTAGTTTTTTTGTAAATAGTTTGCATAGTAACAACTAACCAAGGTAGCATAAACAAAGGGGAAATATAGAGGGAACTAAGAAATGAAAAAGAGGATGGGAAAGAAGGATTGAAGGAAAAAAGGATTGAAGGATAAAAAAATTAATGAAGGAAGTGGAAGAAAAAAATGAAAAGAAGAACTTAGATGGATAAGAACCTAGAATTTTCCACTTAGTGGACTGGTGCCTTAACCATTAGACTTTTTTTGTTGCATTATTCCCCTTGAAGAAGGCTCAAACTAATGATAAAATTTTAAACTTCTTTTTTTTTTCTTTTTTCTTTTTTCTTTTTTCTTTTTTTTTTGCATTAAAAAAAAAAAAAAAAAAAAAAAAAAAAAAAAAAAAAAATTCCTTTTCCAACCAGGAGTGGGAATGGTGGCACCCACATTTTTCCAGGTGTAAACCCAAAAACCCTGAAATTTTCATTCCTATTGTTGCAAGGGTTTGGCCATTAAGCCTAAACAAGCACACACGTATGAACCAAAACATGGATTAGATATTAATTTTTACCGACACAAGATACTCCAGTACATTACATTAGCTAATTGACCGTTTACATTACTTCAGATCTGAAGGGGGGAAAACAGCACTGAAGGTTAGGAAGATCCCCCCCCCCCCCTCCTCCTCCTAGATAAAACCATGGGTAAGGGTGGGGAAGTGGTAGGGGCAGATCCACTGGGAACACAGCAACCCAAAATTGCACAAATTCTCATTGTAATATCACAAAATGAAGAAGCTACTTGAGCTTTTTTTAGCACATCGGTTCCCTCTTTCTCCTCCCCTCACCCCTCAGTTTGTGTGTAATCAAGAGCCATATTTTTCGAAAAGAAAGAGCAAATATGTGTTTTTAAAGAAAACAAATATTTCAAACATTTTGTGTGATATTTTTCACTTGTGACAGCTTCATTGCTTCTATTAGCAGGAAATGGGAGAATTGGTGGGGGGGGGGGGGGGGGGGAAGCCCAGGGATATCCCTTCTGCACCTCTTGGTAGAATTTTCTTTTTTTAAGAGTATTTTAATACATAATTAGGTTTACATCATTTAGCAGTAGATATCTAGTCTGATGTGTGGCTTCTCAGAGCACCTTGTTCTCATTTCCCCTGCTATTAGGTGGTTTTTCACCAATCCAGTGTTCTTATGAATCCTTGTGTGTGTGTGTGTGTGTGTGTGTGTGTGTGTGTGTGTGTGTGTGTGTGTGTGTGTGTGTGTGTGTGTGTGTGTGTGTGTGTGTGCGCGCGCGCGCGCGCACAGGGAGGGAGTGTTTCAAGAAGTGGGGGTGTAGGAGGTGTGAGGATATCTGCTGGGTGAAGACCAACATCAATGGACAGGGGCAGAAGACACACATGGATCAGAAAGCTGTCTTCCAGAACAGCAAAGAACACTGCCTAATGGGTATGTACACCAGGCCAGCCAGTCATAATCTGTATACATAGCATTACTATGGTGCTCAGGGAGGTTCCATGTGGCTGGTTCCATGTGGCTGGTTCCATGTGGCTGGTTCCATGTGGCTGGTTCCATGTGGCTGGTTCTGTTTAAGTGGAGATGAATGTAATTGTTTTGGTGATCATTTAAGATTTTGAGGATTCATAACACTGTTCAGAAAAATCCATCACATGCACAAGCACTGGATCATTTATGCAATACCACTAATGACCATTTACGCAATACCACTAATGACCATTTACAAAAACCCACTAATGACTGTTTACACAATGCCACTAATGAAGATTCATACAAATGTACCACTAATCAAATATTTGGACAATTCCATGATTGGTAACTGTAAGCAAGCATTATGTAAAACCTGGGATAGTGTAAATCTGAAGTTATGTAAACTATGATAAATATGTTAGGAAAATGTCAGGACATGGAATTCTATTTGTTTAACTCAATAACATTCAGTCTTTGAGAAAAATGGTAGGGATTCCCCAGGGAAATTACTACTATATGCAATTTAGTTTTATAAGTACTGATCTCCTTTTGTAGAATGCCAGTTTCTGTAAATAAGTAATCAAGAAATGTTAGATATTCTGTTTGGCCAAATTCCACAATAAGTATCACTTGATAGTGCTGAGTGTTTTTGTTTTTTAATTTGACTTATGTTCAGTTTGCTCAGTTTACAGCTTCTGGTGTGATCTTACCTGTAATCTTGACATTTCAATCCTGTTGTTGTTGTTATTGTTGTTCATATCTATAGGAATCAGGGGCACCATAAGGAGAAATCAAGATGGACACTTCATTCATGCTAACATTGACCTGGACATTATCATTACTGAAGAGGTGTGTGTGTGTGTGTGTGTGTGTGTGTGTGTGTGTGTGTGTGTGTGTGTGTGTGTGTGTGTGTGTGTGTGTGTGTGTGTGTGTGTGTGTGTGTGTGTGTGTGTGTGTGTGTGTATTTTTTGTTGTTGTTTTTAATAAAAATATTTCAATTTTGAAGTGTTTTGAAGGCTTTTATGGTGAGGAATTAATGAAGTGTGATGGTTAGATTATATGATTTTTTTACATATATGTTGGCTCGGAGTAATCACCATAGCAACCAAGTATAAGCAGCTCTAGCAGCAGAATACACAGGGAAAGTGGGTGTGGCTTTCTCTTGTTTATATTATATCCTAGCCCGAGCTGGAGAGTGACTACTTCTCTAAACCGGAAGAAATCTATGACATCATCGAGCACTTCTGTCTGGGCCGAAGACGACTTCATTTATTTGGAAGTGATAGCACCATAAGACCAGGTAACCATAACAACAAATATTATTGCACCCTTGGTTCACCCTTTTGCGGGGAAAAATTTATACCACTAATGGAGTCCCCTGTCTTAATAATGTGGTCGTGCAGTGCGCGTCACGTAGTCTTAGCTAGGGCAAGGACTCTGACTCTTTGCCCTGGAGGTCCACTGGGTTTGGTCGTGTGCTGTTCTGCAGTGTCCAGCCATATGTGCCTGTAAGCTGTTCTCTTCATAGGTCCATCTTGATCATTTGCAATGTAATGGATGCAAAAATGGACTCCAAATTTGACATAAAAAAAAAAATCAACAAGCAGCCATAAAAAAACATGGCCAATTTGTTAAGGTACAGTTCTACCAAGCTGAAAGTCAGCAGTGTGGTAAATTTAATGATGAATCTCATGGAACTGATCATGGGTGCAAGGGGGAGGAGTTTAAAGGTTCATGATTATAATTATATTTTAACAATCTTAAGATACGCATTAAGTTCTAATTATTGGACAAGTGAACTGCACTGTTTCTAATGATGTATTAATGCCCCCCCCCCCCCCATTCTATTCAAAGCTACTTTAATATAAAGGTGTCCCTTGTCTAGTGACCTGCATTAATAATGACTTGTTAGTGTTGAAGGAGAAATAGTTGACTCGAAGTTATCCAGCTTGCATCCATATTCCATAGAGCAGGGAAGAAGAGGTTGTTTTTATCACACTGGATAGTGAGTTCTACCACAGCCTCAACATCCACCCCTGTCTGGTGGCAGCGGTGGAGTAGGCAATGCAGCTGAAGATTCTGAAGGAGTGATACAACAGGGAAATAATACCTTTTTTCTTAAAAAAAAACAAAAACAAAAAAAAATAATATCACTTGATTAATATAAAAAAAGTATATATATATATGTATATATATATATGTGTGTGTGTGTATATAGTTTTCTTTCTAATTTTATCATGCCATTGGCTAAGTGATTTTAAAAATGCTCTAAAATTTAAGTGTATGGAATACCAAACATTTTAATACTAATTAATTAGGCATTATGATGGGATTTATAAAGAACTTGCACTAGTACTCACTATGTCTGTGTTACAACAGATCTACAATAGTGATATATCTTGATGTCTCTCTATATATTTAACTCTCCTTCTTCCACTCCTGTTGTGTATAACTCTCCAGGCTGGCTGACGATTGGTCCAGATTTGACGAGTTCTAACTTCTCAAAAGAACTGTATCTCTCTTTCTTTGATGGGCCTGATGGATGTCTCCTCGGTCACTCAGAGGATATAGAAGCCCGCAGACCTAAAACCCCTCCCATGAAGAGCCGAGGAGGGCGTGGTGGCCGTGGCAGGGGGGTCGGTATTTCAGGAGGCAGGGGAGGCGGACCTCCCACTGGACGAGGAGCTCCAATGGGACGTACATTTTGAAGAGCAGGAAGAATACATTACTAATGACTCCCTTCATATCATGTTATTATATATTGCATGCCATATAATTGTTGATTTATTCATTTCACAGTTGTCCCCCAGTGATTTTGGTGATGAGTATTATCAGTGTCCAAGAAATAATCAGCATTGACAATAGTATATTTGCATGTGTCCATTATTAGATGGCTGTTGGTCGGGAAGAGTTCAATGTGGCTAAGCTGGTATCAGTTGGTTGACTTTTATTGTCAAACTCCTGTCTTTCAGAGTATCAGGCAGTCGTTCTCAAGGATAAATCGGCTTTGTTAAACTAAATTAATGATACTGTCCTTGGGAATTGATGTGGTGTTTTGTCATGTTTTGCACATTGTGTGTGGAGAAGTTTGGCCAACAAACCCATATATATTTAGAATCGGTGTCACCCGGACCGGCTTTAGTATGTCTATATGGCCACACCCCTTTCTATATAAAATAAATTTTAAAAAAAGAAGAGAAGAAGATACTTTGCCAGAAAAAAAGAATGGATCTACAAGCCTAAAAATTGGTATGTACACACAAAAAACACTTGGACCTAGGTAGTTATACCCACAAACCCATATATATTTGGAATCAGTATTGCTAGGTGAACATAAATGTCAAATCTCTGTCCAGCTGTCTGACTTTGAACTCTTCCCAGGGTGTGGTCGGATAGCCATGAAATTTTCTAGGTATAATGTGAGTATCCCGACTTATTTGTCCCACCAAAAAAAATTTTTTTTTTCCAAAAGTGCAACCCTGGTGGAGAAAAAAAGGAATTCAAAATCATACAGCAAAAAAAAAAGAAAAAAAGAAGCCTAATAGAAATGTGGTGGAATAGTGAATGCATTGTGTTTCCAAGCCCAAGGTTGGTGGTTTCAATCCCCCCCCCCCCCTCCTTTTTTCTCCTTCCCTCACCTTTCCCCCCCCCCCCCCCTCACATTTTCCTTTTATATTTTTTCCTTTTTTCTTTTTTCCTTCAATTTTTTCCCCCTTTCTATTTTTCTTCTATCTCTTTTCTTTTGTCCTTTCTCCTACCTTTTTTCCTTTTATATTTTTCTATCTTTTTTTTATAACTTTTCCTTTTCTCTTTTTCTCCCTATCTTTATTCCTTCTATCCTTTCTTCCTTCTATCCTTTCTTCCTTCTATCCTTTCTTCCTTCTATCCTTTCTTCCTTCTATCCTTTCTTCCTCATCCTTCCTTTTTTTCCCTACCCATTCCTTTCTTCTTTTCCATCATTCCTTCACTTTTCCTTCTTTCCCCCAATTTATTTCCCTTCTTTATTTCTTTCACCCCTATTTTTTCTTCTTGCACGCCCTTTTTTTCATCTTTTCCTGTATCCTACCTTTTCCCCCTTCTTTATACCTTACTTCTCTTTTTCTCTTCATTCTTTTCTTCCCTCTTCTTCCCCCCCCCCCCACTTCTTTCCCCCTTCCCCCAATCTGCTTATCCAATCTTTTTTTCCTTCTATTACCTGATAAAAAGGACTTGTTGAGTTATGTTTTTTTTTCTTTTTTTGTTTTTTTTTACTTTCTGAACTGTGCCTCTTTTTGGTTTCCTTCTCTTTTTTTTTATTATTGGTAATGATTTTTTTTTTTTTTTTTTTTTTTTTTTTTTTTTTTTTTTTTTTTTTTTTTTGTGTTGTGTGACCTAATTAGTGTCCATTAATTGTATCATGTTTGATTACAGAGATTGCTATGTGTAATCATTGTGTTCTGTTGTCATATCACTCAGTTATAGGAGTCAGTTCTGAAGCAGTGAAGCCCATGAGCCAGAAAGAAGTTTATCCCAAACAATTAAACCTATCAACTGAAAACATGTCACCTGAAAACATGTCACCTGAAAACCTGACAACTGAAGATCAATCAACTCTGGAAACCTATAAAATGAAGGGAAAACCCCCCTGTTAACTCAAAATGAAGTAATTGTCAACTATCAACTGAAGCAGTTCAGGGCTATACATGAATTTGGAGCCAATCATGCCTAGCACATGCAGCTTGACTTCTATAATGTGATGCTCCTCTTCTACTAAAGATACTTCTTGACAGTGATTATATGTTCTCAGTAACTGAAAAACATTTGCATAGAAGCATACATAATCCCTGTGCTCCATCTGTAGCACACATTAAATCTGGCCAACAATGGGTATACCTGCCAGCAATATAAAAATTTATATAACTTGAAGCTTGTATGTATCAAACATAAGTTTCAAACCTACCCAACTGTTTGCAAGCATAGTATCTAAACTACTGAGCACAAGTCTGGAGATGAAATATCGGCTGGAAAACTAACTACCAATTTCACCAACTAAATGTATTCTGTGTTCTACTTGAAACATCCATCCTAGATGAGTTGTCTACAAGTATATGAAGTTCACCAGCTCAGTATATTCCTTTGTCCAAGCATTTCAGCAGATATATGTTACTCAGCAACCTCCTTCAGAAAACTTTAAACTTCACCAACATTCTAAAATCTCAAGGGTTTAAATCAAAAATCAATGTGAATGGTCCACATTCAAGTTGCCATAGTTACTGGACCTGCTGCACTTGGAAAGATATTTTGGTTTGCTTTTCTCAAATTCCCAGGGGCAAACTAAATCCGTGCCTTGTGCCTTGTGCTAAATCGGTGCCTTTCTTCTGGAACTGGAGTTTTTATCTGCTGTTAAAACTTTAGATGGCAATAAATTGTTTTAGATGGGGGCTAAAATTTAGGTAGTTAAATGGGTAAACTACTCCTGGGACAAGTGGCTTAGTTATACAGGGGAGGCCTACAAAGAGCTATGTTCTCACCAGCAAGAAACCATTGTGGGGTGGGCATGCGTACATATAAAATGGCAAAGCTATTAAAATGCATGTATTGCGTGCGCAGGACCCGCAAAACATTTTTCACAGTGAATTTCCCCTGGGCTTCCCCATGTTGAACAAGTGTTTAAATAACCGCGTTTAAGTACATAACAATTTGTCTCTTAAGAAAATTCCCCGGGAAAGCCCCACCGTAGCCAGGGCCAATGATATTTAAATACCTTCAAAATTAACTGTTGCTTCTTGAATTATCCTCTAGCCGCTCATTCCGGGGTTGGATTGCTGCTCTAGTGCTGTCCAGTCGTCTACTCTTTCGGCGCTCACTTGAAAAACGTTGCTTCTTGAACTATCTAGCCGCTCATTCCCGGGTTGGATTGCTGCTCTAGTGCTGTCCAGTCGTCTACTCTTTCGGCGCTCACTTGAAAAACGTTGCTTCTTGAACTATCCTCTAGCTGCTCATTCGGGGGTTGGATTGCTGCTCATTCGGGGGTTGGATTGCTGCTCTAGTGCTGTCCAGTCAACTACTCTTTCGGCGCTCACTTGAAAAACGTAATAAAATCTGAACACGGCAGGGTGGATGATTCTATCTGGAGGTACTGGAGCGAGTTTTAGCTTATTCTACATCCATGTCCGGTTTTCTTGCGCGGTGTGTAGATGATGGTGCGCTCAAGCCAGGTGTAAGCTGTACTCATTGTAAAGGCCTTCTAAGAAATCCAGTGCAAACTAAGGAAGGACTTAGGTTATGCCAAGTGTGCTTTCATGAAATAAGAAGGTATGTATGCAATATTTATTTCTAAATTCATTTCACCAGCTCTCTTTATTGGCTAATGCAAATTCAGAATGGAATGTCACATATTTAATGAATTGTTTTTTTTATTTTATTGATATTAACTACATTAACATTACTGACAAGCTTGTAGAACTTTCATTTGTAATTGCTACAACAAAAGCTTGTGGTATTATTGCAAAGAGTTCCCATCAGGTATAATTGGTTTGTTGGCTAGACATTGTTACCAAATTATGTGAGGCAAATTTTTTTTTTGGTTTCTCAGCAATATTTTTCAAAGTACTGGTGTGGTAAATCGGCTTTTTTTAAATTTCTTATTTTTCTTCTTAGGGTAAGATCTGAGTTTGGTTTCAATTTTTTTTGTTATCATTTAAAAAAAAGAAGATTACAATCGTTATTGATAAATAGAGGCACTTACCAGTAACTGATTTAGGTACTTCCGGGTTATCTCCCCCCCCCCCCCCCCCCCCCCCCCTAAATATGAATTACACAAATAAGAATTCTAGGATACTGAAAAGTTTTAATATGAAGTATTACTTACATGTATTAATTAATAATACATCCAAAATGCACATTCCGTTACTCTGGTGGCCAAAAGTCAACAATATGTCGGAAGATTGCTTTAAATGGATCTTGGTTAGCCACGCATTTATGAAGTTAGGGCTAGGGCTAGGGTTAGTATAGATTCAACGGTACTTCTGGGTTGTTGACTTTTGGGTTGTTGACTTTTGGCCATCCGGGTTGTTGACATTTGGGATGTGCATTTTGGATGTATTATTAATTAATACATGTAAGTAATACTTCATCTTAAAACTTTTCAGTATCCTAGAATTCTTATTTTCTTATTTGTGTAATTCATATTTGGGGGGGGGGGGGGGGGGGGAAGATAACCTGGAAGTACCCCGATTTAAAAGTGTGAATCAAAAATTTTGATGCAGGTACCTAAAATTGTTTTGCATGGCTTCAATGTCTAAGCATGTCAAACTGAAATTAACTGGTAAGAATGAACTTGTCAAACTACACCAAAGAGCTGCCATAACAGCAATTAAAAGAAAAAGAAAATAGAGCAAAGGTATATTAAATGGTGAAAAAGATGATGCACTTTAGTACTTCAGACGATGAACAGGATGTAGCAGAACTATTGAACATAAACCATTAGGAGCAGCAGTTTGCTCGTCAAGAAGAAAAAGTGTAGAAAGGAATCAAAAGGGACTACCAAAGTAGTTCCACTACTGCCTAGTCTCTCATTGATACCAGTGGACAGTGTAGGTTCAGGTGCACTATAATAGTAGGATGCTAGCAATTATCAAATTTTAGAGCAATTAGCTAACCTTGGAAGCAGTACTTTGTAATTAGTGTTGACATGGAATAGGTCCTACAGTTCTCTGTTATATTTAATTAACTAATTGGCTGAAACCAAATTCGGCAGGAAATATCTATTCGGTTCTGCATTAAAGGAAGAGAGGGCATACACGTGAAAGAACTGATGGCACCAGAAACACCATTAATGTTAAATTGAACAAACCATTTATATGTAATGAGTTTTCCTGCTGTTAACATTGCAAAGATAAAGATAACCATATGGTCATTGTGATGTGCAAAATATAGTTTAAACAGTGAAGCAGATGGCAACAGCTAATTAAGTGTATTTTGAGACAGAAATGTGTTTAAAATAAATTGAATATCTCAATAGTAGACACAAGGAAATTCATATCACTGTATTCATAGTTACTAATTGGGACTGGTTATAGCAGCAAACAGAAAACCACATATATTTTTTTTATCTAAAGGAATGGTCCAGTTAATAGGGGAGGGGATGTGACATCTGTTGAGGACGTCCAAATGTCCAGAGAGTGACACTTGCCCTTTAATTGAGAGGTCTTCCATGCTCTAGGCAGAGTCAGAATGGCCAAGCATAGAATACAAGAACTTTACAGAATTCCTGAAAGAATGCATAAATACTACTGCTGGTTGTGCATTAACAGGAAGGAATTCGCACTATTGTTTACATTCACTGTGTGAATTGTCAGAAGAATTGTATTAGAATTAGAAGATTCGATTAATATTGGTCATGAATTAGAGGTTGGTGGTAAAAAACTTGGTTTCCAGGATCAAAAATAGGACAAATATATAATAACGAACTAATGTATAATATTCAGAGTTACAAACATTGCCTAGAACTTGTAAGTCCTGTTTCTCTAGTCTGTAGATTTTTATAATTTCTTGTATTTTGCAATGTGATACTTTCTTTTTTGTTTCTCATTATTATGCATATATAATAATAATAATAATAATAATAATAATAATAATAATAATATGTAAATATATTATTTTATTGTGTTTTGTGTTCATGTAGTCTTCCTGGTGGAATATGTAAAGAGTGTGGTGTTTGCCTCACATCAGACACTGTGAGTGAGTACACATCCCATTGGTATTCTTGAATCACTGAAGATACCTTGGCCTCTCCTCTACCTTGCTCTATCTATTCACTCTCTCTCTCCATACTCTTCTTTCCTTATACACCATGCATCTCATTTTGTGCGTCCTTAAATTGTTTATCCTCATTCTCTCACCTCCCTCCTCTTTAATGCCCTCCTCTTTACAACCTCTCCACACACTTACCTTCTGCTGCTCTCCTCCTGCGTCTCTTTCCTCTTCTGCCATCTCTCCTTACCTCACTCACTCTCTCTCTCTCTCTCTCTCTCTCTCTCTCTCTCTCTCTCTCTCTCTGCAGTTCAATCAAGACAAGTATGTGCAGAATGAAATTCTCAATCTTCTTGTCTTCTGTCAACATTATCAATTTGGCTGTCAGTGGCAAGGACGACTAGATAATTGGGAGGTAGGCACTCAAAGTCATATTCACTTATCATTATTGCTTCGTGCCCCTCAAAGTTGCTGCACAGGTTATAGTTTGTTAATATTAAAAAAAAAAATTTATACTACAAATGCGACCAGTGAAATGTATGGACCATGTTTTGGTTGGTGTTGTTGTTTGTAAGGCCAATCTAGTGCCACTTTACTCTTCCTGATTACCATACAAATGTATGCATGCAAACTCCTCCCACTAGTATCAATTGAGATATGATAATATCTATTCCAAAATTAGTCGAGAACATATTTCTATGAATTTTATCCAAGTAGCACTAATTGGATGACACAATTGCAAGTGATAACATGTGTGGTGTGTGACGTTCCATGAGTGGAAAAATAAACACTGATTTTCAGTTTCAACATTTGCCATATTATGATTTTTTTTAAATAAAAAAAAAAAAATCAGAGATGCGCTGGATATGCTCTTGGTTCCAATGAGAGAGCTTTTGCTCTAAATGTGTTCTCTCTATCACGCCCCTCTCTCTCCCCCTCCCCCCCTCTGTGGCTATATGTTTATATAGACTCACAGTGCCGACTGTCCCTTTAGGGGTCACGCCTGTCCCCATGAGGGGTGTGGCCAGATATTATCTGCCACTGGTCTGGACGTGCACAAGGAGAAGTGCATACATCGTCCGATCTCTTGTGAGCATTGCTCCAAGTTGTTGCCATGCAACCAAAAGGAGGTAAGGAAGTTATGGATGTATGTGAAATGTGTATTGGGTATAGTAGTGGGGGGGGGTGGGGGGAGGCGGGTTAGGTGGAGGGATGGAGTTGAAGCATGTAGGGGCACGTGATTGGTAAGGAATGAAGTCATGCAGTATCGAATAAGGGAGAAAAAATCAGTGAAGTTTGGCTAGATAAAAGAGGGAGTGGTGGGGGTGGGGAGTGGCTAGGAATGGTGAAGTGGCTGGGGGTTGGGATGGGGAAATCTAAAATGAGTGTTGTTTAGAATGAACAGGGCTAGTGAGATGTAGGAATCAAAACTAAGTTTGTTTAATTAGGCGTGTGTGCGTGCAAGAGCGTGTGTGTGTGTGTGCAGGTATGTGTGAATGCATGCATACATGCATGTGGTGTGTGTGTTATATGTACGTGTGGTCACTCATCACTGGATGTTTCATGTTCTTGTGTAGGCTCATGAATCTGTCTGTGAGGAGATTCCCATAACCTGCGATGAATCTGTTTGTTCTTCTGTATTTCCCAGGAAGATGGTGAGTCAATACTTTAACAGAGTTTACACACATGTACAACCTTAGGCTTCCATTTCCAAATTTTTCTATTCCTTTTCCTCCATTTTCTAGAGCAGGAGTCCTTTCTTTTAAATTTACTTGATCTCTATGCTATGCCTTACTTTTTTATTTTGTGTGCTCTGTTATTGTAGCTCTCCCAGCACATGGAGACAGAGTGCTGTGTGGAAAGATGTCTAACATGTGAAGTAAAGGTGAGCATGTGTAGAGGTGCATGTGACTAAATTCAGGGGTGTCCATCCAAAAATGCTTTTTCTCTACAGGCATAAATCAGAGCAGCACCAACATGACTGCTGGTGCCACTTCACGAGTTCATCAACTAAATTATATTTCTAGTAATATAATTAATGATATTTTAGCACTGTAATAATACTTGTTCTTCACCCCTTCGGATGAAGTGCATCATGGAATTTAAAGGGAATAGGAAAATAGTAAAGTAATGCTGGATGATACAAGAATAAAGCTAATATTTCTAGTTGTTTGTATAAATCTCATGCAATCCAGCCCATTATACAAAACAGTGCTAACTTTTGTATACAATTTTGTACATACTTCAACTTAATTTAAAAGACAAATGTCAAAAAAGTTAAATGTATGCCAAGAGAAAAAAATAGAGAGCTTTGACGGGATTCTGTATTTTAATCTGATCATTGTACAAATTAGAGTAAAATACCACAGTATCTTTGTTAACAGTTTCTTCATACTTGAAATCTAAAATCCTATCATTGGTGTATTTATTGCCTGTACTGGTCATCTACATTCTCACATGATAACGTATCAATTGATTTGTGCTTTCCTGTGGTGGATATTTACCTCTGCAAAAGCCAATATGGTGACTTGATCCCCTATCATGCATGACCACTATAGTTTGAACTTTTCCTTTATACACCTAACTATCAATACTCTATAGTAAACTATGTATACATACATACTATCTTAATGCCTATGTTTACATGTTTGGGGAAAAAAGAAATTTTTGAGAATGATTTATTATGGCATTTACAATTGAATACTAACAACAACAAAGTTTGGTTCACATTGCCATCATTATGAGAAGTTATTAGATGGTCACAGAGCAAAAAGCCATTCAGTTTCACTTAAACTTGCAAGTTTACCATTTAGTCTTCAGTTTCTTCATGGAGGAAGGGAGAGAGAAATAGCTAAGAACCTACCTCAAAATGGAGCCATCACAAAAAATAACTGTGAACGCTAACCAACCTGGAGCGCTACAACTCAGCTCTGGTACTAGCTACAAGCACAAGCCTAGTACCCAACTGTAGCTCTTGCATACTAGATCACCGGGTACCAAAATTATTTAAAAAAAGCTGAATCATGAGAAATTACTGAGCATGTGCAGTGAGAGCCACTATATTGGCTTATGCACTTGTGCGGTTAAAAAATATTCGTGGTGCTGCATGATAAAGGGTTAACAAAGTGCTATTGTATTTTTAAAAAATAATTTAAGGCTTTATACTTCATCAAAAAAGAAATTTTTGTTTTTTTGTTGTTTTTCTTTTGCTAGGCGACAATTGTAAGAGCTTTTGTACTCATGGAGGAGTTTGAAAAAAAAGAAAGAAAAAAAAATCACCCTTGCCAATTTGTTTTTTTGTTTGTTGTTTCTCTAATTGACAAGTGTTGAACGCTTGTACTCGTGGAGGCTGTTTCAGAAGCCCTGGTGCCACTTTATGATCAGGTTGTCACCACAGCAAATTGCTTGGTGCCACTTATGGTGACATAGCGCCAATTCAGCACTCCTGAAAGTGATGTGTGTGCAACTCATGTGAGGCTTGCTGTGAGCATATGATTATCATGAGGTCTTCATGACACTTCCCATGATGTGGTTCTCTTTACATGGTGGAGAAGACCACTATTGATAGAGCCTATGTCTTCAGGTGTATCAAGAAATGTTAATATCTAGCACCAATATATTCAAAGTACAGTTGTATTTGGGGTCCTGATGTTGCCTGATAGGCATTTGAATATATACAGTGATTGGAATATACTCACAATGCAAAAATAGCACCAAAACCAGAGAGAAAAAGGAAAAAAAAGGAATCAATTTATGGTTTTAACTGACCACGATTTTTATTAGTCCTGAACAGAGCAGACACAATGCTAGATAGGAATGTTATGGAAGGCTCACATTCCTGATTGACTTTGCTTGTATCATACTAGCATGAAAATGTGCGTCATTTGGAGCTAACCAGAATTTAAATTAAATTTACTGAAGATGTTAATTAAGAATGAAACTTAATTAAGTAGAAGTTAGAGGCATCCGAGAATGACTAAGTTAGGTTGTTTAAATGCCTGTTCTTAATAATAATTTGCATTGCAACCAAATCAGACTCATTATTTCCGGTCTTCATGATGTTCATGTGACTTTCTCTCTCTCTCCCTCTCCTCCATCCAGGTCCTGCGTACAACTGGAGAAGAATTGCCTTCCCCACCTCCATCACTTCTCTCCCCTGAACCATTGAATGTTGCCAGATTCCGAGGAATGGACCACCATACCTACCAAGTGGCCCTCACCGATAGGAACCAAAGAACATTGAGCCCAGTCATCAAAGAAATGGCTAACTCATTTTCCACCTGTCCAACCAGCCCGGACCAATCCCAGAGTGGGCATGTCCACTTGTCTGACCACGCCCACAACTTCCAGCACCACCAGCTGCTAGCTAAGCGTGTGCAAGTCATGGAAGAGGCAGCAAGGACCAGAGAGGCCATGGTCACCAAGAAACTTGCTGGAGTTCAAGATGTCGTGACCAAATTGAGAGTAAGTTATGAAGGGCTATAGGAATGCCAAGGAAGACATTTTGATTTAGTTAGTGCTACAGTTTAAACTAGAGAATAATATAAAGAAATAAGTGAGTAGATAAAAATAAAAAAAATTTTTAAAAAAATTAATCAAAAACATTTTTTAACTTTCAAATTATTATTTTTTAACTTTCAAATTATTATTTTTTAACTTTCAAATTATTATTTTTTTTTGTTGATATACTGGTAGCTGATATTGGCAATGCTAAATTCAATCCCGAAGGTGGAATCATTTTAAATATGTATCAGTGGTATCAATAGTGTGAATAATATCTTGTAACACTTAATTAAGAAGTTATTTTTTGCTAATCAGCTGAATTAGTGATGCATTCTTCGTTAATTGTATCCTCTTTTCTATCTTTGATATTGAATGGTTCCAGCAGACCACAAAGGAATGCTCATGCTTGTCAAATACCTAGGGGATTCCCCAGGGGCTTACTCCTGTAATCTGTGGGAACTGACTTGATAATTCTATTAATAAGATGAAACCAAATCACAAGTATATCTTGGCTCATTTCCTTTTGTTATTATCTATATATCGTGTGTGTACTTTTGTGTGCAGCTACATATGCTATACCAAGGTAGGATTGTCCAAAAACAAAAGGTCTTATGTTGCAGCATGTACTTATTTATCTGGCAACATCATTCATAATAAGGAAAAAAAAATTTTTTTTGTTGATTGTTGTTTAATTGAATGTTAGTCTGCTTCAATTATCAACTGATTCCATTTCTGTTACAGGAAGAGAAATCCGTTCTTGAGAGTGAATTGTGCTCCGTCAAAACTGAAGTATCTGACATGAGGAGGATGTTAAAAGATTTAAAGAGCCAGTCAGATTTAAGCCGCACCCACAGTGACAATAAGGTTCTGGATGTGCAGGTGAAGCAGTTGATGAGAGCGGACACTGAGAGAGGCAGCATGTTGCGGCAGCTGCATTTCAGCCTGCAGGATATTAAAAATATTGTGGATGTGAATGTGAGGAGTGGACGAGGTGGAGAAGGATTGATGGGTGGAGCCCTGGGGGATATAGAGAGAGACAGGATCTGTAGTAGCATCAAAAGAAAAGCAGGTTGGTGTCATGTGATCTACTTTGTGCATGTTGTCCTACACACATGTGCTTTCCACTCTGCCTATAATCTTACTGTACTCTATATTTACACGCATACTTGCTCCATATGCAATATGCAATGCCCTTGTAGTTTTGTGTTGTTTTTTTGGGTATGATATTTTTGATTACATCTCCTATTTGTCAGTGTATGATGTACAACTGCTTCTCTTGTAGGCACATTCAGTGTCCACCCGGTTATGGACTCGAGCTCTGACCCCAAGCTGCACAAGCAAACTGAAGAGCTGAGTCAGCAGTTGAGCATGCTTGCAGTTCAAATGGCCGAGCTTGAGGTGCAGCTGCAGTCCTCCATAGCCTCTACGTACAATGGAGCTTTCCTTTGGCGTATTCCAGATGTTGCCCGTAGGAGGCGAGAGGCAATGGAGGGCAGGGTCACCTCCATATACAGCCCACCCTTCTACACTGGCAGGTCATTGCATTCCTCTGTGACCAATTAGCGTCTGCACTTAAGGCTCTCTTATAGTGGTAATGAAATGTGGTGCAGCTATGGGGCACAGTCTTTTAAACAACGGTCACCTATCTTTCTTCTGCCTTCACTTCCAAATTGCTCATCAAATATATTCTTCTTTGTTTCTTTCCACCATAATATGCAATCTCCCCCTCCTTCCTCAGAGTTTAAAATTTAAAAACTGACTGTGTCAGATTGGTAGAGCTTCAAGGATGATAGGCGTCCACTATTGTCCTCAGGTTCAGGAAACTTGTTGAGATATAAGAAGGAAACCAGTGCACTCTCAATATAGATAGCTCTGAGGCTGGACGCAATGGTGGTGTGGGGGTTGTGGTGGAATGCTCTGAAATAGCATACAGCTAGCTACAACAATTCTGATGAATAGTTTCATTTAGAATGTAAAAAAAAAATAATAATACATTATTGCTTGAATATGGTATTGTCTCAATTCCAGCATCCTTTCCCCCCCCCCCCCCCCCCACTACAATAGAATGTATCATCATTTTGCACATTGTCCCTATTCCATTCTACCTCATGTTTCTATTTATATCTTAAATTAAAAAAACAACAACAAATAAACAAACAAAATGCCAGAACAATATCTGAGTATAGAATAGTGCCTTTTTTCTTTTTTGTTTTTGTTTTAGTGAATGTTTAAATAATGATCATTAAGTGTCAGATGTCTATTTCACTAAATTAACTTCTCCTGCCAACTCTTTCTCTTCTCACCTATTCCTCCCTCCATCGCTGACAAATGCAGGAATGGCTATAAGATGTGCCTGCGTGGGTACCTGAATGGTGATGGTACGGGCTACAAATCCCACCTGTCTCTGTTCTTTGTCATCATGCGTGGAGACTGTGACACACTCCTGAAATGGCCGTATGAACACAAAGTGTCCATCATTCTTGTTGGTATGTCCCAGTTATCCCTTGTACCAAATCTAACCACATTGTGTGTAAACCAATGGGTGTGCATTAGAACACTTTAATTGTGTGTGTGTGTGCTCAAGGAAATAATGTTCGTAAACAGTGCAAGGCATGGCATGGTGTGTGGAGCTCTGCTGTAGTCAGTACTTCCATGTCGGCAAATAGACATTTAGATGTCCCTTTATTCTAGAATCTTGATCAGTGCAATTGTCATCCTGATATGTATATGAGAGCTTGATTAGAAAGATCCCAGTGATTAGCATAGACGACTATTTTCAGTTAATGTAAGACTGTTAAGAAAGAAAAGAAGGAAAAGAAGAAGATAGAGGCTGCCATTTCTTCCCTAATTTTTACATCCTAATTTTTACATCCTACTTGCTTCATCCTCCAATAATTACACTGGTTATCCAATACATTCTGGACATTTAAGGTTCACCATTATATATAAATTTGCAGTTAGAGATATTTCATAATGCTGTAGTAAGGCGGGATCACAGGCTCACATTACTGGCTCACAGAATGATGTTTAGCTTAACGTTTGTCAATGCAATGGCTCATCTCAATACATCGTCCTCATTCTGTGAACCAGGAATGAGATCAAACGATGGTACAGGGACCAGAACATTGAAATCATAAAAAAAATTATACTTCAACGTGAAACGTCATCTTAAAAGGAAAAAAAAACTTTTTGAAATGGAAGAACAAAAGCTGATAGAGGCAGGTTTCTGCCAAAAGAGGTACAGGCTAACTTCCAACAGCTGTTTCTTTTTGGTTTTTGTTTTATCTCCCCACACATGAGGATTAAAGTACAAGATTGTTCCTGTTACAACCATTTTGTTTTTTTGTGTGTAAACCATGACAAATTTTTGTCCCAACGTAATGGTACCATGATATGGTGGGACATATCGATGAGCAGTGATATGTAACGTCAGCATTTTAACCAGTCAGCATTTTAACCAGCCTTTACCGTCAACTCATTAGTGGGTCATGGGGCTTCTCAATGTTTTGGTGTTGTCTGTGGAGTTTGCTGCTAATTTGATCTTTAGTTTAGATAGTAAAGTGCATGTTTTTATACTTTGGAAATAGAATCTATAGAGAAGATCATGATTTCATCTGCACCATTTTGCTATTACATTCTTTATAGTAAATATTGGTTATTTTGGCTCTTTATTTGATTTCTTGTAAAGGTTAATTTCCTGTTATATGTATACCTACAAACCTCCCTCTGTCTGAGTGTAAGTACTCCAACTCCTCCCAGTCTGTCTGTCTGTCTGGCCTGGACCACCTCCCAGAGATGTGGTCAGATGACCTCCAACTTTTCAGGGGGTGATGTAGGCTAACTAACTTACTTTTACCACTAATTATTTTTTCCAAAAGTTACACCCTGGGTGAAGAAAAAGGAATTTAAATTTCGATAAAAAAAAAAAAAACTCCCTGAAAATCTATGATGGAATGGTTAAGGTGTGGTGATTCCAAGCTGAAGGTGGGTGGTTCGATTCTCACTGCAATTTTTTCCTTTTTTTCTTTTTTTTTTCTTCTTCCCTTTCTTTTCCAATAGAAAGTCATTGGTTTGATTCCCAAATGGACATTTTTTGGGTTTTGTTTTGGCTTCTGCCTCCATTTCTTTTTCCCCCTTTTTTTTTTCCTCTTTCCAATTGACTCAGTAACTATTAAGTACTTTATTAGTAGGCAGAGTACATCCATCTGTCTGACTGACCCTATTGGGGCCAATTGCTCAATTTTTAAAGCTACAGAGTCCAGGGAGGTATCAGGATAAACAAATGAAGCTTTTCAGGCTGTGGTGTGGTTACTTAATTTTAATAAGATTTATTCTGGTTGTGGCCAAGATTAACTTCCAAAGATATTCATTCAGGCTGACTAATTAGCAGCAGTGTTGGAATACTTGTATTGGAGCAGCTGTATTGAAAAGGTGGCATAGATGGAGGAGCTGGTATGACATGCTCTGAGGCAGCTCTGTGCACCTCTACTTACTGTTTAATAAAAGGGAAAAAAACAATAGAAAGTAGGAAAGTTCAACTCCTGGTCATGGTTGAGTCCCCCCCCCCCCCCCCCCCCCTCCCCATTTTCCTTCTTTTTTTTCTTTTTTTTACCCGCAATTAAGTTATTATCATCATAAGTGAGCGGGTTTTTGGCTGGAAATTTTTATTTTCATTTTTCTTCTTCAAATGCCAGATAATAGGATTTATTCTGAGATTTTTTTTCCTTTTTTGTTTCCTTTCTATCTCCCCACCCACTTTCCCACATTTTCCATCTTTTTTTTCACCTTCAAATACATGATAAAAAGGACTTATTGAGTTGGGGCCTTTCTTTTAAATCGATCTCTGGACTGTGCTTTTTTTTTTCCATCTTTTTTTCTTCTTGGTGTTAAAACCTATAAAATGAAATTATTAAATGAAAACTGTCAACTCAATACTGAAAAAAAACTGTCAACCATAACTATGAGCTACTATTCAGGGCTATACACTAACTTGCAGTCAATCACGCCTAACCACATAGCTACAGCTCAACTTGTACAGTGTGGGTAGCCCTAAAAGTGCTACTTTGATGTGGTAATTAGGCTTGTGCTGCATATGTTGCACTAACACTTTTCCATCGGTCTGAAGCATTATATTGAGAGCAGCAATGATGGGTACAGCTGCTAGTACATATTATTTATGATAGAGTTTTTAATATTTGATTTCGATGAGCATAAAAATAACTGATTTTTGTGAATATGGGTCTGTTCCTGAGAATCACTATCTTGTATTTCACCCTTCAAATATTAGTCTAAATAAATTGTCAGTGAATTTGCTACAACAGTTTAAGCTGTACTTAATTCTGCCACCATAAACCCACAGGTCATTCTTCCTTTCAAAACTGTCATGTAATCTATCTATCTATCTATCTATCTATCTATCTATCTATCTATCTATCTATCTATCTATCTCTCTCTCTCTCTCTATCTCTCTATCTATATGCCACATTGTTCTATAGCATATATTTGTTAATGACAATAATTAATGTAAGTATGCTAAGCAAGAAGTTGCTATTATTTGTTAAATTTTTTCCTGTATATTAATTAACCAATTTCTCATTCATGTTTTTAGATCAAACTCACTGCAAGCACATCGTTCAAACCTTTAAGCCAACTCCCAAGTCTAATTCGTTCCAACAGCCCAAGTCAGATATGAACATAGCTTCAGGCTGCCCCCAGTTTGCTGAACTAAGTGTTCTCGAGGATCCTTGCTATGTCAGAAATAATACTATGTTTATAAAATGCATTGTGGATGCTTCTAAGATATTTCATCCCTAATGGACTGATATTAAATGTTATGTGTTGAGGTCCCTCCCTCCCTTCTTGATTTTATTCAAATTTGATCAACTTTATAAATTCTCAAGTTTCCATATTGTGTATATAATAGTAATAAGTAGTAATAATAATACTGGGGTCTATATAAATTTTTTTTATTGTTGTTGATTGCATACAAGTGTATAATTGTTTTGAATCAATGGGAGGGGTGTGTGGTGTAGAGTGAGTAGGTGTGAAATCTTTGCCTGTACCAGATTGTATCTATTTGACAGTAGAACTTGTGAAGCTAAATCATACAGTCATATTGTTATATATGCATGTTCCAAAACCACAAGTGTCACCCTGCAGATTTCCGAGCTTCCTCTGTGTAGGTGTTGTAGAGCTGAACAAATTCTTTATCTTATTATTCATTGATTGATGTTAATTAATTACATGCATGATTACTGATATTTTTACTTCGTTAGTAAAAAATATTCATTGAGATTATCATGTGAGTCATTCAGAATGACTTTCTTGAATGCAGTTTGTCAATGAGAATAGTGGTATTTTACTTCTTCTGAGAATTTCTTCTCTATTTGTTGACTTTAGCCTGACTATGTGTCAGTTTTCCAGGACTCACTACAAGGAGGTAGTTAACATGAGCTGGTGGACTGGTGTGGGAAGATGTTGAAGGACAGGAAAGTTTTCCTGTCAGTGCTGCCACACACAACCAGTGTTAAAAAAGTGCTTACAGTGAACTACTTAAAATATATTTCTCCCTGGACATGATCATGCATATCTGGTAGTAGTTAATAAGAAAATTTAATTTAAGTGAGGGATAACTTCAGAACATCCTGGAGGGACCCTGATTGATGTGCACTGGTAGAATCAAACGTGTAAGTCTCAAGCGTTTGACTCAAACATTGATATTTTGTGGTTGTTGGAATAAACAACTTGTATGTGAAGGTCCACCCCCCCCCCCCCTCCAAAAGCAACAACTATAGTGTACCCACCCCCCAAAAAACACAGAACAAACTTGAATTGCAAATGATTTTCGACCCCCAAAGTGAGCCGATCCCTCCCCCCCCCCCCCCCCCAACGCCAAATAGATGGATTGTAACTGATTATTGATTTCCACCTGCTCAGTTCCACCTCAATGTTGAAGGAGTGAAGCCAGGCAACACCAAGCACAGATAAAAATGTGGGAATATTTAGTTCCTCAGTGCAGGATTATAGTGTGGGAATTCTGAGCCATTGATAAGCCTGATAGTATGTGAACAAAAGGAAGGGGAAAAGGGGACAAAATTAAGAAGAGGTAAAAATATGTGAAATAGAAATACTAATCATGAATGACTTGTGCTATTGCTGATAGTCTTTGTCAGTAGTTGGAAGAATAGAGAAGCTGGAGGAGCAGTAGCAATCTTTCTCAGGAATTGTTCTGACATGCCATGTGGTCATTAGCCATTAAAAAACTTACTATGTAAAAAATGTAGTACTTTTTGATTAACGAGGAGGTATATCAGACTTGGAAGTTATGAATTAATGTTAAATTTATTGGATGGCAAATAATTTGAATCCTTTATGCAAAATTAATAACGTGGTTATGTTGTTAGCTACAGAAAGATTTCATTGTTCCTCTTTTTATGTCATGAAAACAAACCAAGTAAAAATAACCATGTTTTTATGTGTGTTACATGTACTAAATAATCAATCAACATGATCATCTCAGGTTACGTGGGCTGTGTCCAGACAATATAAACAAACCTCACTATTCTGTTTAAAGTTAGCTTAGTCTTGATAATATACTCAACTATATATCAACTTCATGGTTGTATACATTCCTCTCAGCATATTAGTGAGACTGTAATGACTTCTTGCAATATTCTGGAGTCAAGTGCTGCATTTCCCTCTGTATGTATATAATATATATGGATGTATATATACCCTAACACTCAGCAGTATGCAATTACTTCAGATCACAGAATTGCATGATGCTGTTCAGTCTTGAGGGAGAGGAAGGAACTTAGACAAGAAGTATCAATTTATCCTAGTTCATCCTTATGTCCAGCTTTTCTCTTGGTCCTGTCCTGTCACCATATCTCTTATCTCTAAGGAGATTAGTAGCAGCTACATCTTTATTGAAGATGTGTTAAAGAGAATTTTATAGGTGTACCTGAGTTTGCACAATGCAAGTTCGTCAGACCTACCCATACCTAATAAAATATAAGTGAGGATATGGCTCAACTATTTGACTAATGTAAACACACATGGCAAAAACAAACACTGAACAACAACTTAGCTTTTCTAACTAAAATGTCATATGGTTTCTGAAGAATTATATACGCTAAAGTGTCACTAAACTACTATGAAAAATTCAAGATCAATTTACAATGTAAACTTCCATTGAGTTTTAACGTCACTACTGGAATAGAACTATTCCATGACATGTTATTTTGAACTGCAAATATAAAATTGGCAATACCTTTGGAACCTCTGTACACCTGTCTATACTATCCAATTTTAGTTAAAATCACTAGAGCCTATGTCTAGTTAGTTGAAGTGGTCCCAAAATGGATCAAATGATTTTTTAGAAATATTTTCAGCAATATTTTTCTATTTTCTTATTTAGTTTGATCAATGTTTTAAAAACAGGTCAGTGTTTTAAGCTATTAAATTTCGAGTTCATACACAATGAAGCATGAAAAAGTAGAGATAAAATGAAGGTATAATTACCTCCATCTGATATGCCTTAATTTAATCCTATCCTCACATATATTTTTAGCATGTAGAGAAATTATTGTTTGAACTCTCCATAGCAATTCAAAACATATCATTATACAAAAACTAAATAATCTCCTCCCTTTTAACTCTGCTATAATTTCCCACTTAAAGATTGCTGTGCTTCCCTCCATATAATGTTGAACTGATAGTAGCATTGTATGCATAAGAAATACTCTTGTATCAATTGCTGGTGACAGAATTAAAGTAACTCAGATGTAAGGTGATAATGACATATTACAACATGTTGACATTTATGGGACTACAAACATGTGAATAAATTGTTCTGCAGTGGTAGGATGGGCTAATAATTAGTGTTCATAGTACTATTAAACTAAGCATAAGTTGTTATAGAGACAGCTGATTAGGAGCTAGAGAGTGGGGAAAGAGGCGGCAGTAGCTACTCCACACTGGTTGCTCTTGTTTCTCACCATCATCACGTAGCCATATTCACCCCAGTTTGGTCCCCAACTGCAAGATACAAATGAAATTACAAATCCAATAGTGCAATGTGCAACAAGGAAATGGACAAAAATAATTTCCTGACAAAGTTTTAAAAAGTATTTTTAAAAATTTTCGATCAAAAAAAAAAAAAAAAGAAAAAAAAAAAAAAAAAAACTGAATAAAGAGCATAAGATATACACAGTAATATAATATGATATAAATATACCTGTTTTTCAGAAGCCAGTAATCCTTTCCTTTGTAGGTGCCATAGCCAATGATGAGCATAGCATGGCTGAGGCGAGTGCGAGAGCAGTGAGGGATGTCCAGCACACCACCACTGTAAAACTGCATTAACAAAGGTAACAATCCATTAAGAGGATATGTACCACATAAGATAAATTGTGCAAACATTTGACTGGGGTAAACGATGATACCTGTGATAGTACCACTGCGGTGAATTACATAATGTATACACATAATGCAACCTAATGATATTTTAATTATAATACTGCTAATTTAGCATGGTGGTGTTTGATATGAATATTGCTATTATTAATCAAGGTGTGGTTCAGTACATTGCACTGCTAAACTTACTTGGAATGAGGTGTGACTGGCATCCACATATGCACTGACAGGCCCCACAGATGCCACAGCAGATAAGAGACTAGACTCATCTCCAGAGTTAATAGTGACCACTCCAGTAGCCGTTGCTGCTTTACCATTCTTATGGTAGTTGCACACATTTTGCTGTGAATGAGAAAAATAAAAATGAATCATTCACAACCAATTCAAAATTGTTGGGGCACATTTAGACTTGGAGAATGATTGAATAGAGAGCACATTATCTTCCATCATCAGCTTCACCACTTACTCTGGATTTGAAAGGGTAAGAGGACCAGGTGTCTATCCCATCGTTATCAATCACATAGAGGAAGGCATTATTGACATCACCACAGGCGCAACCATGGTTACCATAGGGAACTGCAGATAAACAAACAATAATATTAGACATATTCCTTTATATCCACCATGTTTGTTTGCTATTATTTATAGATTCTTTCTATCCTGTTCATAATCTGGATATAAAATATATATCAGGTGCCATGGCATGATACTAAATCTCTCATGTTTGCAGAATATTTATTCCAATCTCCTCACTTATATAACCATAAACAACTCTTGTATGTATTACCTGAACAGTCCACAATGTTTTGTTCGCTGAGTTTGACAAGACTTCCATGAGCCAGAGCAGTGGCTCCTTCCAGAGAACCAACAGCAGAGAAGGCGTAGCTGCACCCACACCTCAACTGTGGTGAGTAAAAGCATGTCACACATAAAGCACTATCTGTCAGAACAAACAAATGTTTGAAGCTGCTATTTTTATGATCAATATATCTGGTAAGGTAATGTTTTCACACTATTAAAAAATATTGAGTTATCATGCAACAAGTTAGTTAAGTACCTACTTAAATGTATTTTAATAGCAAATACATACTACTGTAGTACTACTTAAATTAAGAGCTCTGCTTTGCTCCTTCTAACAAAAAATTGCATCATCACATCTTTGGTGGAACATATTATCTGAGCTTTTGTTTTGTGTCCATCAACTCTTTAGCCATTCCACACTCAAAAGCACAGCCAGTGATTACACCAAGTTCATCATTATTACCACTAGATGCCCAACAAGAAAACATGTCAAAACAATACCTCTCCCACACATGTTTAGAACTTGACACTTCATCTCAGGTTGCACAGTCCTGTTTCAAATATTTGAATGCAAGGTGCTAGTCCTGGTTTGGTTTTTTTTCATTCATAAAACACATGTCACAAATTATGATTTCATGTAACCATGTTTAATTTTTTAGTGCTGAATCTAAAGATTTAGTTCCTGGTTGTACACAGACACTTATACTAGAGGTGTTGGGATAATGGTACAAGTGTGTCTGTATCCATTCTGAAGTTATGTGAACTGTGATAATGTCATGAGCTGCTATTTCATTGTCTGTTTGGTGTCGTGTCTAATACATCATCACTTAAAATAATCAAGTGTCCACACACAATGCAATAGTGACTCTTTCATTTCACCTTGTTATGCTCCAGTTAGACCAAGTGTTTTTTCATTTAAGATTGTCATGCAGGAACAATATGTTCTAAGACTCATTTCCTTTTGATATCAATATGTTATGTTATATCTATACTAAACCCTTCATCTTTACTTTATAATATATCTATACTGAACCCCTACAGCAGGTGTTTCCATACTTCATCTTTACTTTTGTAATATATCAATACTAAACACCTACAGCAGGTGTTTCTATATTTTTAAATTTTTACTTGAATATGCTTTCATATTTCTTTAAATTTTTTTCCTTATTAGGGTTGCTACATGCCAATGAGAAGAAAATATTGACCAATAGATACAAATATCTTTAACTTTGTAACTGGGCTGAAATGATGAGAGAGACTTAAATCCAGCAGTTCTGTGACCATTGCAGCTGTCTGGTGGTGAAGGGGGGAAAAAAAGCTGAATTTATAGCTGCTGGGTTCCTGTTACAGTATTCACCTGCTAAACATGCTTATCAATATTGATTCTTACAGACAAGCAGGGAAATTAAATGTATCATAGTCATCTGACTTCACTTGTTACACTGGCATGTAGTTTGATCCTGAACTCACTCGAACCTGCCTTGAACTCCCTTTTGTTTAATGCATAGTACATAGCTCAGTAGAGATTTTGATTAAAATATATCTCAAGGTCACTTGGACAAACAGTTAGTGGAACTACACACAGACACACACACATACACATGTGACAAAGCAGTGAGTACAGGTATATGAATAGCCAATGTTGATGTGTTGACAATTAACAAATTCCAGAAATCATTGATTGTCATCAACACCAACTTCAACTGAATGACCTTCCCTGGACTACACAAAGAGCTAGCAAAGGTTTATTAACAATGGCTGAGTTACTGCCATCAACCCCAACTATGAATGTGACCATGTATAAACACACCTGGTCCTTGACAGATGTGACAGACCCAGCTGTTCTCCAGTCCACAGCATCAGGGTAGCTGCTGCTCTGGCTCTTGTATTGCTGAAAGGCAGTTCTTCCATGCTTGGCATTGAGGGTGGAGGCATTCTCTTGCCTGTGGCTCTGTACGCACATGTACATATCAGAGTACTCCTTGGATGTCTGCAAGGGGACAGGGGGGCGGGGGGCGGGGGAGGTTGAGTACCAAAATCAGTGGTGAAGGTGAAGTGGACATCAAAGCAAAGGAAAACAATATACATCTCATTAAACCAATATAATTAAAAAATACTTCATCATTTGTCAGCAGGAGTTTTTGTAAAGCTCTATTGGAAACCATCCTCTAAATAATATCGTTTATATTGTTAAATATTGATATATTATTACCTAAATAATTATGTAGTGTATAAATGAAATAATTTAATTATATTATTTATTTAAATTTTTTATCTTTCCCACATGAAATATTTTATACCGAATACATAGTATCATTGGCCTTTAGTTTATCTGTTCATGCTATTATCTATTATGTGCACTCATTATAGCATATTAGAACATCCCTTCGGTAGCTTAAAATATCATAGGCATATGCAATCGTATTCGTAGTGAGTAGTGAGATGATTCACTGACCATGTCTCCCAGGTGGTTCATCTTCAGTGTGAAGCCAAACACATCTGTGTATTTATTGTGCTGGTTGATGTACTCCTGGTTGCCCAGCCACACCAGGTGCTTGCTCAGCTCCTCTCGGAGGTCTCCATAACTCTTGCCATGTTCGCTCTTCCACATGTGCCACTCACGAGGGAAAGAGATAGAGTTTACTGCACTGGGTGTGCCTCCGCATGTCTTCTGGCAGGACAGGAAAACCAGGATGCACACAGACTGCAATAGTAGCTGCATACTTATCCAAACTACAGCTAGTTTGCTGGTGCTGCAAAGAGAAAATAAGATTATTTTCAAATCAATTCTACAGTTTTATTATTTGCTAGTTATTTCCACAGTAAGATTAATTTATTTTTCCTTTTAAAGTAGTAAAATAACTTACTTCTTGAAGTTGGTAACCTTCACACGGCAGCTGCAGTTCCCAGGAGAATCAGACAGACACAACCAGCTAAGATTTACCTCTGTCCCAGTCCCTTCTAGCTATGCCCTGTCTGCAGTGACTTATTTCTACTTCTACAAATCTCCTTCCATGCATGAACTAACTGAAGGACACTTCTAGTAACACTAAAATACAAGAGCATATTGAGCAATTATTATCTCTCTTTATTGCAAACTGCATTCTGATTGGTCAGTGTATATGATGGCATGCTTCCAGCTCATTATAACTTCATGTTTATCACATGTTGAGCACAATGCAAAATGGAGTCCTATCTTGTTGTACAACAAGGGTCTATGCCATTAACAACATTTCAGAACAGAGCATCTCCCTGCTCTGTTAAATAGGAACTTCTGTCCCTCTTTGCCTCCTGACCTATGTGCCATGTCTGCCCCCTCTATCCTCTGACATGGACTTTCATTCTCTAGTTGTTTTATCAGTTGGTAATATTTTATTGAGCATATTCTCAGTATAATTTGATAGTGATGTTCTGATTTATTGTAAAGGAACAAGACTATTAAAAGATGATTACAAAGGCCCACATCCTATTCACAAGCTTCACAAAGAGACACTGAAATTTTTTTAAGAGAGCTGTTTAATTCTTAGAGTTGTTTTCACAATTGGTAATTTTATATTGAGTACATTCTTTATTTTTTATATTTGCAGGTGACTGCTCAAATCTAGTGAAAGAAACTAAACTCATAAAAAGATATCTACAGTGTCCTTTATGATATCCTATTCACAAGCTCACAGACATAGTGAAACTATTGCTAAAAGAAATAGAGAAATGGTAGCTAAAGCTTCACAGTTGCCATATGAATATTATACATATTATGTGTACTAAAGCTGAACCTATTTGCATGTAATAAAAATTGATGAAATTGTGCATCTATTCTGGACAAGTTTTGCTTATAGAATAATAATAATAATAATAATAATAATAATAATAATAATAATAATAATAATAATAATAATAATAATAATAATAAATTAGATTCAATAAATAAAGAGAAAGAAAGAATTTAAGAAAAAAAAAATAATGATCCTTACCAATATTCAACATGCCCAACATCTTCCACCCAGTGAGAGGTGATACTGTATGTGCAATGCTATGGGAATTTATTGTTAGAAGTAGTCTGAGTGGGACACTACCTTTTGTATCTGCAAGAACAAAAACTACCAAAAATAATTTAGAGGCTTTGAGCTCTGACATGTCCTAATCAATTATGGGGTAAATCGATACTTTTGTAATTCTTTTACAAACTGGCTGGCCAATCAACAGAGAGAGAGATAGACAGTCAGATCAAGAATTGTAGTAAGATTATGCCAACCCTACAGATAGATGACTAAATGGGAATGAAAGTTGTGAATGACCGACCATTAGATCATTTTCTCTTCATCT
This sequence comes from Lycopodina hypogea, assembly GCA_963969325.1. NCBI lineage: Eukaryota > Metazoa > Porifera > Demospongiae > Poecilosclerida > Cladorhizidae > Lycopodina > Lycopodina hypogea. The sequence goes on along the minus strand of OZ017786.1, from coordinate 8,117,779 downwards.
ATTGCTATTTCCTTAATCCACTTGCTTATTAGATTATCAATATGTTTAACCTTACCTGATAGCAAGCATTCTCATATTAGTATGTTTCTTTCTTCTTCTGGCTATTAGTTTCATGTATACACCTTGATGATGAGCAAATACTTTTTTTTAATATTTTTAATGACATCTATTATTTGTGGTAAGTATTTTCGAATTAAATTAAAATAAATAAAATATTGTCTTTCTAAAAAAACTTATTTAGAGGTGATAAAAAAGAAGAAAATAAAGGATCGTTATTGCTGTATGAGAGGCATGTTATGGTAGTAGTTCGGGGTAATCATGTGTTCAGCTTATAACTACTATTTATTTAGAAACATGATTACTCAATATTCAATAGTGTGTTTTAATCTATATTATAAAGTGTGAATAATCTGTCTGTCTGTCTGTCTGTCTGTCTGTCTGTCTGTCTGTCTGTCTGTCTGTCTGTCTGTCTGTCTGTCTGTCTGTCTGTCTGTCTGTCTGTCTGTCTGTCTGTCTGTCTGTCTGTCTGTCTGTCTGTCTGTCTGTCTGTCTGTCTGTCTGTCTGTCTGTCTGTCTGTCTGTCTGTCTGTCTGTCTGTCTGTCTGTCTGTCTGTTAGACCCACGAACCCATATATACATTTAGAATCATTGTCATAAGGGGAACGTCATAGGCATGTCTATATGGCCACATCCTTTATGTATTTAAAAAGCCAAAAATGGTACTTTTGCTAGAAAAAAAGAATGGAATTAGACCCACAAACCCATATATATTTAGAATCAGTGTCACCAGGGGAATGTCATAAGCATATCTATATGGCCACACCCTTTCTGTATTATAGAACCCCCTAAAAGTTGTAAATCCAACAAGTTTAACCTTATCTTACGTATTCTAAAGAATTACTTTTTCCTGCTCTCAAACACTACATTTTAATAAATATTATAGTGATTATTTGCCGCAGGTCTTAGTGCAGGACTGCTCTTGCTGTGTGGCTGAGTACTCAAAAAATATATATACATGAAGTATTAATTTTGGAGGAATCTTCATAAATATTTGTATTAATTAGGATTAAAATATAATTGTTTAGCTCATGAATATTTGAGAGATATCAAGAAATGTTTATCCTGTTTTTTTTTATATCCAAGTTTAACTTTTCCTGTCTAAGTCAATATTCTTTAACTCCACTCTATCCCATATATATACAGCCATTCAAAATAATTAAATTTTAATAATGCTAACCAAAACAAGAATAATAGAAAAATAACTATATAGATAGAATTCAGGCGAGGGCTAGTTCTGAGCTAATTTATGACCTTGTCATGAACCTAGGATCTGCATGCAGAGAAATTTACATGCAGACAATAGGGAAATATACCATTCTCATTATTTAAAATCTTCATATCATATCTAGACCATGGTATCAAGATACGCAATACAATTATAAATTATAACTTTTAATGTTGATGTGAAGTTTAGCAAGTGGTGGGTGATAGCTGAGATGGTTGTGAAATTTGCTGATATAAAACTCTTTTTTTGTGGCTAGTCAGGCTCATTCTATTTATACCTCAAAATAGGGCATGTTACATCATTGTGTTTGTGTAATATTAGTAACATATTTTGTTCTATGTGGGGAAGTGGTGAATTAACGAAATATTGCAAAATATTTGGTAAATATATGTTCTCCTGTTACATACATCAGACAGGAAGGGAAATATGTATGCAACATTATATGACTTCGCATCATATATGTAGAAACTTTTTCCACTTCCATCTAATTTTAATGAATTGTGTAGTAAAGTGAAGGGCTGACTTAATCCGATAACGGCATTGATTTAATAAGTTCAAAAAGTGTATGTGACTTAACCTCAGCACTTCAACCTCCATTTTTATTTAATGTTTTTTGATTTATATTTTAAGATTATCAATATTCTTGAATATAATTAAAGTGAAAGATGGCTCATCTTTGTTGACTCCTGGGCTCATGTGAGAGTCCTTGAATTTATCTATATGTGGTTTGATTTATTTACTCAATGTGTTTTCTCCTACACTTAAATTTGTGTCTATCACATATATTATGTACATAATATATAATATATAATAGCTAGGTAGATAAATAGGACCGATCCTATGTCACTCTAGGAGTAACATGGGCAGAGTTCCACTTAGCCACACCTCTTCCCATTGGTGTGTAAAACTAAAAAGTGCCAGCAATAGAACTTCTGAATAACGCTTGGAAGTCAGCAGTTAGAACCACGAGCCCATCTTACATATTTTTTGGTTCAAAGTGTGTGTGTGTGTGTGTGTGTGTGTGTGTGTGTGTGTGTGTGTGTGTGTGTGTGTGTGTGTGCGTGTGTGCGTGCGTGTGTGTGTGTGTGTGTGTGTGTGTGTGTGTGTGTGTGTGTGTGTGTGTGTGTGTGCACGCGTGTGCGTGCGTGAGTGTGTGGGTGGGTGGGAGTGCGGGCGCGCATGTGTGTCTAGACATGATGACCCGGGTGAGTGTTATTAAACACATGTGGTGTGGTAATGGATGTAATTTTGTTATAGTAACACCCACAGGAAGTCATTATGTCAGCCAAAATATAATTTATGGACCAATAGGGCTGAAATTTGGCATATGGACTCTAAGTAACTGTGTGAGTGTTATTAACCACATATGGGTTTGACAATGGGTGTGGTTTTGTCATAACCACACCTATGGGAAGTCTTTTTGGCTACCAAAAGCATTTTAAAAGGATCAGTCAGGCTGAAATTCGGCATGTGGTCTCCAAGTTACCGGTTGAGCATTATTAACCACTTTTGGGTAATGGGTGTGGTTTGAACTTAGCCACACTACAACAAGTTGTTTTGGCTGCCAAAAGCTAATTAAAAGACCAACCAGGCTGAAATTTGAGTGGCTTCTATAATGTTTAATGTTTACATTGGCTGGACAATGCCGGGCATATGCTGTTAGTATATGTATAAATACATACATATCCACATATGTATGAACCAGGGAGAAATGGAAGCTGGAAGTTTCTGATTGGTAAACCTGTGCCTTTACCACTTGGCTATAGTGTTTTCAAACATTCCCCTGGTGACACTGATTCCAAATATATATGGGTTTGTGGGTCTAACTCTGGTTCAAGTATTTCTCAAAAGTTCCATATTTTTGTTGCCATTCTTAATCTTGCACACCAATAGGAGAGGTGTGGCCTGGTGGAAACCAGCCCATGTTACTCCCAAAGTCAAGTTGTGTATGCATGCCTAGTTTAAGGCCTGTAGCTTCGTGGGTTTGTCTGGCAACATTACTAATTTTTTTTTTCATTTTTTTTGGCCTGATGTGAACACAGGAAGTGGTGTGGCCATATAGATGTACTTTAAATGTTCCCAGATGAAACTGATTCTGACTATATATGGGTTCGTTGGTCTGACTCCAAGGGTACAAGTGTTTTTCCCTAAGTAGTATTTTTGGTATTTTTAGACCGACATGCCCAGAGGAAGGGGTGTGGCCAGGTGGGACCCAGCCCATGTTATTCCCAGAGTCAAGTCGTGCATGCATATTAAGTTTTAGACCTGTATCTCCAAGTGTTTGCCAGGCCAAAGTACCATTTTTACCATTTTCTGGATTTGTAGCCCACTTCTTAAGTTAGGTCAAATCCTTTGATCATGCCATATTTCAGAGAAATCCAACCACAGGTTTGGACAGAATGATGATACAAACATGCATACAGATAGACACAGACAAATAAATAGATATTTTCTTTTATAGATACAATAAATATGGAAACATATAAATGTATTTCCCAAGTTTATCTCATCTACCCATGTTCAATAATACTTTTTCCTCCATTATCTTCTTCACATCTCCATTGAGGGATTTATGGAGAGCCTTGTAGAGGTGATAACTTTACCACTGTTAGCCACTACATTTTGTTTAGGTGGAAAAAAAACAAAAAAAAAACAGGTTTGTTTTGTTAGTGCTAACCTGAGGCAATCCATTAAAAAAAAAAAAAAAAAAAAAAAAAAAAAAAAAATCACTTTCTTGCAATGAAAACTTATGATTAATGACTTAAAAAAAATAAATAAAAAATATATAGCTATAAATATACATTAAAAAGACATGGATATATTTGAGATCTGGGATTGGTTAGAAGCTTGAAACTGGCTAAAACGATTCACATCAAAAATCCTTTACCAAGTATTACAAAATGTAATTTGGACAACTGTTTTTTGATTTTTTTTTTATATGCTGCATGCATTAGGTATAGAAGTGTGTCCAAGATTTGAACACAGACTTGTATAAATGAAACAATTAATGGAAGACTGTCATGCAATAACTCATGATATGTTCAATTAAATTTATAAAGAATAGTATATTTCAAGAATGTTTTTTATTCTTATGAAGTAAAATTTTTATATTTGCACAGCATACAAAAGTTAGTTGATGGACTATAAAAAAGGTGTGTTACCTCAGTAAAAACAGTTATTGTGATATTATCATACAAATATAGCTAAGTAGAATAGGTACGAAAAGCACAGAAAAATATGTACCATTTTAAGGTACTTAAAATTAAAAAAAATGCAAGTTATATATATATATATATATATATATATAATTAAAAAAATATAAAACTTGTTGATGGCTACTATGGATCACAGCATGGGAAACAGGGCCCTGCTGGCAATGCCACACTGGTTGAACTTGTTCCTGGCCATCATGATATAGCCATGCTGCCCCCAGCTCTTACCCCAGCTGCAGCAAAAGAAACATATATTAAAGTGCATTATTATATATTATAATACTGTATGTGGTTAGTGTAATAAAACTGTGTATACACTAATTGGAATGCAATAATATTTAGTTAATTACAGAATAATATACTTTTTATTATTATTATTGATATTTCTATCTCCTTGTTTGCTTGATTTATGACACTGATTTGGGGTACATACGCTGAAGCATACAGTGCTTTGAGGAGAGTGCAGTATATTCTCTGGAGTGGGTAAAATATAGTGAGGTGTTCACAGAATCTCATAACGTCCTGTAATACATGGATATGTTGATAATATGCTTCATTAACAGGCTCCCTTTTTCAACTAGGCTTCTTCTATACAAGCTATCAGATAGATAAATTGTATAAGATAGATGGAGTTGAAATTATCAAGAAACAGTAGTGCAGATCTCAATGATGGATCGGAAGAGCCAGGATAGGATTGTGAATTCCTGTGAATACTGCTAAGATTTCAATTGATATAGATAGCAGTGGCACTCGGACGACTGTTGATGAAATATTTGCCTTAAATTTAGCAGAGGAAAACCCATAGCTCTGTGCATGCATTGAGTACTAGTATAATAACTCATCAAGTATTTTGTTTGGTTCACCTGTTCTTGAGTAGCCAGAAATCTTTCCCATAGTACTTGCCATATCCAACTATTAGCATGGCATGAGTGAGCTTGTGGGTGGAGCAGTTAGGCTCATCATAAACTCCTCTTCGATAGAACTGTGAGGGAACATTGACAGAAATATCACACTCATACTTATGTAATGCATGTGCTAGGGCTAAACCACATTATCCCTTGGGTATACATCTATTGCTCAAACATGTACATGTGATAGCATACTTCAGTGTACCTTGTTATTCGAAATTCAATTTGTACACACTTTAATAAAAATTTAATTATCCCACTTCATTTTTTTTTTAAACAGTCACATTATATGGAAATGGTTGTTTTTATTGAGAAACATAATTATTATATATTTTATAAAATCAACAACTTGTTTCAGTTTAACTTTCAGTTCTACAGGTAATAAGTACTTAAATTTTTAAAAATTGTGAACTATTGCAGAATTCTTAGAATTGAAAAAAGTCATGCTTATAGATAGAACACCCTATGTTTGTAAAGAATCATTGTGAATAAGTTCTTATTAAAACATTTGTTTATTGATACATTTATGAAGTCTGCTGATTTGTTATGCTGATATCCTTCCTTGTTTATTCAATATGGGTAAAAAATGTAGTAAGATTATTATAGTATATAACCCTCTATTATGGTCCATCTTTTTATCCATGCTCATCAGAATAATTCAATATAGCAATGCATATCATCTGTATTTAGAAATTGAACTACTTTTGAGACCAATATTGTCGCATTCAATTGCAGAAGTTGATAAAAAAACTTTTTTGTCATTATTTACCCTGAATGTGTTGTGTTGTGCATCCACAGCCACTGCTATGGGTCCTTCCAGGGCCACTGCAGACTGAAGGTCTCGCTCATCTCCAGAGCTGATTCTCTGAAAGCTCCTAAAAGTCCCTCCAATGTTGCCTACAGATCACATGATAATCACATGAGAGTGTGCATGTGCATAGGTAAATACATTGCCATATAGTATTTTTCATGTTAGAGTAATATAATATATTGGAAAAAAGAGCCACAGTTGCCTAATGAGGTAGGCATAGTCATGCATCACTCCCAGTCAATTGCAAAACTGTGCAATGCTTCGATGGGCTGTGCTCATATGCTATTCTGCAGCCAGGGCTAATCCAAATTTCTAAGCTGGAAACATTCTTTATAACAAGCTGTTTATTATTTTAGCATGCAATGCCATCTTTACAGTGGCCAAAAGTGATGCAACTATGCACTGTTGGAATAAAAATAAGCGTGACTTACTTTTTGTAGGCATGGCAACTCAAATGTGCTTGGCTAAAGCAAGATTAACAGTTAACTTTGCTTAAATGCATGCTTATGTAGTCATTTATAGCATTGCTGGTATAGAAATAATTTCTATTCTATTGTTTGGTATGTTGTAAGCAGTATTGTATTGTATTGTAAAAATGCCTATAGAAACAGCACATAATGCTCTTGTATCAAACTAGACTAGAGGGTGAGTGTGGTTTATAGAGAGGAAATATGCTCCTGAAATTTTTAAAACAATGCACTAATCTTGTAAGCTCATGTGTACCAACCCTTGACAAACATGTTTACCAAAAATATTAAACATATTTTTTTACTTTTCTTGAAGCGGCATTTGTTCTGTGCTCCTTCATAAGGATAGCTAGCCTGTGTGTCCAGTCCTCCCATGTCAATGGCATATTGGAAAGTTTTCTCCATACTCCCTTTCTGACAGCCATGATTGCCATATAGACCTGCAAGGAAGTGGAGAGAACAGAGACATACATGTGTCAGTAGTTCTGTTTCACTGATGCGTGTCTTTTCAAATATGGATTATAACAGTTGCTAATAATATTGCCAATAAGGAGAGTATTTATTAAATTATTATATTTAATTTTTTGTAGCAAAATTCCATCACTTATGATTATTTTTCATACCTGAACAATCCACAATATTCTGCACACTGAGTGGTACCACTTCTGCGCTGGAGGCTAGGGCCTCTGCCCCCTCAATGGCACCTGCTGCACTAAAAGCATAGCTTGAGCAACACTCACCCTATTCACATGGAAACAATGAGGAATAAGAGGATAAAGATATAATAAGAGGAACATGTCTACCAATTTAGTCTTTTAATTACATTTGTATTTATTTAAACTCAACACAACCAATAATGTCACAATATTGAGACATATTTCATATCATAGTAACTTAATTTTCTTACATTATCTATTTCAAATGTTTATATCTCAAACCATTTCATTTACATTGGTTTGTGATCACTGAGTTTGTTGAACATAATAGTATGCCATGGTTCGCACCTGCTTGGCTATTTTGGAGACAGCTCCCTTTGTGTGCCAGTCCACCATCTCAGGGAGGGTGAGATTGCCTGAAGGTTTGTAGAGGGTCATGGAAGAGTAGTTGTTTTCATCATAGCTGCTAGAATACTTCACACACGAGTACTGCAGCTGATACTCCTCCTCCGTCTAATAAGATTTCAATGCAAATTAAATTATTATGCACGACAGGGAAATAAGGTAGTCATGTATATCAGCAGGATTACAGTTCCTCCTAAATAATAACAAATTAATGGATCAAAACAAAAGAAGTGAAAGATTCCACTAATGATATGATATCATCCAACTTTAATCAAATCACATTTTACTAAACTTTATTACCATAGTAACATTATAATATATAATATTTCAAGCCCAGTGCAGCTGAGTGGACTTAAACAATTAATCATTGAAAGTAAATGAGTTTAGTATCTGACTTACTTATTTCCATTTAGAGGAACTCACCATATCTCCAAATTCATTGATGGCTAGCGTATAGCCAAAGGTTTGATTGTATAGGTTATGTGCCTCAATGTACTTCTTGTTGGACCTCCACACTACATGTCTGGTCAGTTCCTCCCGGTCAGAGCTGTAGCTTTTTCCATGTGCAAATTTCCAGGCATGCCAATCAGCAGGAAGAAGCCGCACATGTTGGTGGAAATTTGTATTAGGTAGGTTGCTTGCCTCAGCTTCGGAAATACTGCTGAGCAGGACAAGCATCACTGCCAGCACCATCATCTTCAGGGAGGGTGTGAGGCAGGAGCCACTTGCTGTGCTGGTCTTGGCACACATGGTAGCAGTCAGCTGGATTCTATAATAGCAGAGTGAGATAATCAAGGAATATTATTATTTCATATCCTAAACAAGGCCTTTAAATTCTTAAAGAGATAGTTGGCATTAGCTTATCAAAGAGTATTTCATCATAAAATGGATAGCTATATTCATTAGCTACATCAGTACTTTCTGAAGTATGTTATCAAATGTATTAGCTATAGCTATATTCTTTATATTCTATACTTTCTTAAGTTCTTATGGTCAAATAGTTGTATTGTTTATGTTGTAAATTTGTAAGATACTGTAAAAGCTATTCTGACAGCTGTTACAAATATATTATTGAAAGCTATTCTGACTGCTATTAATGTTTAGCTATTAATGTTTAGCTATTAATGCTTAGCTATTAATGCTTAGCTATTAATGCTTAGCTATTTACCTGTCCATTGAAGAAATTAGCTGTCTGCTTCACTAGGTTTTTACTTTGAAGAGATGAGGCAAACTTGAAAGTCACCTAAGATCTAAAAAGTGTGATATAGTTCTAGTTCCTAATATTTTGTTGATTATAGAATGGGCATACTACATTAACACATTTACCAATTGTGTAGTCCAGTGACAAGCTGAATAGCAATGAGAGCAGCAGTGCTGTAAGGTGAGGAGCTCTGAGGGCAAGTGACATGTGTAGGGGTAAAGGTAGCATGAAAGTAAGCAAGTGTTGGCCTATCATGCTCTATAGGATAGTGCCTTGTTAGCATAAGTTTTAAACAATGTTAGGCTCAAGTGAGATTATTTGTAGAACATAGCATGCCCACTTATCCATTATTTGTTACCAACGTGTTTACAAGTGTCTAGGACATGTGTGATCATTATGCTAGCAAATATAATTGCTGAGGGAGGGAGGAAGGGAGGGGCAACGTGATCAGTAAAAAAAGAACAAAAATAACTGAATTAATAGGGGATGTATGTAAATAGTTATGGCTGTGGTAGTTTAGTGTGCACATACAATTTCAATGGTTCCTTTAGTATTTATTTCATACTACACCTTGACTCCATTACTTTCTTTGAATTAATAGAAATCTTCCTTTATTATATCTTAGTTTCAACTTTTAGAGGAACCTTTATTTTGTATTTGCCAATAATTGAGACACATAGTTCATATCATAGTAACTTAATTTTCTTACATTATCTTATTTAAATGCTTATATCTCAAACCAATTCATATACATTAGTTTGTGATCACTGACCCTAGCCCTAGCCCTAGCCCATTCCAACCTTTATTCAGCCCTAAGTATTTATTCCACAGTTATAACTAATTTTGTACTTTATCCTATACAGTCATAGCAGAAAAAACAACAACTCATAGTAGTTTCTCACTAATTTTGCTGGTGTACATTCAGCAGCTTGATTGCAAGTTACTAAATTTATTCAAGTTTTACACCAGTATTTCAATGAGGTGGTTTGTGTTTTCAAGTATATATTACTATTGGATTCATTGAGCTTGTAATTAAACAACAATAATCATAAGAGATCACGTGATTCCATTTCCTCTTCCTATTGCTGCATGTATGACAACACCATGGCATATATATGTCCACCAGAGATGATTGGGAGTGAGGGATGGAGGGAAGCTAATGTGGAATTAATTGTTCAAATGCAGGAGTTTTCCACTAGCATGTATATTTATGGATCTCCTAACACATGATTTCTTTTCTTAAAGGAAAGGGAAAACAGGAGTGGGAAGATGTTGTAATAACCAATTATATAAAGAATAAGTGGTTTTTTTTTGGTGTGTGTTCAATGTGGAAGTGTGACAAGCTATGAAACATCCCTCCAACAAGCCCTAACAAATCTTAAGTACAAAGTTAACCAAAATTTGTACAGTCAAGTTGTGAATTAACATTGCTGCTCTCAATTTTTCTTAGAAGAACACATGTTTCATTGTTCAGATACACAGCACCAACAGTATCAAAGGTCAATTTTTTTTTATTACCTCCATCTCATGTTTTTCCTGTGTTTTTCTTGTTTCAGTCCTGGTAGTAAAAATAATGATATATAGAAGTCCATTGACGTTCTTAGAAAAGCCCTATATTATCTCCTAAGACTTATACAAATTTTATTTTGTGGTGCAAGTTGCACTATCACCTGCCTTCGTTTATTTGTTGTAAGCCATAATATATTTTAAACATCTTTTTAAAATTTATTTATTTTTATCCATTCAAGCAACAGTATTAATGAGCTAAGGAAATTGTTATGTTCAGTAAACCTGTAAAACTGCACAGTTTGACCATGCTCATTTTACTCCATTTATTCACTTTTTTTATTAAATAAGGATAATTATATGTACTCAACAATGAGTATGCTAGTGCCCTTCCAAAGAAATAACACACATTAATAATTTGTTGCAATGAAAGCTATTATTTATTTGAAGCTTAATCAAACTAAAATGTCTGAAACGAAGAAAAGTCTAGTAGGATTTTCATCATAAAATATGGTATTGCTTATAACAATATGTATAAACAAAGGAAGGGGCAATGTATCAAAGTTCTTACAATACTTGTTATCTGACTAGTTCTAGATTCTATAATTATTGCCAGTTGCTATGGGTCTTTATTTCCATCTATTAGGGTATGCATCTGTCAAACTAAAGGTGATATGACAGGCATTATCTATATTTCTAACTAACTCCATTGCATTTAACTTCAAAATTATGTCGATGAGAAACATGTCTGTATAAGTCCTTACCTTTGATATCAGTTAGATAGAAAATAGTAGTGGAATATGATATTCCTATGATTCTATGTATTACTAGTAACACAAAAACCATTTACTAGTAAATGAAAAAAGGAGATGTAGGGATGGCTAAATGTTTCTCTAAAAAGTACAGAAACAAGGGATAAGCTTTCGAACACCCTGTACCTGCAATCTGAAATATGTTTCTTCTAAATAAAAGTTATGTCACGATGCCCATCAGCGCCTGAAGCTACATCCCTACATCACTGCCTCCAGAACCATCATCAATATTGTACACTCTTGAGTTGAATTCAGGCATTGGACACTAACAGGCCTGTAGCCAGCCTTGTGGAAGGGGAGTTGTAAGGTATATGCTAGCTCTTTCTATCCAGCAAGTGCATTACTTTTCCAGCTGCATGGGTGCATGGTCAGTCATATGCAAGTATTAGCCACCCCCTCTAAGTGTGCATAATATTAATTAAATAATCCTTTTGCTGGATCCTTACCACTGAAAGCATTCAGTTTAAGTGCTTGTTCTTGAGGAAGTGATGTAGGGATGTAGCATCAGGCACTGATGGGCATCGTGACATAACTTTTATTTAGAAGAAATGTATTTCGGATTGAAGGTACAGGGTGCTTGAAAGCTTATCCCTTGTTTCTGTACTTTTTAGAGAAACATTTAGCCATCCCTACATCTCCTTTTTTCATTTACTAGTAAATGGTTTTTGTGTTACTAGTTCTGTACTTTTTTGTAAAAATTTTCATTAATTGTTACGAGATATTCATTAGTATTATACATGTAAACTATTAATCCATCAGTAATCCATGTTTCATTCACAAAAATAATACTTCATTTCATCTTTGCGGGTATCATGTCTGTGAGAAATCTAATGAAGAACATGGTGACTTGACTCTTCATCATTGTGTACACTAAAATAGATGTATGACATGATCACATTGTGAATGTAGCTTCATATGTACTGTATTCTATGCTTAAGAAAGAAAGAGGGAAACTGAGAGGATTGCATGAATGAAGAAGTTGCACGCTCTAATTAAAAGATGACCTCACAACATCACACATTCGTAAATCATCTGCATAGTCAGGATACACTATTAGCAGGATTGTTTCGCCCTTGTTAGGGCTCATCAGCATGTCACAATTATGGACATTGCACTTTAGGAAAAAGTACAACAAAATATTCAGCAAGTTTAAGCACCTGAATCTTGTTATACCCTTTATTAAAAATGTTCATGATAGACATGGACAATCACCATAATTTTTTTTTGATGATAGTTTTGGGACACTGTCCAGGCTTACAAGAGGCTCATTTCTACGCTATTCAACTTATTGAACTTGCTATATTTTTACTGGACAAGATGACCACAATTGCTGTGGAACAAAACAAAGATCAATGTCAAATTACAGCAAGCACTTCAGGACTAAAGATAGGAATGTTAGTCTAGTGAGTACTACATGAGCTAGTTGGGAAATAAGCCAAGTGGTTATAACTGCAACACCAGTGACAGCAGATGGTTGACGCCTTCACGTGATAATTTCTTCTTCAGAATGAAGTTCAATGCTGATAGAGGTATTAGTAATTCTATTCACTTTTGACAGTGACCTTCTTTAGCATAGTTTATTCTGACAGGCATCTCCACATAACTGATATTTAGAAGAATTTATTCAGATTGCAGGTACAGGGTAGTCTGAAAGCTCATTCCTTGTTCCCACACTTTTTAGAAATGCATTTAGCCATCCCAACATCTCCTTTTTTTAGTCGGGGGAGCATGCTGCCTACCCACTACACTAATGCCTTCCTTTTTCCTGTCTCTCGACTGTCTAAAGTGTGTGGTTGAACTTGCACTCTGTGCAATTTTGCAATTAGAGCTTGACATGCAGTGGTAAAATAAACCAATATTACCACATCATAGTGTATACATGGGTGATTAATATAAATTCCCTTGCAGGATGCATACCGATGTGCTCCTCTAGTTGAATCTATGTAATTAGGTGTGCTTACCACTCACCTAGCTGTTTCTTGCTTATAAATATAAATTGGGGTGTCCAACAGATGTGACATGGTTACTATTTTGACTTCTGTACCTCATGCTCCTTGTCTGTCCATTCTGGTTGAGCGTATGTACTCGTGTCCAGAAGTTTATGCACCTGCTGCATATCGGCCTCAAACCCAGACTTGAACTCTAATATTATAGCAACCTCTTTGTCAGTGAGGGGTTTGCACTTGCTACAGCACTTCCATGTATGAGGAATACCATCACTGTGGTCCTCACTGACTTGATTTACTGGCCTACATCTGCCACGCTCATCAATACTCAAGTTATGCGACCTATCAATAAACTGGTAGGCAGATTCATAAAAAAGGGCTCACTGTGAGCACAGTGCAAACCCTCACCAAAGTCACCCTTTTTTTTAATAATCAACAGTTTAGGATCAACCTTATTGCCTTCAACAAGGATCCAGCATAGTGCTTATGCACCTGCAGAACCCTGTTAACCAATCGCTTTGCAGCTATTGAAGAAACTGCCCTCTTACGTGTGAGATTGGTCATTTCAGTGGCAATACTTACATTTTTTTTAAAGCTTTCTCTAGCAGAGCCATAACCTTCTTGTTGCTGAGTAATTTTTTTTTGCTGATTTCTAGGATGTATTGATGGCATGCATAAGGCTTAGGTTCAGCTAATTCACACCTGTGCCTCATGTCAGTACAACAGTGGGCTCTGTATTTGGCATATAATTATCGTACATGCTTAAGAACCGACTTTGCATTCCGTGCATTCCAGGCACGAGAAGCAGCTATTTGCTCATCTCTATGTGTACCATAATACAATGCATGAGCTGTTTTTATTGCTTGCTTGTGTGTGTGTGTTTTTTTTGTTTTGTAGTACTTACTAAAAGTAGCTTTCCTTTCATGTATGTGAGCATTGTAGTATTCACTACAGTAAACCTTCCGTTCATGTTGATGAGCATCATAATAGTCACAAAAATAATCTTTCATTTCATCTTTGTGCATATCGTAATATTCACTGAAAGAAACCTTCCTCTTATCTTTGTGAGCTTCATAATATGCACCCAATGAAGCCTTCATCTCATGTTTATGAGCTTCATAACATTCACAAAAAAAAGCTTTCATCTCATCATGTGAGTATTGTAATACATTCTAAAATAAGTCAAACTTTGATCTTTATGAGCTTCAAAATACTCCATTGAAGCTGCCTTTTTTGTCACTGTTAGCAGCATAATTTTCATGGGCTTGTAAAAAAAGCTTTTCTTTGTGATCTTAGTAGTAATTTTTATTTTGTGCCCTTTTCTTCTGCTTAGCAGTAGGCATATTGTACTGGTAAACTAATTGCAACTTATCTTCCACTATTGAATTCTTTCTGTCACACTTCCCAAGAAGTTGAAGAGCTACTTCAATAAAAAGTACCTAAACAGGTATCGATATGAAGACAGAAAACAATAGTCTCCAACAGAAGTTGAGAACTTTCCCAACAGGCAGTAGTAGAAGAAACAACTGATGAATAAAGATTCAAGTCACAACAAACTCAGAACCAACGTGGCAAGGAGTTAAATAAGCTTAGAGCATGTGCAGACAGTGTAGCATAAACCCGGCTGAAAATTATTATGATTATGATGATGAATAAATCATAAGAAAGTCAAGTTTTGAGCAATCGCCAGAAATTGACTTCCGCCATGATAGAGATCCCTGGAAAGTGATCCTATCTTGAAATCTGATGTTCCTTGCAGGTGAGTCTTTACATAGAGCGTTCTGAGTTCCAGTTAGTAGAAAATTAATCCTAAGCTTTGTATTGGTGGGTGGAGCTTGATGTGCCATCCTTACATAGAGAGTGCTACTGCACTGCACTCTCTGATTTGTGCTAACTCCCTATTCTGCTCCCTATGTCATCCTGTCCTGTCCTGTAGAAGGTCTTAGAATTTCCTAAAGCGGTCCCCCCCCAAAAAAATTAGGGTTGAAACGAAAACAACAATTTTGCCAAATTTTGTGCATGAAAGAGGTAAAGGGTTAATGATGTATTACCACACATTTCTAAAATGGCAGATAGAAAAGCAAAAATAAAATAATTAATTAAGAAAATGTGCAGTTAGAATAAAAATTTTTATTGCCATTTGGTATATTTCATAAGGGCTTGGTATATATTTTTGGGGTTTAGTATATTTTAAACATTTGGTATATTTTAGTATTTTACAATTTTAGAAATGACACAAGGAATTTATTTTGATGTTCTGAAAATTATATAAACAGTTCTTCTGTTGAATACATGGCATCATAATTCCCTCAGCATGAATCCCATGCCATCCCAGTTTTAGCTCTGCATTTCATCAGCTTCTAAAACAGAAAGCAGATCTTTTCCTTTATATGGATAATATTTTGATGTGTTATAGCTATGGATTTTAAAATGTCACATCAGCAAGAAGTGCAGTGCCAGCAAGAAAATAAGATATTCCACAAGTGTTCTGTGTCTGTGGGATACTTTCACAAATCTATCTTCTCATGTGTTTAATACACCACATCCTGACCCCTGACATACTATTTCAATGAGTACCATTATATAATTATATAATTTGGTGATTATAGGATTTTAAAGATTGATGATGATTTAGAGATAGAATTGATGTAATAATTAGGACTCTACATATGAGTAGTGTAAGATTATTATAATTTTCTAGATTCCCTCTATAATTTATATTGTTTTATAGAAGCCTACTTAGTTTGTGTATGTCGGACTTTGACTATATATTCTGTGTGGATGTGGTTCACTATATTCAGCAAGTTCAGGGTTGTCAGGGTATTTATGACCCTGGTAGCCAAAACCCATAGTAATGTTCAAATTATTGCATGTGTATCTCTATCCCTAATGGATGTTTATGGTTTAAACTATCACCCTAAAATTTCAGGAATAAGAATTCTTGGCTAAAATTTTTTTTGCTATTTTTATGTTCTCCCAGTCCAAGATTTTGAATGAATGAGCGGCCCAGCCATTTTCAGGATATGACATCTGATGTACTTGCCAGTGAATCACAGTGCTTAATGCTGCTGAAGGCCATGATTGCGTGCTAGTAACTATAATAATCATTTAGTGTTATTCTGACCAATTTTTTTCAGTTAGGACTAGACTCACATCACCCACATAATCTCCTGTTTTTAGTGTCCTAACGCCTTCAAAATCCAGCTCTTGGACTTTAACATTGGCAAGTTACTCCCCTGGTCAAGTTGTGTATATAAGCCAAGTTTCTGGTCTCTAGGTTCTAGGGTTTGGCTGTGCATTAGCCACATGGGTAAGCAAATACAATTTTGTGAGTTTAGCAAAGTGAGTTCACCAAATGTGAAGTCACAAGCTCCGGTGTGACTAGGGAAGGGAATCCACCAGATGTAAGGGTGTCCACCAGCTAGTGTAAATATTTATCTTAGTAATCTCATTGGAAGACAATTTAATATTCCAAACACAGGTATGTGAAAATAATCATAATTATAAAATTAAGTATAATCCTGTCTCACATGGACCTATTAGCTAATATTGAGAAAATACATGATAATGGTACATATGTAATGGAGTCAATTCATGCTACATATCTATACCATGATTAAATTACCAAATATTCTTAAAAATAACAAAATATAATACAAAAATTTTTTATTATAATGATGTGGATAAGTCATTTATTGCCTATTGGCAAACATAGCATATCAAATAGTAATTCAGTTGTGGTAGCATAAATTAGATTATTTCGTGCACACCACACAGTTCAGTTCTTGGTGGTTGTTGTAAGGAGGACAGGGGAGGCCAGTGGAGCAGGTTGCTTCTGTGTGGTAGAATAAAGCACCATTTGTGCTATCATGATGACCAGGTAAGGACTCCATAGCTTTGTCCATACACTCAAATGTAGTTCGCCTGTGACCCTTGTGGGCTGACATCAGATAGCCATAGTACTCCCTGGTCCAGATGGGAGGGCAGCTGGCCTTAGCTGGGATCATGACTACAGTTGGTCTAGTAGACACACGACAGAGAGCACAGGGAACATTATGTTGATGAGTTCCTTGGAGAGGATCTTCATATTCTGATCCATGGATGGGTGCAGAATATTCCCGAATTCCTGCTCTGTATCTGAGAGTGGAGCTGTATTCTGGATTTCTTGGCAGACAGAGATAATTGGATCCACCTCCATCTTGATCATTCCAGGAGCCTCCAGCTATGCCAGAGTAGACTAGCTCAGTGCCTGTTACTTCAGGGCAAGAACTCTTCCCCCACCTGATGTAGGTGGCCCCTCCACTTGTAGGTCCAGGGAGTCCTTCCTTCCCCTGGAGGCCATGTTCTCCACGGGGTCCAGCTGGTCCTTGTGCTCCATCTCTCCCTGGAAGACCATCTCTGCCTCTCAGCAGTTCCACAAACACACTGGATGTATTTGTCTCACTCACCTGCAGACGCTGTCCCACAGAACCTTTTAGTAATGATATATAAGGATAATATAATATAAATGGCAGTACAATGAACATATAGATATAGTTTACCTTTAGAGTTGCAGAGAAGTAGGAATATAGCAAAGGAGTGAAGTAGTTTGTTATCCATCATAAGGAAATAGATGTTTCTATTCGAGAAATATGGAGATATTACTGAATCATTGTATACCGAAACTCCTTTTATAGTGCTTAGTGGCCTTGCATTCTTGAACTATAGAATAAACTAAATTGGTATATTCATATCCTGCCACAGAGTAAAATTGTAAGTAACATGCATTCCAGCTGGTTACACATAAACAGGTTCTTTCTCCATCTTCCACTCTTTTGTTTAAACACAAGACAAGCAAATGAAGTATTTAAATTATAGTAGAACTATCATAATACCTAAACTATATGGGACCATGCTGATTAGTGTTAGGATTACATTTTATGACAATCCCAAACATGTTACTAGTAACAACTACAAAACTACAAAACTGTAAATTTTTCTGTTTTATAGTGAGATTAAAATTATGAAAGGGTACCAATATTTTTAATTTACAAGATAAAGAATCAAGTGATGGTCTTCCCCTTTTTTCCTTTTCTACTATTCCATCTACTATCTTCTCTGTCAAAATTTTTGACAGTGAATGTTTATATCAAAAGGGACATTTCAGATTACATAACAGCAAACAAACTTTTAGTTGCCCATAACAAACTAATTTTTTTTTTTTTTTTTTTTTTTTTTTTTTTTTTTTTTTAATTATAGCTCCTAATTTAGAACTCCCCATTACTGATTAATTTATATATAGCACAAATTTTTTCCAACTAAAATACAAACATAATCTAACCATACTTAATTTCCCTAGTGACCACACATATGCACATGGAAATGACCATTGTAGGTGGTATATAGGTTTTATGCTCTGCTTAATATATAGTTGACATTTCTTAAATATTAGTGGATATCAGTGCACAACCTGAATAAGGCTATCTGAAATTCTTGTTATTTAGGTCCTCAATAAGTATTGGACTAATAGTTTGATTCATGGATGAGGATATCTGCTAAAAGGGATTGCCTCCTGAAGACTTGTACTCTTATGCATCTAGTAATGAATAAAGTTATACAACTAGAGAAAAAATAGCATCTTTCCCTGATACAGGCCACCTTTGGTACATAATGGAAATTTTTTTTCCTTTGGCGACGTTTAGATATATTTAAATGTACTAGGTGTGTTAGGCCTGTCCATTCTGCACACTAAAATGGTTCCACACTAGAACTGGCTTCATCCCAATGAATTCACCTGAAGGTTATGCTTCAGGTGGCTTCAGGTGGCTTCAAATGTATTTAATTTTCCTGTGGTTTGTTGTTGATGCTTGTTATTATGAGTTTAGCTACTAACAGCTCCCTCCTCTTCCTCCTTTATTTGGGCGATGACATTTTGGAGGGGAAAAGAGGTAATATAGCACACTAGAGAAAATAAAATATCCATTTCAGTATCACATATATTAAAAACCAATTAGCTAGCACAGTTAATAATTAGCCCAAGCTGGTAATGTTGAGCTGGTTTAGCACTATGCAAGTGTGAATGAAAAAAATGGATGAAAAAAATGGATGAAAAAAATGGATGAAGAGAGGTATATACCTGTTTGTAGAATAGATGTGCCTTTAGTTAAATTTTAAGGCCAAAAAAAAGTTTAAATAATAAATAAAATCTTGTTTTCGTGAGTGCATGTATATATTGTAGCAGAGCATAGAAAAGTTGAATAAAGTAATATATAATTGTGGCAATACATGCAAACATTTCAACATAGCAATCAAACCAGTCCTAACTTTTAATGCATCACGTTTCAATTGTGAACACTTTTTTTAACTGAAGACAAAACAACCCCCTTCTTTAAGGAGGTAAACAAATAAAACTTCTTATCCCTCTAATTTATCTATGACACTTAGATGGTAGTTAGTTTTAGTCATTTTGGACAATGGCCAATAAGAAAAAATTCCTGCAATATATTGTTTGATAAATTCTTTGTATTTCAATACAAAAATTGAAGTTTGTGCAGAATTAATAATTTTTACATTTCAGAAATATCAAGTGTTTACTATTAATTGTGAGCATTTCATATTAGTGAATGTGTTGACTTCTTCAACATAATCAAGTGTTGCTGCTCACCTGACTCTACTTGCATATTTCTGTTACCCTCTAATAACAGGCAACTATTCATCTCCTTTAACCTTCCTACTCACTGGAAGATGCAGCCGCAGTAGAAATTGGAGTAGTGGGCAGGTTAAGCACAGCTGGTTGCTTACCTAAAATAAATCTAGGAGTGTCTAGTTGGTGGGAATACACAATTATTTAATTGAGCTACAATAACCTCAACAATACATGCATAGGAATGGTTGAACATAGTAGTGGTAGTGTACTACCATATTCCATACTTGTCATCTTCCCAAAAGGGCAGAATTAGGAAAGTTGTAGTTATTGCTTATGCATACCACATGATAGTGTTACTCCTGGTGGTACTTGTGCCAGACATTTTGTGAGTTTTTCTCAATGTCACACATACTACAATTTGATTTACCCTTTTCTTCAAATGCCATGGGGATCATCTAATAAGGGTGTCTGACTATGAAAGTAGTGTGCTCAGTTTGATAGACAATATAGGATATGAGCCCAGCAATACAATGCATCAAACCTGATAGTAGTTGCACTGAAGCCATCACTCTTGGCTGGTCTTGTTATAGTTGTATGAAATTGTTAAATAACAATTTCTATATTATTATTTAATCCTTTACCAGACATGCTAGCCTTTACTACATTGCAGAAGACCAGTAATCATTACCAATTGTTAAGATGAAGAAAATGTCAAGCTACACTAGAATATTGTGTATTCTTATATCTACCATTCAAACAAATAACCTTCAAAGATGAGGAATTAACAACTTATATATATTGCTGTTGATAACTACAAATCTGAGTTTTTAAAAAAAAATTAAATTTTTCCTGGAGGTAGTTGAGACAGAGATCTTGCCTGTTCTCTTCGGGTACTGCAGCGATGTCTCATCCAGCCATTCACAGCCAATATATCTCCTCCAGATTGTATGAGGAGCTTCGCCATGTGGCCCAGGCTGGCCTCCACATGCAGAGGGGTCACTTCATTGGTCACACCAGTGGTATGTATATTGGGACTGGCTGCCATGGCGATAGGAATGCATACACATGTATACGCATAGGAATGCATGTATACTGTATGTACATAGTATGTTAGATGCATCATACAATTACAAATTAGATATTATGACAACAAGAATAAGTTTTCATCATAAAAAATTGAAGTAAATGATATACTTTCCATGGTTTCTGCATTTTGTTTTTGTGTTGTGTAAATAGTCACAATTAATATGGTGTGTGTCTCTCACTTTTTGAACTGAAATATCCTAAAGTTATATTTCTTGGATTATTATAAAGATTTTTTTTTTAAATTCTGTCTCCTATAATAGATTAATCAAAAATTGGAGGATAGTATTAGTTGTGATAATCTAATTAAACGAATAGCCCCTCACTGCCAAAAAAAACAACAACTGAACAAACTACTAGTGGCATCAGCTAAATATTAGAATGGAATAGAGACTGTTAAGAAATAAAAATGTAATGAACTTTAGGTAACCCTGCATCAATAATGGTGTAGAATTGTCAATGCTGAATATCTTAGAAATATATGTAGTATGCCTACGTTATCATGTTGAAAACTCAATCTTGCATCTATTTCCCCCTACAGAATAGGAAACTCGAAAAACTAATATTTATTACCCGCTTACCATGTATGTTCCCTACTTACTACTACAACCAATCTATCCACTTATTCAAGCTGATATATGTAGTTATGCATATATATATATCCATTTTCTATCCAAGATACATACCAGTTTGTTTTCAACTAAGTTAGGCACAAATCTGCAGATGAAATAAGTACTTCAATTACTACACATATCTTCAGCCCAGTTTTTATGACCTAATACATAATACCTGTATATGTTTTGGAGGTGATGATGAAGCACCATTGTATATAATCCTGAGTTGTTCATACTATGGTAAAATTCTAATGGTTGCAGTGGCTACTACATAACATGTTACTCCAGGCATTGGAAAATTGCAATAATTTTTTTTTTTTTTTTTTACATTTCTTGGGTACTTTTTCATTCACAGAGTTATATTCCTGAGATGAAGTAAATGACCAGTCTAGTCATTGAGGGTCAGTCCTGAAGAACAAGTCCTTCAAACACCTCAGACAAGTGAATCCTGTTCATTTCTTCCTTTATTGAGTGAATTGAAAACCAAGAAAAGTGGAATACTTTACTATACGTCAGCCACATGTAGTTTAAATTAGCCTGAGTGCTCCATATCAGTTGAAATGCATTATTTTTTCAGTTAAAATATTCTATATTATATTTAATCTGGGTATACACAGGAAATTCTTTGTTATCACTCTATATTTAAAATTAAATGAATTGATCACAAGTACACAGTGTGTAACCATTAGACATACCATTTTCTCAACTGTTTTGGCATAAGAGAGCAAGTATTCCTCCATAAACTTCTGCTCCCCTCTATATTATCATAACTTCATTTTCCACCTGCTACTAAATTGGCTGCTCCACCAGTCCACCTCCAAGATATTCCAGTTCAACTCTTTATAGTGATTTTAAAACTTACATCCTGGATTAACCGGAATAATCTAATTTAGTACATTTACATCCTGCTATTGTTAATGACACAACAAGAAGAGTATTATTTAGTGCCAGTGAGATAATGCATGCAATATACACATACACAGATTCCTTTCCTGTAACCACTAATCTTTTCCTGAAAAGAAGAAAAAACAAGAGAAATGCTTCAGCTATATATATATAATCACCAAAGTCACTTATACTGACATAATGCAAGATCATGAACCTTAGTCTTTAAGATTCATATTTTGTATGACAATTAAGAGAGGTATTCCAAGCATGAAAAGTATATCTAAAGAACTGCAGTATCTGTCGTCTCTTTCTAATATTAGTTTCTCGTTTATGCATGCAAAACTTAAAGTACATCGAATCTTACCAAAACACTGTGGCGCACACTTCATCAAAAATAAAGATGGCTAGACACTGGGTAAGGAAGGGAATGAGTAGTTCAGAATTTATCAACTCTGACTTTGAGATGGAAATACTGAGAGAAAATACACTGGAGGAGTTGCAAGTATGAGGAGAATTATTTTCATGCACTAAAACATAAACCATTCATTGCAATCCTGTGGTGACACACTATCCTATCAAACAGCATTCCAGAGTGCTTGGGTACTTAAACACAATTATAGGCAATATCCTTTCTAACAACAAGACTGTTTCAGTGGCTATTAACTTACATGAATCTGAACTTTATTAAATCAAGTATATGACCACATCACATGTCCCAATACTCCAAAGGGACCTTAAACAACCACAACAATTTAATCAATATTAAGAAATAATGAACCATTATTATTATAATAGAGATATAAAGAAAGCTAAAATTAGTTTGCAATAATCATGAAATATATTTAGTTATATATCTTAATATAATTTATGTGGTGTGTGTTTGTCTGTCTGTCTGCCCGTGCGCAATGCCTCTCCCAGATGTTACGACCAATTGTCCTAAAATTTCAGGGGTTGCTCAAAAGCCCACTGGCCTAGTTTGGGGAGAATGTGGTTAAGGTTAAGGTGTAGGACAACTAAATGAATTTTTCTATTCATGAGAAACCACAGAGTAGTAATCTGAAGTTGTATTCAAAAGGACATTTCTAGAGGAAGTTGTGTTACAAATCACATAGGAAGTTTTCAAAAGACACTAATTACTGAAGGAGCATTCATAAAAATATTTACATTTTAGACAGCAAAATATGTATGACAGCAGAGAAATATTACCCAGGTGAGTTCAAAAGATCACTAATTACTGGAGGTGCATTAATAATATTTGCTTTAGAAATCCCCACAACCCCCACCCCTTATATAAAACATTAAATGAACTGAAAAATTGTAACTACAGGAGGCTGAAGGTGGGTCAAAAAATCCCTTAGGGCGGGTTTTTCACTAGTTAGTTATAATTACTAGAACAATATCTCTTATTCATTGGGGGAGGGTGGGATATGGGAGGCATTGCCCCATTTCTAAAGTAGATATTATGATGCATCTCTAGTCCTTTTGAACTTCCTGTGCAATTTGTAAACACAACTTGCTCTAGAAATATCATTTTTTAATGGGATCATTTTATACACGAAATATCGTATAATAATTCATTATCTATATCACACAAGTCTAGGACCACTTGAATGGTGGAAGGGGGGGGGGGGGGGGAAGTACACCTACAACATTTTTTCGAGAATGGATTTTTTAAAAATAGTTTACTGTAAAGAAACACAAAAGTTTGTTGTTAGAATTAAGGGTGTGGTTACTCATGAATGGACCTATGCCCTAATCCTAGCCCTAACCACATTTTCTCCAAACTGGACCGTGATCCTGTGAGCAACCTCTGAAAATTTAAGGACAATTGGTCCTTTACCTGGGAAAAGATAAGCGAATATACATACAGACAGACACACAGACCCAATGTCAAATTATAGTAAGATGTGCTGTTGAATACAGAAGTAATTATTGGCTCTTTCTAATTGTAATTCCCCCCCCCCCCCCCCCCCCCCCCCGAAAAGTTACAAGGTGTCTCAATTGTGAATGTGTGGAGATAAAAGTGAACTGCATAAAAGATTCAACACTTGTTACCATTGTATACTGGGTGACCCCATGATGTATAGTAGTAGCAGGAGAAGAAGTAGCAGTAGTAGTTACTTAGTAATAATAAATGTGTGGTGGTAGTAGTAGTAGCAATAGCAGTAGGAATAGTTGCATTTGATTATGTACAAGGCTTGAAATACAAGAGACCTATTTTCTGTATAGCTAGCTAATCAGTTTGGTAGAAACATTGAAGGATTAAGTAATGTTTTTCTATGCCTCACCTAATCATCGTTCCTATATATGAAGTAATACAATAAATATGAAGAAGCTGAATAATCAATTTGGTATTTTGGATTTTCAGTAAAAGATAAGAAAATGCATTATCTTTCATCAAATTTTATTGTCAAGTATTTCTTCAGCTTATACTTGAAGAACTATTAAAAATAAAGTTGCTATAGTTTAACTTCTGGTGCAAAAATCAAGGCTTATGTCAGGTATGCAGTATTAATGCAGCATAGCATAGGAAATACTAAAAAATAAGCAAAAGTTTGGTATGCTATGTCCTTTTTTCACCACTGCATACCAGCATAATTTTTCGTTCATCAGTTTACTTCATATATTATTAGTGAACAACTGTTTACCTAGTTGAAATAGCTCTTTAGATTGTATTACTTGTGAGAAAATGCATGACACATTTAGCTGGAATAACTCCAATAACACATACATCAGGAATAGTCCTGATGGAAATTCATCCAAATTTAATTGTACATTAACAATGAGGGTTGTAATAGTGGTCTACATATCCTTTAGTATATGAATTTGCTTCTCCAGATAGTGGTTACTCCTGGCAGACATTTAATGTGTAAACTTACTGCCTCCCTTTTGTCCTCCATCCATTGTTTCCCTTCCCTCTTACTATCCATAATATCAGCTATGGCAGTTGATCCAAATTTAGGTGTTCATAACAGTAAGGGTTGTAATAGAGGTTTACAATTGTTTAGCAGACATTTTATGAGTAGAATTTCTGCCTTCCTTTAATCTTCTATGTCATGCCTACTATGCTCTTGTCTCTCCTTCCTCTTTATATCCATATTAGAATAGTACATGTCCTACGGATGGAAAGAACAAGACACTTATTATAGTTTGAGATTATATTTGTTTGTTGTTTGTTCACTATCTACTCCCATATACTGGGTATACAGAGCTTGGAAAAAAAAATTATCTTTCTTACATAGAAAGAGGAGGAAAGGAGCTTGGCCATAGTTTTCCCGACCACATTTATGAGTGTGTTTGCAGTGAAGTAACCATATGGTGTGAAGGATATAGGACAACCCTTCCCTGATGACCTGGGTGATGCAAGAGGACCAAAGATTTGATGTGTTTGTTATTATATTAATTTTGTGTTGCTTCTTAATTGGATTCTCTGACTGGAAAGGAAACATTAATGGTGTGTTGTTTTGTGGTCATTGATTTATATTAGTTTTGTGTTGCTTATTAATTGGATTCCTCTGACTGGACAGAAAACATTAATGGTGTGTGCTTTTGTGCTCATTGATGTTTGTGATGTCATAACATGATGTGCAGTTTTTGTGGGATTCTGAGAACTATCAGTTCACTCTTGAAAGATTCCTTTTTGCCTGTGTTGTTACTTGGGAATTACTGGGCAATATCTGTTCTGAGGAACTAGGGTGCTGAGTTTCCACTGGCTGGAGAGGCTGAAGTTGTGTGGGTGCTGTGGCAGGTTCCATGTCACATATGTAGACAACAAATACAATTTACTATAATTTGATATCTGTATGTGTGTTAGTTTGTTAGTTATCAACTCCCAGACATTTGGGCCAGCAAGGATCAAAAAGAAGAAAATTAAAATGAAGGTTGGGCTCAGACCTCACTTAGAGCATATTTCAAAATTATGATTTGTAGTGCTTATAATGGAGCTTGGTGGTTACTCATTCATGAAATTAAGGTCCCTTCCATGGGAATTTTGACCAAAATAAAAACAACAACAACAAAACAACCAATACCATGCCACCAGGCTCACTAGTGTTGGTAATGATGTCTGAAAATTAGAATTATAGACAAAATTTTTTTAGAAGAATGGTAGAACTTATATGAATTGTAGAGTAGATAAAAGAAATTTAAGCATATTTGAGCGATGACTAGTCTGGAGTAGTACATTTACCCTACAAACCACACTATATAATCACAAAAAATATTGTAAATGAGTCAGCTAAGCTATGGTGTTTACCATATAGAATTACAGGTCAGATATCCTTTGTTGATAACAGTCTCAATATCAGACAATCTTACTACAATTCTCAACTTGTTTGTCTGTTAATTGTTGTTTTTTGGTTTGTTTATTAGATGTTTCCTCCAAGATGCTTGGGCCTACAGGGCTAAAATTTCATGGGTTGATTCCCAAGGATGATTTTAGGCAAGATTTAGTGAAGATCAGAGGCAAACCCTGCCTGTAGGATTGTTTTTTTTTTTTTTTTTTTTTTTTTTCTCCTTTTTTTTTTCAGACTTCCTACTGGCTGGGCTAATTTCATGCATGGGTAACCACTAGGCTACATTACTAATACTATTAACCATGGTAAACATATTCTATGTGAGGTCAGTAAAACTGATCTTCTATATTTGTTTGTTACTCTGGTAGATCTAATCTCATCCCAGATGCTTGGCCTATAGAGCCCTAAAATTTTGGAGTTTAATGGGAGTGACCCAAGGATGGTTTTAGGTGAGGTTTGGAGAAAAGGTGGTATAAGTAACTGAGGCAAGATTTGCTGGTAGCAGCTAGAATGAAATGTCAGTATTAGCATTTCTACTTTTACACTAATCTTTGTAGGCCAAACCACGCCCATAACCACAAACACAGGAGGGTAATCAGGGGTGTAGACAGGAATTTCAGCATAGGGGTGCTGAATGTATGTGATTGCTATCAGATAGAAATGAGACATTATGAACTTGAACAGCTATATTAAGGTTGAAGGATTATAATCAA
Source organism: Lycopodina hypogea (assembly GCA_963969325.1). Lineage (NCBI taxonomy): Eukaryota > Metazoa > Porifera > Demospongiae > Poecilosclerida > Cladorhizidae > Lycopodina > Lycopodina hypogea. The sequence goes on along the minus strand of OZ017786.1, from coordinate 8,090,352 downwards.
GATAGAAGTCTGCTGTGATTATTATATGGTTGAACAATATTGTAATTTAGTCCATGACAATTTCAAGAGACAATATTAAATATAGTGAAAGCATCTAAATTCTACTCCTTGTGGTTTTCTCTAAATCAGTTGCACTATCAAGAAGGCTTCAAAAATGACTATATTTTGCCTATCACACAAAACTATTATGTTAACAATGGAGTTAAATTTCTTCAGATTGATCTAAAACAGCTTGGTCTAAATGCTGATAGATTTGTACTGTTGACCTCTCATGACCTGGAGAAACACCTCCACCCTTACTATTGCTATTTTGTGGTATTCCTTAGTATTTTCCCCAATAACTCTAATGCATTACTGAACTGTGTCAATGGATGTTTCACTAGCATACCTGGGTCTGACCAATGATGTTTTACTTTGACAAAAATTGCAAGGAAGACATATTACAGCATTTTGTTGCTTACTCTATGCAAACCAAAGAATCTGCTACAACTTGATGATTTTAAAATAATGTCCTTCTGCATCATTTAGGAATTTGAATTCAGCTACAGTGGTAGCTGCAATGGTGGCTGCAATAATGGCTGGTGTGGTGGCTAGGTGGTAGCTGGTTGCTGCAAAGGTAGTTGGGATGGTTGCTGGGATTGTGGGTTGATAGTGGATTTGGTGGCTTTGGAAGGTGACTCGACTTTCCTTTCATGCTGATGATCTTGTCTCCTGCTTCACAAGAAATTGAGTTATTGTTTTAGTGTGCAGGGGTATGTGGGAGCACCCTGTGCTACCCCCTGGCTACACCCTTGGTAATAACATTTATGGTCTCATGAAGCCCAAAAGCCAAATTTTAGCCTGATTGGTCCATCATGTGATCAGAAAGTGTGTTATTCTCCTGTAGGTGTGGCTACATGTGTACTTTGGGGGGTTCAATTAAATCTTGTTCCACTTAATTGCTCTTCTTGACCAATCTAACTGCCTGCATTAATATTTTATGGGTGTGGCTAGACACTCACAGTCACAGGAGATTATTAATACTCGTGTGGTCACATGGAGACTATATACAAGGTTTCAGTGAGATTGGTTCTAGTCAGTGGAAACAACTCATGTGGGTGTGGCTATGACAATTCCAATTCTATTCTCACACCAACATGTAGTTAATAGTGCCCATCTGAATACTTGGATACCTCATGCTCATGGTCCTTTAGTTAGCATTTGGCACCCCAAACAACTTTTAAATCTTGTTATTCAGCCAGTTGCCCAAAATAAAATATTGACCCCTGGGCATTTTTCTTGGTTTCTCTCCCTCAGCATACCCATAGCTAAGAACTTTGAACTCAAACTTTGATCCCTTAGGTCCTGTCATGGATTCCCCTTCCATATTATACTAAAACTCACAGTCCCAGACTCACAGCTGTCTCTTTGACTTGCTGTGGTCTACTTGTTACTTGTCTCAATTCCTTTGGTGGTGGTTTTTTTAATTATTTTATTATTATTATTTTTTTTTTTTTTGTGTTTTTTTTTTATTTATTAAGGCCACACCACTTTATTGAAGAAAAAACAAGGAAAAAAAAAAAAAAAAAAAAAAAAAAACAGCTGAAAAAGAATGCATCAGATCATGCATAACAACAAATGAGATAATAATTTTTATTGAGTCAAAATTGCACCAATGAAAGTTGGAACTGCTGAAACTGTACTGCAGCAGCTAGCAAGCACTTGCATTGTTCAGTCATAGAGTTTTAATGATGTAAAATGCCTGGTTTAGTGAACTAGTACTTGATGATGATGAGAAGAGGCTACTCTCATGTGGAATGTATGGTAACTCAGATTCATTAATTATTATATGCACACACATACCCACCTTACCATAAAAATGACATTTCCTTTTGTTCATGCTGTTCTCTCCATTATCTTGAACTGCACAGGCAATATGCTTTTGACTCTTGATATATATTCACATATTGTATATAATTTTAGTTGGTTGCTTACTCTTACCCTATGGCCATTTCTAGTTTTATATTCACGTCTTAAATTCTTTAAATGAAAAATTAAAAAAAATTACTGTTTGAATATCCTATAATTGAACTTGGATACAACAGAATGCTATTGTTCTATCCTCTGTCTCCACTTGAAAGCTCAATAATTGTTGATAAGATCTTGCTTGTTATAGTCCCATTGAGGATTATATATTTTATTTGATTTAATGTGATGGCCTCTGGGAATTCATTATGCTTCAATAATTACAGTACAATCCATATTAAAATGCTTCAGTTTCAAAATGACCAGCTAACTCAATCTTGCAGTTAAAAAAATCCCTTGCAACAAATGGTCAAATAGGAATGGACTAACCTGTCAGGCACTTAAGGATCTTGCTTGCAAAGTATTATCAAAATCTGTTTGGCCTTCTGTAGTGAACACACACACACACAGAATTTCCTGTTTATATATACCAGTGCACCCATTGCATCTCATTGCATTGATCCAAAAAGCAAGATATGCTGGTAGCAACTTAGGTGCTGGCTTTTACTCTCATGTTAGTTGATGTTTTTTTGCACCAATCAAACCAACTCGATTAATGCTTTCTGTGTGCATGGCAAGAGGGTAATAACACTCCTGGTAACATGGAGACTACATGCCAAATTTTAGCCTCCTTATTGATTCATGGTAGTGAAAAAAACTTCCTGTGGGTGTGGCTACCATCTCTCTTGGCTGATATGAAGTTTCCTCCTCCAATCATTCCATGCCAAAATTCTACAAATGAATTAAATTTGAGATCCTTTGTACCTACAATTGCATGTGAAATCTCTTGTGTAAAAGGTACATAGGTAATTGAGACTGATCCTAATACTTATTTAGCTAACTCTGTTGGTCTGTGTGTATGTGCTGTTGAACTCCTTTTAGAATTGTGGATAGTAAGAAACTCATGGTCTCTGTCAATCATCTTGAGCAGATTATTTTTAAATGGAAATTGCTTGCTCAGTGTAAGATCTTTATTAATATTCGTAATGCATTAGATAGCTAGTGTTTATGCATATGGAACCCATGGTAGTGATTCAATGATAGTGGTTCGTTCATGCTATAAACTAGAGCTGACAAAGTATTATTCACCATACTGTTGTTTTTATATTTATCCAGTGAATCATTGTGTACTAACTGACAATGATCAAGCAGGAGTGTCAAAGATGGAATGGAGATAAGTAACACTTGAATGGGCAGAAGAACTGACTTGCTTGTATTTTGATGTTGCACTCTCCATGTCAAGTGTTTTTTTCTGTCATCTGTGAGTGGGACTTTCCACAGATGCTACAGAAATATGTCTGTAGCATTGTTTTTGTGTATATACATTATGTATGATTGATTTATCAATGGTATTTTTGCTCACAATTATACGATTTTTTTTTACCTTTTTCTGTGACCTTACCTTACTCATAATCTAGATCACAAATATCACATATATGATCATGGGTTGTTACTATGTACAATTTGGACATATATTTTTTTGTGTTATCATTGACCTTACCTGCCATAAATTTAGGCCTTGGTAGGTTTTGTTAGCATAATTTGGAAAATAATAGGGAGTAAATTAAAATTTTAAAAATTACGATAAAATAGTGAGCTAGCAATTGAAGAGTAGGCAAAATTTGAGAGGAGTGGAGAAATTTCAAATTTAGTGCGTCAAATTGTGCCATTTTTGGTAAAGTAAGAAGAGAGAGCAGAGGGAGGGGGAAAACATAAGGAAAAAAAGGGAATCACCTACAGATCTGCTATCCCCAGGTGATCACTCATCTAAGTATTGAGCAGGCCCAACAGTGCTTAACTTCAGTAAGTAATTTGAATTGAAAACAACCCCAAAATTGTCTGCAGATTAGAGCAACTGTGGATTCTAAATGCATTTTTGGTGAATTTTTTTTTTGCAAATTGATGGTCAAATTGTAATCAATTCGAATAAAACATAATGATATAATGGGATAATTGAAGATTTTAAAATATAATGGAATCACTATTTGATAATGCCATTTGTGAAAAGAAAAACATAATTTTGAAAAATCTTATTTAGATGATTCGATAGTAAAGTTCATGAGCTGCTGGGCACATACATTAGCTATAGAGGCAGTTTGTATGTTCAATCTCATGAAAAGGGATTGTTTTTATATGTGAGTAAAAATAATAATTATAGATCATTTGAATAGTTAAAGAATAATAAGTGGATAAAAAAAAGAAGAAAAAGGATGAATGAAGGTATAAATTAATCATCAATTTAGATTCATACAATCTTGGAATATTTGTTACTATCTGAACATTGGGACCACAACCCTTTAAAATTTTATTTAATGATATTCATAGTCTTGTGAAGGAACTGGTTTAAATTGTGCATGTAGATGAACTGGTGGTCAAAATGGCAGCTTCAGCTTAACACTGCAGCTATTAGTCTGGGATATACTTTAGTAGTTTGTTAGCATGGTGAAGCAAATGAAGAGATCGTAGACCTAGCCCAAAGAAATTGTAAGATGTTAATATAACTATTGCATGATTTACTGTAACCAGCTAGGCTCTAGCCCTGGAATAAAAAATTAAAAAAAATAATAATAATAAGAAGAAAGATGAAGAATACTTGGTAATTTTGACAAGCTGCTGGCTACTTTAGCGATTAATTTGGCGAACAGAAACTATTTAGGTAGTTTGTGTTGCAGCTTATATAGACTGCTGGTGAGTTTTGTGGTCTAGGTTTGAGCCATAGCAGAGAAAGTGAAGCTTTCATTTTGTATTAGTCAATGAGGTCGCCATTTTTTTTTGTGATCATCCCTACTTAGAGAGTATCAATGTACTCTCTGATATTGAGACATCTTTGTTGTCTCTGTCCATAGGATGGGTGCAGTGCTAAAATAGCATTCAGGAAGGGGGGGGGGGGGGGGGGGGGGGGGGAAAGGGGTCTATTGTTTCCTCCATGTAAGAATGAAGGGAAAAGTGGAGGTAATATCTGACCCAACATTGATCATAGGACCTTGAAGCCATAGGCACCATTTTTTTTTGGCTTTTTATTTTGCCTGAGACAGCCACAAATTCCTGACCCCCCCCCCCCAAGAAGTATCTTGATTGGTCCCTGATTATGCCATTAAAGAATGAATTAACAAAGCTCAATATTGTCCCCTGACCATTAATATTCCTTATATCTGATAACTTTAAACAGGCTATTCTATAACTATCGGGTACAGCTCATAAAAAACAGGATCATTAGAGAATACCCAGTGTAATTAATTGACTAACTATCATTACCACATGTTCAATTATGCCTAGATAGTTAGTGATCCTTACGATATCTACTGATATGCCATATTAATTTCATGCAAACAGGCCTTGACCTAACTTATAACATGTTGGGCCTGGTGGCATAAGAAATTAAGTTCTTCCATGTAAACAAGCTGCCTAAAAATACCATGGCCAAGTGGTTAAGTCACAAGTCTACCAAGAGGATACTTAGGTTTAAACCCAGTTTCCTACTCCCTTTCACATTCTTTTTCCTCCTCCTCCCTTTCCCTATGGTATTTCCCTTAATTTCTTTTTTCGATTTTTTTTCTTCCTTCTTTATCTTCTTTCTTCTCTTCCCCTCTCCCCCCTTTCTTTCCTTCTTATCTCGTTTTATTCCATATCTCTTTTTTCTTTCCCCCTCTTTTTACCCATAAACTTCTCTTTGTGGTGTCTAAATGTTACTTTCCTGTTCATTTTGTTTTTGTTCTTTGGAAACTTCCTCAGGAATACCAGTGCTAAGGTCTCAAATTCGGTTCCTTGTCATGGTTTGGTTTTTTCCCTTTTTTCTTCCTTTTTTTTTTTTACCCGTGATTAAGTCATTATCAAGTCAAATCATATGAGTAGGTTTTTAGCTGGAAATTTCCAGTCTTGTTCTTCCTTCTTTCTACTTTTTGTCACATCTGCCTACTTGCCCATCTGCATGCTTGCATGGGACATGAGGTTATCAGCCATTTGATGGTGTTATTGTCCAGGACCAGCAGTCCTCAGATGCAATTTTGTGGTGCATATTGGCATCCTGGTATAATACTGTCTGCAGTTTGATCCTCAATGCTACACTCACAGATCACTGAAGTGACCATTCCCCATTTGTGCATGGATAAGCTAAAGTGCCCAACACCTGTCTGAAGGTGGTTTTGCCTCGTCCACACTGGTCTTGGCATAGCCAATCCCAGTGGGTGAGGTGGCATCAGGGATGAAGGTATGTAATCTGGAGGCCCTGTTGCACCATTCTGCACTCCAAGCACGATCCGCCCAACATGCCACATTGATGTTTTGCTCTTTGATGGTCCTGGGAAACCTTTTTTGCAGCTGGCACAATTTGGTACTGTGACCTCAGGCACCGAGACTGCTTGGTAGGATCTGCCAGCTTGTGGTAAAGCAGATGGCCCGGTACCAGAGCTCAGCATCCGAGAGATAGCATGGCCTGCCTACAGCGAAGCTCACCAGATTGATGCCTGCAAGGATAGGAAGGTTGTCCAATGGTGTGGGACACAGGTATCCAGTCACTACACAGAGTGCATGATTAATTGCTGTGCACAATGATGCAAATGTGTACACTGCTACACCAGACAGGTGCACAGTATATACTCTTCTGAGTACACAAGGGCCAAGGCAGTATTTTGAAATGCTACAATGCCATGGATCATAGGGTTTGATAAAGGGTCAGGCTATTAGAGACTACTCTCTCAAATTTGGAGTGATACCTGAGACTTCCATTCCTTGGAAACACTATATTATACATAAACAACACGCAGCTGCTCTAGTGAAGTTAACTTTATCTGGTTTTTTTGTGATGGTGGCAATTTCTTCTTGAAGTTGTGAATTTTGTCTAATTTTGTATCATCCCTCCGTCTACCCACCCACCCATAAAAAAAGAATGCAGCTAGACCTATAAACCTATATATTTAGAATCAGTATCACCAGGGGTGCGTCATAAGCATATTTGTATGGCCATACCCCTTTCTGTATTCAAAAGAAAGCCAAAAATGGTACTTTTGCCAGACAAAGAATGGAGCTGCAGGCATAAAGCTTTGGCATGCAGGCAACTCTGCGAATAAAATGGGGTGGGTCCCATCTGACTACACCTCTTCCTTTTTGTGTGTATGGCTAAAAATGTCAAAAATGGTACTTAAAAAAATCTCGATTTGCCTTAATATTCACTTTTGTTTTAAACGTCTACAACATATATCTTCAAAGCACATAATTTTGTGACTATAGCTCACCAATGGTGCAAGTTAAAGTGAATAAACCAGGTAAAAATTTGGCAGGTGGGCTCCGAGTAACTGGGTGAGCATTATTGACCACATTTGGATGTATCAATGGGTGTGGTTAGGTTGTAGCCACATCCACAGGAAGTTGTTTTGGCTACCAAAAGCTAATTGAAGGAACAACAAGGCCGATATTTGAGTAGCTTCATAATGTTTAATGTTGGCATTGGCTGTGCAATGACGGGTATATGCTGCTAGTCTATCTATCTATCTATCTATCTATCTATCTATCTATCTATCTATCTATCTATCTATCTATCATATATTTTGGTTTGTGTGTGTGTGTGTCTGTCTGTGTGTGTGGCGTGCGTTCATGTGTGCTTGCTTGTGTTTGCATGTCTAGCCATCACGGCCAACCCCTTGTACCAAAAGGCCAAATTTGCCATGCGTTCTCCAAGTAACCGGGTTAATGTTAGTAACCACACATGGGGGTGTGCCAGTGGGTGTGGTTTATAGCCACACACTGAGGAAGTTATTTTGGCTGCCAAAAGCAAATTTATAGACCAATCAGGCTGAAATTTGGCATATGGACAAGTAACCGGGTGAGTGTTACGTGGGTGTGACTTTGTTAAAGCCACATCCACAGAAGATTTTTTGCAAGCCAAAGCTAATTAAAGTGCCAACCAGGAAAAAATTTGGCAGGAGTTCTCCAAGTAACCGGGTGAGCATTATTGACCACTTGTGGGTGTGGTTTGATGATCACCACACCCATAGGTTCTTATCTGATGCACCCCTGAGGTTTGGCAACACTGCTTGACCACTTTAGAAATGAAGTTAGTTCTATTGTCTGTCAATAATTCCTGGGGTATTCCAACCCTTGCACACATATCAATTAGGCAGTTCACTACATTGTCAACTGTACAATTTTTTAAGGCATAAGCATCCGGCCACTTCGTAGCATAGTCCATTGTCACCAAAAAATATTTATTCCCATCCTTTGTTCTTGCTAAGGGACCAAAAATATCCATCGCTATGCATTGGAATGGGTTGGCAATTATGGGTAAGGAATGTAATGGGGCTCTGGTAACCACAGCTGGCTTTGCTCTCTGACACACAGGACATGACTTATAAAGTTCTTTAATGTCCAACGCAATGCCAGGCCAATCCATTCTTCTCCTTACTGCCTCCAACGTCCTCTCCAGCCTGAACTGTCCAGCTATCACCGAGTTGTGGGCCAACTGTAAAACTTTCACGTGAGCCACTTTGGGAATTACAATCAGATCCTTCCCCTGCACATGATAGGGCTTCTTCATTAGGATCTTATCCTTCCAGAAGTAGGAGCTGTTCTGCTGGGCTGCATTTACTTGAATTTTTTACAGGGAGGAGTCTGTCAACTGTTCTTCTTTCAACTGATTTGCTGAGATAGTGTAAAAAATATTCTGTTCACTTGTCAGTGCACTTGCAGAACACACGCTCTCTTGTGGTGGTTCATGACCAGGGTCATTTTCTTCATCTAAATCATCCATATTTTCTTTCTTGGTCAAGGGAGGTGTCCTTAGTTTGTTGTTGGGAGAAGGATTTGGCTCTTTTCTCGGATTCACTCCCTCTCCTGCTGCTCCATCTTCAGGGCAACCTTCAGCCTCACATCCACTGCCACTGGGCTCCAGGGTGTGGAAAATTGGTTTATCCAATGCTTGTTGGGTGGAACTTTCCTCTTCTTGTTGAGCTAGCACCCTCTCCTGCCCCCTTGTTGTCGCCAAAGCAAGCTCAGTGTAGGTGGGTATAGGTGGAATAATATCACTCTTTATTGTGATGGATTAGGTCTCCCAGGTTTCTGCCTTCATGGCCTTGCTGAGGTATCTTCAAAAGTGGGGTATTTCATGGCCTAATATCACATCTGTTTTGATGTGTTTTGATACCCCTACTGCCATTTCCACCTCTTTACCCCTTTCACTTTCAGCACTACCCTGGCCACTGGAAACTCAGTGCTGCAGGCACTTGCTGTACTATATGCAATTTTCCACTGAAAGTAGTCAGATTGCTAAATACACCTTGGATGCACCATGGATTTGGTGCACCCTGTGTCCAGCAGAGCTATCACAGGTATACCATTTACTTCTACTGCCTGAGTCCTAGCAGGTAAGCTCTCATATTTTCCCTTCACCATTCAGCCATTCACCCTCTCCATTTTGACTCTGCAATCTCTTCTCATATGCCCCAATTTCCCACATCTAAAACATTTGACTTGTTTGTTGTTGTCCTTATGTGGTGGAGGGTTGCTCTCTTTTCTTTGCTTGTATTCAGGTGTCCTGTTTCTAGTTGGTGTGGTCTGTGGAGGTACTTTGTAAGATCCTAGGTCAGTTCTACTTGCTGGGTCCTCTACCTTTCTTGAATTTCCCTGGTACCTAGCAACTGCCTCAGAGAGCTCTTCGAATGTACTTGGGTTTAAGTTCCTCATCTGCCCCTGCAGCCAGGGATGTAATTTTTTTTGAAGGGCTAGCATATGGAGCACAGTCTCTAGCAAATCCCTGTTGGAGGTCTCAATCCATTGATTGAAATCCTGTTTGAAACTCCTGAACCAAGCTTCAGCGTTGCTGGAATTAAAATGAGTTTTGAAGATTTTCCTGTATGTCTCAGATGAAATATGGTATGCTCTTAATAATATTCTTTTCACCAACTCTCAGTCTATTTGCTCTGAAGCTGCCAGCAATGCCACTGCCACCAGACCCTGCTAAGACAGTGCACTTCTCAAGTACACATACCTTTGGGCTGGAGGCCATTCTCCAGCTGTAGCTGTGGCTTCAAACATTTGGAGGTAAGCCCCCATATCATCTACTCCCTCTACAAACTTTGCAAGGTGAGTTTTGGTGCTTGTGGTTGAAGGGGAGCTACTCCTACAGCTGCTGGTGCTCAAGCTTCAGCAATCATCTGCATCCAACAGCTCCTGTTGAAGTCTATCTTTGTCCCTCCTTTTCTCTTCTCTCTCTGTTGTTTTAACTTTGGCTTTCAGCCATGTCATCATGAATGTGTTGATAGGGTCTGCTTCAGCCACCTCAAGGTCAGGTAGGTTGACTAAACTTTTCAGTCTTCTCCTTCCCTCCAACATTTTTGAATAGCAGAACAAACTTAAGCAAGTGAGAAAAAAAAAAAAACTTGAAAGAAAACAAAAACCAAAAAACAAACAAACCAAAAAAAAATTACTACTGGCCCAAAAAACCACTAATATTATAAAAACAGAAATATGCAGGTTCCCATGAAGGATGCAGTATATAAAACCTAGTATAGGTCTCCAGGTACTACAGTGTAATAACCTGAGCCAACTCAGCTACTTAACAAAAATTAATAAAAAAAAATAAATAAAATAAACAAAACCAACTGTAAAGCCAAACAACCACCTAGCTGCTGCTTCCTAAAAGCAGAATTTCCCAGGAAACCTGCAGAAGACCTCTCAGCCCCAGGTCTGTAAACTAAACTCTGAAAATCTCTCACTCAGGCTTCCTCCAGAGGACTAGCTGCCATACCAACACAAGACCTCTCACCTCAGGTCTGTAAACTTTACTCCTGAAACCTCTCTCTCTGGTTCCCTAGTAACAGCCTTGGCACTCTAGTTGCTAGACAACCACACAAACTAACTCTTTCTCAGCTGGTCCTGCCACACCACCAATGTAATGAAATTTTCCCCCTTCCACAAAGAAGTAATTACTAGGCACTATTCCACCCAACCCCTGGGTCTTCTTTCCACCCAGACCAAATTCAGTTTCTCACTTTGAGCAAACTGGCTTCCCTCAACAACTGAGATGTAATATATAATTAATAACTTTATATAGATATACTGGATAATAACACTATTGACCAATAACTATAGGGGTCACTCAAACACACCAACTGAATAAAAAATATACAATCACTCAGGACTAAATACACAACCATCCAACTCACTAAAAATACAATGTTCTGTCCTTTTATAATTAAGAGCAATCTCCCCTATGACAATGTTTTCTAGTTAATTATCTTTAGGTCAGTTTTGTTTGAATATCTGTTCTTTCTCCAACACATGTCCATGTGTTCACTAGCCTTCTGTTAGCATCAATTTCTACTGAAGCTGTGGAGATGTGGAGCATTCCAGCTCATATTTGAAACTTTGGATGTAGCTGTAGTTAACATGGATCATTTCCAGAAGGCCCAAGGTGATATCATTCAGTGTGTTGTTAAAGTTTGACCTATGGTGCTCTGCCTGCCAATGCTGGTCAACCACTAAGTAAATTTGGAGAAATTGTGATCCTCATTCAGCATTGGAAGCAGTTATCTGGTTCAATGATAGACTTTCCCTTGAACCTTGAACGTTGGCATGAATCCACCCTCTCTGACAATGTTAGCTCCAAATGATGTCATCTGGAAAGAGGAATTGTAGTTTCTGATGGCCACCAGGAAGTGTCATGATTGTGGGGTGTCACCTTTGTGCTGATGTCTGAGTGGCTTAGGGTGATTCTTAAGCAGTGGAAAATGGACCTTTCCCAAAGAATAATACATGGAAAGTGTTTATTTTTTCCATATCTTGGCTCCAAAATATTGGCAGCTGATACTCACGATGTAATTGAAGGCAGCAAAGGGCCCCTGACCCCTGAATGGCACAGTTCTTGCTGCAGCATGTCTTGTTGAGTCATCAAGGAGACAGCCTTGGCATTCTGTTGGTGTTTCTTGTACCAGACATTCTGAGGATAAGGTAACCCTGACCTGAAGTTGCCCTTGTCATTTCCTCATCATGATGTACTGCCTGTCTATGAGATTACATCACTATTGGTATCAGCAAGTACTTATCCTAATTGCAATGTTCATGTACCCATACCTTGTAGTGTCAGCCAGGAGATGTTCTTGTCATGGAGTAGGAATTTCCTCCTCATGATGCTCTGTGTGTCTGTAAAAAGATATTATTATATCAGCAGGTACTTAATCTAATAGCAATATATGTATCTCCATACCTAGTAGCATCAAACAAGAGTCGTTTCTGTCGTTGAGTAGAAATTTCCTCCTCACGATGTACTGCATGTCTATGAGAAGAAATTGTTATATCAGCAGGTATTTATCATAATGGCAATATATGTCTACATACCTGGTAGCATCAGTCTCGAGTTGTCATTGGTGTTCTGCAGGATTTTCTTGATTGGGATGGTCTGAAGACCTGGTAGTCATGGCATGAAGTTATAGTTGATGCTGTTGGGTGCTCTCGTATTGGATATCTATTGACTGTTCTCTGCCTGATTCCTTTTTCCCTCAGTCAGCCTTTTGTTTTTCTTTTGCACTTTTGCTGCTCAGGGCACTTCTTTTTCATCCATTTTTGTTGCTGAGAAGTTTTGAATTCAGCATGTTTTAACATGTTGAAGTCAAAACTTTTCACTGATTAAATTTATATTTCTATTTTTGAAAATAAATGTGGAGACACTGGCAAATAAATAAAAAATTTTATTTATGGTATAGGTATATTCTTGACTCATGTTGGTAAATTTTATTGTGCACAAATTCAAAAAGAGATAATAATTTACTTTGGAGTTGTTTTCTTTTCTTTAAAACACACTAAATAATTATATTAATTTTTTTAAAACTATATTAACACTACAATTTTCTTAAAATTTCATATCACTGTATAATGCAAAATCAAATTAATTTGTTGTATATACTTAATTACTGAAGTAGTAAAAGTTCAGGAAACCAAGAGAATAAGATGGATAGAGAGAGGAGGGAGGAACAAAAAAATGAGACTAGTTATTTCTATTCTTCATGGAGTGTTCAATATAGCTTAGTAAAAGTGTTTCAGTAAACTTTTGCTGTCCAATTTTTAGCTCCTCTATAATATATGCTGATGAGAAGTACATATATATATATATATATATATATATGTATATATATATGTATATATATAAGATGTAATATTTCAATTTTAAGTTCTCTACTTGTTTTATTCCTGAACATATCCTTAATTGATAACAATTATCATCTCTATGTGCATCACTTCTGTACAATGGAATACATTTTACTATTTCAGATTTGATTTACATTTTTGTTCCTACTATTATAATTAATTGTTTGTTCTTTTAATGACATGCAATGTTTCTAGATTGATGTATTATGTTCATCTATTCAGTTCTAATTAAGGTCATTGCACACTCAACTCCTGAAATAATAGCTATATCATAACGCAATGTTTTCATTCAATTTTGTTAGGTTGGTGCATCTGTTCCAGACTGGATTTAATCCCCATCCTCTCCCTCTCCTTTGGTTATTTGTATTTTGTATACCATCGTTGTGATTATGTCACCAACACATAACTGCCTATTTACTTTAGAAAACTTGGAAATATGTATTTCACTGACCAAAATACCAATAAATTTCCTTTTTAAAATTTCTGTCAAAATGCTCTCCCCTACAATTTATTTCAAATATGGAATGTTGATAACCAACCCTTAATGTGCTACTCTATATTATTGCTAGACTTCTTTGAATGTCTTTTTCAGGTCCTTTGAAAATTTTCAGTTTAGAGTGGGTTATTGATTATAAGAGTATTTGCATTCCATGCTACAAAACACAAAACAACTAATGCTGCTAATAGTAGACAATGCACTGCTCTGTGCATGCTACACAACCACACATAACTTTATTATTCTTTTTTTTTTCTCTTCAGTTGCCATTAACTCTCAGCCTAAAATGGCCATGCTACCAACACAGAACCACCAATCTACTCGTCAAAACCTAGGAACATGTATTTTACTTATCAATAATCTGAAATATTTCCATTTTGAAATTGACTGTGAAGTAAATATCCTTGCTTTCTAGCAGTTTTGCTTCTTGAAGTGGTTGCTCTCTATGATGTGAACACTTGTAGTCAGGATAACACCATGAAACTGCTTATGCACAACACTCCTAAAGTTTCCCTTTTTTCTTTCCTGATAATAAAACCAAAGCTGTGTAGTGCACCTGCTGCTGCAACACTTAGGTAACTGCGAAAACATTTTCCTCTCTTTTTTCCCTCCTTTCAAATCAGTTGTTCTCATTGATTGACCTGAAAGGCACCATAATGTCACTTTTGCTAGCCATGCCCAGAATACTAATGGAAATAAACTAACAATGACATTGCTTTCACAACCTCATTTCCATTATTTTTATATCTATTGTAATTCTGTACCTTCAAATTAAAGGAATGCATAGCAGGATTTTGTAAGCCTATGTTTTAAGTTGGGTTAAAACTTGTGCTAATGTCAGATTCTTTGTGGGTGTATCTCCTAGGTCTGAACTATATTCCAAAGTTATAAATTTTTATCTGATCAAGGTACCATTTTTGGACCATTTTTGGCCTAACATGAACACAGAAATGGGTGTGGTCCTATACATGTACTTAAAACATCCCCATGATTATTTTGATGCCGAATATATATGGGTTCATAGGTCTAACACCTTTGCTATAAGGGTTTTTGCAGAAATACCATTATTGGCATTTTTAGCTTTATATATCCACAGAAGGAGGTGTGGCCATGTGGGACACAACCCATGTTACTTCTAGAGTGAAGTTGTATATGCATACCAAGTTTTAGACCTGTAGATCCAAGGTTTTGTCTTGCCAAAATACGATTTTGACATTTTCTCATTACCATGGTAACCGTTTTCAGGATTTTTTATCCCATGTTTTAAGTTGGGACAAAACCTATCTCATGCCAAGTTTCAGAGAAATCCACCCACAAGTTTGGCCAGAATGATGGTACAAACATACAGACAGACACACAGGCAGACACACAGACAGACACACAGACAGACACACAGGCAGACACACAGACAGACACACAGATACCCCAGAAAGACAGGCTGACATCTTTTATATATACTAGCAAGTAATTTGGCTGCATTGCTTGCTGGTGTGCATATCTTTCAGGATGACATGTCATATGAGAGCATATGTATTAAGGGAGGTCATGCTTTGTAGGAGCAAATGTCTTGTGGGAGGTCATGTGCTGGTGGAGTCCATGTCTCCGGGATGACATATCTTGCAATGTGTTATTTTTACTGGAAGAAATTTTTACTGGATGACATGTTTTGCTTGATGGCATGTGTTATAGGAGGGTATGTCCTACAGTTCTACGTGTTCTACTGGAGTATGTTTTACAGAAGGATAAACTTAACAGGTTGATTTGTCTTGCATGAGCACACCTCTTTTAAGAAGACAGGTTTTACTGGAGGTTATGTCTTACAGGAACTCATGTGTAATTTGAGGGCATGTCTTACAGGTGGACATGTCCAGCAGAAATACATGTAGTAGGAGTGGACATGTATTATAGAAATACATGATTTAAAGTAGGACATTTCTTACTGGAAGGCATGTCCAACATGAAGAAAGGTTTTATTGGATGGCATGTTGAGCAGGTTATGGTAGCTTATTCTAGTTTCAGCTTCTTTTTATTTCCTGCAAGCTAGAGAAACTACCCTATCCATAGCTTATCAACCATCTCCCTATTGAAAATAAATTAGGGCTGCCTCACTGCTGCTATCATTAACCAACAGGATGTCCCACTCTGAGTATCAAGAAGTAGTAGGTATCATGAACTGGTCAGACAACAATCTGATCCAGAAACAACCAACGGTCTTACAAATAATTGCACAATACTCAAAAGGCAAAATGATGATACAGTACTTCACAGTAGATATGACTAAAGTCTGAGACTAATTACTAGCAGTTTTCTTCATCCTTATATAATTTATTTCTTATCAGTTCATCTGGGCCTCTGCTCCAGGCCCTGGGCCACTGCTCCATTGTCTGGTTCGGCTGAGCCAGGGACCACATTTCCACCAGTAGTTTCCTGGCCAAAAACCATGTTCCCAGCAGTAATTCCAATACTACAAGCCACATTCCCAGTGACACTATTATTATTAACTTTTCCATGATTAACTTCCTGAGGCAGAGGCGGAGACACTGGGAACTCCCATGGCTTGGATATGTATGGTGCAAGTTGGTCAGGTGCCATAGATGGGAAGCACATTGTTATTCAACCACCCATGAACAGTGGTTCTACATATTACAATTATAAGGGATCACATTTCATCGTGCTCTTAGTAGTGTGTGATGCTCACTACAGGTAAGTACTGTGTGTATTATCATAGTACTGATTTGATTAATTGTATCTTGTATAGGTTCTTCTTGGTGGACTTGGGGCAAGTGGGTCGCCACTTTGATGGAGGAACACTGGCTAACTCGGAGTTTGGGAAGGAATTGGAGAATGGCTCACTGCAATTAACTTCTCCTTCCTCACCACCTGTCACTCAAATTGAATCACCATATATGATCGTAGATGATGCTGCCTTCCTACTCTGAAGAAACATGCTGAGACCTTATCCTGGAAGGAATGTATCTGGTAATTACTGATATGTAAATCATCTGGCTACACCTATATTGAAAAACAATTTATTTTAATTTTACAGAGGACCAAGCTATCTTCAATTACAGGCTACCTAGGGCAAGGCAAACAATAAAGAATAGCTTCGGAATACTTTCTGCAAGGTATGCCTGTAAAGTTTATGATAACAAAAAAAGAAAAATTTTTTTTTTTTTTTTTAATTTTTTTTTATTTCAGGAGGAGGCTCTTTAGAAGGCCCATTATTGCACAACCAGACCATGTCATTGTACACAGCAAGGCTGTAATTGCTCTCCACAACTATTTGCAGATGACAGAGTCCTCCTTTTACTGTCCTGCAGGATTTGTAAATGAGGAAGATGGTGTTGGAAATGTTGTTACGGGTGGATGGAGGGCGGACGAGGATGCATGCATTGACATGCAAACTCTGTCTCGCACCAGTAGTAATAAGTAAGTTGTTCTTTGTTTGATACTTAATAGTGTAATTACATAATAAGTACCCTTTCAGGTATTCAAGGTTGGCTGCCTCAATAAGAAATAGTTCTACTTCAGTAGTCCAACTGGGGCACTTCCATGGCAGTTTGCACACGTGTGCCAGACTCAATGAAATTGATTGCTTATATGCATTTTGAAATGAATATCCTATCAACACCTTAAACACATTCAATGAAATCAATTTAAATTAAAGCACAATTCGATAATTTGGTGGGTAATAATCAGTTGGTTGAGGGGGGATGGGTGGAGGGTAATCTGGAGGAAATTGAATATCAGTTGTGACCTGTCTTAATTTTTGTTTCTCGATTGCCTTATCCCATGGTGGCATCTCGTTCAAGATCCTTGCTATCTTCATACCATAGTGGTATTCAGGATTCTTCTGGTCCCACTTTTCTGCCTCCTTCTCTTTCGCACTTGCAATTTGTCTCTCTCTAGACTCCATGAAACATTGAAGGAATACATCATCAACATCTTCTCTGCTTATCTTTCTTGTAGGTTGCCAGAGTGCCATCGACAGACCTTCCAACCTTCTTCCTCTGAGGTGCTGGAGACAGTGTTGCTTGGTTGCTATCAATCAAGCTAATAAAAGTGATGTGTGCATAAAGATTAAAACAAAAAAACAAGAAAATATTCAAACTATATTTATGCATATAAATTGTGTGTACCTGTCATCCAGGTCAGAGTCGACATGAACTTCAGAAATCTCTGTTACAGTCACAAAATGATATGCTATGATAAAATGGAGCTAGAGAAGTACAAAATATTAGCTCTAGCTATATAGCTATACATTTAAATAAGGTTAGATAATATTGCACAATGAAAATTATTTGCTACCCTCAGATGCTGCTCTCCTCCACACATTCTCTCTGGCTTAAGCGGATCTGTAGGACTTGTGTCCCATATCCCAGATACATGGAAAACTCCTCACTAACTCATCAAACTTTCATCATCCAATGCTTAAAACACTGATAAAACTAACCTTCTATGCCACTTACCATTATTAGGTGTCATTTAGTGTAATCAGCACTTTGACCCCTGTTGGGTGGAATAGAAATCTTGTGTACTGGAGCAAAGCAAAGCAAACCAAAGGGAAGCCAATCCATGCAATTTCACCTTCACAATACACATAATTATAGCCTTGCTTCACTTCATCTCAAGTTGCTTGAGCGAAAAGCATATTGTGAACCCACCTTAAGGCATCCTGATACAAGCCTCATTTCCTCATTCAAAGGGATATCAATCTTGTGGGCATGGGCACCTTGGTCCAGGCTGGGGCACAATACTCTGCAGGAAAAAAAAAATAGAAATTTAGAATGGATGCTATATTCATCTCTCCCAAGTTTCAATTAGTCCATAATAATTAAAGTTCAATGTAGCACTCCTTTAACTCCCTCAGTTTATTCTAAAAATACTTTACTTCTATTCCTAAAATTGGAAGTCTGTCTGTCCTTAGTCTGAGATTAGAATAATTCTAGTATTAAAATTATCTCTCATGTGACTACTTCCATTACAACAGAGACCATTTCAACTTTCAAAAATATTATTGAAGTGAGTACTATATAAATTCATTTCATCTACCATTACAGTTTATATATAAATTAATATCATCTACCACTACTTCTGTTTATTTGTAATATCTACAAACCATTGTTGAAGAAGTTACTTGCACTATATACCATCCTCTTTTTTTGAGAGCTACTTTACCTCCTAGTTGTTCACCCAGGGCAGTGTTTGCACTGGTGAAATTTGCAGCAAAATATATTTAGCAACCTCTAGCAAGAGACATGAGTCATCTTCTACCAGAAGAGGCAATAATATTCAGGTGTACATAAGTTCAACTTCAAACAACAATGTTTCATTTTTTGGTGGGAGTTGTAATGTGGCCAAAGGTGGAAAGAATCCATCACACAGGATTCGATTTGTTTTATGTAGAACTGCAGATCAGGATGCTGGAAAGAAATCATTCAAGCAGTACATTCTGGGCACATGTCAAGAGTGAAATAACCAGTGGGCTAATAAAGTTTTCATACATAGGCAGGGTCTATCAGTGACCTTAGTTCTGCAGATGCTGAGTACCTAGCTGACTGGGCATCTAGATTCATAGGATCAAGAGCAGTGAGAGCATAAAAAAATGTTAAACGAGTCTTGAAGCTACATAGCACTCACAACACTAGCCACCAATGTTACTCTGGATGTTTCACATATCTAGAATACATCAGAGCTCTTCCAGGTTGTCTGCCACTATTTTTGTGGAACATTTGTAATTTACATACATTTTACATTATGTATATGAACTACAACATAATAATCAGATCATGTGGAACAACCTTGCAGTGAAACTTCCACTTTAAAAATTACAAATTAACACAGTCCATGTTATGAAAATGGAGCAATACATGAAACTGTTTAATTGATATGAAGTCAACCTTTTCAATATGCCAATAAAAATTTTTCTTCTTCATTTTGAACTATGCCTTCATTTGTACTTATATTAAACCACACATTTGTACTATTTAGTCACATTTTTAGTAGAAACATTTTTTCCCTCTGTAGTACACGACTTTAAATTTAAAAAAAAAATCAAAATGCTCAATAGTGGCATGATGTTACCTGGCAGATTCGATAAACATAAGGTCTCAATTTATAGACTGTGTAAAAGAAACAACATTGCATTAATTAACAATAAAATTAGAGTGACTGGCAGTGTATACCTAGCCTTCCTGGGCCAATGTCGTGCTCATACTACATAGCTATAGCCCTTATTTAGTTACCAAAAAATCTCTTATAATTCAAGAAATTTAATATTAAATAGTGGTTTATTATTTATTGACAGATACAGCTGGACTGGGGTTCCTTCTTTAATTGGACAATTTCTGGGGTTTGGGATTCCCTACTGGAGTCTCCTTTGGGGTAGACATACACTTACCCATAAATCCTTTCATAGGCTGAAGTTCCCTCTTGCACAATTTATGGGGTTTGGGATTCCCTTATGTATATTCTCTGTTGGGGTATTACATTTATAACAATCCCAAATATGCTACTAATAACAACTGTAAAACTACAGAGCAGTAAAGATTTCTTCTTTATAAGGAGATAAAAATTATGAAAGGGTATCAATATGTTTTAATGGATAAAATATATAATCAAGTGATGGTCCCCCTTTTCTTCTTCTCTACAATTGCATTTAATGGGACTTAGCACTTATAAATTTTAGTTAAATCTCAAGAGCCACATAGAATTATTTAGTATCACAGATACTTTTTTTTTTGATTGTCACATTCACTCTCATCTGAACTTGTGCAACCTTATTTCGAAGACTGAACATCCAAGGCTGAGTAACTTTAACAGGCAATCATGCAATCACACAATGGGATAGGTGAACAATAACAAACATCAACAACTAATGCAACATACATGACTACAGGGAATGATTATCAGAGGAATGAACTTCAACAAACAATGACAACAAATACACCTAACATGACCACAGAAGTCATGAACACATACAGAAACTTCAGGAATCAACAATCCTAACCTGGCTAAAGGCAGGTTTCAATATGACATAACCACTAATTATGCAAGCAATGACGAGGTTACCATTGAAAGAATGACTGATGTATGCCAGCATTGCAATGTACAGAAATGGAAAAAAGAGCCACCAAGACTCTGCTGCTCCAATGGAAAAGTAAGTCTACCACTCATTGATGAGCTCCCACTAATTCTGAAGAGGCTACTTGAAGAAAACACTGCAACTGGCAAGCATTTTAGAAATAATTCCAATAAGTATAATTCTGCACTCCAGATGACCTCATTCAAAACAGAGTACAACCCAACCAACCAAGGATTTTACGCCACATTCAAGATTCATGGCCATTGCTATGACAAAATTAGAGGATTACTCCCACTTCCAGAGGAGGAATCAAAGTTCATTCAAGTATATTTCATGGGAAATACAGAAGAGGATGCTGAGCAACAAAACAGGTGTGTTGGTGGAGAGCTCAAATGAACACCATTACTGAACTGCAGGAAATGCTCCATTATAATCATGCCTATATAAGTATATTCAAGTATGCACTGGAGAATATCATGTTGCCAGACCACAAAGTAAAAATTAGGGCAGACATGAGACCAGCCAGAGAACATGAGCACTGCTACAATGCACCATCAGTGGATGAGGTGGTCATCATTCTCTTAACCAGCAGCATGGAAACAGGGATATAGTCTTGAGGCAAAGATGTTATCATCTCGACAAAATCTCAGAAACACACCTTGCCTATGACTCATTCCAAAACCCTCTCATACTTCAGATAGGTCAAGAAGGATACAATTTATCCTTATGACAAGTTAATCTAGGAAGTTATGAAAAAACCAACATGTCTGTCAGCTGCAAAGACTTCTACTCCTTCCATTTCATGGTCTGGGAAGGAGACTTCAACCACCTACTCTGATTTGATTGACTCACATGCTAATTCATGGCAGATATCTATGCAAAGATTGATGCAGATCAATTACTCTACCTGTGGAGAAATCAAGCCAGGGAAATACCAATGTACTACACATGGAACTCATTGGAAAAACCAAAGATATGGAAAAAACATGCACAGGGGAAGAAAGTCCAAGGACAAAAAACATTGAACAGGGCACTGCCATTGGCACAGTCTACGCTGTGCATCCTAATAATGAGGAATGCTTCTACTTCAGACTGCTTCTGCATACCGTCAAAGGGCAAACATGCTTTGATGACCTGAAAACATTCAATTGAGAAAACAAAAGCAATGAGGAAGCTGCCACCACTCGCATGCCCAGACAATTACAACAACCTTTTAAAATCATCTTAGTAACTTGCCACATGAGTGATCCACAAACTATTTGGTAGGCACACGAATTTAACCTTGGTGAAGACTCCCTCCACCACATCAGAAGACGAAACGCTGGAATGAATGTAGAACTCAGCACAACAATCACTAATCAGGCCCAACTCTAACTAAAGAGGTATGTCACCAATTTAGGAGGAAAATAGGAACTTACAGGACTGCTAGAGCCTAAGTTAATCTTTGAAGATAACTAGACACCAGAAATAATGAAAGAAATAGATTACAACACTGACCAATTTACCAACTTCATAGACAATAATGAACCTAGATTGATAGATGATTAGATGAGTGCTTACAATAACATCATGATAAGCATAGAGACTGATGCAGGGGGACTCTACTTCCTGGATGCACCTGGAGGAACGGGTAAAACATTCATTATAAACTTGATTCCAGCAAAGGTTAGACAGCATTAACAGGTTGTATTGGCTATAGCCTTCAGTGACATTGCAGCTACCCTACTTGAAGGTGGCAAAACTGCCCACTGAGCTTTCAAATTGCCTTTGAACCTCAACAAATAAGAAAAACCCACTTGCAAAACAGGTGAACACATTGCCAAGGCAGACCTACTGAGGTTGGCAAAGGTCAGTATTTTGGATGAGGCAACCATATCTCATAAGAAGGCCTTTGAAGCCCTGGACACAACACTGCAAAAGCTACGTAATAACAATAGACCCATGGGTTAAGTAACCATTGTACTGTCGGGAGATTTCAAGCAAGCACTGGCTGTAATACCATGAGGAACAAGGAATGAAATGCACACATGTACAAAAAAGTCTTACCTGTGGACATTCAAAGACTTCTCCTAAGCATGAGGGTTCACTTACATACATGGTCTCAAACTAGACACACACATTCTTCACATGGCCAACTCTACGCGTGTTGCTCAGCTATTTCCTGGAGGTAAGACAAAGAATGCATTTTATCCTGAGGCATCGATCAACTAATATGATCAACTTATAACAATATAAATACATAAATTAATACATCATGAAATTTCCTACATGATATTGTCAACTTACACATTATATTCAATTACACTCGATAATGTACTGTAACAATCTGTACAAAGCACACCATCATAAACAACAATAAGCACCAACACAATTAAACATGTGCACCAATTGAGAATATACCATTATATTTACTCCCATACATTAATACAATTACTGATGATAAAAAAATATATCAGGTATTGTACACAAAGTTACTCCAACACTATGACATACACCATAGCTATCCAAAACAATAAACACAACTCCATTATATAGACAATTACAATAATTACTCAAGATGAAAGAACAACATCTGGACACAACATTTAGAAAATAAGAAACTGATGAAACCACAATGAAATATATGAATGAAAGAATCTATACACGATAAGCTAAATAATAATTGAATGTATCATAATGAAGAAATAAATATAAAAGCATATTGATAAACATATACACAACCAAAATTAATATATGCATGAGTAGACATTGACCACAGCCCACTAAGGTAAAAGTATAGAATCAATTGATGATTTTCCCCTTTACTCCTTCTCAGCAATCACATTAGATGAGACTTAGCACTTATCAATTTTATCTTACTCTCCTAGAGCCACACAATTTTTTTTAGTATCACTGATACTTTATTTTTGTTCTTCACACTCATTATCATTTGAACTTGCACAACTTTTGATTTTGTTTAACCTAACCGAATAGCTTCCACTCACAACAATAAACTATATTTACTCCAAAATTTATTACTCTTATAACTAACTCTACACCTCTAATTATAATAAAAAGATTTCCTTCTTTGTCTAAATTTTGATAGCTAATGTTTATAGTGAAACTGAAATTTAAGGTTACATATTAGTAGAAATAAAACCTTATTTGCCCATGATGCACTAAATAAAATAAAAAATTAGAAAAAAACAATATGTATATAAACATGGGAAGAAAAATCCAGGTAAATTTCTCAACTTCAGCATTTGTATAGTAGGTGGGGTTGTCCGCTCCTAAATCGATTGGTCTCTCCCTTTCCTCCCAATCCTTTCCCCCCTCCCCACACATATATACACACTCACAGTGCTCTGACAGCTTCAACTTCCAAGTTTTGAAAATTATTTTTTAAAAAAAGCTACAAAAATTAGAAGGGTACTTCCTGAGGTCGCCAGCAGATTAAACTTGGTGTGAGGATAGGTGTAGTGGCAAGGTTAATGCCCATTCTCTTAGAATTGACTTAAGATAATTTCAACAGAGATAACAAGCATTTAGTGTTATTCTAATCAATTTTTTCAGTCAGGAATAGACTCACATCACCCACTCTATTTCCCGTTTTTAGTGTCCTGAGGCTCTCTGAATACAGCTGTTGGATTTTAACATTGGTAAATTACTCTTTGGTCCAATTGTGTATGAAAGCCAAGTTTCAGGTCTCTAGGTCCTATGGTTTGTTAGGGCATTAGCCACATGGGTAAGCACATATATACAATTTTATGAGTTGAGCTAGGTTAGTTCACCAAAAGTGAAGTCAAAAGCATCAGTGTGATGAGAAGGAGTCCACCAGCTAGTATAAATATTTGTGAGTAATCTTATTGAAAGATAATTTTATATCCCAAATACAGGTATGAAAAGAAATCATAATTATAAAATTAAATGTAATCCTGTCTTACATGGTTCAATTAGCTATATAGTTAGAAATATACACGATATTGTACATAAGCAAAGGAGTCAAGTTCATGCTACATATCCATACCATTATTTAGTTACCAAATATTATTAAAAAAAACAAAATATAAAATAAAATTTTTATTATAATGATATGGATAAGTTGTTTATCACCTATTGGCAAACTTAGCATATCAAGCAGTAATTCAGTCATGGTAGCATAGATTAGATTACTTTGTGTACACCACACAGTTCAGTTCTTGGTGGGTGTTATAAAGAGGACAAGGGAGGCCAGTGGAGCAGGTTGCTTCTGTGTGGTAGAATTAAGCACCATCAGTGTTAGCATGACTACCAGGTAAGGACTCCATAGCTTTGTCCACACACTCAAATGTAATTCACTTCCAATCCTTATGGTTTGACATCAGATAGCCATAGTACTCCATGGTTCATGAAGAGGGGCAGCTGGCCTTAGATGGGATCATGATTATAGTTGATCTACGAGACACACACGACTGACAGCACATGGAACATCATGGCTGTGAGTTCCTTGACGAGGTAATTCATATTCTGATCCATGGATGGGTGAAATATATTCTGGTGTTCCTGCTTGATATGTAAGAGTAGAGCTGTATTCTGGATCTCTTGACAGACAGAGATAATTAGATCTACCATCATCTTGATTATACCATGAGCCTCCAGCAATGCCAGAGTAGACTAGCTCAGAGCGTGTCACTCCAGGGCAAGAACTCTTCCCCCACCTGATGTAGATGGCCTCTCCACTGGTAAGTCCAGGGAGTCCTACTTTCCCCTGGTGGGCCTTGTTCTCTCCGGGGTCCAGCAGGTCCTTCTTCTTTCGTTTGCTATCAGTATTCCATTGTCATATCACAAGCTTGGTTGAGGAAAGCCATGCCAGTGTTTGATATCCTGCCAGAGATTAAAATAGTAAGCAACATGTACTCCAGCTGGGTACACATGAATAGGTTTTTTCTTCATCTTCCACTTTTTTTGGTTAAATGCAAGACAAGCAAATGTAGTATTTAAGTTATAATAGAATTATCATAATATTTAAACTATACAGGACCATGCTGATTGGTGTTTAGGATTACATTTTATGACAATCCCAAACATGTTACTAACAACAACTGTAAAATGACAGAATTGTAAATATTACTGTTTTATAGCGAGATTAAAATTATGAAAGGGTACCTATATTTTTAGTTTGCAGGATATATAATCTAGTGATGGTCTTCCCCTTTCTTCTTTCTCTACTATTCCATTTGATGGGACACAGCATGTATTAATCTTGCTAACTCTCCTAAAGCCACACAGAATTGTTTAGTATCAAAGATCCTTTTTTCATTCCTCATACTCTTCTCATCTGAATTTGCAGAACATTTTATTTTCTTGAACCTAGCCATATTGCTTCAATTCTTAACAATAAACTGTATTCACTCCAAAATCTGTTTTCTTCTTAGAACTAACTCTGCACCTTTAATAACAACATCTCCTTCTCTGTCCATATTTTTGACAGTAAATGTTTAGAGCAAATGAGACATTTCGGGTTACATAATGGCAAACAAACATTTTGTTGCCAATAACCATCAAATTTATACCTCCTAATTGGTGAGTACTCTATACCTTGCACAACTTTCTTCCAACAAAGATAAAAACAATCCAATCATAATCAACCTCCCTAGTGAATGCACATAATAAAATGGAAAGAGCATTGCAAGTGGTATATAGGTTTTATACTTTGCTTATTATATGGTTGACATTCCTTAAATATTGGTGGGTGTCAGTGCACAACCGGAATAAATCAATTTGGAATTCATGCATTTAGCTGCTCAATATTGGACTAATAGTTATATTCATGGATGAGGAAATCTACTAAAAGGGATTGCCTCTGGAAGACTTGCATTTTTATTCATCTGGTAATGGACAAAGTTTACAACTAGAGCACAAATAGTGTCTTTCTCTGATACAGGCCACATTTGCTACATTTAGATATACCTTTCTTTGGCGAAATGAGGAATAAACAACTTATTTATAATGGTATTGATAACTACAAATAGATTTTTTTAAGTTACATTTTTCCTGGAGGTAGTTGAGACAGAGATCTTGCCTGTTCTGTCAGGGTACTCCATCGATGTCTTCTCCTAGCCATCCACAGCTAAAGTGTATCCTCCAGATCGTATGAGGAGCAGCAGGCATGCCTAGTGGCCCAGGCTAGCCTCCACATGCAGAGGGATCACTTCATTGGTCACACCAGAGGTACACACATTGGGACTTGCTGCCATGGTGATAGAATTGTATACATAGTCACTGTATGTACATAGTATGCTAGATGCTTTTATTTATTTGAAGCTTAATCCAACTAAATGTCTGAAACAAAGAAAACTCTGGTAGGATTTTCATCATAAAATATATGTTATGGCTTATAACAATATGTATAAACTGTGGCATGATATTATGTATATATATACATATATATATATATACTAAGGACATTGTGGTTAAAGGTACTACCTGTATGCTTGATATATATATATATATAGTAGTGGTTGTGATGATTAAATCAGTCTGTTATGTCAAGTCAAGATAAGTGATTAATTATTTAGCAACTGTTACATGGTATCAAAAGTGGGGTGGCTACAAATTCATCTTCAACCACCAGAGCTTTTTTGATTTTAAGTCCCCAGATAGATGGCCCAAGTGGAAGAGAAGGTTTGAACACTTAGGGGAGCTTCAGGCCTAAGTGCTACAAGTGCAGCTCAGCAAGTGAGCACTCTTCTATATTGTTTGTGTGAGGAGGCAGATACTGTTCTGCTATCTACTAATATCACAGAAGAAGGAAGGGCTAGGGCTAGTTTATGAGGTAATTATGCAAACATTTGATGAATTTTTTTCAACTTCGAAGAAATGTTATTTTTAAGTGAGCAAGGTTCCACAGACGAAACCAGCTGGAAGGAGAATGATCAGAACAATATATTTCTGAACTTTACTGCCTCATGGACAATTGTAGTTATGGGAATCTGAAAGATGGATTGCTAAGAGACAGGCTGGTTGTGGGAATCAGGGATCAAGAATTGTCCAAGAAGCTGCAATTCAAAGTAGACGACACTCTTGCTTAACTCACAGGAGCAAAATGCTTTAGTAAGCTGGATGCTAACTCTGGATTTTGGCAAATTCCACTTGCTGAACAGTCTTGCTTGCTAACCTACCTTCATTACTCCTTTTGGGAGGTATTGTTTTCACAAATTACCCTTTGGAATTTTAAGTGCACCAGAGGTGTTTCAAATGATAATGAACCATATTTTGGATGGTTTACCAGGGGTTCAGTGTCTCATTGATGATATCCTAATTTTGGAAAAAATCAAGTTGAACACTATGCCAGATTTTTTGCTACTCTAAACTGACTGCAAACATTTGGCATAATCCTGAACTCAGAAAAATGTTAATTTAGCAAGAAATCGATCAAGTTTTGGGACATCTTATTGATGCAGAGGATGTTTGAGCTGATCTTTCAAAAACATCAGCAATCAATCAACTTCCTGCTCCACAATCACTATCTGAACTACGCAGGTTTATGGGAATGATAAACCAACTTGGCAAATTTTTTTTAGTAGCATTGCAGAGATTGGACAACCACTACACGAACTGATGAGCACCAAAAAAGCTTGGATATGGGACCTGCACTAAAGGAAGCCTTCTTGCAACTAAAGGAGGAACTCATCAAATCTACAATACTTATCTTGTACAACCCAAAATCTAAGACAAAGATTTCAGCTGATGCATCATCATATGGCCTAGGTGTAGTCCTTCTACAGGAACAGAGTGCGAACTGGAAACCGATGGCTTATGCATCAAGGGCTATGAGTGAAACTGAAAGATACTATGCTCAAATTGAAAAGGAAACCTTGTCAGTCACCTGGTCTTATGAAAAGTTTTCAGATTACATCCTTAGAAATTTATTCACTACAGAGACAGATATAAGTCTTTGGTTCCTCTTCTAAACTTCAGTATGGTGGCCAGGAGTCACACACCACACAACTCAGATAATAAAGCAATGCACATCATGTGCTAAGCAAGCTAAACAGAAGTAAGAACCACTCATGCCAACTGACTTACCAGATTACCCTTGGCAAGTAGTAGGAACAGATATTTTTGAGATCAAGGGAACCCATTACCTGATTACAGTGGATTATTTTTCATGCTACCCAGAAGTGACGAAACTAACATCCACAATGTCATCAAGTGTAATAACTGTAATTAAAGAAGTCTTTTCCAGACATGGACTACCGGAAGTGGTCAGAAGTGACAAGGGCCACAATTTTCCTCTCATGATTTTTCAAGATTTGCCGACACATACAATTTTTAATCATGTGACAAGTAGTCCCTTCTATCCCCAAAGCAATGGCCAAGCTGAGAGAACTGTGCAAACAGTTAAAGGTATCATACAGAAGTCAACAGATCCTTTCATGGCTTTGCTGAGCTATAGATCCACCCCAATGCCATGGTGTGGCCTGAGTCTGGCTGAACATTGCATGGGAAGACAAATCAGGTCATCTGTCCCTCAGATTAAGAGTCTGCTTTCACTTACATGGACATAAATCCCCGAGTTCTCCAAGAAGAATAGCGACTTCAAAGAGAAACAAAAGGGGAACTATGATTGGAGACACAGAGTTCATGATTTGTATACATTTTGGTATTTTACAATTTTGGAAGTGACAAAAGGAACTTATTTGGATGTTCTGAAATTAGGTAAACAGTTCTTCTTTTGTTGAATACATGGCATCATAATTCCTCTATGTGAATCCTATGCCATTTTAGTAATTAACTCTGCATTTCATCAGCTTCTAAAACAGAAAGCAGATTTTTTCCTTTATGTGGATAATATTTTGATGCCATGGCTACAAATTTTAAAATATCACATCAGCAAGAAGTGCAGTGCCAGCAAGAAAATCAGATATCTCATAAATGTTCTGTGCCTGTGGGATACTTTCACAAATCTGCCTCCTCATGTGTTTAATACACTACAGCCTGACACCTGACATATAATTTCAATGAGTACAACACTATAATTATAAAATTTGGTGATTATAGGATTTTAAAGATTGATGATGATTTAGAGATAAAATTGATGTTATAATTAGGACGCTATATGAGTCATGTAAGATTGATATTAATTATCTAGATTCTCTCTATAATTTATATTGGTTTATAGAGCCTACTTAGTTTATGTATGTAGGACGTAGTTCACTGTTTTCAGTAAGTTCAGGGTTGTCAGGGTATTTCCTGGTAGCCAAAACCCATAGTATTGTTCAAATTATTGCATGTGTATCTCTATCCCTAATGGATTTTTGTAATATAAACTATCACCCTAAAATTTCAGGAATACAGAAACTTGGCTAAATTTTATTTTGCTATTTTCATATCCTCTTGTTGGAAGATTTTGAATAAATGAGTGGCCTAGCAATTCTCTGCACAGACATCTGAAATACTTGCCAGTGAGTCACAGTGCTTAATGCTGCTGAAGGCCGAGATTACATGCTAGTAACTATAATAATCATTTAGTGTTATTCTGATAATTTTTTCAGTCAGGAATAGACTCGCATCACCCACATAATCTCCCGTTTTTAGTGTCCTGAGGCTCCCAGAATCCAGCTATTGGATTTTAACATTAGCAAGTTATTCCCCTGGTCAAGTTGTGTATGTAAGCCAAGTTTCTGGCCTCTAGGTCCTTTAGTATGGCAGTGCTTTAGCCACATGGGTAAGCATATACATACAATTTTGTGTGTTTATCGAAGTGAGTTCACCAAAGATAAAGTCAAGAGCTTCCATGTGATGAGGGAAGGGAGTCCACCAGATTGAAGGGTGACCATCAGCTAGTGTAAATATTTACCTGAATGATCTCATTGAAAGTCTATTTCATATCCCAAATACAGGTATGGAAAAATAATCATAACTATAAAATTAAGTATAATTCTGTCTCACATGGATCTATTAGCTATATAGCTAGAAAAATACATGATATTATACATAAGTAATGGAGTCAAGTTCATGCACATATTTATACCATTATTTAGTTACCAAATATTCATCAAAATAACAAAGTATATTAAAATTTTTTTTTCATTATAATGGTGTGGATGAGTAATTTATTGTCTAATGGCAAACATAGCATATCAAACAGCAATTCAGTCATGGTACAGCAGAGATTAGATTACTTTGTGCACACCACACAGTTCAGTTCTTGGTGGTTGTTGTAAGGAGGACAGGGGAGGCCAGTGGAGCAGGTTGCTTCACTGTGATAGAATAAAGCACCATCTGCATCACCTTCACCACCAGGTAAGGACTCCATAGCTTTGTCTACACACTCAAATGTACTTCTCTTGAAACCCTTATGGTCTGCCATCAGATAGCCATAGTACTCCCTGGTCCAGATGGGAGGGCAGCTGGCCTTAGCTGGGATCATGACTACAGTTGGTCTAGTAGACACACGACAGACAGCACAGGGAACATTGTGGTTATGAGATCCTTGGAGAGGTCTTTCATATTCTGATCCATGGATGGGTGCAGAAAATTCCTGAATTCCTGCTCTGTATCTGAGAGTGGAGCTGTATTCTGGATTTTTGGGAAGACAGAGGTAATTAGATCCACCTCCATCTTGATTAAACAATGAGCCTCCAGCTATGCCAGAGTAGACTAGCTCAGTGCCTGTTACTCCAGGGCAAGAACTCTTCCCCCACCTGATGTAGGTGGCCCCTCCACTTGTAGGTCCAGGGAGCCCTTCTTTCCCCTGGGGGCCATGTTCTCCATGGGGTCCAGCTGGTCCAGGTGCTCCATCTCTCCCTGGAAGACCATCTCTACCTCTCAGAAGTTCCACAAACACACTGGATGTATTTGTCTCAGTCACCTGCAGATGCTGTCCCACAGAACCTTGTAGTGATGTAATAAGATAATATAATATATTTGGCAGTATAATGTACATATAAACATAGTGTACCTTTATAGTTGCAGAGAAGTAGGAATATTGCAATGGAGTGAAGTAGTTTGATACCCATTATAAGAAGTAGATGTTTCTATTTGAGAAATGTAGAAATGTTACTGAATCATTGCATACTGAAACTCCTTTTATAGTGCTTAGCGGCCTTGCATCCTTGAACTACAGAATGAACTAATTTGGTATGTTCATATCCCGCTACTGATTAAAATGGTAAGCAACATGCACTCCAGCTGGGTGCACATAAACAGATTCTTTTTCCATCTTCCACTCTTTTGGTTAAACGCAAGGCAAGCAAATGAAGTATTTCAGCTGTAGCAGAATGATCACAACTCCACTATACAGGACCATACTGACTGGTGTTTAGGATTAAATTTTATGAAAGTCAGAAACATGTTACTAGTAATAATTGCAGAACTTCAGAACTGTAGATATTTCTCCTTTATAGAGAGATAAAAACTATAAAAGGTTACCAATATATTTTAATTGAAAATATTTATAATCAAGTGATGGTCTCCCTTTTTTTCTTTTTCTACTACAGAGAAACCTCCCTAAGTGGACACTCTGAAATAGGGACAACCTCTATACAATGGACAAACAGTAAGGCACTTATTGATTACCTACAAGAGCTAATTAGATCAGTATCTCTGAAAGTGGACCCTCCAAACTCCAAACAATGGACAAAAGCTGGGGCAGCTTTCAATAAATCCATAGAAAATAAAAGGAACAAAAGCAGCATCCCCAGAGTTTTTATGCCCTAGCCTTTTTTTAAAATTGAATAAACAAATGTCAAGAATCAAGAAACCCACTAAATGAGGCTTGTGACTTCGGAAGATATTCTACCAGTTCCTTTTGAATCTCATTGTAGGAACTTAGTCCCTACAGTGGGTAAGTTATTGTTTTCAGGCAAAAACAAACAATTCTGTTCACAGTTTTGCAGCAGAATCCACTGTTGATCTCTCTGTGAAAAACAACACAGTACTTGTCATTGTTTCTCCAAATCAATAAAAAACAACAACAATGAGAGCATGCCAGTTGCATCTTGAAACAAGGCATGAATACTCAGTAAATGAGTTCCTAATTATTCATTCCTAATTACTGCCATAGTAGCTTTTTTTCCCTATTCATTATAGTAAAAGGAAATAATCCTAGTATATAATCCCATCTAAGCAGTAACTAGATTTTATTGCTGTAATAATGTAATAGATTACTACTATGACATTATATATTAGTGGTTAATCTTGGGCAGACGTCTGTTAAAGGACAACATCTCTACTAAGGACAGATGAGTGGGTTCCACCATGTCCACTATTCAGATGTTCCACTGTATCAAATTTGATGGGACTAAGTAATTATCAACTATTGATTAAGATGAACTTAACCAAGTATCTTCAACACTCTACAATAAACTCTATTCACTCCAAACTCTGTTCTACTTTTTAGAACTAACTCTACATCTATAATGACAAGATCTCCTTTTCTGTCAAAAATTTTGATAGTGAATGCTTACAGCAAAAGAGACATTTCAGGTTACATAACAGCAAACAAACATTTAATTTTGCCCATAACAAACTGAATTCTTAATTATAGCACCTAATATTGGACTCCCAATTGGTGAGTACTAGCACAACTTTCTTCCAACAAAAATACAAACATATCCGATCATAATTAATTTCCTTAGTGAACACATATATGCACATGGAAATGTGCATAGCAGGTGTAGATAGGATTTTATGCTCTATTTAATATATTGTTGACATTCCTTAAATATTGGTGGGTGTCAACCTGAATAAGGCGATCTGGAATTTTTATAATTTAGCTGCTCCAATAAGTAGTGGACTAATAGTTTGATTCATGGAAGAAGAATTCTACTAAAAGGGATTTCCTCCTGAAGATTTGCACTCCTATGCACCTAGTAATGGACAATTTTGTACAACTAAAGCACCAATAGTGTCTTTTTCTGAAACAGGCCACTCTTGTTATATCGTGAAAATTTTTTTTTCCTTATGTCATGTTTAGATATATCTGAATGTACTAAGTGAGTTGTCATTAGCTTCCATAAAAGAGTGAAATAAATGTAGGCTTGTACACACTGCAGACTAAAATGGTTCCACACTAGAATGGGTATTATCACAATGAAACCACTGAAGTTTAGGCATGTTATTATGACTTTAGCAACTAACAGCTCTCTCCCCCTTTCCTCCTCTGTTTGTGCGATGACATTTTGGAGGGGAAAAGAGATAATGTAATAGAGAAGCACACTAGAGCAAATAAAATATCCATTCAGTACCAGATATATTTAAAAAAAATCCAATTAACTAGCACAGTCAATAATTAGTTCAAGCAGGTTATGTGGAGCAAGTTTAGCACTATGCCAGTGTGGATACAAGAAAACAGATGAAGAGAGGAACAGATTGTTTTGTAGAATGGATAAGTCTTTAGTTAAATTTTAAGGCAAAAAAAAAAAAGGTAGATAATAAATAAAATTTTTGTTTTTATGAGTGCATGTATATATTGTACAGGGCATGGAAGAGTTGAATAAAGTAATACATAATTGTGGCAATACATGTAATCATTTCAACATAGCTACAAAACCAGTTTTAACTTTTAATGCATCAATTTTCAATACTGAATACTTTCATTAAAGAGGTAAGCAAATAAACTTTGTCCCTCTAGACTCTTTATATATTTGTTTCCCTCTGCTGACAAGTAACTTGTCTATGTCCTTTAACCTTCCTACACACTGGAAGATGCAGCCTCAGTAGAAATAGGAGTAGCGGGCAGGTTGAGCACAGCTGGTTGCGTACCTTAAATTGATACTTGCAGTGTCTATTTGGTTGGAATACACTCTTTTTTTTATTGTGCTACAATAACCTCAACAATGCATGCATTGGAATGATTGTACATAGTAGTGGTAGTGTACTACCATATTCCATACTTGTAATCTTCCAAAAGGGCAGAATTTGGAAGGTTGTAGTCATTGCTTATGCATACCACATGACAGTGTTACTCCTGGTAGTACTCGTGCCAGACATTTTATGTGTAAGATTATTGTCTCTGCTTTGTTCTCAATGTGACACACACTACAATCAGGACTGCCTTCCTTTATATGTATGTCATGGGGATCATCTACAAAGGATATCTGACAGTGAAAGTAGTGTGCCCAGTTGGATAGACAATATAGGATATGAGCCTTGCAGTGACACAATGCACCAAACCTGATAGTAGCTGCCCTGAAGCCATCACTCTTGGCTTGGTCTTGTTACAGTTGTATAAAATTGTGAAATAACAGCTTTTACACTATTATTTAATCCTTTACCTGACATGCTAGCCTTTACTACAATGCAGAGGAAAACCAGTAATTATTACCAAATGTTAAGATGGAGGAAATGTCAAGCTACACTACAATATTGTTTATTCTTATATCTGCCATTCAAACAAATAACATTCAGAGGTGAGGAATAAACAACTTATTTATAATAGTATTGATAACTACAAATAGAAAAAAAAAAAGTTTTTTTAATTACATTTTTCCTGGAGGTAGTTGAGACAGAGTTCTGGTCTGACCCTTTGGGGGTACTCCATTGATGTCTTCTCCCAGCCATCCACAGCTAACATATCTCCTCCAGATTGTATGAGGAGCTGCAGACATGCCTAGTGGCCCAGGCTGGCCTCTACATGCAGAGGGATCACTTCATTGGTCACACCAGAGGTACCCACATTGGGACTGGCTGCCATGGTGATAGGAATGTATACATAGTCACTGTATATACATAGCATGCTAGATGCATCATACTAATCAAAGTATAGTAGATATTATCACAACAGGAATCAGTTTACATTATAAAAAATTGAAGTAGATGATATACTTACCATGGTGGTCTGTGCATTCTGTTTTTGTTGTGTAGATAGTCACAATTAATATGGCGTGTCACTCACTTTTGTACTGATATATCCTAAAGTTATGTGTCTTGGATTATTGTAAAGATTATTTTTACGCTGTCTCCTATAATAGATAATTCAAAATATGGAGGATAGTAATAGTTGTGATGGTCCAATTAAAAGAATACCCCCTCACTACCAAAAACAACAACAAACAACTATTGTCACCAGCTAAATATTAGACTGAAATAGAGACATTTAAGGAATGAAAATATACTTAACTTTAGGTAACCCTGCATCAATAATGATGTAGAATTGTCAATGCTGAATATCTTAGAAATACATGTAGTGTGCCTATATCAGCATGCTGAACACTCATTCACATCTATTTCCCCCTACAGAATAGGGAACCCCAAAACCTTATATCTATCACCCACTTACCATATATAAAACCTACTTACTACTACAACTAATATATCTATCTATCCATTTATTCAAGTTAATATATTTAGCTATATATATATACACACTTAGAGCTTAGAACTTAGAAGCTGCCCATGGTACGAAGTACCATGATGGCAGTGTCCTGGATGAATCCAGGACCAATGGCAATAAACTTAGCTTATGATGGCATCACACAGAAATGTTGGTGTCTGGTCAGATCTCCTTGTCTCACACACACACACACACACACACACACACACACACACACACACACACACACACACACACACACACACACACACACACACACACACACACACACACACACACACACACACACACACACACACACACACACACACACACACACACACACACACACACACACACACACACACACACACACACACACACACACACACACACACACATTCTATCCAAGATATATACCAATTCATTTTCAGCTAGGTCAGGCATAAATTTCCTGCAGATAAAATTACTACTTCAATTACTACACGTTTCTTCAGCCCTGCTTTCATATCCTATTGCATAGTACCTGTATATGTTTTGGAGGTGAGAATGAAGTACCATGGTATATCATCCTGAGTTGTTCCAATTATAATTAAATTATATTGGTTACGGTGGCTCTACATAACGTATTACTCCAGGCATTGGAAATTGCAATTGCTTTGCTTTTTGTTGTTGTTGTTTTTTTACATTTCATGGGTAATGTTTCATTCACACAGAATAAATATTCCTGAGATGAAGTAATGACCAGTCTAGTCATTGAGGGTCAATCTTGATAGAATAAGTCCTTCAAACACCCTAGTGAGTCCTGTTCATTTCTTCCTTTATTGAGTGAATTAAAAACCAAGAAAATTGGACAACTTTATTCTATGTCAGCCACATGTAGTTTAAATTAACTATAGTGCTCAAAATCAGCTGAAATGCATTATTTCTTTAATTTAAGTAATCTCTATTGTTTTATCTGGGTATACAGAGAAAACAGTGTAGTTAAAGTTAAATGAATTGATCACAAGTGCACACACATTAGACATACCATTTTCTCAACTGTTTCAGCATAAGAGAGCAAGTCTTCCTCCATAAACTTCTGCTCCCTTCTATATAATTATAACTTCATTTTCCACCTGCTACTAAATTTGCTGCTCCACCAGTCCACCTCCAAGATATTCCAGTTCAGCCCTTTATAGTGATTCTTACATAACCGGAATAATCTAATTTGGTACATTTACATCCTGCTATAGTTAATGACACAAAAAGTAGAGTATTATTGTGAGTCAGTGAGGGAGTGTATGCAATATACACATTCACAATTTTTTTTCTTCTCTAACCACCAATCCTTCCGTGAAAAGAAGAGAAACAAGAGAAGTGCTTCAGCTATATATTTATCACAGCAAACTCCCTATATTGGCATTATGCAAGATCATGAACCTTAGTCTCTAAGATTCATATTTTGTATGACAATTGAAAGAGATATTGCAAGCATGAACAGCATATCTAAAGAACTGAAGTACTTGTCCTTTCTATCAAACATCAGTTGCTCATTTAAGCATACCAAACTTTTAAGTGCATTGAATCTTATTAAAACATTGAGTGGCACACACTTTCACCAGAAATGAGGATAGTTAGACACTGGGTAAGAAACAGAATGAGTAGTTCAGAATTTAGCAACTCTGACTTTGAGGTGGAAATACTGAGAGAAAATGCATCCACACAAAATACCAGTCTGGAGGAGTTGCAACTACGAGGAGAATCATTGTCATGCACTAAAACATTAACCATTCATTGCAATCCTGTGGTGGCACACCATCATACCATACAGCATTCCAGTGAGCTTGGGTAAGTGAACACAATTATAGGCAATAGCCTTTCTAACAACAAGACTGTTTAAGTGGCCATTAACTTGCAAGAATTTGAACCCAATAATCAAGTATGTGACCACATCACATATCCAACACACCAAAGACACTTTGAACAATTTTTATATTTTTACCACAATTTAATCAATAATAAGAAATAGTAAATTATTATTATTCTATTTAAGTTATAAAAACAGCTAAATTTCTATAATTATGAAATCTATTACAGTTATAGCTGTTAGATATAATTATGTGCTGTTGATTATAAAGAATTTTTGGCTCTTTCCAATTTGAATTTTTTCTCCCCAAAACCAAAAGGTGACAAGGTGCCTCAACAATGAATATGTGGACATGAAAACAAACAAATAGGTGCATATATAAGAGATTAAACATTTGTTACCATAGTGTGGGTGACACTGTGTCATCATGATGATGATATAATAGTAGTAGTAGCAGTTAACCACTATCACCTCAGTATGAATAATTGCATGTGATTATGTATAAGGTTAGAAAGACTGGAAATTCCCAGCTAAAAACCCACTCACTTAGATTTAATGTTTTGACTATTAATGACTTAATGACCAGGAATTGAACCATAGACCTTAGTACTGGTGTTCCTGAAGAAGTTTCCTAAGAAAAACAACAAAATAAACAAAAAAAGAAGAGTAACATTTAGATTCCTCGAAAACAACTTCACTGGTTATAAATAGAGACCTATTTTCTTTTTAATCAGTTTGGTAAAAACATTGAAGGATGAAGGAAGTGCCACTGTTTTCTATGTCTCACTTATCCACTGTCCCAAGAAGCTGAATTATAAATATGTTATGTTGAAATTTCAGTAAATAACAAAGAAAATGCTTTAGCTTGCAACAAATGATGGAGTCATTAGCTAAATGTATACTTGT
Organism: Lycopodina hypogea; assembly: GCA_963969325.1. Classification (NCBI taxonomy): domain Eukaryota; kingdom Metazoa; phylum Porifera; class Demospongiae; order Poecilosclerida; family Cladorhizidae; genus Lycopodina; species Lycopodina hypogea. The sequence goes on along the minus strand of OZ017786.1, from coordinate 8,051,603 downwards.
CTAGGAACCTATAGTTTAATTCAGTGCAAAAATCAAGACTTTCATACAGCAGAGCATAGGAAAGACCAAATAAAATAATCTAAAATTTGATTCATCAGGTATATAATTTTTTTTTTCACTGCTGCTGAGCTAGCTTAAATTTTTTATGTATTAAATTACTTTACATAATATTATTTGTGGATAATAATTTAACTAGTTAGTTGTATATCATATATTTAGCTGGAGTGACTCCAATGCATTCATCATAGGTAGTACTGCCAGAAGTGCATCCAAATTTAGGTGTACATTAACAATGAGGGTTGTAATAGTGGTCTACATATCCTTTAGCATATAAATTTGCTTACCCCAAGGCACACATTTTGTGTGTACAACTCCTTCCTCCATTTGTCCTCCATTCATTGTTTCCCTTCCCTCTTACTGTCCATATTATTAGTAATGGCAGTTCATCCAAATTGATGTGTGTGCAACAGTAAGGGTTGTAATAGTGCTTTTATATATTGTTTAGCATATGACTTTGCTTCTTCTGATAGTGGTTAATCAAGGCAGACATTTTATGTTAAAGTGCGTAGAGCGTCTGCCTTCCTTTACTCCTCTATGTCATGCCTACTACATTCTTGTCTCCCTTTCCACTTCATATCTATACTAGGAAAATACTTGTCCTACAGATGGAGAGAACAAAGTAATCTTACTATAGTTTAAAAATTGATTGCTAGTTTGTTTGCTATCTCCTCCCAGGCTCTTGGACCTTGCAGAGCTAACAAAATAAATAATAATCTTAAAAAAAAAAAAAAAAAAAAAAAAAAAAAAAAAAAAAAAAATTTAATAATAAAAATTTTTAAAAAAATTATAGAAAGAGGAAGAGAAAGGAAGGGGTTTGGTCATAGTTTTGCTGACCGAATTTATGAGTGTGTTTGCAGCAAAGTAACCATATGGAAACAACAAATAATCTTACTCTAATTTGAGATTGTTTTGTTTATTATCAACTCCCAGATATTTGGGCCAACAATATTGAAAAAGAAAAAAAGGGAAAAGAAACTTTGAGCTCAGTTTTGCAGACGTCACTTACTTTTGATAGTCATCCAATTGCCACCAAATCACAAAAGTACAACCATGTTAACAGAGTTTATTACACTGAGGTTCAATGCCTATTGAAAGAAGGTACCATAGAGCCTGGTAACTCTCCTTGGCGAGCTCAAGTAGTAGTGACCCGAAGTGAAAACCACAAGAGAAGGCTCGTCATTGATTATTCGCAGACTATAAATCGTTTCACTATGCTGGACGCCTACCCTCTACCTTGCATTGACGATACTGTCAATAATATTGCTCAGTACCAGGTTTTCAGTACAATCAACTTACAAAGTGCCTACCACCAAGTCTAAATCAAGGACCCTAGACAAACCTTATACAGCATTTCAGGCTGGTAAGGCATTGTACCAATTCACACGAGTGCCATTTGGAGTAACTAATGGAGTGGCATGTTTTCAAAGGGCAATGGACAACATCATAGAAGAAGAAAAGTTACAGGCCACTTTCCCATATCTTGACATCACAATATGTGGGAAAGATCAAAACAAGCATGATGTAAATCTCAAACATTTTCTGTAAGCAGCTTCTCGACGTCAGATTATGTATAGCAAGTGTGTTTTTTCCACTCGAAAACTGGCGATTCTTGGTTCCATCATTGAGGAAGGGGAGATCAGGCCAGATCCTGAGCGTATGCACCCTCTCCGGTACTTACCTGTTCCTAGTGATAGGAAGGGTCTCAACCGACTTCTTGGATTTTTTTCTTATCACCCTCAATGGATCAGATGTTTCTCTAAGATACGACCCCTTGCAACTGCCTCTAGTTTCCCAATATCTGAGGAGGCTAAGACTGCTTTTGAAACACTGATGAGGGACATTGAAGAGTCAGTTGTGTATGCCATTGATGAACGTGCACCATTTGAAGTTGAGACTGATGCCTCGGTTTGCCATTGCTGCCACACTTAACCAAAAAGGACACCCAGTAGCATTCTTCTCTCATACATTGCAAGGGTCTGAGATTGGGCATGCTTCTGTTAAGAAAAAAGCTCAAGCAATCATCGAAACAATTCGCCACTGGAAGCATTACCTTACATGAAGACATTTCTTGATAAAGACAGATCAATGCTCTGTAATATACATGTTTAATACCAAGCAAAGAGGAAAAATCAAAAATAACAAGATCATGTGTTGGAGGATAGAGCTATCCTGTTACAACTTCAACATTGTATACTGTTCTGGTGCTGAAAATATTGCCCCTGATTCATTTTCTCGATCTTTCTGTGCTGCAGTCCCAGCTGGTGTTAGTATAGCTGAGCTCCATGATTCACTTTGTCACCCTGGAATTACCTGTATGCTTCACTTTGTGCGGACTAGGAATCTACCATTCTCAGTAGAGGAGGTGAGACAGATGACTAAAGCTTGTAGAGTGTGTGCTGAACATAAACCTCAGTTCCACAAATCACCTCAAGCACATCTGATAAAGGCAACTCAATCATTTGAAAGACTAAACCTCGACTTCAAAGGTCCACTGAAATCAAACTATCGCACAATTTTCTTTCTCAATGTAATTGATGAATATAGCAGATTCCCTTTTGTCTTCCTTGTAAGGATGTCAGCACACAAACTGTTATTCAATGTCTATGTCAGCTCTTCTTTATTTTTGGGATGCCAGCATGTCCATTCAGACAGGGGCTCTTCCTTCATGAGTGCTGAACTGCACCGGTTCTTCCTCCTGAACAACCAGAGAGTCCAGAGTATAGCATGTAAAAGTTTTGGATTGCTATTATCTAAAAGTAGGTCAAAGTAGAAAAAAGTTTTGTGACAGGCACTCAAGTGCTAGTTAACCCTTAATAGTGTAAGCTTGGGTATTCTATGGTATATAAATTGGTTTGTAGTCCACAATTAAAGAAAGTGTCAGAAACCAAGACTTCAGGAGTTTGTTGACACTTAATAGCTGGCACCAAAGCTCTGACAAGTCCTAAATTTTAAAAGGTCTCCAGGCAAAAGGCATTCCAATTTTTTTAAAAAGGAAGGGGGAAAACACACACACATGGCCTCCCACGAAGCCATAAGGTAAAGGCCAGGCTTTGAGCTCCATAACTGACCTGTACATTTGAAAATATCAAGTACATTAGCTGATCCAACAACAGTCCTTATGCACTGCATTACAGGAGAAGATTATTACACCTGCAAGCTGGATCAATACGCTATGAAACCACCTAAGAAATGATCTAACTCCTCAATAGACAGGATAGACCAAAATTTCAGTTACGAAGGAAGAATCATTTACACCTGTAAGTTCGTTCGTTCGTTCATTCATTCATTCATTCATTCATTGAATAAATGAATGAACCTGTAAGTCAAAAGCATTCACACAGTTTATGTTCATGCAAATAAAGTAACTGTATGTAGTATTAAAAAAAAAGAGTACTACAGTACTTTAAACCATTACTACTAATCATAGTAACAGAGAATGCAAAGAATTCCAGTTCCAGTTCCGATAAATAGTTTTTCAAGAGTTCCTATTAGAATACAAGCTTCTTGGGTTTCTCCCATGTGAACTCGGACCTTCCAAAGTGGCCATAGCAAGCTGTAGCTTTGAACACAGGTTTCCTTAACTCCAAGTCCCTAATCATTACAACATAGACAGAAAAAAATAGAATAAATCAATTAAGTGCAGCAAGAAAAAAGCTCTGTCATCATAAGGTAAGTGATGGATGTCGACATGTAGGACCACTTCCCAATAGTCAGCGGAGGGATTGTTTCATGCATAGAGAATTGTTATTACTACGTACATCACTACATGACCCTTTACCCTTTACACGTTCTCTAAACTTGACTGCTCACAATAGATATGACCCTAACTGCAACTCTTACACAGTGTCAGAATGTGGGTCAGCTCAAGTATCAAGTCTGTCACACTATTCAAAGTCAGATTCAAGGTTCAAACAGTTCATCCAAATCCATGGGTTGATAAATTCAAACTTGATTTTGTGTTGCCACCAAAAAAATATTGCAAAGCAAAGAAGTTAGATAGGCATAAGCTAAGGCAATTGAGGTAGTCAATGGAAATGGAGGAGAAGCAACAGTCATAGAAAGTTTAGCACGCAATCTATGGTAAACACTCGTTGACTATATGGAAGGGGGTTGCACAAACACTGCACGTGTGCTTTCCCACTCCTTTTAACTTTTTTCTGATGTAAACGTCTAAAGATACACCAGAAAGCACTTGACATCTGAGCAGAAGTCCTTGCACAAAACACATGACTCTATTAATTTGGCAGAGCTGATGACCAATACCAACATACATTGAAACTAGGTATTTTTGGACTCTCAGATCTGTTCCATGGCACCAATTAATGTTTGCCACAAAAAGTCACTTCAAGTGCACCTACATTATATACACACCTGATAATGATGCCCGGTCTGAGGTCAAAGTTCTTCTTAATTATGTCCAACAGTTCCCGATTGGACTTGGTGCCGGTCCCGTATGTGTCTATGTAGATAGCCAGGGGCTCTGCAATCCCGATGGAGTACGAGATCTGCATAATAGCAATAGTGGAACATCTCACCCAGTGCTATTATTTTAAGTGAAAAATAGGTGTGTTCGTATCTGTGTTAGCCTTAAGTACAGCCACATTTCTACACAAAACTCGATAACATTAGCATGATACTCTAGAATGACCAGGAGCACAATAAAAAATGGAAATATCACACTCGGGTCATCTTATGGGGGATGGTAACCCTAAATATCCCTGCTATGACTTCTTTTTTAAAGAATAAAGAAATTAAATTTAAAAACATATCTATGAATACCGTACAGAAGGTTGTTTAGTAGCTTAACGTGATTAAAATGTTCCTGTGATTAAGCGTTTACCTACATGTGCAAATTACATGAAAGATCACAATTCCACTGATCGGACGAGACATAATCGTAGCATCAATTTCAATCACATTAAAAAAAAACCCAACCAAACCCCCCCTCCAAGTATAACACTATTATAGGTAATATTCACTTGTCCAGCACTTGTGCTAGTTATATGCTCTCCACCAACTGTTTCCATATTCAACATATCCTCATCTTTCTACGGTTCCCTGATAATGATAAAAAAAAAACAAAAAAACAAAAAATTAATTGGGGGGGGGGGGGGGGGGCAGTGGCAGAAAGGAAGAAGAAACAAGGGAGAACATTACCATTGAAAACACCGACTCACAGTCCCACCACGACTGTCTGAAATTTGTATCATAAAACACTTCTGTTCTTTTTCCTATCACTATACTAATATGGGAAAGACACCAAAAATATATATCTGTTGATAAATTATCTGAAAAATCACAAAGGATGATAGAAACATATTTCACAGGGAAACGACTGACCAGACACACGTGCACAGTACTAATGATCTTTACCTGAATGAGGACCCTCCTGGCTAACTTGGCAGCCACCAATGACTTGGCTATCCATCGGCCTGCATAAGCAGCACTGCGATCCACTTTGGATGAGTCCTTGCCTGAGAATGCCCCGCCTCCATGAGCACCCCACCCCCCGTAAGTGTCCACTATGATCTTGCGACCAGTCACTCCTGCGTCACTCTGCGGGGGGTCAACACATCGAATGAGGGAATGTAAAACATAAATTTTTGTCTACTAAGGCTATAAAAGACCTAGCTAGTGTTATCAGCCAGGATTGCTTATGCCATGACAAAACAGATATTAAAAAAAAGAAGTCACACTTTGGATCAATAAATAACGCCTAAGGTTGAAGTATGTCAACAATAAATTAATCAATGACAACTCATGCTGGATAATATAACACCAAGTTGACATTAGTTCAAGTAGTTTGACACTAGCTCTATGAGGGACACAGTGGATCAACATCACACTGGGTTGAAGTGAGTTAAAGCAAGTTAACAATAGCTCTAATGGGACTCACACACCAAATCAACATTTTCTTAAAATATGCTAACAAAGGCTCTATATAATTGTGGAGCACATGCATCACATGAACATAACCTTCTCTGATAGTGCTAGCTGTGTGCCATCCCTTACCTGAGGGCCTCCAACTAGAAAGCTTCCTGACGGCTGGAGATGGAAAATGGTTTTATCATCCAAGTACTTGGCTGGCACCACAGGCTAGTAATGATGCACCAAGAAAGATAAAGAAAAATAAAGAAAGAGAGAGAGAGCAGTAAATAAAATAAACACTAAACAACAATTGTTCCATCTCCCTACACTCCTGGTGATGATCACACAACATTTCAGGAGTTTGATTTCATTATCCAATTACATTTTTCACTTGTCACTATCTCCCACAATTTCAGTACCAAATAAATAATATACTTTATTATTTAACTTGCAATGACAAAACTTGATGTACCCATATCAAGTAATGTTGCATGTTTTATATGGAACATGTTGTACAGAAACATGATAACTTCTTCATTTATCATCACCAAATTATCATGATTTGTGGGACTGCAATGTTGCAAGCAAGTGATAGGCAAGAGCAAGTTCAATCTGTTATATATGCAAGAACACATCTGAACAAATGGCATCAAATTAGACGACATTGTCAATCCATGCTGGCATTATAAACTATTTGTACACTTGTGGAAACATACAGAAAATTTGGGGGGAAATATTTGGAAATTTCGAAGGTATGTATTACCAGCACAAATATAAAGGCAGAGTACCTGACAGAGTGTAATGATGGAATGCATGATAAGATGTAATGACAGGAGCAAATCAAGTGAAATAAATAAGAACTCATACTTTGATTATCTCCTCCAAGAGTTTGGTCCTCAGTTCAGCCAGAGTAACAGCGCTGCTGTGATGAACGCTGATGACAATCGTATGGACACGTATGGGAATACACGCTCCATTCTCCATTCTGTATTCCACAGTCACCTGATGAACACGCAATATTACACCTGGTACACATGTGATGGAATAGACATGCATGTGATACAATACACACATGCACATGCACAAAGGCTCATGAAGAAGACTATGATTGGTCAATATTCGGCACACCACGGTACCTTTGCTTCATGACAGTCTGCTTAGGCATATGATAATGTGACGCACCTGAGTCTTGGAATCAGGATGGACCCAAGGAAGAGATTTGTTCCTGCGACAGTCAGCCATTCTCTTGTTGAGCTTGTGAGCCAGCATGATGGTCAGGGGCATCAACTCCTCCGTCTCGTCAGTGGCATAGCCATACATCGACCCCTACAGGGGGGCAATTTAAGAAAAGAAAATAATAAAATGGAACTAAATGAAATAATCATGTGGAGGAGGGAGGGAGGGAGCTCCTAACCTAAGTACCTCATCCATATTTTCACTTCAATGTGTTACTATGAAAGCAGTCAGCATTCTTTAATTATTTTGTGCATTATAGTGTTCATATTTCCACATATAGACATCTCGATACCATTTGGCCAATAGCTAACTGACCAGTAGCAGGACTGACTGTGAATGCATTCATGCATATGTGATGTGTGAATGAGAGTGAGAGACTGTCTTTCTCTAATCTGTGTGGCTTATTATGTTTTCTTAAGGACACATACAAGATAAGATGCACTAGCTCATATCAAGGAACATTATTCCAGGCCAGGAAATCGCAGTCATGTGAGCAGGCGGTGCTAAACCTGGTCCGTCTGTGCTCAAGGGTAAACTCACAATTCAAAGAATAGGGCACATAGTGGGAGGGCCTCAGTAATCTATTACGCTTCCCGCTGGAATCGAATGTCAATTTTTGGTGACTATGATAGATTCATTTTTAGAGTTGTTATGAAGTGGGAAAAAGATGTCACCATTTTTTTTTGCGGTTAACCTTTAATGACCTTTACCCACTGTTTTTTAAAATTACAACTTAATGCATTAAAACATTTTCAAAGATTGCATCAAGGATGAAGAAACTCAACAGTATTTTAATGTTTCGAAATCTTTAAGATTGCACTTATCAGTGCACAGCAGCTCTGTGATAATGTTCAAGTGTTAGATTGGGCACACACACACCAAAAGTTTTCATCAGTGACCTCAATCGACCTTTGGAACCAAGAAAGTCTAGAAACAGCTGCATTAATACAGCTACATGATACAGAGCAAGTTAATGGAGCTGTAGCACACGATACAAGAGAGCAACAAATTAACTATCATCATTACCAAAGTGGAATTGCCGACTGAATGCAAAAAGAAAGAAAAATTAGATAAATTAGACAGCAAAGGTACTCATGTTTGTTGAGCAGTACATCAACACAAACACCGGCAACATCTAGTCAAAAATGAAGGTTTGAATAAAGATTTGGAAGAGGGTAAGAAGGCAGTGAAGCATAAGCACACTGATGTGATAGTGGAAATAAAAGGATAACAAGTCGCAATTTGCCCTCATGTTGACTGTTGCTCACTCACAAGAAGAAGCCAATGTAAAGGAAGCCCCTGGTTCGCATGAGTTCTCTCTTCCACGAACCCATTTTTGAAGATACTATATATATGATTCATTGAATATTTATAAATAATAGTGCTGTTCACACTTCACAACTTTAAGCTCTTTTGGAGCTTACTGAAAACATGTACAGAAGGGTGCATTGACAGGTTGGTCGAGCTGCATTAATATGCATTTATTAAGAAAGCAGTTTGATAGCCAATTCTAGATTCCAAGTAATTGATTTATTCTTCACCACTGAATTTCTGTTGATCCAGCACGGTGAAAGCACAAACCAGTTGATACCAGTGGGAGTGGCGGCTCAACATGTCCTTCTCATGTGAGGACGTAGAGGAACCACACAGGCAATGTGGCTACCAATGATAGCATTTTGGGTTTTGAGTATGAAGAAACTATAAACAAAGATGCTGTGGTATGTGCTGTCATTTGGACAGTTAGGAAGAATGCAGAATTCTGTTAAAGCTCTCACTTCTGATACTCACTACTGCCCAGTAGCTGTGAAAGTGAATCTAGCATCATGGAGCACATCAAAATGTACATGACTGGACTTCCATGAGATGTAGCAATGGAATCACGTTCACTTCAGGACTTCCTATTTTCACAATTGTGCTAGGGAATCATACGAAAATCAATGGCACCGTAAAACTTTCTCGTTATTTTTAAGATATCTTTGCAGTGTCAAAACTAAACAATACATTTTTAATTTTTTCACCACTAATCATTTATATAGTTCTCCTGGCAGTGATATGTAACACCAGTTATGTTACCACATGCGTGAATTACCCTAATGACTAAACCTATTCTTTATTCAGGTTCATCTGATATTAGTGTGAATTACTCCAGCCAGTATCCTCTGATCACTAGGAAGCTGATACGAGAATTGCTCTTCAACTGCATGATGCAATTAATCAAGGTGCCACAAATAATCATGTGTGGATTGTAGACATATGTCTCCATCCCTGCTGAGCTAGTGTTCAACATCTGCCATCAGTCAGCATTTAGGTAGCATTTGGTACAGGTAATAATTGTACGCACTAGCATTAACAGGAAATGCCAAGCATTAGGAGAAGCTAAGTACAGAGCATTTCCATCCTTTTATGCATTCACTGGATATGAATGCATAGCAGTTTCATGAGAAGGCAAAAAAAGACTGCAGAGAATCATAGAAGTCATGTTCACTGAAACTACGGCATTTTTGCACATTTTTTGTGAGCAGCTTGAACCCTAGATAATACAATCTCTCTCATTTAAAACCATAGAGGTTTACTTGTGCCCTTAATAACAAGATCAAAAGCTGTCAGCCTTCATTATCCTGCAGTAACAGACTTGTTCAGTTTGCTTAATATAATATGTAGGAGCTATTTTTGGTAGGTAATGCTCCATTTCAGTGTTTTAGTTAGACAACCCTTTACCAGAATTATCCAAAATGTTGGGGAAAATGCTTGCCCTTGCCCTATCCAAACAAAACCATCGTGAGGACAAGCAGTGAGGTCTAACCCTAGTCTCAGCAGGTCACCCTATCAGTCGTCTGCACATACATACATACAAACAAACAAACAATGAAATCATGAATTATAATAGACTTAACTAATTTGATTTACACTAGCATAAAAAATTTTTTTTTTGTATGTTATTCTAGAGGTGGCACTGATAATTAAACCCAAGAGAGAAGTGCTACTGGATTTGGTAATGAGTAACAAAATGTATATTGATTAAACAAATTTGGTTGTGACTAGTAATTTTCATAAATATATATCAGGATGGTTAAGACGATGTGTGGGCAATAGCCTACTGACAAAAGGATGACCAACTATGATGCTTCATTTCAAAATTATCAATTATATTGGATTGCCATGTGAAAAAAATTCCTGTAAATAGAAATTGTACCCATATTGACAAGCTTAATAACCCCTTACCAATCCAAATTAGATAATCCAATTATTTATTTATCTTACACAGCGTATATATTAAAAAAAATAAAAATAAATAAAAATAATAATAATAAAAAACTGGTAAAGTATCATCAATCACTAAAGTTATTAGTAATTGTTCTACTAACCACAAAAAAAAACCCTACATGCATAAAATTTTGTTACGCCATCTGACCATCCTGTACTAAAATAGCACAATGATCAGTTACCATCTGGGAACGGACCAGCATGGAGGTATAGTCATTTAATTTTCAAATGAAACATTCCCCACCCCCCCCCCTTTCTCCCCCAAATTATATTCACTACATAACAAACTTCTTATTTAAAAAATAAACAAACAAACACATCAATAGGCCACACCCCCTCACCTGATCTCCCGCTCCAATATCCTCATCTTTCTTCCCCACATGAACACTATCGGCTATTTCATATGCCTGCTTCTCTATGGCCATGAGCACGTTGCAGGTACGATAGTCAAACCCGACATCGGAGCTGTGGTAGCCAATATCCCTGACAGCCTCTCGCACTACAGACACATAATCTACGTTGGCCTTGCATGAGATCTCCCCCAAGAGGAGCACCAAGCCTGTCTTGGTGGCAGTCTCTACAAGGAACAGGATGGGGAGCAGGTGATAACAGGAGGAAGGGTGTGTGTTAGGGGAGCAGAAGATAACAGGAGGAAAAGTGTGTGTTAGGGGAAGCAGGAGGTAACAGGAGGAAAGGTGCGTGTTAGGGGACAGGAGGTAACAGGAGGAAGGGTGTGTGTTAGGGGAGCAGGAGATAACAGGAGGAAGGGTGTGTGTTAGGGGAGCAGGAGATAACAGGAGGAAGGGTGTGTGTTAGGGGAGCAGGAGATAACAGGAGGAAGGGTGTGTGTTAGGGGAGCAGGAGATAATGGTGTTCTTTGGTGATAATGAACACAACCTATCACAGAAACTTGGCATGTTTATTAATTGTATCATGTTTGTTTGATTAATTAGATTAGTATCAATAATCCCTACGTTACATAAAGCAAACCTAACATGTTTGCTACTGCAGGTGGCCAAAAGCTAACTAAAAGACCAACCAGGCCAAAATTTGAGTGACTCCTAATATTTCATGTTGACATTGACCGGTCAATGCCGGGTATATATTGCAAACGCTGGGTATATACTGCAAAGGCTGACTAAAAACCACCAATACGGTCGGTTTCTGCTAGCATAATTGGTTTGATTTTCATTCGAAATCCTTTTGAAATTTGTGGTTTTAATTTGATTTAAAATCAAATTTTTGAAATGATTTTCTAATACTCTGATAGTTGTAACCGACCCGACTCATTTAGTTGTAGATTGCTATAGATATGCACACTCACTCTCTGTAAGATATTAGACGGTTGCTTAGTGATTCCTTTAATTCTTTGATTGCAATGTATGCACACATTCACCCTGGAATAGAACTACTCTAAGGGAGTTCAAGGAGGAAGGGGGGAGACAGAGAGAGAGACAAAAGGAGAGGAGAGGTGGGGAGGGAGAATGGATGCCCACTGTCATTAGGTGAGATCTCAATGAGTAAACATGGAACAAAACGCCCAAACCACCAGGAAGTGCTGCACTACCGCTGCCTTTGGTACTAATCTCGAGTGCTGATTTGAATCCATCATGTGCACGCCACCAGAAGCACTCAATTCTAATGATGCCAAATAGTTCCGACAGTTGCTGATGATCGATAAATGGATTCTGTGCTATGTAAAATTCACTGATCAGATTGCTTACATTACGAAATGATCCAAGCCTGATTCATAATAACACAATAGATTTCTGAAACTAACAAAATGCTACATCTATATTCCTTACCCAAAACTCTTCAGAATTAAACCACAGCATCATACTGTGAGCCTGTTAACTGCCTTCTTCAAACATGATGAAACATGATGAAACATGATGAAACATGATGAAACATGATGAAACATGATGAAACATGACGAAACCTCTCCTCTTCAAAAGAGCCTAGCCAAACAACCAATACCTGACAACAGTAGCAATCTAACAAATCTTCCTTTCCTTTTTTTTTTTTCCTTGCCTTTTATACCATGTGGGGGTAGAGACATCTGTTAGCAGACTGACAACTTTCATGGATGCTGGTTATAAAGTGCCTAAAGAAAAAAAAAATTTTTTTTCCCCCCCATATTGAAAATTCAAAGATTTCAATTTTTGAAGCAACGAATCTTGTAGCCCACAAATCATAGACGATTCATGATATGATAGAATCCACTATATCTGCCTTTTTCTTTATCAAAGGATTCTTCCATGCATTTTCCAAGCTATATACTCGGAACATTATTCCATGAAGTGCATTGGCCAGAATTCTCTTAACTTGCCCACATTATCAACTTCTTCCAAAAGTGATAAGCAACCATCATTTCCATTGATGTCCTCTTCCCCCCCCCCCCCCCCCCCCAAAAGGCAAGAGTAACCACTAAGTTGTGTTTTAAGTGGACACTTACCATACAAACCATTCTACACTCTAGTCACTTTTTTTATGAGGTCAGCAAAATCATGCCTTGAATAAGCTACAGAAAGAAATGCTAGGGGCACTGCTTGCAATAATGAAGGCTTTGTTTGTCCAGTAAAAAGAATATATCTGCAATACTCATCCCAAAACACACATGGACGCGCCCACACACCACCCAGGTGTGGCCACTACCACCCTTGAAGATGTACACCCAGCTCACCAAGTATGATACCTCCCCAGCTTGCTTTACACTAGCAAACCCACTAAGCAAAACTAAATTGGATAATATTCCAGTGACTGTGCGAAGTTATAAATGTATACAATGAAATGTAGATATTCTGATAAGTTTGTCTTATTTCAATTAAGAAATTAAGTTTATTTCCATCATACGAAATAAAGTTTGTTTAGAACAAAATAGGGTTGTTTTTTTTTGTTGTTGTTGTTGTTGTTGTATACTAGAGGTTGTAGGTACCAAACACAGTTGTGGCTGAGAGGTGCTTCCAAAACTCTGACACCTATTCCATAGATTCAAGGGGGGGGGGGGGGGAATGTCTACTCTGATCACAACCAAATGTTAACAAGGTCAGGAGATCCTTCAGTACTGAAAAGAAAAAAAAGAAATAAATCTTGCCCTCACACTTCTAGGACTCACCTGTAGTTAATTTCCTGCCTATAACTCATAATTACTTCAAACTGTGTCACCTGAAGTGTCTACCTCAGAGTTTGTTCACACATGGATGACTAGTTTCACACATTATCTATCCAATAAACAATTAAAATAGATCTGGTTGATTGGATTCAGTCAACACAACGATAAAAAGTATATACAATATCTTCTAATTGCCTTACCACAGGCAACTTTGCTGTAGGGATCCTGAGCCAGACAGGCGTCTAGGATGGCATCTGACACCTGATCACACAGCTTGTCTGCACAATGGAGGGAGGGAGGGATGGAGGGAGGGAGGGAGGGAGGGAAGGAGGGAGGGAAGGAGGGAGGGAATGAAAACAAGCACACATAATTTGGTTAAGGTTGAGCATATATACCAATCTATCAATCATCCCCTAACCAGGGGCAGGGGGGAGGGGGGAGAGAGAAAGAGGGGGATTCTTGGTGGCCATTTAAAGAAGGCTGATTAACCCATTTTCTGATGAAAATGATAAACTTCCTAATGAAAACAATGTTGTTTTTTTTTTATACATTATTTTATTCTGAAGCACCAGAATTCAGAGTTTTGAGGAATTACAACTAACTGCATTACATAAAGCAAAATCTAATTCATTGAAGACTCTCGTGGGCTCTGTCTTCTTATTTTTCTTATTCTCTGCTCAATTATAAACTAAGAAAATTAGACTTCGGGTGGTCATGAACTAATGAGATATGCAGTACAGTTTCCCTGACTTCACAGGGTTTGGGTGGTCATGGCCTAATGGGATATGCAGTACAGTTTCCTTGACCTCACAGGGTTTGGGTGGTCATGGCCTAATGGGACATGCAGTACAGTTTCCCTGACCTCACAGGGTTTGGGTAGTCATGGCCTAATGGGACACGCAGTACAGTTTCCCTGACCTCACAGGGTTTGGGTGGTCATGGCCTAATGGGACATGCAGTACAGTTTCCCTGACCTCACAGGGTTTGGGTGGTCATGGCCTAATGGGATATGCAGTACAGTTTCCTTGACCTCACAGGGTTTGGGTGGTCATGGCCTAATGGGACATGCAGTACAGTTTCCCTGACCTCACAGGGTTTGGGTGGTCATGGCCTAATGGGACATGCAGTACAGTTTCCTTGACCTCACAGGGTTTGGGTGGTCATGGCCTAATGGGATATGCAATACAGTTTCCCTGACCTCACAGGGTTTGGGTGGTCATGGCCTAATGGGATATGCAGTACAGTTTCCCTAACCTCACAGGGTTATTGCGTACACGACATAGTGGTTGGTCATGTCTGACTTGTATTACTTCCTGCTCAGTGGTTCTTGCCTGGGAATGAATATCGTTGCCAATTTTGTGAACATTATTTTTCTGTGCCAGTATAAAGTGCATCTTGGTCAAGCATTTCAAAGAAGGTTAAAACATGATCATTGAAAAGTTCTTGGAAAAGTGTTGGAGATAAATCACTAGTGATCCATCAGCTCATCAACAATAAATGAGTTCTGGGTTAGCATTAAGGAGCCATTTTCAAACAAGAGTAGAACTTGATAAATTGCAGAGAGAGATTTCCTTGGGCAAGTAATCCTTCATCAATCTGTTCTAGTTACAAGTCGTGTAGCAAATTGCATATTTTGCTTTGACCTCGTGTGTGTGAGCATAATTTCTGTCTAGACACTACTGAATTTCGCTTAAAATTACATACTGAAGTTAAGCACTTCCTGGCCTGCTCAGTAACTTGGTTGGGTGTTGTAGGCTTGGGGATAGCAGGTGTTGTAGGTTGTTTCCCTCCCCCCTCCAACCCCACCCCCCACCCCAACCCTCTTCTTCTCTCTTTCTAATTTTTTTACAAGGACTTAGTGAAAGCATATTGATGCTCTTCACCTTTGTGCGTGCGTGTGTGCGTGCGTGCATGTGGCAGAGTAGCAGAGTGGCTGAGTAGTTATGCCCTTGGACTCACAATCCCAGGGTTGCGAGTTCAAACCCAGCACTGACAGGAAAATTTTCCTGTCCTTGAACATCTTCCCACACCAGTCCACCCAGCAGTGATGGGGACCTGGAATTTTCTGGGATGCAAATTCATTGACCATTGCTTGTCTATCAGCTAAGGGTCCAGGTGGGACTTCGGGTGCCCAGACCCATAAACTGAGAGCCTTGGTCAGTTCTCCTGCGAGTTTCTAGCTCGGCTCCAGGAGTTTGCTTGCACTGGCTCATAGTGCCTGCTTAGTGCACAGGCACCCTAACTATGTCATGTTCACATGACCATGTTGATAGCAGCTAGACAATTTGCAGTTTTGCGCGTGTGTTTGTGTATGTTTAGTGTTTGTGTGTTCGTTTAGTGTCTGTCTGTCCACTCTCTAATATATCCGCTGGGATCGAGAGAACTGCTGGGCCAATTGGGATAAATTTGGTGTGAGTCAGAAATGGTTTTTAAAGAATTATAAATTGCAGAAAATTTTTTTAACTGTCTTCGAATTTCACATTCCTAATTAGTTCTTATATTTGTTTGAGTGGTACACTTACCAACTCAGTCACTCCAAATATCCTAAATGAGGTCAGTAAATCTTAGAAACACAAACTTTATACAACAGCAAAAGTAGAAATATACATAATCAGCTAGCGGGATTCCATCCTTGGGTGGCTTCTAATTTCTATTAAGGGTGTGCAATATATGACTTGATTGCACCATGTACACGAGCAAGCACATACATGTACATGAGCAAGCACACACATGTACATGAGCAAGCACACACATGTACATGAGCAAGCACACACATGTACATGAGCAAGCACACACGTGCAAACACTTTGAAAAAGGTCAAACACTTGTAGAGCTGCATCCAGTGGATTCCTAGAGGCAGAGCTCATGCCGGAGAATGTCTTTATTACCTGATATATTGGACACTGGGTTTGAGGGTGAGACAATAAGAAACCCACAGGAAGGAAGAAAAAAGAAAAGGAGAAAGAAAACCCAATGAGAAAGACACCCAATGAGAATTAACCACTCAGGAAATGTGGTCACCAGACATCACATGAATGATGATTATTACGACCTCAGTACAAATATCAGCTGTTCATAAATTAGTGAAAGGAAATGAACAAAATTATCATTCAAAATCAACAAAACAAATATATGCTGCTTTTGGTAATCTAGGAATTAGGAAATGTAGAGACAAGCTTATAACCTGTTGATGCACAAGCAAGAGTCCAGACTACTTAGTGCTGCTGTTCCTGAGTGACTACATGGTATGAATGCCTCACCAATTTTACATTGAGTTTAGCAGTCTCATTTGCCAGGCATTTTACCTGAACGATCCAGGGGAGACTAGGTTTAGTGGAGGGTCTAGGAAACAGTTTTCACGCACATACTCAGGATTTGGAACGAAATCAAAATGGCGTCTATGATGGTGAGTGTCATTGGTCCATCCTGATATATCTTCTCTATTTTGTAAGTTAATGAAGAAAACCAATGGGTCATGAACGTATACCAGTTGAAACTCTGTTGGATCATGATATTAGTGCAAGTGATAATGTTTCAAAAATGAACACATTCACTCTATATTCAAGTTTTGACCCCTTGAGTGTGGGAGGGCTATATTTGAAGAATATTTCTTGAAATAGAGCCATATAGCCTTAGCCAACCCTGGCTCTAGCCCTAGAAAGGTCTGCTCATAAGGAAGATGTCAATGGGGAATTAGGAGGAATTCTATTTTTTTTTTATTTATTTTTTTTATTCCAACTCCTTTTGGGGGAGCTACCTGGAATAGAAATTTGACACACACCTTTCTAGGGCTAGATCCAGGGTTGGCTATGGCTCTATGGCTCTATTTCATGAAATATTCTTCAAATATAGCCCCTCCCACACTCTAATGGTCAAGACTTGAATATAGAGTGAATGTGTTCATTTTTGAGTTAATATTTTCTCTATATTTTACCTGTTCACCCATTTTCATTGGGACCACTCTAATACACTTGTACCCACTCTAATACACTTGTACCCACTCTAATACACTTGTACCCACTCTAATACACTTGTACCCACTCTAATACACTTGTACCCACTCTAATACACTTGTACCAACATTTACAGGCCTCTAGGGACTTATATGACTTGAACTTCACTAGAGAACAGGCCTCTAGGGACTTATATGCCTTGAGCTTCACTATAGAGAACAGCCCCCACTTTCTACTAAGGATTGAATAGAATTGACTTTATCTTTTCAGAAAGGGTTGCACAGAAGGTCAACAGATTAACCTATGAGATGTGATTCCCAATATTTATATTCTAAGTCAGGCCACCTTCAATACCATCCAACAAAAACACTGCAATTGGGAAGGAGGGGGTGCTTCTTAGGGGCAGCAGCTATTTAACGCTCTAATGACAAACAACAACAGCAATAACAACAACAGCAATAACAACAACAGCAATAACAACAACAGCAATAACAACAACAGCAATAACAACAACAGCAATAACAACAATAAATGAGGCTAATCAAATAACTACTCAAACCAGCAACAAAAAAAGTGACACTTGGGAATAACCAAGAAAGCCAGCTCTAATAATTTTTTTTAACCTCACCTGCGTGACCTTCTCCGACACTCTCTGAAGTGAAAAGAAACGTATCAGAATTTCCATTCATAGTTACACGCTCCAAAACAGGATTCACTGCGATAGTTCAGGTGGAGAGAAAAAATTAATGAAATTCTTGATGCCACGTGACATCTTCGGCACTATACGCATGCGCAGTAAGTTTTCCCCCTTCTGGTTTTACAATAGGTCATTGATCAACGACCACTCTAATTTTATCAGATTATCTTCTTTCAGTTCACCAAACCAGACATCACCAGTTTATTAGTAGAGTCAAACTTAAAGACTCCATTATTTTGGTTTCTTTAAAAAGAAATTTTTTATAGTTTAAGTGTATTATTGTTCAAGACCTCATCACACTTTATCCTATGTTATCCTAGCTTAGCCAAAACCTTTAACTAACTGCTACACTGGTAATTTTCAACTTAGCGTCAGGAAAGGGTCTGGCTTGGCAAGACTAATCAATTGTTGACACGTCACAATGCAAACAATGATTAAACTTTTAATAATAAAAACAAACATTTTTAATATAAATAAAATTTTTTAAAAAAAATAATAATAACTAGGACCACACCCATTTTTAAACCCATCCTTCGGTTTCATCCCATCAACTCCAGTCAGTTTGGTCCTGATATCTTTCCCCAAAAGTACAGAAACAAGAAAGATTATAAGCAATCCAATAAATCTTGAAACAAGGCACAAACACTCAATTATAAAGTGCCTAATTCTACATTCCAAAATTACTGCTTATAAATAATATACTTAATCTAACAATTTTATTTATAAATATTAATCTGATGAGTAAATTACAGAAGAAATTTTCATCTGCTATATTGAAAAAGAAATCCCACCCCACCCCCTTTAAAATGGAGGAAGGGATCTTGGAAAAAAAAATTTTTTTTTCCTGTCCTAGACCATACATTGGGCCTAATTATAAAGGGCTCAAATTTCAGGGTTTGATGGGGGTCACCCTGGGGACATAACTTATGGTGTCTGTTAGTATAATCAGCTAATAGGAATTTTTAAAATGAAGAGTTCTCTTCTTTTTCCCCCCTTTTTTTCTTCTTTTACGTTTCATCTTGTGTGATAACTGGAAATGCTAGAAATCCTATGGGTGTGGTCATGGGGATAACTAGGACTACACCCATTTTTAAACCCATCCTTCGTTTTCATCCCATCAATACCAATATCTCGGTCAGTTTGGTCCTGATATCTTTCCTTGTTGGGATACTACCATGTTGGCAATTTTACACTCTGTGGGTGTAGTTAAAGGGGTGAGATTACTAGTACTTCACCTAATTTTGAACTCAACCTTCATTTTTCATTCCACAAACAACTCTGACTCTTCTAGTCCTGACATCTTTCTTCATTTCCACGCTTCTGCATTCACAAATTTCTGCTCACAAAGACAAGCATGCAGACACTGAAAACAAGACAAGCTGTGTTGTAGCAGCTAGTAACTCAAGTCATTTGACAATGAAATTCCACGAGCTGCATTGTATATTCATATTTTATGGTATTGAGTAGTATTAACAATTACTAGGACATCACATAGGATTCCATTTGATATTTCATTTGTGCATTATAGATGGAAATGCCAGAAATGCTATGGGTGGGGAATACAAAAAAAAAAAAACACACTCATTTTAGAACTTATTTTCATTCCACAAAAACCTTCATCAAACTTGGTCATTACATCTTTCATCACTCTGTTGCTGTAATGCTCACAAGTCTTAAAGCTACTGGTGCGGATTACTAGGACCACACACATCTTCAGATATCAGACATCTTTTGTTTTCATCTCACTAACACCTCTTAAGTTTGGTCCTCATATCTTTCATCCTGGTAATGCTATCACATTCACAAATTAGCTAAAATCTATGGCTGTGGTCAATGGCAGACAAAAAAGAAAGGCCACACCCATTTTGTCTTCTTCCTTCATTTTTATCACAAAATCAAATCCGTTAAGTTTGGTGTTATCTTTCATCGTTGGGATGCGTAACAAATTGGCAGTAGACAGACAAGCACATAGCCATCTGAAAACAATACAAGCTACAAGTACTCATTAACAAAGTACACTCAGTTTACTAAAATCAGTGTAAATGTCAAAATCTCTGTCAAATCAATTTGGTAGTACTGGGGCATATAGAAGTTAGAATTAAACATGGCATCCATGACAGAGGATATCATAGTTCCATCGTGATCTACCTTCATAAGTGAGTGCAATAATGAAGAAAACCGATGAGTCTTGGACATAGCCAGTTGTAACTGGTATTAACACAGATAGCTACTGATGCTAACAAATTGTCAGTAGTCTGGCTCATAAGGAAGATCCAAGTGAAGGAGATTTCCTCGTATTCTTTTCTAAAGGGTTGGTCAATCCTAAATTAAAAATGCTAGCACACTTTCTAATAAGGTAATACTTAAAAAGAAATTAAAAAAAAAAATTGATAAATAAAAAAATAAAAATTTTATTATTTTATTTTTTGTTTATTTTATTGCTTAATTTTTTAATAGCCTAGAATACCATGTTGATATCAGCATGGCATTATGAATTCGATTATCAAAGATCACGAGAAAATTATAAGGTTTTCAACTTGGTGATCTCAGCCCCCTCCCCCCAACACATGCGTGCACACCCACCCACTTCTCTCTCTTTCTCTCTAGATGTTCTGCATATTGTGCTTTGTATTGAAGTTGGGGCAGTGTTACATATAGTGGATGAACAAATATTAAATTAAAAAATAAAACAATATGAAAACTTGACCAAAAGTAGAACAGGATATGCAACAAGCAAGAGATTAAGCACAGCAGTGAAGAGATACAAGGCAGCACCTTGTAGGAAAGCGTGTGGTTTGATTTAGTCATGTGGCTAAAATTCCTGATTTAAAATGTCCATCATATTTTAGTCTTCATCAGATACACTCCATACAATATTTGCATCAACCTTGGATATTCTTTTCCATGTTTGTGTGTGCGTGTGTGCTCCATGGACAGCCAACAGTTGAATGGATATGGGTGTGATTAAGGGGTGGGAATACTAAAAACACACCCATTTTTGTAAATACAATTTGAATCTGGTAGGGAAATGGGTTGGGTCATACTTGGCCACACCTTTTCCTTTGGGCATGTCATTATATCCTGGGCAACACCGGGTATATGCTACTAGTATATATATATATATATATATAATAAATACAAATTTTGTTTATCCAAATTCACTGATGATCCAAATAAGAAACATGAACCCTCTAATGCAGAGTAATATCACCAGTGCTATTCTGGTGTTGTGGTGAGGCTGTGGCGTATGTCCTTTATGTGGGAAGGGTTCACCAGGCAACAGCCACCTATGATCTTGGCACCTTGAGCCCTCCATCGTCTGACAACCTTCGCAGGAAAGATTTTCTCCTGATTCAAGTCTCCTCTCATCCACCTGTGAGTGGGCGTGTGTGTGTGTGTGTGTGTGTGTGTGTGTGTGTGTGTGTGTGTGTGTGTGCGTGTGTGTATGTGTGTGTGTGGGCGTGTGTGGGTGGGTGTGTGTGTGTGTGTGGGTGGGTGCGTGGGTGGGTGTGTGGGTGGGTGTGTGTGGGTGGGTGGGTGTGTGTGGGTGGGGTGGGTGCGGTGTGTGTGTGTGCGTGCGTGTGCGCGCGTGTGTGGGTGGGTGGGTGTGTGCGTGTGGGTGTGTGTGCGTGCGTGCGGTGTGTGTGTGTGTGGGTGTGTGTGTGTGTGTGCGTGTGCGTGTGTGCGTGTGGGTGGGTGTGTGGATGTGTGTGCGGTGTGCGTGCGTGTGTGTGCGGTGTGTGGGCGCGTGTGTGTGTGTGTGGGTGGGTGTGTGTGTGGTGTGTGGGTGGGTGGGTGTGCGCGCGTGTTTGTGTGTGCGTGCGTGTGTGGGTGCGGGCAGGTGTGCGCGCGTGTGGTGTGTGTGTGCGCGTGTGTGGTGTGGGTGCGTGGGTGTGTGTGTGGGGGTGTGTGTGTGTGTGTGCGTGTGTGGTTGTGTGTGTGTGGTGTGTGTGTGTGTGTGTGGGTGTGTGTGTGGTGTGTGTGGGTGTGTGTGGGTGGGTGTGGTGTGTGGTGTGTGTGTGTGTGTGTGGGTGCGTGTGTGGGTGGGTGTGCGTGCGTGTGTGGTGTGTGCGTGCGTGGTGTGTGTGTGTGCATGTGTGTGCGGCGTGTGTGGTGTGTGCGTGTGTGGTGTGTGCGTGTGGGTGTGTGTGGTGTGTGCGTGTGTGTGGTGTGCGCGCGCGTGGTGTGTGTGTGTGTGTGTGGTGTGTGTGTGGTGTGTGTGTGTGTGTGTGTATCATTTTATTGCACTTACCACAAATAATATATATGCACTTTGGCACTGAAGTTTAGTACACAGCATGAAAACTACACACTAATAGATATTGGTTAGTCCCCTAACATAACATTGAACCTTTATCAAGTATCTCAGCAACTATGAACTATTCATACGAGTTAGACGTGTTGTCCCAGTAGTCTTTCCCATTAGGATAAACCACAAATGGCTTTTCTGTCACCCCAGCTGCACTCTCCAGTAGTGGCTAATAGAAAAAAAGTTTTTAAAAACCAACACACACATAATCAACAAAAAAAACATAAAAGACAAACAAAAAAAAAAAACCCAATGAAAAGCAACTGAGATAGAAGTACATTCGAAAAAAGAAGAGAGATTAGGGGACAGGTCTTAGTGTTAAAACTCTGGATCTTTGTCATTGGCTGCCTCAATATCTGGTATTAAAGTGTAATAGATTTAGTAGGCACTAAGTCTAAGGTAGACAGTGTTGTTGCATTGAGCAGCATACAAACACTCCAGGACAAAGTCTGACATAGTGGTGGTGTAGAGTCTCTGCACTCAACTGTTACGAAGCGTGGCTGCGTACAGTTGATCCCCACAGCCACCACCTGAGGGGAGTGGCACACACGCCGCACCGCCTCGGAGAAACTCTCCCCATGACACGTGTGCTGTCCATCCTGAAGGAAAGGATGTTGCAATGAAGCATTAAGAAGTATAGCTACGGCATGACTATGACAGAGCAGATAGATATTAGGGAGCAACATTCCCACAATTGTGTGTAGGGGAGAGGTCAACCAGGGGGTACGACATTCTCGTGGGGGGTGGGGGAGGTGGAGTTAGAATCATCTAGCAAACACAGTAGGTGGATCAAAACAAAAGGAGGTCTGATTAAATTGAGGGTCTGATTGACTCCAGATTCCGGACAATTGTACCTGTACATGTTGTATGACTGAGTTTGTACTTTGCATGAGAAGGAAATCCAAGCCCTGGCTGCCTGAAACTCTGCCAGAAGCTCCACCAGCACTTCTGCCTCCACCTAACGTGACACACATGATGTGCATGTGGAACCATCAACAACAAACAAACACGCAGGCATAATTGGACAAGAACAACATGTACTAATCATTATATGAAGAGTGGGTTGATGACAGTTACATTGGCATGTCCACTTGCACAGACGTGGATCAACTGATAACAGCAACCTCATTCAAATTCAAAATAACTTAGTAATAAACTTCTACCACAAATTGAACACATGTAGAATAAACATGATACGTCGTTGTCCTGCACACCGCAACTAATGTTAGTCACCAGAGACCGATACAGGATTTTTCGGCGGCGGGGGGGGGGGGGGATTGAGTGCATGGGCGTCTCATGGAACAACATAAATTATGTCTATGCTTTCAAAGCCCTGATTTCAATGCTGGTAAGACCTATTTTTTGTTTCCTTTTTTTCCTCTTCTTTTTCATAATTTCTTTTCTTTTCTCCCATTTTTACATAGCGTGTTAGTTGAACGTTTGTTTTCATTGTGTGTGTGCACGCCTGTATGCGTGTGTGTCATATGCGTGTGTGTGCGTGTAGGACAAAATGTTTGTGATTTTGTCTGTCTACTCTACAGAGCAGACAATGTGAATTCCTATTGAAAGGCCAAAGTTTAGTGATTGTAATTTAGAGGAAATTTTAGGTGTTTAAGAACAGAATCAGAGTATAGAGTTTTGAGCATCAACTTTGAACACCAATTTAATAACTATCACAACATGCTGATATATTAGCATGAAGGCATAATAAACCATGATAATTGAGGCAAATCTCTCTCCGGGGGGAATCCCAGTGTGCCCCCCCCCCCCCCCCCCCCCCCGTATTAATCCCAATTCATGATAGACATGCATTTCTTAACATGTGTGCACCCAATTCCATTGACTCATAAGGCAGCTCTTACTTCTCTCCTGATTATTATTATTTCTATTTAAGTTGCTATGATGTAATATCTCGGTGATTTTATACTCTTGTGTAATGATATAGAACCTTGGACAGATTTTGCATGGTTGCCACTTGTGATGCTACCTATGATGGTGATGTGACATTGCGCTGGTCGTGGAAAGAGAAACTGGTTGTCACGGTGAGGCCACCCATATGGGGGGGGGGGGGGGGGGGGAAAGCTTCTTTCACATTTATTTCATCCCACATGACAACTTCAAATTACTGTTGGTAATATTTAATTGTTGAGTTGTCACCAAATAAATCCACCACAATTCTATACCAAACTTGATACTAACACTGGACATGTAGTGGATGGACATGATACAACATTGCACTGAGCACAACTGATACATGCACCCCATCAATCAGAGTATGTCAACAGAATCTCCTCAGCATTGCAGCCACATTTAGTTATTGTTGTTTCCTGCTCCCCTTCTTCTTCATTGAACATGCTATCCACCTAACCACTGAAACTAATTTACAACAAAATACAACTCTATTATATTTGATTACCTGTTGTTTGTTGTTGTTTTTTTGGGGGGAGTGGGAGGGGGGGAACATGGAAGCAAGAGTGCAGACCACATTATTGATGATTCTTTACCAATTGTATTCCCTGTGCCGACCCTTATCGTTTTTGTACAAGAATAATTAGTGCCTTACTCCTCTAAAATACTTCCAACAAACATTGCCCAGATATTATAATTGCCTACAACGATATAATTAAAAGGTATTTTAAACAAACAAAAATAGTTTGAGAAACATAGATTGTCCCAAATTCAGCCACTCTTAAAAATTATGACTTACACATCTAATCAATCACACACTCCTCACACAACGATATTGAACAAATGTAAAGTAAACAGCTGAGGTCAGGTTTCAACAACTCTTTGTCAGAGCAGTTGAACAGAGTCTAACATGTGGTGTATTGTACAGCTGGCCAGGAGGACCAGGCAGCACACATGCACTGGGCTCTGCAGGTTTGATAATAAACTCTTTATAGCAACTAGGCCACATACCACACTAGGAATTGTTTCACAGGCTAAAAGGTCAACCCCTTCCTCCAACAGTGCCGACATTCTTGGACGGTGCCACGCCTTCATCTCCTCTCGGCTCACATGATCCACATATGCACCACTATATTCTGAATGGTCATGTAGACATGCCCCATAAGGACCCACCGATCCAGCAATCATGGGAAGGACCACAGAACTCTCAGAATTGGTTGCCTTCATATACTTGGAGCGTGCTCTGTTGGCAATGGCAACACTCTCCTTGATCACACCCACAGCCTGGTCCATGTCAAAGTGCAGCTGCTCACAGAGCAGAGGAAGGCTAGTCTGGAAGAGAGGGAGGACAAAGTAGAGGAGAAAAATAAAATAGCCAGATATGTAAACATGTGTATGTGCATGTCGTTGCATACACTTGCATACACTACTGTGTTACATGTGAATCGACAAAGGAGGTCACAATTGCATAGGATATGACTACAGTTTGTTCAATATTAAGTATTAGTTAAAACGTAGTGTTTTATACCAGGAAAAATAATTGCTTAGAACACTTATGATGAGGTTTAAAGTGGGGCACAATTCACAACTTTTTGGTTTCTATACAATGAAAAGGCCATAGTTGTGACCACAACGTTTTTATATAATAAAACTACTTAGTTGTAATCACTTAATTGTAACAACAAACATTGGTGTTTCCATACAGTAAACAATTCGTAAAAAAGCCATCCTTGAGAAAAATAGCAAACTGTATCTCCCCTCCCCCCCCCCCCCCCAATCCAAGTGTTCCTAGACCTGTGTGGCACAGGCAACAACAAAACACCTACAGGCTATAAGATAGGTGACTCCTTACCAATTTAAGTAAGATGTGCACTGGATGAAATCAGTAGGTGTGTAAGAAGCTACATACTCAAGTTACTAAGTATAAAAGGAACTACTTGCGTAAATTTATAACACAAACTAGCAAAAAAAAACCAAAAAACAAAAAAAAAAAAACCCCCAGCAAAACAGCAACAGTGCCATGCTCTGTGTCGTCACTACACATGAAACAAGATTCAACCTTTGGATGAGGGAATGTAGCAACCTTAACTGGTGGATCCACATCCATTGAACCACTGACCTATTCACTGCTATACATTGAGCCAGTAGGTAATTGTGGTCAAGTATATTTTCAAAGACAATTGATTACAACATCCGTCACACATGTTACTTCACTGAAGATTACATATGCTGTTTCATATAAGCAAGCATATCAGTAAACTGTCCAGCAGAGTGACACACGAGAAAAAAAATAATAACAACAAAATATTGACAATGGAGTTCTCAATCAATGCAGAGGAGAAAAACAAGTGGATAGCATATCTGTTTGCAATGATCTCTTCATCTTGCAGAGTTAACACTATAATATCTCCATAGGATAGTCAATATCTAGTTCAACGCATTTATACATCATGTATTTCCAGATATTTCTTTCCTATTCTGTTTGAGGACTCATGTAGTGTCACCTGTGTGAACTATTTGCATGGTCCTAGCCCGGCCATTTGTATTGGTAGTGCAGCATCAGACCCTTTACTGATTTTAACTTTTACTAATTCGACCCCATACATACTCGATTTGGCCATAGATAAAGAGTAGTGTTGTTACACATGGCTTCAAATTTGTCATAGGTCTGGCTCATGGAATAGAATGATCAAGGATGTAGAAGGTATTTTGATAGACCAGATCAAATGAATGTCAAAAAAAGTTGTTAAATCGATTTGATATACCAAATGAAATTTTAGAATAACAAGCTGAAAACCTGCCCTATGGGCGGATTTTAAGTCGGCCACCTGCAATAACAAACATGTTTAGTTTGCTTTAGGTAACATGTAAGGATTATTGACACTGGATTATGTTCTGCAATAGGTTGCTGTGATAGGTTGTGTTCTGTGATAAGTTGTGTTCTGTGATATGTTGTTTTCTTTATCACCAAACCACACCCATTGACAAAAACACACCAATAGTGACCCAATCCGAACGAAACATTTGTGAGGATGTACAGTGATATGCCCTAATCAATCTCTGAAAATTTTGTGAAGATCTGTCCAGCGGTTTGGGAGGAATTTGAGTACGCACATACAGACAGACAGACAAATGAATTGTAAATTATAGTAAAATTAATGAAATACAATAAAAAAAAATATATATATATATATAAATACATAAAATAAAAAGCAGACCTAGCCCAAATAACCCCTGCCAGAGCCTCTTCAATACATATATTATATTATATTATATCATTTCAAGGTGCGTCTGCATGTCAAAGTTATAGGCCTGTAGCTCTATTCTCTTTTCTGGCAAAAATTACTTCTTTTTTTTTTACAAAAAGGGGTGTGGCCATATAGATATGCTTATGATGTTCCCCTAGTGACACTGATTGTAAATATATATGGGTTTGTGGATCTAGCTCCACTCTTTTTTGTCAAAAGTACTATTTTTGGCTTTAAAAAATGTACAGAAATGGGTGTGGCCATATGAACATACTTGTAACATTCCCCTGGTGACACTGATTCCAAATATATATTGGTTCGTGGGTCTAACTTCAACTGTTCAAGCGTCAATCGCAGACACACAGACTGACAAACAGACCGACTATTTGCACTTTATAGTATAGATGCACATTTGTGCATGAGCAGGAGTTTTAACCCTAATAATAACAAGTCCCTAATGTGTATACTTAGTATACTTGACATGCACGTCATATATCCAGCATATACACAGTGAGCGGGGCAATGCTTGATACATTTCAAGTTCTTAAAATTTTTATTTAAATATCAGATGGGTAGTTCTTAAGAACCAAAACATGCTATACACAGGTATATCTTCCATTATAACTGGTATATACATGCAGCCAGTTACTATATCTAAATCCTTATAGACTCACCAAGGCTGAACCAGTGCTGGTGGACTATAGTATATCACTCAAGCTAGGTGAAGCTACCCTTGACAGTTCTCTCATATAGCTGGCTAAGGCTAACTTTACCCAGTGTGTTATGATAATAACTGTGGATGACATTCCCAAGAATCTGGGGGATAGTACAAACAAGTTAGCTAATGACAGTCCATCAGACCTTTTTTTAATTTTAAAAATTTTTTTAAATTTTTTAATTTATTTATTTATTTATTTTTTTTTTATAGCAGCAACAGTAAGTAAAGGGTCTTGCTATGCCTAGACTAAATGAACAGCTGGATGAATTGCATGCACTGCTCTCATTCAAATTAATCAATGTAGGGACCTGATAGGAGGATGTGATTATGATATCTGCTCCACTCCACAGAAATGAGAGGTGAATATCTTCTAGAAATTGAGGGTTGCTATGCACCAGCCTGGCGCTCCACAATGGGTCCTCCTACATATGGTTGAAATGTTGCAATGTATAATTTTTCCCCCTAGTTTAATGCAGGGTGAATCCTTACTTTAATTTTTGGGTAGACCTTCTCGATTTCAGTGCCAAGACCTCCATCCAGGATGAAACAATCTCTAGCACTGAAGTCCATGATGATATTGTTTTCTTCACAAGGCGATGACCCTTACCGTTGTACCCATAGCAACATTAGTTGGTAAGGGTATTTAATACCCACTCACACTGTCAATCACAAGTCCCATCCCCCCTCCCTCTTTTTTTCTTTCGGATTGCGATTCTCAGTATCAGATGGAAAAGGTAAAGAAAAAATAATGGCGGAAAGAGATGAGAGGGGGAAGAGAACAGAATATTATATCTATATTTCCTGAATTAAACATGTGGCTACACAGAGATGTCCAATCTGTAGCTATCTACTTATAAATAGGAGTTTGGCATGTGTGTGTGTGTTTTCACAGCCCAACAATTGAACTGATCAGGCTGAAATTTTGTATGTGGTCTCCAAGTACCCATGGAGAGTTATTAACAAATGGGTGTGGCTTTATCAGCTTTGAGCAGCCAAAACCTTATTAAAGGACCAAATTTGGCATGCAGGCTCCGAATAAGGGACGAGCATTAATTATTAACTACATGTGAGTGTAGTTTTATCATGGCCACACCCACAAAAGTTAGTTAGGCTGCCAAAAGCTTATTAAAGGACCAATGAATCAGGCTGAAGTTTGATATATGTTCTTGAAGTAACCTGGTGAGCACTATTAACCAGATGTAGGTGAGGTTTTCTCATTGCCACACTCATAGGAAGTTGTTTTGGCTGCCAAAAGCTAATTAAATGACCAATCAGCTGATACTTGGCATGTGGTCTCCAAGTACTCAGGTGAGCATCGTTAACTATATGTGGATGTGACAATTAGTATGGTTTTGTCATGGCCATACCCACACAAGTTGTTTTCACTGAACCAGAACCAATCACACTGAAGCTTGGTGTGTGATCCCCATGTGACCACAGGAGTATTAATAAATTCCTGTGTCTGTGCTAGGCACTCCCATAAATATATATTTTCCTGTCACATGCTGGACCAAAAACTGAAATTTGGCATGTGGATTTCATGTGACCATGAATGTTACTATCCTCCTGTGTTTGTGGCTATGGGTGTGGTTTGGCCAACAAATATCAGTGTGAAAGCATGAATGCCAATACCATGACACTATTTATTCAAGCTCCTACCAGCAATTCTGGCTTTAGTTACTTTACCACTTTCATACTTCGCTGAATACCAATATCATGCAGCAAAGCTCCAACAGGCCCACTGGTCCAACTATTGGTCCCTTTTTTTATATTAAAGTTGTGTAACTTTAGACAATTCTTATTTCCCTCCTTCCCTTCTAAAAATATTTTGAAATTAGAGTTCTCAGACTCATTTGGCAGTGTCCTGTTTTGCTTTGTTTTTATTGTTCTTTTTGGCATTGGAAGGTACTTGCAATCACCTATCACCTGATCCCTCCACGATCTTGATATTTTAGGTATGAAGCTTTCACAAAAGAAACTCTGAATTTTACTCACTATCTAATCACTATATGCTACCTTTTTTTTTTGTTGATCTTGTTGTTCTTCTAAGGAAACTTCTTCAGAAATGTAGTTATGTTATATTACACACATATTACACCATTCATAATATTTTATTTTCTCTTTTCTTTTTTTCCAATGGAAATTCAGTGGATTTGGAAGTCAACATTTAAATCATTATTTAGTCAAAACATTTAATCATATGTGACTGGGTTTTTTGCTTGAAATTTCCAGTATTGTTAAATATTTTCTTTATATACAACAGGCCGTTATAAAATGAGCACACTTTATGATGGGCAGGCATAACAAAGGTGGCAATACAATAATTTACATGCACCATGACAACAGATTCTTCCATTTTTTTCCTTCCCTTCCTGTAGTTAAAACTGTATAGTTTGCTATTTTGTATAGGGGACATAGTGGGGTTCATGGGTCTAAAGTAAATATCATGAATACTCCTCTTGTAATTAAGTGTCCTTTGAACTCACTTGTGTTCGTCTTTCTTTGCTGCTATATATGGAGGGGGGGAGGTTTTAGGGCATTGCCCATTTCTAAAGTAAATCTATGTACAGTAGAGCTAAAAAAATATATATTCCTCTTACAAAGTAAGTGGTCTTGCCCAAGAAAAATAGTGTGAGTACGTTTGTCTCTGTTTCTGTCTGTTTGTCTATCTGTCTGTCTATCTATCTATCTGTATGTGTGGACTCTAGCGCTATTATCAGTACTACTATATACATATGTATATATATATATATATAATATGTTTGTACAACTTTTCCCCACAATTTTGAGAGAAGCCCCACTAAACTTTATGGACTTTAATTTGGGCCTGAAACTTTGGTCAAAACACCTTTTTTTTTTAATTGACCCCTATGGCCTATTATATCCCTAGCCCCCCTCTTGGGGTAAGTACTCATTCCATAGTTCTGGTATGCTTGTTTTAAAAGAATATAAATGGGCCCTCCATTGCCTGTTATAGCTCTAGACCCACTATGGGGTAGAAAAAGGAATGCATGTATCATTATTTCTGACTGAAAAAAGGTTTGGAGGTATTATGTAGTGTATTCCAAGTAAATAGTAAACTATATAATATATTGTTATGTTGTTGTTTTTTGCTTTGGGGGAGAAGGGAGGGGGAGTAGTGAGAGGGTGCTCTACCCCTCACACCCCCAGTTGTTGTTTTTGTTTTTTTTTCTAAGGGAGGAGGGGGGGGGGGGGAATATTTTAGGAGAAATCCCACCAAACTGGACGGGACCAGGCCAGAGGGCACAATTTTTGTCCTCCCAGTGATTCCCCCCTCTCCATTTTTTATTCCACCAAAACAATTTTCCTTGCTTAGGGTGGGAGGGGGGGGGGGGGGGTAAGAGTTGAGAGGAGCCTCAAAATTTGACCACAACAGGATGTCAATTAGGGAGGGTGTTGTGGTAAATATTGAATTTTTTTTTTCAGAAATAAGTTCCTTCATCACTTCAAAACCATAATAAATTCTTTTGAATTTTTTCAATACCATTTTTCATGACAAAAATAGGTATTGTTTTACTGCAATTTACATCCTGCAAAAATTGATAACTTGTTGTTGTGGCAGAATTTTGGTTATACCAAGCATGATGTCATAGTAGAATTCTGTTATGGCAATGCCCTGCATGGATAGTGCATTTTCTGCTAGTTCTGATGCAAGTTTTGGTGCCCTCAGCCTATCCCTCTCATTTTCCTCAATTGAGGAACATGCCAAATTCAGGAAAGTGGAGGGAGATGGGGCAGGGGCAGTATCCTTTGGGGTCAACTGGTTACTTATTCAGATTTAGCAGGGCCTTGGCTTTGGCACAGCTCCATATTTTTAGCAGTTCTGATGTCTTCATGCACACTGAGCAGAATCACACCGGCCTGTCAGTGGCCTTCAATCCTTGGTGCAAGACGAATTCTGGGTTGATGTTATTTGATCGAGGCACTTTGCCTTATAGTTGTAGTGATTTCCTTCAATGAAAACTCACAAGAGAGGTTGCTAACTACTCTCATTGCCCTGGTGAGGTCTTTGACTCCAGCGTTATCTTCTGCATGGAAGCCTTTTCCGCAATGATCTGTGCTGTGGTGTAGCTTGCAGAGATGAGGTAGGTGGATGGATTAGACGCCCATCTGGTCAGTTTATTGATGGTCTGCCATGCTCATCAGCAGGAGTGATTGAAGTCAATGAACTCCACTATCTCGGTCCATCATTCTATGCACTGGTGTTCAGTCATGACAAGAGGTTGGTGGCAGCTGAGATGTCTCTGAATTGGTGTGGGGACTTTTTTTTTTGGTCTTAATGTAGGAGTGAGTGGCACACTTAGTCCCTCACTGGGTGCGGGTTTTTGGAAATCTCATGGGCCATGCTTCATGGTGGATGTCAAACTTTCCAGGCATGGTAACCTCAATGTTGAGGTGTAAAATTGTGAATTTATGACTTTTGACAGACTGAGAGAATGAGATATGCATCATAATATTTAGTGTAGAAATGGGGCAATGCCTCCAACATCCCACTCCTCCCCCTATGTGTATGTCTGTATATATATTCGCTCTCTAGATGATAGGAACAACTCCCCTTTACAACTTGTATCATCATAGCCAACAAATAGGCACCGCATGTATAAGAAATGCATACAGAACTGAGCATGCATGGTAAGGGATGTAAGTTAAATAAGTCACTGCCTAAATCGTTATTATCCTCTGTCTCCCCCCCCCCCCCCCCAAGTCTTCAATATATCCCTTTCGGGAGTGTGTTCAAGGCTGATTAAATAAATCAGTTCATGTCGTAGTCCCCAGAAGTCTGCCAGGGTGGAGGTTTTCTCATGCACCTGGAGCATCTAGGTGGAGTAGACATGTACCTGATAGGAGTAGACATGGACCTGATAGGAGTTGTTTCCTTAACCTGGTTAGAGGTTGAGGATGGGAGGGTACGAAGGCCAGAAGGTCCAGTAGGTGTCTCCTTTGGTGGGAGATCAAGAGTCACCTTGAGAGGCAAGGTGTGGGTTGGTGGGGTGGCTTCAGGAGATGGGGTGCGATTGGTAGGAGTGGTTCTATTCATGGTCAGTAATGGTGGTTGGGAAGCAGTGGCCACATCAGGCCCTAGGTGTTGGGGCTGAGAAGCCAAGTCATTGCTTATGGTCAATCTGGGTTCCCGTGCTTGGACTGGGGTGATTTCCTTAAGAATCTGCGGTTCCTGAGTGTGGCTCTGCCAGATCCATCCATTCTGACCAAGTACTGATTGAACTGGTGAAGTTCAATGGCCAAACCAGTCCAGTCTGGTTCTGTATCCAGACATGATCACCAACTCTGAGTGGTGGTAGCTGGTGGGTGTGTTCTGTCCATCTCTCCATGTCCCTCATGTGGTGATTACGCACCAGGTTTCATGTGGGTGATATTTTCTGGGTAAGATGGGAATGAGGTCTTTGATGAGTCATTCTAAGATGTGCATCGCTGGTGATAACTTTGTGTCTTGATCAGGGGTGTTGTGGTGCTGGAGGATGGTTTGCTGGAATTTATCAACATTTAGGTCACCATAGGGTCCTGTATTGCTGGTGATGTTCTCTTCATGGATTTAACCTCCATTTCTGCTCTGCAGTTGCTGTGTGGGAAGGCTACTGAGCTCAGGTGGTGGTGTATACCCCATTGGATGAGGAAAGCACATGTAACCGAGGCAACAAACTCTGGTCCTCCATCAAATGAGAGTTCACCAGGGATTCCATAAGTTGTGAAGCATCTCCTCAGGCAATTAATGAGGCCTTTGGCCCCCTTTTGTATCATTTTAATTATAACAAGGTAGCTATAGCCTCCATAGTGGAAATAATCTGCACGATACATTGGAAGGGATATAAAGCTGGTGTGGAGGGTATGGGTGGGGATAGAGAATGGGAAGGGGCCAGGCGGTTGCAGTGGTTGCAGCGATGGAGTGTTGAAGTGATGTCCAGCATGATGCCGGGCCAGAACACGAAAGACCCAACCCTGCAATCATGGCAGAGGTGCTATGGTGGGTGGTGTGCAATGCTGTAAGGCAATTTTGTCACAGGGGTGGCGGGATGATGATGTGATCTTTGTACAGGATGACTCATCTATAGTTGAGGTGTTCTTGGAATGGATGGTATATTTTAAGAGCATCTGGCTTGTCTTGACCATGTTCTGGGATGCCATCCTTGATGGTAGAGGTGAGCAAGGTCATATTGGTGTCACTGGTAGTGACAATGCAAACCTTGTTCCAGTTGATTGCATATAAAGATTGTATAGAAGTAATAGCGTACATGTAAGTTATGAGTTTGATATCAGGTAGTGGCTGCTGTGATTGTGTGATGGCCGAGATATCATCCTGCAGATTCATTTTGAGTGGGTGGGTGTCTTCTGTGGGGTGTTGTGACATTGTGTCGGATGCTTTGTTATGTATGCCTGGAATGTACATCATTTGAACCTGTAGAGTAGTGTCTTCTCCTTTAGGTTCCTTAATCTGGAGCTGGTGATGTCCCCAAGTGATCTGTTGCCAAACAGTTTGATGAGTGGTTTATGGTCCACCGTGATGATCGAGCTGTCACATCCAAGGACAAAGTGCTTTGCCTTGTCGAGTGCATCAGCCACTGCTAATGTTTCACCCTCAATGGGGGCATAATGTTACTCTGCTGGGTGCGTAAACTGGCTCCCTACCAGGGTGGTCTTCCAGACTGTATTGCAGCATTGGGGACTAATTGTGGTGCATGCACAGTGATTTTGAAAGAGCCAGAAGCCAATGTCATTTTTCGACAAGTCGGTCGCGAAGCAGGTCTGTCTTGACTTATCAAAGATGCGAACACCTTCAGAGATTTCTTCTTCTATTACTCTTTTGAATTTTTCAAACAGTGTATTCAGATGATAATCCCAGTAGAAGGGTGAGCTCGGTTTCAGAAGTTCATGGAGAGATAACATTTTGCCGATCATGCTGAGGGTGTACGAAACCTGATTGACCAGCCTGAAGTGGAAAATTCCTCGATAGCCTGGGGGTATTTACTGCTTAGGCGAACACTGCTGAGGAACGGCCTGTTTGATGTGTCAATGATGTGTCAGTGATGTGTCAGTGATGTGTCAGTGACATAGGTGAGTTGACGGGTCTAAATAGTGTTGCCCGCCCTATCCTGTCCA
The DNA here is from genome assembly GCA_963969325.1 of Lycopodina hypogea. Classification (NCBI taxonomy): domain Eukaryota; kingdom Metazoa; phylum Porifera; class Demospongiae; order Poecilosclerida; family Cladorhizidae; genus Lycopodina; species Lycopodina hypogea. Next base: position 8,016,096 of record OZ017786.1, on the reverse strand, counting down.
GAGAATCTCAGTATAGTTGCCCCAAGAATGTTGATGTTGTGATCATTCGCTGCATACATCTCCATTCTGATTGGCATCAAGTTATGTCTGTGGAGGCCAAGTTTGCGAACCATGCTGATGCTCACCAGGCAGCTCTGACACCCATTTTCGGCCATAGCTTGTGTAAAATGTAACAGTCTATCAATTGGCATGAGAAGTGAGGCCAAATTGTGTATAGGCCTCAAACTTGACTCTCATATGTAGCTTAATATGTGGCTGGGGTCGGGATGGCTGTTTCATCCATGTATCAGTCAATTGGTTTACAGATGGAGGTCCAAAACGGCACCCTCCTCTCTACTATGTGTAGTGATAGTGCACAGGGAGTCGAAAATGTTATCCTCATGCTCCTTGCTCCTGGTGGTGGGTATGCTCCTGCATACCGGCTCAAAGTGGTGGTCACAACCACACTATTTACATTGCTGACCATACTCCAGGCACTCTTTCCTTCGCACCTGCATTGGCACACTGCATCCATGCCCTCTTTTTCCACAGTATGTGAAAGTTTCATCCCTGGCCCTGGTTGCTTGCTCCCTGCGGTGAGGTGCATTGCCCTCCTTGGCTGACTCCCTCTTGCTGGAGAGGTATGTGCTCTTTGAGAGTACATCTGCGCACTGGAGTGATGTGTGGCAGAGAGTTTTCCTGCTTCTTTGGCCTCCCAATCTTTATATAATTGCTCATTGCAACACTCTAATAGTTATATGGCTCAGTCAGCCCCAACCAATATTATGGCTCTGACATTGTCTTCCCAGCTGGATGTAAAGTACTGCGAGTCTTTGTTGGTGCCTGCAGAAAACAGATTTGGTTGTTTCACCTTTTTCACCCTTGCAGTGGTTGCACTTGCACCAGAATTGCTGTGCACACTGGCATGAACAGTGATTAGGGCAGTAGCAACTACTGGGTCAGTATGTGTGTTCACACATGTGTACTCAGCTCTGGGACAAACTCCATTGGCATCTTAAAGAAAGTAGAGGAGCTCTCCAAATAGAATATTCTTTCCTGGTTGTTGAGAGATTGTTAATGCAGTTCAGTTACAAGGTAGGTAGCCAAGTCAATCTTAGCTGACTTCTGTATGCATAGATGATAGGGACAACTCCCCTTTAAAACATGTATTATAGTAGCCAACAAATAGGAACTGCATGTATAAGGAATGCATAAAGAACTGAGCATTCGTGGTAAGGGATGTAAGTTAAATAAGTCACTGCCTAAATTGTTATTATCCCAACTACCTTCTCCCAGATACTTAGCCATACCATTCTAATATTTTGTATGCATGCTGGAAGATGTACCATAATGCATTTCTATTTACCGAGTCATAGGCCTTTATGAGATCGATTAGGGCCATGAACAAGGGGCGTCAAAACACTTGTGACACTCATATGCACACACACCCCCACACACTCATACACAGATGGAGAGGCAGGCAGGCAGGCAGGCAGGCAGGCAGGCAGGCAGGCAAGCAGGCAGGCAGGCAGGCAGGCAGGCAGGCAGGCAGGCAGGCAGGCAGGCAGGCAGGCAGGCAGGCACATTCCCTTCTCTCTCTCCTCTGCATTCTCTGTATGAGATATACTTTTAACATATCAAAACCAATGCCATAAATTTTTTCCACGACCAATAGCCAAACTTTTAGTGCAGGGTAGCTCTCACTCTGAAAACCTATCAATAGCCATAGAAAAGTTTATGTAGTTTTCAGCAAATTGCAACACAATTTCACAAAATTGAAGAAACCTTGAAGAAAATGAGCAATAATTGTATTCTGAAGAATATCTATAGCTTAGTGTCTGTTGTCTGAACAATTAGTTACTATGCAGTGGCACAGAGGAATGGCTGCCTAAAGGGATACCATAATGATGTGTTGATATTGTAGTGCAATGGACTCCAATGGCCACACCCACACTTGAAGTTATTTTTCATTGCCAAAAATGAATGTTACTTTCACATATGTGTTTATTAATGGTATGTTTGTTTGATTAATGAAATCAGTGTCAATAATCCTGACATACTATTACACACCTGTTACCAGGATAGCCTATATATCATAGGCTGCAGTTACTATTTCAGATCACTTGGTGATGGACATGAATAACAGGTGTGGCCAAAATCATTTACAGGACTATGACAATACCCCTCTGGCAGTTTTGGTCCTTTTAATAATTGAAACAATTAATTGAGTTACTTCGAAAACGGGTAAGCACTCTGAAGAAACTATTTTTTTGAAGTATTACTACACTGTTAAGATTTTTAAAAAATTCTCAGCTACAAAGAACTGCATAGAGAATTCTGAGCAACTAAACACACAGTAGCCCAATGAGGTGCTTAGTGGGAATAAGGGGGAGGATGATGCAAGTTCAAGACACCAATCAGGTTGGTCATATTTTCTGTTTTAGACTCCCTATTTGTCCACCACCCATCCCTCACCCTACCTCATTACAGTAAAAACCCAGTATTAGTATCAACCTCCAGGTGCATTTAGGAAATTGGATTGGTTATTTGATTAAAAAGAAATTGCATTAATTTTCTGGTATGTGAACCTTAAAAAATGTTATTTTTTTCTTCTAAGTCTTTAAAATAATTTAATAAGGATATAAAAATATGCACATTTTAAAAATTAATTCAGTGTGTGCAATCATGAGGGTATATGAATATGCTCATTTTGTAAACTATTCATTATGTGCAATCATGAGGATAAACGTTCATGTCCAATGGCCATTGCCGTGTCACATGACTACTGTGTCACATCACATAGTGACACAATTCTTGTTGGGGTTGTGTGATTCATGGGAGGAGGTGGTGTTGCAAGGCTGGTCATGAGTGGATGACACTCTACTGTGGAGAGGACGAGAGGTGGTGACGTCTATGTCTGTGTGAGTACCACTAGATCTTCTAATATGAAAATTAGAAAGAATAACAAGGAATATTATAATAATTTTACTCCAAACTTATTAAACTTTAATAGAATATAAAAAGGAACAATATTAATCCAAGCAGGTCATACTTATAGGCAACAGGAGATCAACCATGTTCTATAACTTGCACACTATTTTAAGAGGGGGCGGGGGGGGGTGAAAGAAAGAAGTTAAAAGGAAGGAAACTCCTCACCTGGTACAGAGTGGACAACAATCTTCTGTGATGGCGTCCACATTGTTGAAGTCTCTTCCAACGTCTCCTTGACTCTGTTCTTCCCTCCTGCACAAACAGCACTGGGTCTCCCCTCCCCTTTCACACTCATGCCCACAAAGCTTTGTTGGAACTGGAGCAGGAGCTAGATCAGCATTAAGCATGCTCACATAGTCTGCACAGGAAAATACACTACTCAACAGCCAAATATCGCAATACACTGTACAAGAATCAATACACTGTTTATACATCTTTCCCAGATATTAGTTTGCCTTGTATTCCACATACACCTGCAGTAGATTAGATCAACCAAGTATACAACTAGTGGCAATACCAATCTACACCCTGAATATCAACACACCTGCTTGAGTCGAAGCATTGAGAGTGGGCATCCTTACAGGAGGGGAATATGGAGGAAGATAATCGTAGGAGTCGGCACTGACTGGAGGGGGTGGTGGGGAAGGTCTAGTCAAGGTCACATGATGCACTGTAGAAAGCAAATTATGGAAGTTGCCAGAAGAGGGAAAGGCATCCCTCCTGCCAATGGTTGGATACTGGCATGCAGTTGCTACATCAATAAAATCTGAGTGAACAAATGTTCAAATGCAAAAGGTATCAATTTTGAAGGATTTGTTATTGGTAAAATAAAGGAAAAAATCATATTTTTCTTTTCTCCCTCAACAAATATCTCTATAAATTTATAAGATGCTGTACTGATATTTCTTAGCATGCTGCTATTCATTCTTTGAAACATGCTGCTAACCTTGTATGACATGCTGTTGATGATGCTCAATACCAAGTAAGTTCTCTGCTGACTGAGAAAACTTCTTCATTCTCATCTTGGGGTGTTCATCTCTCCTACCCAAGGCTGGATAGTGGCATGCTGTTGCTACATCCATCGAATCAGAAGTGAACAAAAGTTTAAATGCAAAAGGCATCAATTCTGAAGGATTAGTTATTGGTGAAATGAAAAAAAAAATTTTCTCTTTCCTTTCTTTGCAAGTATATCTCTATGAATTCATAAGATGCTTTACTGATATTTCTTAGCATGTTGCTGTTCACTCCTTGCAAGAGGTTGCTTACCTTGTGTAACATGCTGTTCATGGTGTTCAATACCCAGTAAGGTCTCTGCTGACTGAGAAAATTTCTTCATTCTCATCTTGGGGTGTTTGTTACCTCTCATGAGGGAGAGGATATTTGAGTCTTCCTTGAACACATAGAGAATCTGGGTGAGAGTGGGACGCTGCTCTGGCTCACAAGAGATGGTTGTGTTCAACAGCTTCATGAAGGCAGGAGGATACTGAGGTAGAATGGAGAGGATTAGGAGAAGAGGATACAAATGGACAGCAGGTAGTGGAAGATGGAGAGTAAAGAAAGTTTGTCACCCAGAGAGTGATGGAAGTGTGGCAGGTGAGTTGGGGAGGTGGGGCAACAGAAGTGGATGGAAAGAAAATGATTGGTAAGATGGACATTAAGGGTAAGGAAGATGTGATATGTGAAGAAGTGAGAGAAATGAATAGATATAAAAGGGTAAGGAAAATAACCATTTAAGGAAAATGGAGATGAATAGAGATGATAGGAGGTAAAAAGAAAAAAAAATTGATTAGTAAAAGGAGTACAAGAGGATTGAGAGAGAGAGAAAAGATACAATTAATAAGATGGCATACATTCATTTTAATGTCATATGATGCAAACAACTAATGCATGTGTGCTTGTGTGTTGACATTATAGAGGATTACCAAATACTTCATTATATTTCATTGGCATGGATAAATCGTAAATACGAGAGCACGAAATAATGATTCTGTGTGTGGCCTGTGGTATTCAATTGAAGTTGGTTGTAGGGTAATTAGTTATAATAGAAATGTCATAATGACCACATTAGTCCACTACAAAATCATGTGTTTGCATGTAAATGCAAACACATGACATCAAAACAAAAACACATGTGTGCATGAATAAGTGTGTACTTATTATATACACATGTATATTCACATTCGCACTCACACACACACACCTTGCTGGAATCTGGTGGAGATTGTATATCGTTTGATTTATACTTTATCCTGTGGTTCTCCTCGTACTTGGAGGGATAGTCACTGAGTGGATGCATCCCTGTTGCCATGATGATGGACAAAACTCCAAACGTCCATGAATATTGCATGGAATAATCTACAAACTCTGGCTTAACTCTGACACAAACACAAATGCAATAGACACATATAGAAAAAATACAAACAATGATGATTTAAAAAAGGGGAAACTTACAGCAACAATGGATCAAGGAGGTAGACAACAGTAGTGAACTAAAAACTCATTAATTCATGCTTATGAAAGTATTAAACTAAATATCTTTTTTAGAATTCCCAGTTTAAAAAATGAATGATTTCTTGCTACAGATGACCACTGTACCATATGCGTGTATATGTGTATGTGTGTGTGTGCAAGTTACACAGATGAGCTTCCACCTACACATATACTCTCCATACTCAGATGTGCATTAAAGTAAATTACGTCATTTGTGGATTGAAAATATTAGGGATGGCAGAAAGTATAATTTAGTAATCATCTTCGTCAGGCTTTATGCAATATACAGTAGTAGCCAGCTGGTATTAATATTTCTGAAGTAAGTAGACAGGATTAAGCTATATATAATTACTGCTGATGTAAGCAAACGTGGTATTAGACTTTGTTATAAATAATGCTGATGTAAGCAGACATGGTGATTGACATAGCTATAAATATAGCTGAAGTAGGAGATATGATAATTGAATTTATTGGGTAAAAATTATCTTCTTTATTACTCCTCATGGCATACTGCAACAATACACATGTACCTCAACAAATATAACATGCAGTACAAGTGCATAGCATTACATGTCCATCCCTGCATACTTTCACAGCAACATTTGTACCTATAGCACATGTGCATACCTTGGTTGCACCAAAGCACTGATCACTTCGGGAGCGAGACAACTACGGATGCTAGGGGGTGGCCCCTCCCCAGGCTCGACCATAACAATGTTACAACGGCAAGTTTGAATGGCTGTCTCAAAGTTGCAGACAATAATTTGGTCATTAGATTTAACCTGTGGACACAGCAGAGAACAGTGAGAGTACTGGTAAGTGTGATATGGAATTTAAAAAATGGTTCAGTTCATAATACACAATGGTATTAATGTTCAAATATGAAATAAAGAAATCTCACACATATTGAGATTTATCCGTCATACTGTCCTGATCTTAACCCCTGTACTGTGTATAAATATTGTCATGCAGTGATCTAATCTTTTGCTGATACCACACTTACCACCCACACCAACATACACATAAACTATTTCAATTTGATATAGTTTTCATCTATTGGTTATCTGACATATGTTCCAACCCTACTGAATTATTAGGGTGTCTCCCGAATTTACTGGCAGATCTCCCTTCTCCCTAATTTCATTAAATTCTACCAAATTTGGTGAGGGACATAATTTTTTGGACTGTAGGACCCTGATAACACTTTAGAGCAACCAGAGGGAATAAATAAAAAGAGCAAAACAATGACAGTGATGGAACCACGATATATCACAGCATGGATGTGATAGGGGGACATTTGCCTGGTAATCTACCAAATCTTTGGAAAGTAGTATCAGTTTTGAGAATTTCCATAGTAATGTAGCACAAGAGTCAGTATTACCTTTGATAAGGAAAATAAAGACAAACTTTAGCTTCAATTTTGATCTGGATAAGTCGCTGAGCTCAGTTATGAGTGTTATAATGGATGAAACTGAAAGTTTGGTATCATATCATGGATTTAAGCCTAGTCAAAGCTTATACCAGCTGTGACAGTTACACAAAACACCTTTGGAGGAGTACATAGGAAAACAATTCATGCCCTTTATCAAATCATTAGCAAAAAAAAGTTATAAAACCTGCAGCACATATCCAAGTATTATGTGATGTCTGTGTTTATGGTCATTTGTTGGCCTCCTGAAAGTTGTACAATAGCATTACCACGTTTAAAAAAAATCTCTTTGCCTCAGGCAAGTATAAATAATAGTATGGGTACCAGTAGCATATACCCAGCATTGCCTGGGATATAATGACATGCCCAAAGAAAAAGTTGTGGCTTAGTGTTACCCAACCAATTTGACTACAAGATCAAGTTGTATTTTGCGTGCTGCTAGGTCTCTAGGCCTATGACTTGGACTGTCCATAAGTACCATAAATAGATTGCACCATTTTTGGCACTTTTGACCTGATATGCCCACAGGAAGAAATACTGTCAGATGGCACTATTTTTTTGGGCTGAAATCCATTCACTGTGTAGGATGTGGCTACCCTGAAGAGACAATAATATATTATGGTGGTTTGGTAAGAAAATAATTTGACCAACTGTGACCCAGCAAATATCCAAAAGAGGTTTGAGTTCAACTTTTGAGTAGAGAATATCCAATTAAAAGTAATTCAAGCCTCTTCATTAAAAAAAAAGTATGTTAAAATACTCATGGGTCGAGGGAGAAGATGACAGCCTCTATATGGCCTCTCCTACAAGTAGCTTTAAGAGAAACTAATGTCTTCACCACATTTACAGACTGCGATACCTGGATTTAGCTTAGTGTCCTTGTCAGGACAAGCAGCAACTCCTATTGCCATTGAAAGCCCAGGTTTAATATTGCCTCAGCTCTATGTTGAGGGCCTCACTACCGCCAAGCTCAACATTGTCCAATAAGTTTTCAGGAAAAACAACGTGACTATTGTTCTGTTACAGGAAAGGCAGAGTGATAACAAGAAGTTCTTGAAGCTTCCTGAATTCTTGCTGACCGCATACACTGCCAGCAAACATCATGGCATAGCCACCTATATCCGAACTGATATCCCATGGACAGCCGTAGCACATTTTGCAGATGATTCTGACATAGAATGAACAAGAACTAAAGTGCAAGACACCACCATTGTCAACATCTATAAGCCACCTCCAAGCAAGCTGGTTCATACTTCACTACCAGATGTTCTTTCCCCTGCTCTGTACACTGATGACTTTAACTACCAAAACACAGACTGGGCATATAAGAACTCCAATGGTGATGGTGACTCCCTAGTGGAATTGACTTCTTACATTGATGCTACACTTCTGTATGATCCGAAGGAATATAGCACCTTCTAGTCAGCACACTGGGATAGTGACACAAATCTGGACCTGGCCTTTGCAAAATGTCAAAATGGCTAGTTACTGCCAATAAGATGCATTCTGGACAGATTTCCTCGTTCACACCATCAACCCTCGCTGATTACTATCCCGTTGCTAGCTCAGCCTGTTAAGGAAAAAAGATCAAGAGGTGGAACATCCAGAGAGCGAACTGGGAAGGCTTCACACAATATACCAATAATGCTTCTGCTAGCCTCCCACTTCCACTCTCCACAAACCTGAACAGTGCCTATGAATTGTACTGCAAGATGCTGCTAGCTTCTGCCAAGAAAAACGTACCTTGAGGTGTATGCAAAGGCTACATTCCATGCTGTGATGCTGAATGTGAAAACCTATTACGCATCCACAAAGATGCAAAGCAAAGGATGACTTAGTGAATAACCTTTTCACTAGGCTCAATGACAAATGCAGGGAAAATGGACAGAGACCGTGGAATCCATCGATTACGAATTTAAGCCGCCGAGCCTGGAAAACCATCAACAAGCTGAGAGGCAGATCGACAACCCCAATGAAATGCCCAATCACCGCAAACTCCATCACCTCACAGCTGCTGAGCATTAGACGGTTTCTCGACTGGGATAAGCACTTTGCCAAAACTACTTTTGCAAGAGTCCATTAATTGCGCAGTGCCATGGGGTGTGACTCCAACATACTTTGTGACTTCACGTGCGCAAAACTGAATTGACCATCAAATGGCTGAGGGTAGGCAAGGCCCTGGGTGTCAACAACATCCACCCAGAGTACATAAAATATCAAGACAGGAAGGCCAGTGAATGGCTGAGCAAGTTCTTCTCCACCTGCATGCAATACTCGATGCTGCCAAAGGTCTGGCACCATGTTAAGTTAATTGAATTGCGATTCTCAAACCTAAAAAGCCCAGTGATGACCCCAGAGGATATTGACCAATCTCGCTGCTGTGTGTACCATACAAAATCATGGAACGCCTCCTACATGCATGCCCAGAACCAGTCGTTGATCCTCAACTTCCCAAGAAACAGCTGGCTTTCATAGAGGTAAATCAACCAAAGCTTCCAGCTACACACCAGCAACAGTCAATGCAGCAGATTAAGATATCTTAAGAACGATGTACCACAGGGCTCATTGCTGGCACAGCTGCTATAAAATATTTACATCTATGACCTTCCCTCAACCCAGTCGAGGAAGTATGGTATGCGGACGACCTGGCAATCCTACTTAGAAAGCCATCATGGAAAGCAGCAGAAGAGGGCCTTAATGAAGACATGGCGACCCTGTCAACATACTTCAAGAAATGGCACCTCAAGCTTAACTGGGCAAGATTACATCTTCAATGTTCCACCTTAACAATAAGGAAACGGCCTGCAAGTCAAACATCATAGTTTTAGCAACAGAGCCACAGTTTTTAAGGTTTTTTCAAATGGAAAATTAAAACTCCCCTTTTCCCCACAAGGGATAACATTATCGGAATTTCTTTTGGTGAGAAACTGTAGTAGGTAACCAATGATCATGTCTACCAAGTTTAATTAATACCCATTCAGCTGTTTGACTGTCCATTAAGCCTACACACACACACACACACACACACACACACACACACACACACACACACACACACACACACACACACACACACACACACACACACACACACACACACACACACACACACACACACACACACACACACACACACACAACTTTTCACATTCATATATATATATATATATATTTAATGTATACATCCTAGTTAACATTGATTTCCTGCTTCTGGCATCCCCTAAAGCCCTCTCATGGTTTCTTCAATCAAGATATACTGCAATGACCAAGTGGAATACAGCAAATGGCTATTAAGATGTTATTTTCGTGAATTAAGACTTGGGTGCACTGTATGAAGATCTAGAGAGTTAGTTCCAGAGGCTAGAGATATACATGCCATTGAAAATGAAAGCAATACTATAGACAGTAAATGAATAATCATAATGGCATGTAAGCAAGTCATGACACTGCTAGTTTAATATATCACTGATATACAAGTACATGCATTTCAATCTGAATTTATCATAATCAGTTCCAGGACATTAGGAACTGACACTAACAGAATCTCATCAAGATTTTTGGTGACCAGTTTGATGTCATTTCAATAAATGTTGCTACAACAAGAATGAAATTAATAATACCATATTTTAATGAATATATTTTTCCAGTATTCAATGTGAGTTGGAAATGACCCCCCTCCCCCATTATTTCTTTGTCACTCAAAAATCATCTTTATCAAAAAGTCTCCCAAAATTTCTTCTCCAGAGGTTCGAATATCAGGACTGTCATACTGCCAACTTTTAGTAGCAAGCAATTGACTCCAGTGAGATCATATCAGTAGAGACCATAGATAAGTAAGGATACCTATCCCACCATGACAGTGACAGCAATTAGCTACAGAGTTTGGTACATAAACACACCCATGAACACCAAACAGCAGGTGTCACACTTAATGGACCAGGTTGGTTTGATCATATGACCCTGAGGCTAGGGTAACTGCAATACGAGGCCACACCTGCCTGTGGCATCATTAACACCGACATATGAGACCATGAGAGTGGGACAGATACTTGGACCCAAAATTGCTGATATGAACAAAGAACTACATACAGTCTGCTAATGCAGAGATTCTATTCCAGTAACCAGCTTGGACTTACTGGTGGAATTAGGCCTCCTGACTCCAGGAAGTGTTGATTTTTTTTTGTTTTTTTTTTAAATAGTGTATCACCTCCATTGAATTCTGGCTGCAGGTGTCCCCCTTGTGATGTCAATGAATAGTTACACCACTCCCCCCCCCCCCCCACAGGTGGTATATTTTTAAGCTATGTTTTCTTCATCAATATTGGACTAAAATTTTCCAAACTTTTTTATACTGGGTTATGCATCAGAAAAAGTAAAAACAATAAATTTTTTTTTTCAGTTCAGTTACCTTTAAGAATTAGATATGATTTGTGTAATGTTTGTGATTTCTTACACTTCAGATTTGCTACTTCAGTATAATTACACCTGTAGGTGGTTATATATCAGGCAAATAAGGTTATTCACCAACATAATTTCAGGGGAGAGAGTTGGATTAGACTGCCAAAAGAAAGACAGCAAACAAGGAAAAGTTTAACCCTTGAAGTGAGTAATAATGATTACAAATCTCACATGCATAGCAACATGTATTTCAACACATTTTACTGACCACACTCACAGGCTACCTTATACTTGCTATGTTGTATAGGTAGGCATCCACTACACAACACATATGATAGTCCCCACATACCTGGATGTTCTCTGGCAGCAGACTTTGATGTATGACTTCCTTCTCCTGTAAGAAATGCATAATGTCTGCCAGCTGGTATGCATACTTCAACACTCTCTCTGGAAGAAGCCCACTCTGTATAAAATCAGAACACACGATAGAAAGATCTGGAATAAAAGCTTGAATAAATAAAAGATGGTCATTATTTATACAGGAACTAGTAACTTTCTTATCTTCAAATATGATTTAAGATAGTATCCAGTTGTTGTTGGTGCTTTTGGTTGGCCAACACTGTATTCAAAATAATAATATTCTCTGCTAGCTTACCTCCATTGCATAATTACACAACTTATTTCACAATAATAATTATGCCTTCATTGAGAAACGCACATGAGATGTAGAATATGAAACTGTTACTTAAATGTTTAAATTTGTATATTATATACATGCTTGGGAAAAACCCATCCTATGAGTGGTTTTCTGATATAATCATTAAATTGTCTAATTTGCTTGTTATATTATGTAGAGATTTATTATTTTATAGTCTCACAGATATGGGTCTAAATTTGTACATAAAATTTGTACACAAAATTTGTACACAATTTTAGCATACCCAAAACCAAAAAAAAAATTCATCAAAATATTAGTTTATCATGAAGGAAACCTCCCAGGAAGTTAATAATTGGCATAGCTATCCTTTTCAAATTCTGGAGTAAGCCCTCCAAGTTTAATTTCCATAGAATGCTTTGCAAAATATATTTTCATGCAAAAAGAATTAAAAAATAATGTGGTGGAATGGTAAAGTGGTGGGTTCCCAATCTAGAGGTTTCTGCTTCAATTCCCCCCACCACCGCCCCAATTTCCTCTTTTCTCAATCTTTTTCTCTTCTCTTTTTTTCCCCTCTTCCTTTCTTTTTTTCTTCATTTTTTCTCTTCCTTACCATTATTTTCTTTTGTCTTTTTTTCTTCTATAATTTCTTTCTCCTTCTGTCTTTCATTTTTGTTTTTTTCCTTGTATTTTTTTTTTAATTTGAACTTATTTTTTACTTCTTTTTTTTCTCTACCTTTTATTATTTACCTTTCATCTTTTTTTTCTTCCATAATTTTTTTCTTCTGTTTTTTTTTATTTCCATCTTTTTCTTTATATTTTTCAACTTCTATCATTTTTATTACTACTCTTTCTTACATCTTTTAGCTTCTATTATTTTCTTGTATAATTTCCCCCCTTTTTCAGCCTTTTTTCCTAAATATTTTTTAACTTCTCTTTTTTTTTTCCAACTATATCATTCCACTACCTTTTAACATATATATATACATATATATATACATATATACATATATATTATATATATATACATATATATATACATATATACATATATATTATATATATACATATATACATATATATTATATATATATACATATATATACATATATATGTGCATATATATATATATATATTTTTTTTTTTTTTTTTTTTTTTTTCTTTTTTTCTTTTCTCGTTTAACTTTTTTTTATAATTAATTCAAAGAAAAAAATCAGGTTGAAATTTTTTCCTCTGTCCATGCCCAGCCCACCACTTGCGAAGGGACATTGGGATTTGTAATTTGAAGAAAACATCTCTGAACTTCATTGCGAGAAAACTTCTAATCAATATAAGTATATATTTGTAGTCAGTCAAATTATCTAGACTAAATATGAAATCACTAAATCCTACTCAACTCTCCTTAGAAGGCTAATTAATTGAGTTGGAAATTATTCTTCAAAGCTCCACAATTCCTAAATTTAAATGTACATTCACTCCAGAACTAATGCTTAAATTTTTTTATTTTTTGGTGGGCAAGCTGGGTAGTAATATTTATTATATAGAAATATACAACAAACAATTGGTCAGTCAATGACATATAGTCGATGTATGTTCAAATCCTCTAAAATTCGAACTGGTACTGTTGTTATGTTAAATGGTTAGATGTTTAGTTAGGTGATTTGTGAGACACCATTCCACAGGAAAGCATTTTCTAACCTGACCCTTTCCTGTCGACATTTATCCCTAGTATATCTTACATTTATTCTTCTAAATATTATAATAGTGTGATGGGACAATTTTTGGTAGGAGTAGTATGACTTGTGAATATACAGATGCTTGCAAATTATATATAGTGGGAGATATGTGTTTATTGTATGCTTACCCACCACAACATTTAGAACATATCAATTTCCTTTAAAAAAGGAACTAAATCTGAGATGCTTGTCCCCGGGACTGCAATAAACAGTTTGAGTCAATTTTAAAAACATAGATTCTGGTTACTCTCACAAATCTGTTCACCTGACAGAATGAATAAAGATGCATAAATGCTCACAACAAAATACACTTTCCATTCTTTACTACTTAGTAAATTATTCATCATCTTGAAAAATATCAATAATCCACCACCAAACAGTGTCACAAATTATTCTATGCAATCAATAATTAATGAATAATCACAACTACAGCAGTATCTATTCCTCTAAAAAAGGCAGCAAGATATTAGTCTGTACCACTAATTACCCAATGTATTTAGTCTGCAGCATAAATTGCTACCCAATGTATTTAATCTGCAGCATAAATTGCAATGTACTTGATTCTTATTAAAACTATACACTATTTTAGAGGAAGTTAGGTACCTTAATCTTGGTGGCCAATGTGCAACCATGGAAAGGATAAACATAAGTGACCTGGGCACCACCATCACTGAATAGATCCTCTAATAAGATCTGATAGTGCTGTGGCACTGAGAAGAAGAATTTTTGGACCATACTGTACGAGAAGTTGATTGTGTGAAGCTCAGGAGGAGAGATGATGCAGCGATGTGTGATACGACAAAGCAAGGAAGCCTCTCCTTCAAAGACACCCTTCTTATATTTTTGATCTGTGTGTGATTGATGTGTGTATGTGTGTGTGAGTTGTGAGTGTAACACAGGAACTAGGATGACTATGTTGAATGGTGTCAAATACTAAATTGGTTTAACTCAGTTAATACATCCACAATGAGTAATCACAACAATAAACACCATTTAGCATTGGTTAATCTGTAATATAGCTTTGCTCGGATATCCAGGGCTAGGCCTGTGTAGGAATATGTATACATAGAGGTAGGACATTGCTGGGTATCCACTAAGTATTAGGCAATTTAATTTGATGATCAATATATCAGTTAACTGATTGCTACACTGCACATAAAGGCCTACAAATACTAATATGACAAATATCATAGTTCCACATTAGAAACAATGCATATTATGAGCATATCTAATTGGCAAACCCTATTTAAGTATCATCTCTATCACTACATGATTAATCTTAACTTAATATTATAGTGTATATTATCAGTAACCCACCTAGGTTGATGCGCAGCACCTTAATAATGCAATTCACTTTCCTTGATTTCCTGGGAATAGTTTTCACCTTCAGGTTTTCAGCCTCTGCCATAAAGTAGTAACCAAAGCTATTGCACTGGATTAAGTTAGAGAGTGTTGGTGTGATGGTTATCATGGTGCAGGGTTGGGTGCCACTTCCACTAGGATGGACCTCAGCACTTGACAACAGTGGCAGAGGTGTTGGAGTCATACTATTGGACATGGTTTGGTCATGTGACCTCTGGGATATATAACCAGTTTTATCTCTTCCCTGCGTCCTGCACTGAATACTCTGACGGTGTCGCCTTGGAGACAGTGCTGATGCTGACGAGGATGGTAGAGAAGAAGAGGTTTCTGCTCTTACTGGTTGCTTTTCCCTTACCACTAAAACATCGCCATTCATTAAATCATCTACAGACACAATTTTGATCCCATTCTCATTAAACACCTCGATATCCAGGTCATAGTTAAGCTCAAAACGGGAATAGAAAAGAGTTAAGAAATCCTTCCAGAGAATGTCAGATGGAACTGTGACCATACGCTTGCAGTGAGGATCACCATACTTGTATGCAGTTAGCATGAGTTCCCTTGCGGGGAATGTAGAATTCAACGAAGATGGTTGGAAACTACCACAGGCCATAACTTTGTACGGTGGGTGGGAGAGAGAAGAGATGAGTAGTGTCTACGTCAGGCAGGGCAAAGCCAGTGTGAATAATAATTATTACATATAAATACAGTACTATACAGGATGAAAAAACACACAGATATACACATGCTTCAAAGTCTCATGTGAACACTTTCTATTGGATTCTAAAATGAGAATAGAGGGGATTATGAGGATAGAGGAAAGATGGATGGGAAAGAGGAATGTGAACTTAATCACTATAAGCTCTCATTCTTTTCATGCTGAGACTAAAATAAAACAAAAAGAAAATACCAAATACTTGCTTCGTTCCATGAGCAACAAAAAAGTTCCCAAACTGAGGTATATAAATTTTTTTTGTTGAATTGGTCACAACTAGGGGACTGGTGTGCGTGTCCTATCTTTGTTCTCTCTATTCTCACTATAAGGCCTGTTCACCTCTCCCCCAACCTCTATATTGTTGTAACCGTGAGTGGTCCGCATAGTCAGTAAGTAGAGACAGGGCAACTAGAGGAGGCAAACTGAGTTTTAATTGTGCTATAGAACAACAGACTTCAGATTTATCCAGTAGAAGTTATGACTAGCTTACTTTATTCTTGATACCACCCCCAGTCAATGAAGCGTGAAGCTAGCTGGAATCTTATTGAACCAAGAACTCACCTGGCGTCAATTTAAGAAATCAAAATCTTGCTCTAAATTCAAATCTGCTTTCTCAGATAAAAAAAAAATTCTCTCCGATTTTGTCCAAAAGGAAGTATAAGGCCGTGACTTATAGTATTTCAGTTTCTCAGGCCCTGCCCACATCAATTTTTTGGTACACTTACCATGTAACATGTTAGTTCCACTATCTCTCAATGGAAAATGTAATATTTGTATTTGAAATATCCAAAAATGGCACAAGCACCCAGAATATACCCTAGAAAGAAAAGGAAAAAAAGTTTAAAAATGCAGCTGCATGAATCAATATTTTGAAAAATACACATGAGAAACTAAAGATTTAATTGTGACAGTTTCAAACATTTATCCTACATAAAAATGAAGACTATGCCCTTCAGGTCTGTCTGTCATCCATAACACTAAACCAATGTGTTCAAAAATTCTAATGGTACTTCCTGGGGTGGAAGGAGATGAAATTTGCTCTAACATTGGTGTAGAGGCAAGGTTTATTGCCCATTTTCTTAGAATTTTTCAAAATATAATTACAGCAGAGGTAGTTAGCATTTTGGGTAATTTTGACCATTTCAGGGTCAAAATTAAACTCACCACACCCAGCTTAATCTCCTGTTTTTTCTTCTGGTTGCCCCCATTCACATCCTAAGGTTAAGTGCTGGCATGGAAGCAAAGTTTGGGGGTCTTTATGTCATGGGTTTGTCATGGGTTTGTCATGGGTTTGTCATGGGTTTGGCAGTGCGTTAACTACAAATGTTGGTACAAATATACAATTTTGTGGGTTTTGCAAAGTGGTGTCATACAGCTCTTAAACTTTTTTTTACAGCCTGAGTTCTCTAATTTGCCACTTCATCATAGATACAGTGTCTCATTTTTAAAAAAAGTATGCGCTTTACACAATATAATTTATTAAAAAATGAGAGAATAATAACATAAATAAAATTAGGAAGAAAAATACAGGTGGAGTTGTCTCAACCACAGAATTTTAATAGCAGCTGAGGTTGCCCACTCCTTAACAGAAAAATTCAATCAGCATTCAGTGTTATTCTGACCAGTTTTTTGGTCAGGAAAAGACTCACACCACCCACTTAATCTCCCATTTTAGTGTCCTGAGGCCTTCTTATCCCAGCTATTGATTTTAACATTGGCTAGTTACTCCCCTAGTCATATTGTATCCAGGTCTAAAGGTTATGCAGTACAGCTAAGTTGACATTCCAGTGAACTAACAACTTAATTCTATTTAGAAAGAATTAAAAATAATGGAATAAATAAATGATTTGATTAAATTTTTTATTTATGAATTTTAAAAAAATTATTTAAGAAGCTCAAAGTTGACCAAGGGTGAGAGGCTAAAAAAAAAAAAAAAAAAAAAAAAAAAAAAAAAAAAAAAAAAAAAAAAAAAAAAAAAAAAAAAATTCAATTTTTCCAAAAACCTAAAGCAATCCATTGAATATTGTTGATAGAGCTGATTAGTTTAAGTTATAGAAGCTTATCACTGAAAGAGAAAGCTGTGGGTTCTACTGCTGTGTATTCTCCCAATAGCAAAGGAAAGCTCCCCTTGGTTTTATTCCAAATGTTATCAACTGACCATGTGCATATCACAAAACAGGTAAGGAATGAATGATTGCACAAACAATAAACAGGTAAATAGCAAATCACACAACAATGCTGTACTTCATATATTAGAGCACCAACATTACTTCAGGATCAAGAATGGTCTTTCACAAATGAGTGATTAAATGAACAAAGTATGAATGGAATAATAGGGTAAAGCATCAGAGCTATTGAAAGGTTTCAGTAAAAAGTAGAATAACTTTTGTCATAGGTTGCTGATATATCCCTGTAGAAATTCTTAACAGTAGCAACACATACCAGGCCATCATTTCAAGTGTGAGGTGTCAACACTTTAACCATAGGCCATTTCAATAGAATCACATTGTCTTATCAAAGAATGACAATGACACCGACTTGTAAATTCCTCATGGGATCCTGCCACTCTGAAGTGTGTTTGAAGCTCTTCAAGTGGTTATCCAACCAGTGTAGCCAAAGCCTGAGCTACCTAACTAGTGCTTGGCACAATTGTCATCAAAAGTGAATCGAGATGGAATGATATGCAAGTGCAATCTGATAGTGCTTCGAGAGGTCTCCCTATGAAGATGAAGGGACCAGCCATCAGTGCATCTATTCCAAGAGGGTGACTGTTGATAAAAACCTTGATTTCTATTAGAATTGTCATTAGCTTCTCATATGTTGGCTTCACATTGCCAATGATTCGGCATCACATTGCCAACGATTCAGCATAAATGGGACTCCTTGAACTCCTTACAGCTGCTTCCCACAGCCCACCAAAGTGTAAGGCATATTCCAGAATGAACCACCACTGTAATTTCTGGACTAAACCAAAAGAGGAGATTCATCTTGACTTCGTTGAGAGTCAAGAAACTTGAAGAGCTCCTTGATTTCACTAGAAGATACAACCAAATTTGTAGCATGATTGCTCCACAGCAGGGTAGTCTCCCCTCTTCAGGAAATGAAATATCTCAGGCATGCTATAAATTCATCTGTGCCTAGATCTGATACATGTCCCAAGTGCACAGCTTGGACAGACAAATGCCAAAATATACCAATGAGACAAATATACACAAACATATGACTTGATAATGGCCGCTTCTGAACCCTAGTTTCAGCTGCAGCAATTCAGCATAATACACACACACACTGTTAAAGACTTGATCTGTTATGATTTTTCTCTCATGGAGCTCTCCCATCATCTGACTCTGTGGCTTGGCAACAAGTAGAAAACATGTCACGAATGCTTAAGCAATGGACCAAACAAACTAGTGTCTACTTAGAAGTTGGAAGTGACAATTTTAAGAACATGAGAGGATGGCGAGACCTACATGAAGCAGTCAGAAATATTCACAACCAATGATGAGATAATTATATATATATTCGTTTGTCACAGTTAGAGTTCTAGTGGCAGTCCATGTAGCCAGGTTCTTGTAACTTCATTGGGACTGCAGAGGGAGGAAAGGTCACCGGGTGATCTAAGCTGGACACAGTCTGTCACCCCATGCTGCATGGTCTGTGTGGGGTACCCACACATGCACATTGCCGAATCTTACATCCCCCAGCAGTGGAGTGTCTCACCAACACGTGAAGTGCCAGAGCACAGACGGTTGAGTTTCATTCACTGCTTTTGCGGGAGGTCAGCACCTGGTGGCAGTGATGAGCTGGGTGGAGGGCAAGTGGTCCGGATGGAAGATGGACCATGATCAACTCAATCATTCCATGCATTGTATGCATCAAACTAAGCAATGAGGAGGTGGGCAGCATGTCTAGTGAAAGGCCGGCATGACCTGATATGCTGCCTGGAAACCGTGGCAGCAGAAGAAACTCACTGGTGAAGTATGTTATCTGAGTTCTCCATGGCTTCTTTGGTAATATTGGAGATGTGTGGCTCGCGGTGGATGTCGGGTGGTGTGATGCCAGCGACGATGGGTAGGAAGGTAGCCTCCATCAGATGCATACACCCAGTGACAATACACATGGTGTTGTTAAGGCTCGAGTCCAGCTTGGGGACGTGAGCACTGCGACACCACATGGGTGATGCGTACTCAGTGGCGCTGTACACCAGAGCGAGGGCACCTGTATGGAGGGTGGCAGTGCAAGCTCCCCAGCTGGAACCGGCAAGACAGTGGAGGAGGCCATTTCTCCCATTGACCTTGTGTTTGAGAGACTCGATGTGCCGTCTGTAGGTCAGCGTGCGGTCAAGCGTCACACCAAGGTATACAGGATGGTTACTGTTGGACAGGGCAGTGCTATTCACAAAGACATCAAGATGGTATTGGATGTCCTTGTTGTTAAGATGAAAGGCAATGTTGGTAGTCTTTGCTGTGCTCAACTTTAGCCTCCAGCGCTCCAGGTATCGGTGTAGGGCCTGCATGTCCTGGTTGAGTGTCATCTCCACTCTCTCCCAGGTTCCATCCACAGCAAGCAGTGCCAGATAATCAGCATAGCAGTACTACTTCGATGTTGTCTGCGGGTGGTCGCTGATGTAGATATTGAACAGCGTGGGAGAGAGGGTTGAGCCGGGCAGCACACCGTTACGAAGGTGTCTGAGCCGGCTCACCTACCAATCGCTTGTTCTCAGTTTGAAGCTATGGTTGGAGAGGAGCTCCATAATAAGAGACACTATAAGACCATCTGGGATCATCTGCAGGAGCTTGAGATGTAGTCTCCGGAGCCACACTGTGTCATACGCAGCAGTTAGGTCTACTAGGACCACACCGACTTTCTTCCATGCCTCAAATCTTGCCTCGATGCCATCGGTCAGGAGAGTGACTTGGTCAGCGGTGGAACGACCATGGTGGAAGCTGGCTTGCTACGGTGGGAGTTGCGGGTCAATCACGGGCTCGAGTCAGGTGAGGAGAAGGCTCTCGAGCAGCTTTAGGGGCACACAGAGGAGCGAGATGGGGCGATAGTTCTGGGCATCATCAGCAGGCTTGTTTGGTTTGAGGATCGCAATGACATCCACTCTATGCCAGATCTTGGGGAGGAGGAGGGTTGACATGCAGTGAGAGAAGAATACCCCCAGCCATGCCAACATCGGAGTCCCACAGTTGATGACAAACTCTGGTGCAATTCGGTCGGTGCCTTGCGCTTTCCCGCTCTTCAACTGCTTCACTGCCGCAGCCATCTCATCTTCCGTGAAGGCCTCGGTAAGTGTGCCATCATCAGCAGGGTTGCGTGCTCTCAGACTCGCAATCTCGGCATTCACCTCCATACTAACTTACCTATCTACATTGTGATGGTGACTGTTCTCAATTAGTTTTGAGGCAATGGCGTTGGCACTCATCAGGCAGTGCAGGTTCTTCTTTGTGCGTCTGGTGAGGCGGTTGAGAAGTTGTCATGCTTGATGACTCGAGTGGCTAAAGTCGATGGATGCTGTGCTGTACTCCCATCACCTGCATTGTCGCTCGTCGAGGGTCCACTTCAGAGTGTCAGTTCGCTCATTGACGTTGTCGCCTGGGGCAGCCCTAGTAAACTTATCATACATCTGCTGGCAGTCATTATCCCAAGTGGGTATGAGGGCCTTTCGGCAGCCACATGGGATGGTCTTTTTCGCAGCGGCGAGGATGGCAGAGCACCAGGAGCTGTATGCTGTGTTCAGGTCTAAGGTAGGGCTGGAGAGCTGGCTGGCTGAGGTGTTGAGGAGTTCAGTGAAGATCACCCAGTCTGCCTTCCTAAAGTTCCACCTCTTGACTGGTCTCGTTGGTACAGACTTGATAGTGGAGGAGGTTTTGATGATGGAAGGCTGATGTTGTGATTTTGGGAAGGTGGTGAGTACACGACGGTGGATAGTTTCAAGTCCCATGTTCGCAAAAGCTAGGTCTGGGTTAGTTGTTGTTCCCCAGTGAGCTGAGTGGAAGCTGCAAAATTGCTTGGGGTTCAGTAGCTGCATCAGGTCATGAGCAGACACCCAGTCCTCGAGAGCGGTTCCATTGTGGTTGGTGGTAGAGTATCTCCAGGTGGTGCTGTGGCAGTTGAAATCGCCAGCATAGATGCAAGGTGACGGGTGGCATGGTAGGGAGTCAGCGACATGGTGAGTTCCAGGCGGTTTGTAAATGTTGGTGATGTTGACTCCCTCAACCTCTGTGACAGCACACTCGATGTCACTGTCAGGTTGTGAGAAGGCGATCTACCAGTGTCCTCGTCGTGCCCCCTGGAAATTGCAGCTGCTTTGCAATCGCTTAGCATCTGCAGGCCAA
Source organism: Lycopodina hypogea (assembly GCA_963969325.1). Taxonomy (NCBI): domain Eukaryota; kingdom Metazoa; phylum Porifera; class Demospongiae; order Poecilosclerida; family Cladorhizidae; genus Lycopodina; species Lycopodina hypogea. Next base: position 7,994,000 of record OZ017786.1, on the reverse strand, counting down.
TGGTTTCAAAAGTCACAGTCACTACTTCATCTAGTCATCCCCAGCCAGAACAAGTGCCCTTTTCAGGGTGGGCGGTCCTGACCATCATAGGGCAGGAGCTCATTCTATTTCAACTGAATGTTGAGGGAATTTCCAAGGCCAAGCTCGAAATTATCTCCCACCTGGCCACGGAGAACAAAGCAGTCACCATCTTTCTACAAGAAACACATGCCACAAGACCAGACGTGCTCACCACCCGGGCTACTCTCTTGCTGCACATATCATCAGCAACAGCTACGGCATTGCCACATTCATCATTGATTCAGTCAAGTGGCACAAGATGAGATAAGTGATAAGGAGACACCCATGCAGAATAACAGGATACTGAGTTACGGCTTGGTTCAAGTTCTGCTTATTACAACTAACACAGATTATACAGTCAGCATCTATGAATAGGTGGACTGCTGCCAGTGATCAATTGTGAACAAGTAAGCTTCTGCTTTCTGCAATTCCAGAAATTTAAATGTAATACAGCCTTAGTTTTCTATTTGATTGCCTTGACATAACAATTTTCAACAAATCTCATGATCCAAGAAGTCACACATTTCAAGTAAGAGAAGATAATCAATCAAATGAAATGAAAGGCTCCATAGGTTGCAATAGTGTGATCAGAAATAATTATCTCTTCTGAGAAATGCTGTTGGGCTAAATCTGTGATTGAAGTGACTAGTGTGATAAGGAGAGCTTGAACCAACCAAACTCATACCAGCAAAGGTCATGATCAATCAGCTCTGATAGATACAGATCTCTGAGGCACAATCTGCTGGGTTTTCCAATCCAAGCACATGACGCCAATGTTCAGGTCAAGAAGATCCATTGTGTAGGGCCGACATACATCTTGAAACACTTCAAACTTCCACAAGCCAATGCAGCATAATGATACCGTCGAACCACAACTAAAACCAGATGAGGGGTAAGTTAAGAATGAGTCAGCCAAGCAAGAAGAGCAAAACATAGCTCTTTACGGGAGATGGTGAGTTGTATATAGGTGCAATTGTGATCACAAATGAAACAAGTGAAACTTGTGAACTGCCATCAGCACATTCCAATCAAAGGTAAACATCAGCCGAGAAAGCTTGCTCTGAGGTATCTAAAAGCTATTAAGTTCTGTAGTGGATACAGACTTCCTCTTGTCATGGTAGCAGCAAGGCACATACTTTGTTGAGAGTAGACCACTGATTGACACTTAAGCCAAAACTCACCCACTGACTCACATACTTGGTCATCCCAGACACTTTTATATCTCATAGTCATTACAAATGAAGTTTAATCATGATGGAGGAGGTTAATATCCAACCCAAAACATAAAAATTTTTGAGAAGTATGAAACCAAAAATGATTGGTGATGTTGTAGGTGAGATAGAGCTCTACAGTGATCCATCATTGTATTCACTTAATGCCAAGATTCTTAATGTATCCTCCATCATCTAGTAATGTACAAATGGATTTATTGCTTGTCCTTCAGTTGATCTGGTATGAGCTCAAAATGGCAGGGTTGCCATAATTCCACCTATGCAATGTAAAACCACCACAGGCAAATAACATTTTTAACTGATGCTATAGAGAGATTGCTACCTAAACTGAGTCTGCTCCTGTTAAACTATCATCTACCTAGAATAAATCATTGACAATCTTTGTAGCAGCAGGAAATTTGAGGGATTAGTCATATGTATTTTGTCTAACAGCCATGTTGACAGTATAATAATATACTGTGATCTAAATAAAATTCGTCTCATGTCATATTTACAAAATGTTCGGATGCATTTCTCTTCCAAACAAAGTGGTGGAGATCCTTGTGGGACTCTTCCAAAATAACCACCCTTTACATATGACTGACTTCTGTGGTGAGGGAAATATAAGGCAAACAAAGAAAGAGTGTATTTCTGGGCTGACAAGTGATTTGTCATTGATTAATACACCCATTTAGGAGAAAGATGAGGCTTCAAACACTACTCATACTTCAGCAATTGTGCTAGAATTCTAGTATACAGCATGCTAAGGAAGATAGAAGACTTTTGAGGTTGATTTTTCAAGCTCTTCTGCTGGCACCAATTGTGCACATTTCTCCTTAAAGTACTCCACCATCACAAAATTGAATTTGCTGTACACTCTTTGGGACAGCAAAAATCTCTCCAGAAACTAGTATCTTTTCACTGCCTGCAAGAAAGGTTTCCTAGTGACATAGTTTAAAGTTTCTTTTATGGTGGAACGATAAAGTAGCCATCTTGGGTGGAGGGATGATAAAGCACCCATCTCTATTATGAGAATGGTGATCTTTAGAGTGTATGATAAATTTTTCCTCAGGAGAGATACTGGAGTGTTTAATAGGTTATTTCTCAATCTCCCAGAACTTTCATATCAATCCATAGCCAGTATTAACTATAGTGTGATGTGTAACAGGTGACAAGTGAAAAATATATGTGCTGGTCTCACCAGCAGGCACCCATCCAAAATCAGTTTCTAATAGAGAAGGAGAGCCTGGTATCCCATACCACAGGCTCTATCATATGCATTCCAAGATACCTCAACACCCAGGAGGAGATCAATCTTCCTTGGTCCACCTGTGTCTGGATCTGTGAGTGTGCGAAAAACTCGTAAGTGTGGCGGCACAAGTAACACAAAAAAATATGGACGTAACTTACCTGATGTTACTATACAGTTAAATTAATGCCCACTGTTTTGTTTTGTGGTGATGATGATCTTTTCCATTTTTTTCATGTGCTTTTTTTATTATCTTGCTATTACTGTTTGGGAGGGAAACAGTAATGACACAAGCTATAGCAGGGAAGCGGACTCACTATAACTTCCTTACATTGGTGACCTTGGTGAATATGTTCACTGATCCAGCATTCTGCTAATTTCATGGTCAGTTATTCCTCTTTCACGTTATGGTTGAAGCTCAGCTCAGTCTATTGCAGATGCCTTGATGGCAGCTACCATCAATACAGTAGCCCTCAAACTACCAGAATTGTCACATACTGGATCATTGCTGTTGAAGCAGAATTTAACCGGCATGTTCTTGCCATTGCCCAAGACCAGACCAGGCATAGTTATGTGGTGGCATCACTTAAGGGCCAGGTTATGGATGGGGTGATTGACATCATCAGGAACCCCCAGCTTCTGGCACTCACTACCAGGCCATCAAAGATTGCCTCCTTTCCACATTTGGAAGTTCTCCATTAGAAAGGAGCAAGATACTTCTAGATTGGCCTGGAATGGGTGATGGAACACTATCAGCACTTACCAGCAAGATGCTTGCAGGCCTATCTACTGGAAGGACTCTGAACACATCCTGTTCAAGGTCCTTTTCTTATGGCAGCTCCCAGCAGATGTCCAAGACCACCTGGCCCATTCTACTGCTCTGACTATCTGCATGCTCGTTGAGCAAGCAGATGCCTAATTTGCACTTTTCGGTACCGACTGAAGCAGCCATCATCTCTGTTTGGCAATGTCGATGTTGCAGCCATTGAGCACACATGCCAAAAGCACAGCACTAAAATTGACACCAAGCCATGTTTCTATCATGCACAGTATGGAACTGATGCAAGGAGATGCACTCAGAACAACTGCCCGATGGCCCATGTTCCCCTAGTGAAAACACTGCAAGTGGGAAATGCCAATGCTGGTCACCAGAAGCTGTGGTGGCTGACACCACAACATCAAGGCTTCTTCATATCCAGGGTTGGGCTTCAGGATACTCTTTCCTCATTGACACAGGTGCAGAAGTTTCTCTCATCCCGGCTTCCCCTGCTGATCACCTTGCAGCTATTTTGTTTACAAACTCTGCCCCACTGGTGGCAGCTAATGGGATGGAAATTAAAAATTACAGCAGTGGCCTTCCACTTAAATTTAGCAGCAAATGCTTCCAAGGGTCTTTCATCATTGCTGACATTTTGCATGACAATGGACTCCTAATCAACCTCGGAGGAGAGCACCTTGTTCATTCTGCTATGTCTGCCAACATTACTGCACCCAGCATTATGTGTCTACCTATACCTTTGGATGTGACCAAACCTTCTTAGGTAAACAGTGTCTATGCCAACCTACACACCTCTATGCCCTAATTCACTGAGTAAACTTTTCACAAAGACAGGATCCCTCAAGGAGTGAAGCTTTATATTGACACTGGTCAGTCTCTTCTTATCCACTCAGAAGCTCAGTGTTTATCCCTCCAACAAAATCACTGTCGCCAAGGTAGCATTCAAAGAAATGGAGGACCTTGGGATTATCCAGTGCTCCCCCAGTCAATGGGAATCCCCACTCCACATTACACCCAAGCCTGGTGGTGGTTGGCCACATGATATGAAGACTGCACTGGCCCCCTCTACCCTTCTGGTTCCTCTCCCTGTCAAAATGCCACCATCACATGATTCTCAATGCTCTTAGACTAAATGTTATGAAATTCATTGACTTTATGATATGGAACAACATTTGAAAATCCTTAGGGCCTTGGATATTAAGCCCTCCTGCCCATTTGGCATATTCATATGAGACCTACAGTTAGATAGCTTCCAACATCAGTCTTGAGCAACATAAAATCAGTTAAGATATACCTTACTACCCCCACTTTGTAAATTGCTTTATTTTTGGCCCTAAAAGCACGTGCCTCTTAGAACCTCACCAATGATATTAAGAATCACTTGCCTTGTATTGAAGACCATTCTAAAAGGGGAGCGAATAAGCAAAATATTTCATTCACAGCTAATACTTCTAGCCCTAGCCCTTACATAACCCTTATTGCCTTGTGTCCACTCTTCATAATGTTGAATGAGACAACTATCTGATGTGGTAGATAAATGTCTTACTGCATCATGAACAGGGTAATAGTCTTCTTAAACTTTGACTGTTGATGAGAGATAGCTTTGTATTTAGATGATTTGGCTGGAAAATAATTATAATGAGTTTCTTGATATGCATTTGTTAGCATCATCAATCACATCATCATGGTGATCCATCCAGGTCTTTCTGCTCGTTCACCTGCTTCATCAATGAGATCATGTAGTTTGTAACGATACTTCCTAAATTTTTTGTTAGGCATCCTAGCCTCTTGGACTGGTGGGCATGGTTAGTAGTACTAGGGCTAGGGCTAGGGCTAGGGTATGACCTGTGGGAGCTCAAGGTTGAGGTACCCTGACATACCTTCTAAGACAAGCAGATAATGGATAAGTGTGGTCATGGAACTCTGACCCATGCCTTTTCTCTTTTTTTGACACCTGATAGAGCACACATGTCAATAACAACTACAAGAAATTAGAAAGTTGTCAAGTGAAAAGTAGACTAAATGGTCAAAAAAATTGTCTTTAAAACAAAACTAGTGAAGGAATCGAACAGAATATGATAATCTATGTTAGTTCACAACAAATGCACAGCTTGAATAACTATACTTCTGTTGTGTTTTTCTCCTACTGGTAACTAAATCAACAATAATAGTGATAGTTCATACATTTGAACATCAACACTATAACTTCTGATTCTGGAAATTGTCTCACAAATGTTTGGAACTATGAAAATAAAGGTAAAAAAGCTAGAAATTAAAAAATTATATATTTTATTAAAAAAATGAAGAAAAAAAAGTTTTACAGTGATTTTAAAGGTGCGGAAATAAAATTAAAAAAAGGGTTAGCAACCAATTAAACCTTGAAACAAGGCATAAACACTCATTTATTCAGTTCCTCATTCTACATCCCTAAATCACTGCCTCAATAAAACTTTACAACATTACCTTATACTTTCATAGAGTTTGATGATGGAGTAACCTATTGTGTTTCCATTCTATTTAGGGTGCTGCTTTTCTGGCTCTTTTCATTAAAGCAAGAGGAAATAATAATTTCTTCAGATAATTTTTTTTAATTAAATGATTTCAGAATGTAAGAATAGGCCTTAATTATTGTGTTCATGTTTTATCTCAAGACTTCATGGTTAATGTTCTTTTTTGTTTCAATGCTTTGAAGTATCCTTAAAATCTCTATTTCTTCATATATTTATACATATATGTTTATATATTTATCAACCTAGTGCCAGGTGTGATCAGTATCATTTTTACTGATACAAGATAGCTAGGATACTTCAAACAAACATTGACAATAAGAACACAATGAAAAGGAGTTTGGAAGCAACTAAATATTTTTGAGAGATAGGTTATTCCAAATTCAGCCACCCCTTAAAATTAGGATTTCTAATATTTAATCAAAATCACACATGTCTCACACAATAATATTGACCAAGTGCAAAGCAAACAGCTGAACTCAGGTTAAGCAATTCTTTGTCAGAACAGGTTGACCAAGTTCATCATGTGGTGTATTATATATGCTCTAAACTCCTCATAATAAAGAGCTTGTTGTACATCTGGCCAGAAGGACCAGTTAGCATACACACACAAACTCAGCAGGTTTGACAATAACCTCTATATAGCATATAGGCCACATACCACACTAGGAATTGTTATGAAGGCCAGGTGGTTTAACCCCTTCTTCCCAACACAGCCGACATTCTTGAATGGTGCCACACCTTTATCTCCTCTTGGTTCACACGATCCACATATGCACCACTATATTCTGAAAGGTATTGCAGATATGCCCCATAAGGACCCACCAATCCAGTAATCATGAGAAGGACCACGTAACTTTCAGAATTGGTTGCTTTCATATTCTTAAAGAGTGCTCTTTTGGCAATGGCAATGGCAATACTCTCCCTGATCACACCCACAGCCTGGTCCACGGCAATGTACATCTGCTCACAAAGCAGAGGAAGGCTACTCTGGAGGAGAGAGTAGACAAAGTAGGGGGGAAAAATTAAATAACTCTGAGATCTACATGTGTATATTCATGAACATGTCTTGCATATACATGCAGGCATATACTATGTTACATGTGAAGGTATGAATCAACAAAGTAAATGATTGGATAGAATACAACTTGTTCAATGTATAATTTCTTTACATATTATGATAAAATCATTTTTTCAAACACATTTTCCTCAACCCAACAAGCATTAATTGGTCACATATAGAAGCATGGCACAATAATCCTTATGCCTGCCTTCATAAACATACTATGATGCAGCAGAAAGTAATAGTTGGGAAGTAATCAGTCCGAACTAAGATCTGTGGCAAATAATTATAATATTCATTAAAATAGCGTTTTTGGCCAGGCAAAATAATCATTTAAAACCCTTAGATGAAGTTAAACTGTGGTTGGATTTATAATTTTTGAGTTTAACTTAAAAATTCATTCTGGTTCAAAATTTGCTGATGTCCTTATCCTCCCCCATCACCCCCACTATTCCAAGTGTTCCTAGCTAGACTAGTGTGCCACAGGTAAAATTGTTTCACTTTTATTTCTAAAAACAGTGACTGCAAATATTCTCTTAAGAAAGTTATAAAAAGGGAAAGGTTAACATGTGAAGATAAATATCAGCCAGACAGAGAGACAGATAGACCAAAAGAATAACACACTACTTTTTTCTATCCTTTTCTGCACTCTCTATACGAGATATACTGTTAACATATTTTTTTCACAACCAGTAGCCAACCTTTTAGTGCAGAATAGTTCTCATTTTGAAAAACTATCAATAGCCTTAGAAAAGTTTATGTATTTTTTAGCAAATCAAAAACACAAATTTCACCAAATTGAAGAAACCTTGTAGAAAATGAGCAATAATTGTATTCTGAAGAATGGCTACAGTTTGGTGTCATTTGTCTGAAAAAATGATTATTATGCAGTGTAACAGAGACGTGGCTGTCTAAAAGGATACAATACTGAGCTGATGATATTGAAGTGAAATGAACTCCATTAGCCACACCCACTGGAAGTAATTTTCACTGGCAAAAATGAATGTAACTTTCACAGAAATGTTTCTTATTTGTATTAAGTTAATTTGATTAATGAAATCAGTGTCAACAATAGCCAACATAGCACAGGCTGCAATTACTATTTCAGACCACTTGGTGATGGGCATGGATAACAAAGGTAGCCAAAATCATTCACAGGACAATGACAATATCCCTCTGGCAGTTCATTCCTTTTAATAAATGATGAAGCTGGAAGTGAGTCGGCCACATTTTGTGAAACAATTAATTGAGTTACTTCTGGTCATATTTTCTGTTTTAGACTCCCTCTTTGTCACCACTCACCCCTGCTCCTACCTCACTACAGTAAACAACCAGAATCAGTATCAACCTCCAGGTGTATTTAGGAAATTGGATTGCTTGTTCAATTCAAATAAAATCATAAAACATTTCTAGAATGATGTGAAAAAAAAATTGTTTCAAATTTTTTTTAAAGAATTTAATAGGGATGTATGTATGCATACGCTCATTATGTTAATTAATTTGGTGTGTGCAATCATGAGGATAAATGTACATGTCCAATGGCCATGCCACGTAACATGACTACTGTGTCACATCACATAGTGACACAATTCTTGTTGTGGTTGTGTGATTCATTGGAGGAATCATGAGTGCATGTCACATTGCTGTGAAGAGGACAAGACATGGTGACATCTATGTCTGCATTCTGATTGAAGAATAATTCTTGAGTACCAGTAGATCTTCTAATAAGAAAATTAGAAAGAATGCCAAGGAATATTACAATTATTTTACTCTAAACCTATTAAACTTGAATAAAAAGGAACAATATTACTCCATGCATGTCATTTATAGGCAGATAGGAGATCAACTATGATGTATAACTTGCACACTGTTTTAAGAGGGGAAAAAAGAAGAAAAAAAGGTAAAAGGAAGGAAACTCCTCACCTGGTACAGAGTGGACAACAGTCTTCTGTGATGGTGTCCATATTGTTGAAGTCTCTTCCAACTTTTCCTCGACTCTGTTCTGCCCTCCTATACACACAGCATAGGGTCTCCCCTCCTCCTTCACAGTCATGCCCACAAGGCTTTCTTGGAACTGGAGCAGGAGCTAGATCAGCATTAAGCATGCTCACATAGTCTGCACAGGAAAATACACCACTCAACAGCCAGATATCACAATACAATGGACTAGAATCAGTACACACTCTATATATAATAACCATTTTCTTTCCTGGTATTCCATATACACCAGCAATAAATTATATCCACCATGTATACAACTAGTGGCAATTCCAATCTACACCCTGAATGTGAACATGCCTGCTTGAGTCGAAGCATTGAGAGTGGGCATCCTTTCAGGGGGAGAGTATGGAGGAAGATAATCATAGGAGTCAATAGTGATCCGAGGGGGTGGTGGGGAAGGTCTAGTCGAGGTCACATGATGCACTGTAGAATGTGAATTGTGGAAGTTGTCAGTAGAGGGAAAGGCATCCCTCCTGCCAAAGGCAGGATACTGGCATGCTGCTGTTATATCCATCAAATCGGAAGTGAACAAAAGTAAAAAATGCAAAAGGTATCAATTTTGAAGGATTAATTAATGGTAAAATAAAAAGCCATAATATTTTTTCTTTCCTCCCTTAGCAAATATATCTCTATAACTTTATAAGATGTTGTACTGATATTTCTTAGCATGTTTCTGTTCATTTCATTCAACATACTACTAACCTTGTGTAACATGCTGTTGATGATACTCAATACCAAGTAAGGTCTCTGCTGACTGAGAAAAATTCTCCACTCTCATCTTGGGGCATTCATCTCTCCTGCCCAAGGCAGGATACTGGCATGCTGTTGCTACATCCATCAAATCAGAAGTGAGTAAAAGTTTAAATGCAAAGGGTATCACTTTTGAAGGATTAGTTTGTGGTAGAATAAAAAATCATTATATTTTTCTTTCCTCCCTAGCAAATATATCTCTACAACTTTATAAGATGTTGTACTGATATTTCTTAGCATGTTTCTGTTCACTTCTTGCAACATGCTGCTAACCTTGTGTAACATGATGTTGATGGTGCTCAATACCAAGTAAAGTCTCTGATGACTGAGAAAACTTTTCCACTCTCATCTTGGGGTGTTCATCTCTCCTGCCCAAGGCAGGATACTGGCATGCTGTTGCTACATCCATCAAATCGGAAGTGAGCAAAAGTTTAAATGCAAAGGGTAACAATTTTGAAGGATTAGTTATTGGTAAAATGATAAAACCATAATATTTTTTCTTTCCTCCCTTAGCAAATATATCTCTACAACTTTATAAGATGTTGTACTGATATTTCTTAGCATGTTGCTGTTCACTTCTTGCAACATGCTGCTAACCTTGTGTAACATGATGTTGATGGTGCTCAATATCAAGTAAAGTCTCTGATGACTGAGAAATCTTTTCCACTTTCATCTTGGGGTGTTCATCTCTCCTGCCCAAGGCAGGATACTGGCAAGCTGTTGCTACATCCATCAAATCAGAATGAGCAAAAGTTTAAATGCAAAGGGTATCAATTTTGAAGAATTAGCTATCGGTGAAATGAAAAACAATAATGTTTCTCTTTCCTCCCTCAGTAAACATATATCCATAACTTCATAAGATGTTGTACTGATATTTCTTATCATGATGCTATTCACTCCTTGCAAGAAGTTGCTTACCTTGTGTAACATGCTGTTCATGGTGTTCAATACCCAGTAAGGTCTCTGCTGACTGAGAAAATTTCTTCATTCTCATCTTGGGGTGTTTGTTACCTCTCATGAGGGAGAGGATATTTGAGTCTTCCTTGAACACATAGAGAATCTGGGTGAGAGTGGGACGCTGCTCTGGCTCACAAGAGATGGTTGTGTTCAACAGCTTCATGAAGGCAGGAGGATACTGAGGTAGAATGGAGAGGATTAGGAGAAGAGGATACAAACGTAATGGTCTCGCTCCTGAAGTGATCAGTGCTTTGGTGCGACCAAGGTATATGAGTATATATAAATATATTCAAGAAAGGCACTGTTGCCAGTTATCTAATGCGTTTGCAGATTCTGCTTTTAATCTGCAATGCAGCAGATGTGCTATAGGTACAAATGTTGCTATGAAAGTGTGCAAGCATGTACATGTATTGCTATGCACTTGTACTGCATGTTATATTTGTTGAGGGGCATGTGTACTGTTGCAGTATTTGTTCATACATGTCATGAGGAGTAACAAAGAAGATAATTGTACCCAACAAAGTCAATTACCACATGTCCTATTTCAGCTATACTTATATGTATGATGACATGTGCATCCATGTTTGATCATTCCATTGCAGATTAAAAGCAGAATCTGCAAACGCATTAAATAACTGGCAACAGTGCCTTTCTTGAATATATTTATATATACTCATATACCTTGGTCGCACCAAAGCACTGATCACTTCAGGAGCGAGACCATTACGTTTGCCAGGGGGTGGCACATCCCCTGGCTTGACCATGAGGTAGTTGCAAGGGTCAGTTTGAATGGCTGTCTCAAAGTTGCAGACAATAATTTTGTCGTTAGACAAAACCTGAGGACACAGCAGAAAACAACAGAAGTACTGGTAAGTGAGACATGGAATTTTAAAATGGTTTGACTTGAAATACACAATGGTATTAGTGTGAGTGTTCTCATTTAACCTATGAATTTTTAAATAATGTTAACATTTGAGGTGTGAAAGAATTTGATAAGAAACAGGGAAAAGAAGAAGGAAAAAAGAATAGAAGGAAGGGAATTAATGTTGAAAAGGGCAAGGGGAGGAGGGGGGAAGAAGTAAAAAAGGAAGAAAAGAAGGAAAGAAAGAAAAATGAGGGAAAAATTATAAGGAATGCAAAATTAACCAAATCCAGGTTACAACCAACTAATTTCAGCTTGAGAGACCTGTGCTTTAATCAATGAGTTTCAGTTTTAAGGATTCTTTTAATGAAAGATTAAAAATACCCTTTCCCCAAGGGGAAACATTATCAGAATTTTTTTGTGAAAAACCGTAGTAGATACCCAAGGATTATGCCTACAAATTTCATTAATATCCATCCAGTCATTCGATTGTCCATTGAGCCCACACACATGCAAGCATGCATGCACGCATGCATGCACACGCACATGCACACACACATACACACATCTTCACATTTATAAATATATGTTGAACATATACATTCCAGTTAACATTAGTTTTTTCAATCAGGGTGTATTGCAATGGCCCACTGGAATACAGCTAATGGCTACAAAGGTGTTATGTTCCTGAATTAAGACTTGGGTGCACTGCATGAAGATATAGGGAGTGAGTTCCAGAGGCTAGAGATATACATGTCATTGAAAATGAATACAATACTATAGATATAAAAAAAAACAATCATAATGGCCTGTAGGTTAGTTATGACACTGCAATTTTAATGATATATTTTGTGTGTGTGTGTGTGTGTGTTGTGTGTGTGTGTGTGTGTGTGTGTGTGTGTGTGTGTGTGTGTGTGTGTGTGTGTGTGTGTGTGTGTGTGTGTACATGGAATTCAATCTTAATCCATCACAATCTGTTCCAGGACTTTAGGAACTGCCCCCAACAGAATCTTATAAAGATAACCTATCCCACCATGACAGTGACAGCAATTAGCTACAGAGTTTGGTACATAAGCACACCCATGAACACCAAAGAGCAGGTGTCACACTTAATGGACCAGGTTGGTTTGATTATATGACCCTGAGGCTAGGGTAACTGCAATAAAGGGGACACCTGCCTGTGGCATCATTAACATCGACATATGAGACCATGAGAGTGGGACGGACACTTGGACCCAAAATTGCTGATATGAAAAAAGAACTACATACAGTCTGCTAACGCAGAGATTCTATTCCAGTAACCAGCCTAGACTTACCAGTGGAATTAGGCCTCCTCTCTCCAGGAAGTGTTGAAGTTTGTTGAAATAGCATATCACCTCCATTGAGTTCTGGCTGCAGGTGTCCCCCTTGTGACGTCAATGAATAATCACACCCCCCACCCCCCACAGGTAGTATATTTTAAGCTAAGTTTTCTTCATCAATATTGGACTACAGTTTTCAAAACTTTTTATACCAGGTTATGTATCAGAGACAAAATAAAAACAATAAAAAAAAAATTTTTTTCCAGTTCAGTTACCTTCAAGAATTAGATATGATTGGTCTAATGTTTGCGATTTTCTTGTGCTTCATATTTGCTACTTCAGTATAATTACACCTGTAGGTGGTCATATATCAGGCAAATAGGGTTATTACCCAACATAATTTAGGGGAAAGAGTTAAATAAGACTGCCAGAAGAAAGACAGCAAACAAGGAAAAGTTAACTCTTGAAGTGAGTAATAATGATCACAAATCTCACATGCATAGCAACATGTATTTCAACACATTTTAATGACCACACTCACAGGCTACCTTATACTCACTATGTTGTACAGGTAGGCATCCACTACACATATGATAGTCCGCCCCCACATACCTGGATGTTTTCCGGCAGCAGACTTTGATGTACGACTCCTTTCTGCTGTAAGAAATGCATGATATCTGCCAGCTGGTATGCATACTTCAACACTTTCTGTGGAAGAAGCCCATTCTGTATGAAGTCAGAACACACGATAGATAGATCTGGAATAAAAGCTCTAATAAATTAAAGATATACATTATTTATACAGGAACTAGTAACTTCCTAATCCTCAAATATGATTTAAGATAGTATCCATGTTGTCATCAGTGCTATTTGGTCAGCCTACACTCGATTAATAAATATAATATTTTTTGCTAATTTTTATCTTATCTCCATTGCATCCATACACAACTTATTCCACTATAATAATTATGCCTTGAATGAGAAGCGCACATGAGATGTAAAATATAAAAATGTTACTTGAATGTCAAAATTTGTATATTATACCATGCTAGGGAAAAATTCACCCTATGGGTATTTTTTCTGATATGATCACTAAATTGTTTAAATTGCTTGTTATATTACGTAGAAATTTATTATATTACATTCTTACAAAGTGAGGGAGCCCCAAAGGAGCTAACCAAGTGTAGTAATATATGAGTCAAAATTCGTACACACAAATTTGTACACAAAATTTGTACACAATTTTACATACCCAAGAACCAAAAAAAAAAAAAATGCATAAAAATATTAGCTCACCATGAAGGAAACCTCTCAGGAAGCTAAAAATTAGCATAGCCCTTCCCATTGAATTCTTGAGTAAGCCCTCCAAGTTTGGTTTCCATAGAATGCTTCTCCCTCCCTCAAAGCAGCAAAATATATTTCCATACAAAAAGCTATTTTTAAAATGTGGTGGATGGTAAAGTGGTGTGTTTCCAACCTGTAGGTTATGGTTCAATTCCCACTCCCCCACCCCATCCCCCCACCTAACCTTTTCTCTTCTCCTTTTCCCCCTTATCTTACTTCCCCCCCCCCCTTTTTCTTACTTTCCCCCCCCCCCCTTTTTCTTACTTTTTTCTTTCTTTTTTCTCTTCCTTCTATTATTCTCCCTTTTGTCTTTTTTCTTCTATAATTATGTTTTCCTTCTGCCTTTTTTATTATGTCTTTTTTCTTTCTATTTTTTTTCCAACTTTTATCTTTCTTCTCACTATATTTTTCTTCTATCATTTTATCCCTATAATAATTTTCCCTTTTTTTTCAGCCTTTTTTCCTTCTATATTTTTAACCTTTTTTTCCTACTATATTTTTCCTACTATCTTTAAAGTCTACTCTCTCTTCTATCATTTTTCCTTTAATTTTTTTTTCTTTATAACGATTTCAAAGCGGAAACTCAGGCTGAAATGTTGTCTCTGTCCAGGCCCTGCCAACTACTTGTGAAGGGAGGTAGAAATTTGTAATTTGAACAAAACATCTCTGAACTTCATTGTGAGGAAACTTTTAATCAGGGTAAGTATATATCTTTTTCTGTCAAATTATCCTGACTAAATGTGCAATCATTAAACCTACTCAATTCTTCTTAGAATGCTAATTCATTGAGTTTAAAATTTTCCTCAAAGCTCCACAATGCTAAATGATGTTTAGATTCATGAAACCAAGGAATAGTTTACAAGTTATGTTCATTATGCTCATCAAGAAAAGCTTTTTTTTCCATCAGCATATGACATTTATTATTAGAATTGATTTTAAATTCAAATATATCAATTTTTTTTATTAAGAGATCAAGGTCTGATACTGAGCCTAAAATTTAGTTGTTTTTCTTCGTGAAATCAGGTAACAATGCGATTAATGCAATAGAGTGAGCTTTATCATTTCACATTTGTTATGTCGACTAATTGATTTACTTGCATTGAAGTATTTATACTAATTTTTTTAAAGTTCCACAATTCCCAAAAATGAGTCTACATCCACTCCAGAACTGAAACTTTTTTTTTCTTTCATTTTTTGGTGGGCAAGCAGGGTAGTAATATATTTAATATAAAAAATATAACAACAATTGGTCAGTTAATTACATGTAGTCAACATCTGTTCAAATCCTCCAAAATTCGAACTGGTACTGTTGTTATGTTAAATGATTAGATGGTTGGTAGGTGATTCCATAGACACCATTACACATGAAAGCATTTGCTAACCTGACCCTTTCCTGCAGACACCCATTTCTAATATTAAATGTTTAGATGCTTGGTTAGGTATAAGACACTGTTCAACAAAAAAGCATTTGCGAACATGACCCTTTCCTGTCGACACCTATCCCTAGTATATTATACATTTATTCTTCTCAATATTATAGTGTGATGGGATAACATTTGGGAGGAGAAGTATGACTTAAGAATATACAGATGCTTGCAAATTATATATAGTGGGAGATATATGTGTTTATTGTATATTTGCCCACCACAACATTTTGAACAGATCACTTTCCTTTTAAAAAGGAACTCAATCAGAGATGCTTGTCTCCGGGACCGGAATGAATTGTTTGAGTCCATTTTAAAAACAGATTTTGGTGACTCTCATAAATCTGTTTACTTGTCAGAATGAATAAAGATGCATAAATGCTCACAACACAATACACAATCCATTCTTTACTACTTAGCTTGTAACTTATTCATCATCTTTAAAAAATATCAACACTCTACCACC
Source organism: Lycopodina hypogea (assembly GCA_963969325.1). Taxonomy (NCBI): domain Eukaryota; kingdom Metazoa; phylum Porifera; class Demospongiae; order Poecilosclerida; family Cladorhizidae; genus Lycopodina; species Lycopodina hypogea. The sequence continues at coordinate 7,978,027 of OZ017786.1, read as the reverse complement.
AAAATGATGTCTTAAAATTATTCCGTACAATCAATAATTAATGAATAATTACAACTACAGCAGTATCTATTCCTTTAATATATATCAAGTAATTAGTCTGTAACACATTAGTCAGCAACATCATTTACCATGTACTAGATTCTTATTAAAACTATATGCTATTTTAGAAGGAAGTCAGGTACCTTGATCTTGGTGGCCAATGTGCAGCCATAGAGAGGATAGATATAAGTGACCTGGGCACCACCATCACTGAATAGTTCCTGTAGTAAGATCTGATTGCCAATGGGCACTGAAAAGAAGAACTTTTGTAGCATGCTGTATGAGAAGTTGATGGTGTGAAGCTCAGGAGGAGAGATGATGCAGTGGTGAGAGATACGACGAAGCAAGGACGCTTCTCTTTCAAGGACATCCTTATATGTGTGAGCTGTGTGTGTGATTGATGTGTATGTGTGTGTGTGTGTGAGTTGTGAGTGTAACACAGGAAACTAGGATGCACATGTCAAATATTAGATTTTCTTTAACTCAGTTAATAGATCCACAATGGGTAAACTCAGCAATTAGCACCATTTAGCACTGGTTAATCTGTACTAGAGCTTTGCTCAGATATCCAGGGCTAGGCCTGTGTAGGATTATGTATACATAGGAGGTAGGACATTAATGGATATCCACAAAGTATTAGGCGATTTAATTTGATGATTAATATATCAGTTAACTGATTGCTACACTGCACACCAAGGACTACAAATACCAACATGACAAATATTATAGTTCCACATTAATAACAATGAATATTATGAGCATATCTAATTGTTAAAGCCTATTTAAGTATCATCCCTATCACTACACGATTAATCTTAACTTAATGTTACAGTGTATATAATACCAGTAACCCACCTAGGTTGATGTGTGGCACCTTAATAATGCAATTCACTTTCCTCAACTTCCCGGGAACAGCTTTCACCTTAAAGTTTTCAACCTTAGCCATAAAGTAGTAACCAAAACTATTGCACTGGATTAAGTGAGAGAGTGTTGGTGTGATGACTATCATGGTGCGGGGTTGGGTGCCACTCCCACTAGGATGGAACTCAGCACTTGAGAACAGTGGCAGAGGTGTTGGAGTCATATTATTGGGCATGGTTTGGTCATGTGACCTCTTGGACATATCGCCAGTCCTATCCCTTCCCAGCATCCCATGTTGACTACTCTGATGGTGGTGCCTTGGAGAGAGTGCTGATGCTGCTGAGGCTGGTAGGGAAGAATAGGTTTCTGCTCTTACTGGTTGCTTTTCCCTCACCACTAAAATGTCACCATTCATCAAATCATCTACAGACACAATTTCAATCCCATTCTCATTAAACACCTTGATATCTAGGTCATAGTTCAGCTCAAAACATGAATAGAAAAGAGTTAAAAAATCCTTCCAGAGAATATCCGCTGCCACCTTGACCCTACGCTTGCAGTGAGGATCACCATACTTATATGCAGTTAGTATGAGTGCCTTTTTGGGAAATGCAGACTTAGATGAAGATGAGGGAAAATTACCACAATTACCACAGGCCATGACTCTATTTGATGGGTGGGACAGAGAAGAGATGAGTAGAGTCTAAGTTAGGCAGGGCCAAGCCTGAGAATAATAATTATTACATATAAATATACTACTATACAGGATTTAAAAAAACACACAGAGATATACATACTTCAATGTCTCATTGAAATACTATCAATTGGATTCCAAAATGAGAATAGAGGGAATTATGAGAATAGATGAAAGTTAGAAGGGAATGAGGAAAGTGAACTTAATCATTATAAGCTCTCATTCTTTTCATGCCGAGACTCTAAAAAAAATTTTAAAAAACACCAAATACTTGCTTTGTTTGTGAGAACAAAACAGTTCCCAAACTGTGGTACATAGTTGGTTATTTAGAAATGGTTACAACTAAGGGAATGGTATGCACGTCCTTTCTTTCTTCTCTCTATTCTCACTATAAGATCTGTTCACCTCTCCCCCAACCTCTATAATGTTGGAGCTTCGAGTGGTCCTGCACAGTCATAAGAAGGGACAGGGCAACTAGAGGAGGCACACTGAGCTTGAGTTGTGCATCAGAACAACAGACTGCAACTTATCCAGTAGAAATTAGGACTAGCTCACTTTGTGCAGATATCACCCCCAGTCAATGAAATATGAAACTAGCTGGAATCATATTGAATCAAGAACTCACCTGGCATCAATAAAACAATAAAAATCTTGCTCTCAATTCAAATCTGCTCTTTTGTATAAAAAACATTTTTTTCTCCCAACTTTTGTTCAAAAGGAAGTATAAAGCCATAAAAATAGTATTTCGGTTTCTCAGGTCCGCCCACATCAATTTTTGGTATCCATATCACATAAAGGGTTAGTTCAGCTATCACTAACAAACTAACAAATTAGTCCAGCCATCTCTCATGGCAATTGTAATCAAGTATTTGAAATGTTAAAAAAAAATTGAACAGAACACTGAGAATATACCCTAAAAAGAAAAGAAAAATGTTTTTTAAATGCAGCTTCACCTAACTAATATTTTGAAATATATACCGGGGAAATTAAGGATTCATTTTTGACTGTTTTGGAAGTTTATCCTATAAAAAGGAACTGGCATACCTGCAGGACTGTCCACCATCCAAAACACTAAATACAGTGGCTGATGGGGGGGGGGGGGGGGGGGGGGGGTTCACACTCTGGGATTATGTTTAAACAATCCAGATCTCTGCTATTGATTCCACTGTCTGTCAACAGTTGCAACAATTATTATCCTGTCCAATTTATTATCCCTGGCCAATTTTAGCTTTATAATTATTATAATTATTATTATTATTATTATTATTATTATTATTATTATTACTATTATTATTATTATTATTATTATTATTAATTGCTTTACAACCATGGGTGATATGTGAATTAGTGATACAGCAAAGTAAAGATGCAGTAATAAAATTTGGTTGATGCAGCCCAAATCTTCTTCTTTTTTTCATAGATGCTTTTCACCTTCTTTAGCCAAAATTATATTCAAATTTTTCAACTTTCAACTTGGGCATTTTTCAAATCCACCCCAATCTCTCCTTCTGCTAAAGTAAGTGATTGTTCAACAGGTGAGCCTGACTTAGTCAGTTTGTCAAATTTATCAAAATAAAGTGTAAATATATTGAATACCAAGTACAATTTAGCTTAAAAGTTGTTAGCTGCCCACCCACCTTATCCTTCCCTCTCCCTGTTCTGTTGTTTCCCAGAGTTATGGGGAGAACAAGTTTCTCTGGTTGTGGTGAATAGAATTGAAAGGAAAAAAAGTTGATGAGGATGTAGTAGAGGACCATTTGCCAATGTTCATTTAAATTGTTTGATTTCCCACAACCTATCATATATATATCCATTAGTAAGCATTTCTAAGTGCTCAAAATTTCCTTCTTTTTTATCTGAGGATCTGTTGGTGGTTATGTGAAAGTAATAAGGGATACCAACTCCCTGCTCACAATCATTAAGCTCCCACTTTCCCCTGAGTCAATGTCTGACCTCTACCTTTCCCCCACCCCCTGTTCATTTGTTTATGTGTTCAGTAAACAATTCATTCTCAAACAATTACTATTCCAATTTTACCACAAACACATAACCACCTTCTCACTCCAGAAAACCTTGAACCTTATTTCATTAACCAAAACAAAAATAATTTATTTTTCAACATTTTTAATTCCACCCAAAATTAATTACTTTGATCCTTCAAGTTTTGCCAGGAGCAACCCATTCTTCACCAAGACATTTCAATACAGCTGCTCCTAACCTCAGCCCTGACAAAGCTTCTATTAGTATACCAGTAATAACTTATTTTTAACTTACCTTGGGCACCCACTAAATTTTTGAAAATTGTTGATACATGTATACTAGGCACAATCTGTATACACAGGCTAGGAAGTAATTTATAGATGTTGGCTATGAGAGTGCTGCCTTTTAGTGACTTGCTAGAGGAAATTCTGGTTTCAATGAGTAAAATGTAATAGTACTAGGCTAAAATTTTATTACAATTATTCTTTAAACCCAGTTCAGTTCTTACCCAACTAGTGTACAAATGAATGGTGAACTTAATTTTTACAAAAAAGAAGAAAAATGAAAATAAAATTCATTGCTGGTGATTTTTATATTTCTAATCATCATATTTCCTAGTTTCATTTATTTTCCAGAATGCACTGGGAAAATAGTGGACCACTAACCCAATAGATCAACTCCAGCAGATAAATCTGGGAAGAGGTCTGTTAAGTGCTTCAAACAATAATGTGATAGGCCTGCCAAACAGCAAAATTTGAACCTATCTCAGCACAGGGAAATGAAGGGCTGGGTTAGGGCTGCTTTATTAGCAATAATAAAGTAATAATGAAATAAATAAATGGTGGTATTGGACTATAAAATAATAATATAATGTAAAATGAAATAAAGTAAATTAAGGACTGGGCTACTTTAAAATGAATTCAGTTAACAATTAAAAGATATTAATGAAAGATTAGGGGTATGACTATGTTACCATTGGTAACAGAGAAAACTTATTTTAAAACATACTGGTATTAAGACAGGCTGAACATTCCAAGTGAGGAAGTCCAGAAATGTTAAATGTTGTCTCAAATGTTGTCTCTGTTAAATGTTGTCTCTGGCCACCACCTTTTCACCCACTGCTATGGGATTATAGGAAGGGGAGAGGGGATTTTAATTTGAAGAAAACATCTCCAAAATTAGGAGAAAAATATTCCAAATCAGCATGATTAAATATTTCTAATATGTCAAATTTTAGTGGCAGAATTCACTGATCAATCTTCCTGTGTCCATAATGCAATCTTAAGCCTCACCTGTGTATGTAATAGCAAGTACTACTGACCTCCACTTAGAAAGGCTTAAAAGGTAATGGAACTGGAAAAAAAGAAAAGAAAAAAAATATATATATATATATATATATATATATATATTATTATTATTATTATTATTATTATTATTTTATTATTATTATTATTATTATTATTATTATTATTATTATTATTATTATTATTATTTTATTATTATATATATATATATATATATATATATATTTTTTTTTTTTTTTTTTTTTTTCTTTTTTTTTTTTTTTTTTTTCTTCTTTCTTCTTCTTCTTCTTCTTACTTGTCCTTGATGCATAACCTGGTATTAAAAAAATTTGAACAAATTTTGTCAAATATTCATGAAGAAAACTTGGCTTAAAATTTTCATGCTGTCACAGGGGGGGGGGCTGTGGCCAGAACTCAATGGAGGTGACATGCTATTTCAACAAACTTCAACAATTCCTGGAGTCAGGA
>OZ017786.1:7680977-7972481 GCA_963969325.1 Lycopodina hypogea | reverse complement strand
GGAAGCCCAATTCCACCAGAAGTCCAGCAGTAGCGCAGTATATTGATGATACCTAGTGAGATAGCAACTGCAGTAGAGCTGTGGAGTAGCTAATCTGAAGACCCAGCTCTTCTGAAGGAATAAGTGAAGAGTTCCCATTTGAGTGTAATAATTTTTTATAACTTCAGAGCCTAGTGACACTGATTCTTTTTCAGCTTCATCCAACTATGATTCAAGTAGCTAGCTAAGTACGAAATTGTTCATTTTTACACTTGGTTATAGCATTTATAGCTAGTGACTACCCTGGGCTATAGCTATAAATGTTATAACTAAATCTTTAAAAAACAACAATTACATAGCTTTCTATATAGCCAGCTAGTAATGAAATATCCAGCTCCACACCAAAATGGCAAGGTAGCTAGCAAGTATCACCATAAAAAATCTAAAAGTCTCTGATACTTACTTTCAGTAACTATATCAATAGCTATTAAATATCTAGCTCCACACCAAAAGTAGCCAAAAGTAGCCAAAAGTAGCCAAAAGTAGCCAAAAGTAGCCAAAACTAAAAAGTATTTACTAATAGCTATATTTTATCGTGACAAATCATAAAGTCTTTGGTCCTCATTTTCTGTACCTGAATCAGAGCTAGATGAAACTGAAAAGCAGTATCAATAGGATCTCCCTAGCTAGGGACAGATCTCTTCACATATCCCTCAGATTTCCAACTCCACAACTCTTTTTCAGTTGCAATTTCACTAGATGTCAATGTGCTACTACCAATCCTGACTTACCATGGAATTGGGCCTCCTGACTCCAGGAATTGTTGAAGTTTGTTGAACTAGCGTATCACCGCCATTGGGTTCTGGCTGCAGCTGTCCCCCTTGTGATGTCAATGAATAGTTATACCCACACAGGAAGTAAAATTTTTAAGCTGAGTTATCCTTTAATTATTGAGTATGTTGGTTTCTCTTTCAATCTTCATAATGCCAAACCATAAGCAAAAATTCATTCAAGAATTGGACCAAATTCTCCATGTTTTGTTAGTGGAGGAGAAGAGTGAGGAGCCCAGTGCTTGGTGTGGTAAGCTAGTGCTCATGTATGAATTGCAAATAAGGGTGTTATTGATTTGAGATGGCATATGAACTCAGAAAAACACAGAATCGTAGATACCAGGAGAGAGCCCATCAACTGAATTGACTGTATTTTTGTGAAATCAGGTAAAGCAATAGATGAGATTAGTGCTGCAGAGTTTCATTTCACACTGTGAATCATCATCAGAAATACAAATCAATGGATTGCATACCTCTCATGTTGACTTTAACAAAATATATAGAGAGAGTGAGTGAAGGAGTGGTCACTCTACTGTTTACTCTAGTCAGGTTGTTGGTTGGAAATGATGTAGTTTCTCTGTTCTGATTAAAAGAAGTGAGAGATTTAAAATTTTATATAACCCCCAACTCACCTTTTTATTAATGGTGCTCATTCACACATGCACACACACATGCACTGACCATCCTGATTGCCACTTAGGCCAAAATTCACACATAGACTCACGTACTTAGTCATTCCAGTTCACTCTTATATCCCATAGTCATTGGAAATGAATTTTTATCATGATGGTGGAGGTGAAGATCCTACCCAAATCATTAAATGTTTTTGAGATGTCTGAGACAAGAAAATGAGAGTGAACTGGAATGACTAAGTACGTGAGTCTATGTTTCCCTTGTATCTCCCTCACCACAGAAGTCAGTAGTATGTAAAGTATTGTCCTTTTGGAAGAGTCCAACAAGGATTTTTACAGCTTTGTTTGGAAGAGAAATGACATGAGACAAATTATATTTGCAGTCACAGCATCTTTGTATGCCATACAAAGATGCTGTGACTGCCAATATAATATCAGTTGCAGATATTATTTGCCTGTGGTGGTTTCACATTGTGTGGGTGGAATTATTGCATTTCTACCAAAAGGACAATACTTTAGATACTACTGACTTCTGTGGTGAGGGAGATACAAGGGAAACAAGGAAAGACTGCATTTCTGGGTGAATACATGATATGTCATTGATTAATACATCTGTTTAGGAGAGAGATGAGGCTTCAAACACTACACCTACTTTGGTCATTATGCTAGAATTCTGGAATATTTCTCAAGCCCTTATGGTGGCATCAATTCTGTACATTTCTTTTCACAAGTATACTCTTTGGGTCAGCAAGGATCTCGGCTCCTTGGGTGGTGGAACAATAAAGCATCCATCTTGGGTAGAGGAATGATAAAGCACCCATCTCCATTATGAGAATGGCAATCTGTGGAGTGTGCAACAAATTATTCCCTGGGAGAGAGACTAGAGTGTTTAGTAGGTTGTTCCTCGATCCCCGAGTCTTTCATACCTATCCATAGCCAGTATCTTCAATAGCATGATGTGTAACAGGTGATAAGTAAAAAAATATATATGTGCTTGTCACTCCAGCAAGCATCAATCCAAAATCAGCTTCTAATCATATGAATTCCATGATACCTCAACACCCAGGAGGAGATCAATCTTTCTTGGTCAACCAGTGTCAGGATCTGTGAATGTGTGAGGTTTGCCAGGTGAATCCAGACAGCTTCAAGCAGAATGTACTGAGTCAGTAGCTTACACTGTACTGAGGGTATGATGGCAGCACTCATGTTGATCTCTTTGGTGAAATCCTGCAAGGAAAAATAAAAAACAATAGTGAATGACTGAATACGAGTCTATGAGATAGACCAGCAACCTCATGGATTCTGGCATCTCGATGGAACTGTTTGAAATAGAGCCTGTTCTGATATGGAAGAGATGGAAGAGATGGAGGACACTTCAAAAAATGTCAAGGGGATAGAAGGTTAAGGTCCTTACACTTTACAGCAGACATCTTCTGAATTAGTATGAGCAATTTGAATTGTGGACAGGTAAATATGGAATGCTACTCTGTCTCACACAGACCACAACTAGGATTTGGGGTATTAGAAATATTAACTGTGAAAGAAATATTCTGCTTATTCACTCCCCTTTTCGAAGGGTCATCAATACAAGGTAAGTTATTCTTAATGTCATTGGTGGAGTCCTAAGAGGCACGTGCTTTTAGGTCCCAAAATCAAGCAATTTCCAAGTGAGGGTAGTCAGGGATATCTTAACTGATTTTCTGCTGCTCAAAACTGATGTTTGTAGCCATCTAACTTTAGGTCTCATGAAAATGAAAAATGGGCAAGAGAGATTAATTTCTAAGGTCCTGAGGATTAGCAAATGTACCATATCATAAAATCAATGAATCTTATGACAAACTCCTTTATTTAGTCTAAGAGCATCGAGAATCATGGAACATAAGATTGCAATATGAGCTGTGGTCGATTGTATCATGCCTTCAGAGTCTCAATAATCTTAGCACAGAAATCATCAGAGACCATCTATTAATGGAACTTTGACCAAACCATTCTTGAGAGAGCTTCGCACATAGGCCAGCTTTTCTATATCAAACAGGGTGATATAATGATGTATAGCAATGTCATATTGCTCCCAAAAATAATCCAATTGGTGAATTTACAATCAAAAGTAGGTGCCACCAGATTTAGTAATCTGACGCCTTTACTGTCTGAGACTGATGGGGAAGGAGCAATGGGTAGGACAGTAGTAAAAGAGTAATTTCTTGATAATTAAATAACAATGAAAATCAGTCTCTCCAGTTCAGCATGAGAAGTACAGAGATCATCAGAGTCCTCGAAATTCATAGTAAAAATACTAGAGATAGTTCCCTCACACAAGTCTTATGGGCCTGTATCCACTCTTAATATTGAATGAGACAACTATCTGATGTGGCAGATAGAGGTCTTAATACATCATGAACAGAGTAACAGCCTTCTTCAACTCTGGCTGTTGATGAGAGATAGCTTTGCATTTAGATGATTTGGCTGAAAATTGATTAGAATGAGTTTCATGATATACATGTTAATATCATCAATCACATATCATGGTGATCCATCCAGGTCTTTCTGCTCATTACCCACAGCTTGTTCACCTGCTTCATCAATGAGATCTTGTAGCTAGTAATTATAGCTTCTAAATTCTAGGTTAGGCATTCCTAGCCTCTTGGACCAGTGGGCCTAGTTAGCAGTGCTAGGTCAAGGACTAGGGCTAGGGTATGACCTGTGTGAGCTCAAAGGTTGAGGTCCCGTAATTTAATTTCTAAGACAAGCAGATGGTTGATAAGTGTAGTTACGACACTGTAAACCATACCTTTTCCCTTTCTGACACTTGATGAAGCAGACATATCAATAACAACAATGAGAAATGAGAAAGTTTGAAGTGGAAAGTAGAATGAATGATCAAAAAAAATGTCTTAAGAACAAAACTAGTGGAGAAATTAAAAGGAAAATGATAAGCTATTAGTTCACAACAAATCCAGCTCGAATAACAATGTTTCTGCTGCATTTTTCTCTAATTTGTTAGTAAATCAACTGTGCCTTTTCTCTTTCTGACACCTGATAAAGCAGAAATGTTAATAACATTACAAGAAATGAGAAAGTTGTCAAGTGGAAAATCGAGCCAATGATCAAAACAATGTATTGAAAACAAAACTAAAGTGTGTTTGCGCTGACTTGGACCCTGGGGAAACACTAATAACTTGGCCAATACTCAGTGGATTTCCAGATTTCAAGAACCAACAAACTCATGACGCTCCAGACGTTCATTTTGTACTATTCCTGAAGAAGTTGACCATCCCTAGACAAAGTTAGCTGCATGTCCTATATGCAAGTATACAACATTCCACCCAGCATTAATTGACCATATGGAATGCAAGTGCAAAAATATCCCTTGGAGGCTAATGTCCACCACAAAACTCTTGCAGTGCTTCGAGTGGAATACATAAAAAGAAGCACAGAATTGATTCTTCCTTGTTTCAGCTCGACCCTAACTTATACCTTGTAATAACTTCTCCCTTGCTCAAGGCAAGTGGCTGAAAGTAAGGTCTGTTGTTCATGTCAATCATCTCAAGTGAAGTGATGAAGTGTCCAACTCCAATTAGTTGGTCAATAAGAGCAAGGAAGACAATATCCATGCTTTCTGCAATTTGTTCCAGGGACATACCGTGCGGATTAAAGATAGCCAAGTTTGCCACATACAAATCTTTCATCATTAAGTAATTTATATTACTTCCGTATTTATTTCTGTATATTCATTACTTCTTTGGTGTGTTCTTTATCATTTCAATGAATGAATAAACTTATGTAAGACAAGTGAAAAATATAATAAAAAATATTCAGAGGAAAAAAAAAACTTTTCTTCTTTTTTTTTACTTTTGTTGAATACATAGGAAATGAAATCAATAGCAAAAACCAATTGTGAGATACATAAATTAGTTGAAAAATGATGATAACATGTAAATAGCTAAATATAAGATACATGATTAATAATAAATGATGACAAGGTGAAAGCTTGTCTGGTAGATTCATTTACTTGGAAATTCCTGTTGCTGTTGCTGTTCTGTCCAGTGTGAGTGACTTTCCAGTCCACTTCTCTTCTTCAAAAGAGCTCCTAACAGAGGTAAGGATATGTTTGGACTGGGAAGTCAAACATACGCCTCTTCCTGGCTTCTTCTTTAAACTCCTTAATGGACCTCCAGAGGAAGAGGGTCCTTGTCCACTCATTACTGTATTGCATATATTATTTAGTGCACATTTTATCACCATTAAATCTATTGTTTTGTCTTATCACAAAAATAAAGCAACAATAACCAGCCACAGCAACTAACAACAATCAGTCACAGCAACTAACAACCAGCCACAGCAAACAACAACAACCAACAACCAACCACAGCAACCAGCAATGAAAAAAAATGCAAGTATTGGCATTAGCTAACAGAGTTTTACATGATTAAAGACTACAATAACACTGCTTACTTATCAGTTGAAAAGTTCAGAAGTTTGACAGAAGCCTTAAAAGCCTTAAAAGCCTGGGATGCCTTACAAATGCAAGTCTTGCAAACCTTGGAAAAACTACAGCCTCCACACGATACAACTGGAATGGGTTGATGTGGGTGTTTTTGTTTGTTTGTTTGTTTTTGGCGAAAGCATACCTTAAACCTCTTTTGGCAAAGTTAATAGGCAGAAGCATGCACTATGACACTTCAGTAATTGACACTTCAGTAATTAACCGATGACTTCTGGGGCCCAAGTCATGCAAACAGACATTAGTGAAGAATTCAAAAGTAAAATGATAAATTATGTTTGTTCACAACAAATCCAGCTCGAATAACCATGTTTCTGCTGTGTTTTTCTCTTATCTGTGAGTAAATCAACGAAATAATAATTCATACATTTGAACATCAACACTATGATTCCTGATCCTCCTCAAACTTCAATAAAGCCACTGAATTTGTATGTTTTGTATGGTCTGTACCATCATTGTGCTCGACCTGTAGCCTCTGAATTTTGAACTAATGTTCAACTGAATTTTATGACATGAAAATAATGTTAAACTCTTTTGGGTTTCGTTTCATTTTTATGAGAGGAAGAGAATCTTCTGTTCTCATCCATGTTGGTTCCCACAGTGTAGGGGTTAAAAAAGAATTTCTGGGACACAGTTTGGAGTGAACAGATTTCAGAAAACATGAAGAACACTGGTCTAGACAAATCAAGAGGAAGTAGTCATACCAGGAGGGCCCATTCAGACACAACCATGGAAACACCTACAGTATAGGCCGATAATAATTACTAACAGAGTATCCATGACAGAACAGCTCTCCCAGTGCCCACAGTCTGGCCAATAAGCCACACCCACTTATCTCCATCTCTATGGACTGCATCAGCTACCACCTGCTAGTCCCCATTTCTTGGAAGATTACTCATACTCACAAAAGTCACTTTCATATGAATTAGTGTCCAATTACCATAGCTAGGATACTTCAAACTAACATTGACAATAAGGATATAATGAAAAGGATTTTGGAAGAAATAAAATATTTTTTGAGAGATAGATTATTCCAAATTCAACTACTCCTTAAAATCAAGATTTAAAATATTTAATCAGTAAGCACACATGCCTCACACAATGATATTGACCAAGCGCAAAGCAAAGAGCTGAACTCAGGTTCAGCAATTCTTTATCAGAGCAGGTTGATCAAGTTCATCATGTTGTGTATTGTACTTGCTCTAAACTCCTCATAATCAATAGCTTGTTGCACATCTGGCCAGAAGGACCAGTCATATTTGACAATAACCTCTATATAGCAAATAGGCCACATACCACACTAGAAATGGAATTACAGGCCAAGTGGTTTCACTTCTTCCAACACAGCCAACATTCTTGAATGGTGCCTTACCTTCATCTCCTCTCGGCTCACATGATCCACACATGCACCACTATATTCTGAACGGTCATGTAGACATGCCCCATAAGGACCCACCATCCAGCAATCATGGGAAGGACCACGGAACTCTCAGAATTGGTTGCCTTCAAATACTTGGAGCGTGCTCTGTTGGCAATGGCAACACTCTCCTTGATCACACCCACAGCCTGGTCCATGTTAAAGTGCAGCTGCTCACAGAGCAGAGGAAGGCTAGTCTGGAGGAGAGGGAGGACAAAGTAGAGGAGAAAAATTAAATTACCAGAGCAGGCATATACTGTGTTACATGTGAATGTGTGAATCAACAAAAAAAAGTTATGATTGCATAGAATATGACTAAAGCTTGCTCAATATTAAAGTTATTTACAAGTGATGATAAAATTATATTTTCAAATATATTTCCCTCAACTCAACAAGCATTAATTAGTCATATATAGAAGTATGGCACAATAATCCTTATGCCTGCCTTCATAAAACATATTATGATGCAGTGGAAAGTGATAGTTGGGAAATAATCAATCCGCACTAAGATCTGTGGCAAATAATTACTATGATATTTATTAAAATAGCATTTTTGGTCAGGCAAAATAATCATTTAAAACCCTTAGATAAAGTTAAACTTGTGATTGGATTTACAACTTTTCAGTTTAACTTAAAAATCTATTCTGGTTCAAAACGTGCTGATGTCCTTATCCTCCCCCATCACCCCCACTAGACCATTGTGCAACAGGTAAAGTGCTTCATTTTTATTGTTTTGCGACTACCAAATATTCTCTTAAGAAAGTCACAGAGAGAGAGAGAGGTTAACATGTGAAGATATTTTGTGTTAGAAACCAAAAAACTTTGGGAAGAGTTCAAATTAGTTGGGTACTTTTATTTATTTTCTTTAATATCATTTTGAAGAGGAAAAAAAAATTAATGATCATCTTTTGGAAGGAAATTATAAACATTGCACCAATGGAGATTCAGTAATGTGAACTTTTTATCAATTTATATGAAATCATTGCACTGCATGAAATCATAAAATAATTGGTGTGGCTAATTTGAAACATTTCCAACTCAGATTTCAAAGGAAAAAAGCAACTGTTAATGTTAATTTATATCATTTCACAAGTCATGTGCAACTTACAAAAAAAATAAATAAACAAAACAACAACAAAAAAATAAACAAAACAACAAAATACAACAGCAACATTACAATGCACTCAGTCTGTAAGAATTCTACATCCAAGATTCAGACTTTGAATGAGGGAATTAGCTACTTTAACTTGTGGACTCATGAACATTATTCAGTTAACATGCACAATTCCATAGTCTTAAACCATGTGTTATCATTCAAACACCTGCCTTCCTTTACTGCCTACATTTTACAAGAAAATGATTTGGTTGAACTACTTTAAAAACAATTGATTTTCTGCTAAAAGCTCCACTTTTTCTAAATTCCATTAATAGGCATGAATTTTGAAATGAAAACATACATTAATGCAATATGAATTAATTTTAATACCAAAAAAAAATGTTTAAGATAAAATAAATAGTAATTAAATTCAATGAAAGCTCCAAAGTAAAACCTACATTTATTTATAGCAACAAAAACTCTTGCTAATTTAGTTAGATTTAAAGAAGAACAGAGAAACCTATGCTATTGATTGCTCCATTCACTATCTAAGGAGAAATAATTATATAATCCCTCCTTTGTAGCCAGGACTTCATCTTGGAGCAATTATTAGCCTGTCTCTGAGCCTGTCTCTGAAATAAGCAGGCAGGCAAAATTTGAAACTGAATACTTCAAACGGTAAACTTATTATTGTGCTGTAGAGCTCCACCACACCTGGAAACAAAAATAAATATATTAATTTTTTTTTCTTTTTTTATTTTTTTTTTTATTACAAAAAAAAAAAAAAAAAAAAAAAAAAAAAAAAAAAAAAAAAAAAAAAAAAAAAAAAAAAAAATTTAAGCCCAACTTCCATTCCATGGTAAAGCAATTTAAACTAGAAGCCATTCAAGGATGGAATCCCACAAGCCAGTATACAAAATTCAAGCCCATGTGGTTCACAGTTTCACTCACCTCATTTGAAGTTTTTAGAATTACTGGTCTTTTACATAGTGTGGTTTTAGGGTGAGTGTGCTATTCAAACAATTTTTATAGCTAATAGGAATGTGAGGTTCAAAGAGATCTGATAATAGAGCATTTCTAAATTCTATCATTTAAAAGCCTCCCATATTCCCCAAGGGCATACACTAAATTTATCCCAGTTGGCTGCAGTATTAGAATATTATCAAAAAATTCTATTCCAAATCAAATCAAATCATTCTTAAAAATACTGATTTCAAATCAAAATAAAATCAATTCATGATAAGATTTAACATGTACAGAAAGGGTGGCTGGACAAAAGAGATATCAAACAGACTTAAAAATTCAAACTCTAGTTTAATGACTTTGTTGTCTCCCTCTCCAGGGATTGTAATAATTGTGACTCATAAATGAACTAATCATTGACAGAATTCTTTGTGTTATGAGTAAGCATAGGAATTTTAGGTAAAACCCTTAAACATGTCACATAAAATGGCTTCTCCTTTTTTTTCAGCAAAAAAACAAACAAAACATATTTCAGCATTTTGGGCCAAAAAAGACATATTTCCAACTCTTCTGATATTTTTGTTAGCTTCTAGTCACCTGTGCTGTTGCATACAGCAGCAGTACAATACTGATTTACTATACTTTACCATATTTTATTCAAACTTTACCATATTTTAGCCGTACTCCACCATATTTTTCATTGAGCTACTAAACTGATGTTTTTCATTTCATATGAAATTTTTGTTGCAAAGATGCATTCCTAGCATCATGCTGATTGCAACTTTGTTAATATCTTACTATAATGGAGCTAATGTGTTTGTATATACATGTGTGTGAACTCATCCCATAGGAAAAGGTTAAAGACCAACAACTTTTTGTGAGAGATCTTGGAGTCCAGGGGGTCATCGCTATCTATTCGTTCTTTCAAAATGACCCATTAAGCTGTTTGTTTTTAATATTCGGCATTTTTATATAAACGCACTCTAACCTCTGAGTCAGCAATACTGTGCCCAAACCCCATTTACTTTTAAAAAATTTAAAGGCCCAGTCCCACTATTCCCACTGCTATATGCATTCTAAAACTCTACTAGATATATATGTCCTTCCAGCAAACCATCATGTGACTACAGCCACCAAAAGTGGGCCTAGCTAGCAGTTGTAGCCTAGTTAGTTTAATATATGTATAATGTTATCTTTGATCTCTTTTAACTGCTTCTTTAATCATCTTGATTTAATTACATCGTGGACAGTGCTACAAAATATATGATCTCAAATATTTTTTAGTAGTACACCTGTACTTCCCTTTCCAATAGCAATAGTCCTAACTCTAATGATATAGACAGTCCTGACAAGATGCACACTGTTCTCATTAGTGTGTGGCCCTGCAGAATTATTGAGGATGTCTTGACTCCAGCTGCACCAAGTACTGTGAACTTTGAACATATCATGGAGAAGTCATCTCAACATTTGAAACCAGTACAAAATGAGATTGCCCATGGGGAAAAAGGATTGAAACATTACACAAAAAATAACCCTGAAAAACTGTGGCAAGATGGTTATGGCATGGCGTTTCCAAGCAGGTCTGAAACCCAAATTGGTCTCTCTTCTTTTTTTTTCCCCTTTCTCCCTCCCCACCCTCTCCTTTTTTCCTTCTATATATATTTTTTCATTCTTTTCAAGGATCTACTTTCATGTGACTCTTTGTTCCCTCCACCATCTTGTGTTTCTCTTTATTCCCTCCACCTTCCCCATTACTATTATTATATTTTAATAATCATCACCACCACCACCATCATTGCCAGTACAAACAATTTATTTTATTATTCATAAGATTTAATCTTGATCATTTCTAAATTAAGATATTAATTGCATTATGGTCTTGTGCCATGTGTGAATCAACAACAGCCTAGAGTGTGTTGTAGGCCGGCCGGCCAATTGTCATGCCGTTCAACATGTCCTGCTATAAATAATAACATTCTGCAGATAGGTCAGGTCATTCTTTGTCCCCTATTCTTCTATCTGACCAGCTGGCTGTTTATCGACTGGAGTTGTCCCTTGACCTGTAGGGGATCCCGTTGTCCTGCAGAGTGTGAATAATGTCCTGAGGGAGTTCTCCTGTCACAGATACGGCATAGCAACCTTTCACACAACTTCCTGCAACAATGACACACATACATATCACCACACATCACCAGGAGGAGAACACGCACGCAAGCACACGCACGCACACACACACACGCACACACGCACGCACACACACACATGCCAATTGTATAATACATTTGAAATACATCAACACAATGTTGAATAAAAATATATATGAAATTTATGGTTGCTTTTAAATTTAATTTCCATAAAACAACAAAAAAAAGGATAATCTCAGTGGGGTTTTCTTTAATTAAATTTGTTTCTTATTATATTCTTTCTTTAATTATTGCAGATCAATCACCATGGCGGGAGTTATTTTGAAATGGCTGAAGACCATTTTGCAACATTAAGGCAACATAGTTCACTATACCGCACAGAGCTCACTAAAATTACGCTGCATGACCTAGACAGCCTTTCTCTTCATGCTTGCACAAAAATCTAAGCCTGTTCCAGCTTTAGTGGTGTCAAATTGAAATTAAATCTGGGCAAGGTATGGTCAAACTTTCACTCAACCCAGGCAGCCTGAAAGGTGGGCATCATCTCAGTGGTGAGAGGGACTCACTGACCATATAAAGCATCTCACTGAGAGCCAGGCAGTGGCAACAATATGCCAGATACAAATCTTATAGACACAGACAAAGCTCCCCAGCGTTTGATCACTCCCTTTAGATGCATCCTGTCTAAGAAGTCTTTCATTCCTCATGATTGTGTTAAGAGTGAAATGACACCCGTTCCACTTACAGTTAGTCCAGAACAAACATTTTACAGAACTACACTAGAAATTGTAATTTTGCGTGGTAACTGCAATAGAAATACATAGAGGAATAAAATTCAGCAGAGAACCTTGGCATACTATTTCTCGGTCTATTTCGATTGGGAAACTTCAAAACCTAGCAAGTTACCTAGTAAGGATGTATGTATAAATAATACATTCTAAAAAAAAAGGACAACCAGCATTTCAATTCCATTTCTCTTTCAGCTTGCACTATCCTTAGAAAAATTTTGTGACATTTAAAACAACAATTGTTAGTTAATTTAAATTTCCTTTTTGTAGGCAAAAAAAAAATTGAATACTAATGCACAAAATGTACGTCTGTCTGTTAGAGTTCTATTTTCTTCAAAACCATTTGAGTTACGACCAAAATTGGTACGGCAAAAGCCTATGGGAATACGCAAATAAGAGGCTATAACTACATAAGAGCCTAGCAAGAGCATCCAGCATTAACCTCAAGACCAGAATATGGGGGAACATCTCAGAATATGGGGGAACATCTCAGAATATGGGGGAACATCTCAGAATATGGGGGAACATCTCAGTGAGGAAAGAAAGCCAGGAGAGGGAGGGAACTAACATGACCACAAGTGGGGGGGGGGGGGGTGGAAAGGGGGTGAGCTTCCTTATAGTATCAGAGATACAGAACCCTCTCTTCTCTTTGCAGCTAAAGGGCAAAATGACTACAGCAACACATTATTATTGGAAACTAGAACATACGCTTGGCAATCTAACGATTAGCTCAGATAATTCTGAACACGCCAGGCATGCACTAATGGAAGGCAACAGGAAGTATTTATGATTAAAGCAAATTGATCACATTTTTTCTGAGAGGAATAAAAAATCTGCATGCCGTCCATGCAAGGACTTGGCTTGAAGAAATTGTGGACAACCCTTGTGGTCAAGGAACTTATCTAACATTCATCTGACATGCATAACGTGGTTTCCACAGTTGGCCCGAAGAAGACCAGTGGAATTCTGTTCTTCTTCACTTTGAATATTAGTTATGTCATCCCATCATTCCACAGCAATAGGAATTGAAGGAATTGAATAGGTCTGTGTGACCAACATGGAATGTGTGTTATGAGGTTTCAAGTGTCTTCAAACAACTTGAAAGTATCCACCAACATTTGAAGAGGACAACTTTATGAGAAACTAAAAGGCACTTGGCCAGATGGAATCAGCACTGTCTGCATTCTGTCAGTTTATTCTTGCTTTTGATACACAATAGAAGCATGCCTTGCGTTAGTGCTTATACGATATCATGCTTGTTTGACTGATGCCATAATTAGCAATATTCTGTCAAGTCTTGACTCCCACTGCTACAACACCTCCACCTCTGACCTAGCAAGCAGGACAACAGCCAACCTACAGTGGCTAATACTAACAACTTATTTAATTCCTTTGCCTGCGATGAGAAGAGTAGGAGGTCGGGAATAACTTGCAACAGTGGCGACCCTGTTCCAGGTTGATAGAGTACAGTTAATTGGCATGGGAAAATGGAACTGACATTAACTTCGGAAACATTGCCAGGGGATATGTTAAAAGTAACTGGTGAATTGTTAGACTTGCACATGTTGCCAGAGTAAGATTTGGAAGTTAATAAATGTGTTGGCAAGATTCTTTTTTTGCTCCTTAAGACGAGGTTGACTCCAGTTGGTGTTTGTGCCTATAGTTAAAAATGCATAGGTATATTCTTTATAAGTTTGAGACATCCTCTAGATGTCAATTTTACAGGATGTAAATTGCAGTGAAACAAAGCCTATTTTTATCATGAAGAATGGCATTAAAATTTTTCTTTTAAATTTTATATAATTTTGTAGTGCCCAAGGAACTTATTTCAGCTGCAAAATTTTTTTTCAGTATTTCACACGACATCCTCCCTTTAAATCATTTTTTAATATATTCATAGATGTTAGTCATCCAGACAATAAATAATAATTGACTTAGCCCTAACCTCCCAGTCCTGTTGGTGACACAAATCTGCTGACATCAAGATATTTGTCCTTGCTATGTGTCAACCACATCACAGGCAAGAGTGAAGCCAGCAAGAGAGAGGGGAACGGGACAGTAAGTGTTGCCTGGCAACAGCCATAGGACAAGAGTACGTCAACAACACTCACATGAATACAGAAATAAAGAATAATTAGCCAACAGAACTAATTGGAAACTATCAATTATGTTATGAGTCACTTTTCTCATCAGTGAGCACCACCCTCCCTCCCCCATTCATCTATACCACATAGCTAGATCTAACAACCCTTGATGGGAGTCGTATTTCTAGACTACCTCACCATAATAATGTGCAGGATAGGGCACGGGTACATTCCTTGCCTCCTAACGAGAAACTTAACTATCCAGGTGTGCAAAGAAACAAGATCAGCTGTAAAGTGATCCCTGCACAAAACAGTTAAGTGCTTGCTACAAGAACCTGATAACCCAAATCTTAGATAACACTTACATGTGATCTAGCAAAGGATCAAGAAGTCTAGCACATAACCAGGTGATCAGAATAAGTTGACACGAGATCAGCATATTCTCAAGACACCATGCTGTGCCTCTGTTTCAGATATTAATGATCTACAATAGACTATTGAACCTAAAGAGCTTCAACTTCATCTAAACTAAGTTCGAAACTGCATCACCATGCTCTTAGCTATCTGTCACCATGCTCTTAGCTATCTGTCACCATGCTCTTAGCTATCTGTCACCATGCTCTTAGCTATCTGTCACCATGCTCTTAGCTATCTGTCACCATGCTCTTAGCTATCTGTCACCATGCTCTTAGCTATCTGTCACCATGCTCTTAGCTATCTGTCACCATGCTCTTAGCTATCTGTCACCATGCTCTTAGCTATCTGTCACCATGCTCTTAGCTATCTGTCACCATGCTCTTAGCTATCTGTCACCATGCTCTTAGCTATCTGTCACCATGCTCTTAGCTATCGGTCACCATGCTCTTAGCTATCGGTCACCATGCTCTTAGCTATCGGTCACCATGCTCTTAGCTATCTGTCACCATGCTCTTAGCTATCTGTCACCATGCTCTTAGCTATCTGTCACCATGCTCTTAGCTATCTGTCACCATGCTCTTAGCTATCTGTCACCATGCTCTTAGCTATCTGTCACCATGCTCTTAGCTATCTGTCACCATGCTCTTAGCTATCGGTCACCATGCTCTTAGCTATCTGTCACCATGCTCTTAGCTATCTGTCACCATGCTCTTAGCTATCTGTCACCATGCTCTTAGCTATCTGTCACCATGCTCTTAGCTATCTGTCACCAAGCTAATCTTAGATCTCCAAAACAGAATAGAAAAAAAATTTTTCCTGAAAATGGTGTTAATTTCACCAACACATGAACACCAATTGCAGTTGGTGAATATGCATAAATAGAAACGGTTAATTGTTCAGTATTTTAAACTTTGAAAGTTTCTCCATTTTCAATTTTGAATTTTTGCGTAGGTCACAAAATTTAATAATAGTTGCAAGAGAATAAACGATTATTTTCTATATACTATATGAAAAGTAGTAATGGGCTGAATGCCAGTACAGTGGGTGCAGCCAAATTAAATTATCAACATTACAGTTGTTGAAAGAGTTATAGTAACAATGAAAACATGCAACAAACATGGCCTGCCAGAGATGGGTGGACATTTGTGTGAGAGGACTTGGTAATCACCAGGAATTTGAGCTGGATCTCAGTGTGTGTATCTCCCCCCCACCCACTTTCCTCTCAACTAATAGGTTTTTCTTGTGTGCACACAGACCTCACAGGCTAATATCTCATCAAACACCTTCACTAATCAGAACCATCCCATCTGCAATGTTTTCCACTGTATTTAGAAACAAGGTGGAAAAAAGGGGAACTGCAGGCGAAGAAATAATTCTCAACTAATAAAAAAAAAAGAATGACACACACTTTTTTTTTTTAATTGCTGCTGAGAGGATATGGTAAAGATCACCACCACTGAGTTGAACTCTCCACCCCACCCCCCCCATCACACCCCAACTTATAAGACTTCAGGAAGAAGGAAGGGTTACCCACAGGCACTACCAGCTGCTTCATGCATGCCACTCCTGTGCATAGAGCTACCACCTAGGAGAAATTAGATAGCAAGCATTATATCACATACAAAAAATCCATTTGAAGCCTGTTAAAACACATCAGCTAATTAACGTGCTGAGAGAATAATACAAACACAATAACTATCAAAGACTGACTAATCAAGATCAAGAAAACCTCAACAAAAACAGTACTATGATATAATACTCCTCCATGTAAAAACAACAACAGTGGGTGTGTGCATGCATGAGTGTGTGCGTGTGTGTGTGTGTGTGTGTGTGTGTGTGTGAGAGAGAGAGAGAGAGAGAGAGACAGTGTAGGTGCAGCAATTTTCTGTATTTAGTTCCATAAAGAGACAGAGAAAGAGGGAGAAGGCATGTGTGCGTGATTTACTGTTTGTGATGAGTGTGTGCAAGGGACAGAGGTGGTAAGAGAGCAGCCATATTTGAAGGTACTTCTTCACCATCAATGAAGAGGTCACACACTAGATTGCCCTAATATAGTACTGAGTCCACTATCAGCTGCTGAACTTGTGTAATCATCCATTACTTCAAGTAAACCACATTGGTCAGCACCATCTATCTGTTATTACAACACACAAGCCTGTGCCCAAACACAGGCCTGGGTGCCCATACACCAGCCTGGGTGCCCATACACCAGCCTGGGTGCCCATACACCAGCCTGGGTGCCCTAACAGCAGCCTGGATGCCCAAACACCAGCCTGGGTGCCCAAACAGCAGCCTGGGTGCCCAAACAGCAGCCTGGGTGCCCAAACAGCAGCCTGGATGCCCAAACAGCAGCCTGGGTGCCCAAACAGCAGCCTGGGTGCCCAAACACCAGCCTGGGTGCCCATACACAGACATTACAATATACGGACCAGAGAATTCCAAATAAAGCCAATATCTAAGTTGTTGTTTTTTTTAAATGGCCATTATTATTACACCTGCTCTATATTAGATTAGAGGAGGCTGGCCTGCCACTGGACAGATATGCTGGAGAGAACAATACTGAGCAGCAGATTCAATAATAGGACACCACACACATGCATGGACGAATGCACACACATGAACTCACACATGTGCTCACACACATGCATGCACACACCTAACTATAAAAATAAAATACAGGCTTGACTCAGATCCTGTTGAAAACACAAGTTGTAGTAAACAAAGCAACTGCATGTTTAATTACATTTCCTAAGTGAATATCACACTAGCCACACAATACAATAACCTTGAAGGACTGGAGCAGATTGATTGTGTGGTGTGTTTGCTAATAGTAACTTACAAGTGTAACTGCTCAATTACTGGATACAATCAACAGTTGCTCTTGGCCTACAAGCCAAACTGAAAACAATTTGTTGTTGCCATGGCCAGCACCATATTGGATTATGTCACAGACACAGAGGAGGACCTGATAGGATTTGATAGACAGAGAGAAAGGAGAGGCTATAGGAGAGCTATTGAAGTGGGACAAGGAAAAAGCACAAAACACTTTTGATCGATATATCCCCCACACTTATGCTCTGAAGATGATTTGGGGGGGAGGGGGGGGGGTGGGAATTGCAGTCTAAACGTAGTTATTAGGTTATCAGAATGGGGGTGTGGTGTGTGGAACACTTTCCTTGCCAAACACACCAAACATACCAAAAACTCAGCCTTCAGCACTGCCAGCCATGAAAATAAACTATATCTGCCTGGACAAAACTAAAACTATACCAGGATTTTCCTTCAACTATTTGGACAAATATGCTGAATCAGCAAAATGCTTGAAAAGTTTAAAAAAAGTGCCAGCTCAAGTCAAAAAGTGCCAACTCAGCTCCGCAGCAACCACCTCCTCAAGATGAATCACTCTTATGGTCTGTGATTGGGCATTACATTTAATCTCCTTCAGCTAAAATCACCACTGTACACATGCACACTCAACACTTCAGTGGACCAGAGTACGAAATCACTAATACCTTCATTCTTTGAGGCATTACAAGCCTCCATTTCCCCACCCATCCTACCCATTCAGGTGGGGGGATTAAATTTAGCAGCTCATTTGTACAATATTGTCGCAGGTATAACAAATGAAAAAATATGAACATGAATATACTGACTGATCGTCCTCATTGAGCAGGAGCATGATGATGATACTAACTCTAATGATATAACAACTGCAAGTGTGATAATGACACTGTGGAAGCTCCTGGACTTGGGAGAGTGGAAGGAGGGAGGGAGGGAGGGAGGGAGGAAGGAAGGAGAGAGGGAGGAGGAAGGGAGGGAGGTCTCTGTTCAGATAAAATGCTTACACTCATTCAGGGTTAACTCTGGTGCAGAGTTGAGGTAGTGTTTCCCAACATATCCCTGAAATAAATTATTCTCTGTGAGATTCTTGGAAAACAGTGGGAATGCTATTTCAACAAAGGTACAACTTCTGTCGAAGGTCAAACCAAACACGCTACATCACTATCAAAGCAGTCTTCAACCCGATGTTTGCCAAACATGCTTGGCCTCTCCAACACAAAATGTTGCATAATGCATGAACACTATTCTATTTTCATAATTCAAATCACTATTTAAATAAATGTTGAGATGAATAAAAGTTTTCCTTTTCAAATTAAAATAAATAGTCAATATTACTAATGCAAAAATACTGTAGAACTTAAGATATGACACAGATCTACCTGAGTGTACTCAAACATTTTCTAGTATATTACCTCTAGTATATTACTTCTAGTATATTACTTCTAGTATATTACTTCTAGTATATTACTTCTAGTGCACCACTTCTAGTATACTTGGGAAGCTTCATAAGATACCACTCCTTGTACACAACTGCATATATATCTTCATCCACAAGTAGCATTTTTTTAAAACCTAACAACTGATGTTTTCTATTATTGCAAAATTTTTCTCTTGGCAAATGAGTCCTTCGTGGTTGAACTGGAAGATGAAAGCATCCCCCTCACCCGTCCCCCTCCCACTTAATACAGCAACTCGCCAAGGAAGATTACAGCGACAGATATTCCACTACCCCTCCCACCCAACACTGCGTGGTGAATACTGCTGGACTCAAAGCAGATAATCAGAGGAACATAGAGTAGTTTATACACAACATACAAATAACTCACGACAATATATAAAAATAAAAAAATAAGACAAAATAAAGTGATTCACAACTCTTCCAAAGTCAAATATAAAATTACAACAGTTTTATATAAACAGATCAATACGTCAAGTATTCACCATAATTAAAAACTTCACACCAATATTAAAATTGATTTATTATGTTCCTTTTTCTCATTAGTTACAAACACACAAGAGTATTAATGGTTATGTAACTGTCACTTCCCAGAGCTCATACACATGTAGTGTTAGGATAATAATAGAGACAGACACCCTCCACTGCAATGTAATTGAGCAGTGTCTATCCAAGTGTAGCACCATGTTGAGGGCATGTCTGGTGACATAGTGCATGCTCAGAGTTGACAATTACTCACCAATCCGCTGCCAACGAGCCACCCAGCTGTCCTCCGGTGCCATCATGGCTACAATTCTATAGGAGACATAGATAATACAAAACACCACATACATACTCACACAGACACACACTCACACACACACACACACACACACACACACACACACACACACACACACACACACACACACACACACACACACACACACACACACACACACACACACACACACACACACACACCATCTTCTTTCAACTGGCAACATGAGAATCACAGCTGTACACTAACCAATTACACACATTTAAAAACACATCACAATGTCGCTATTTCTAATAGGTGACTTTGAGCTATGCATCACAGGTGATAAAACCACAAGATTCAATCAAACATCTCTTTATAAGCTTCCCTTCCATGTGACTAATGGCAAGCAATGAGACATATGCACTAGGATGGTGAATAGGTAACATTGAGATGATCCAGCACAGGCTGTGCTGCCTATCCATCTACACATGCACTCAGTACATAATATACACAACCTTAACATCATCCTAACTACACTAGCAGCTGGAAGTGCACAAGAGTGTAATGTTGGAAATGGTCATCAGGTTCTCATTACCATAGCAGGATAGTTCCTGAATTGTCTGAATAATTAAATCCTGACTACTTATATCTCCCCCTTCCCCCTCCACCCTCCCCCCCCCCCCCCCACAAAAAAAAAATGATAAAATTTTTTTGTTTTTAATTAATAAAATAACCCTGGAAGTTTACAAGAATGAACTGTCTGCTTATGTAGATGGTAGAAGAGAGTCGTGAAATTGATAGAGGAAAAGCAGACATTTTAATTGACGTCAAATAAAGAAGTTGTTGATGAGATCTCCACTTCACTTGGAAAGGTGTGAATATTCTGGGAAAAAAAGGCCTTGTGCTCTGTATCACTGCAGGATAGAGGCTTTGTTATTTGAGGCAGCTGCTTGCTCACCTGTGGCTTCTATGCTAGTCAGGTGATGTATGCCAACATATATGTCTGTACTCACTCACTGATCAAATAAAATTCACAGCTGGTTCCAAAAGAACATCCACTCAGTTGAACCATCTATTAGTTATTAATCCTATTTCATCAGAAGCTGAAGGATTAATAGGCTAATTGTCTATCAATGCTGGAAAATAAATTCTCTAATTAAATGGAGTTTAGTCATGGCAAGATAATTTCATTGGTAATCAAATACCTTATATATATAT
Source organism: Lycopodina hypogea (assembly GCA_963969325.1). Classification (NCBI taxonomy): domain Eukaryota; kingdom Metazoa; phylum Porifera; class Demospongiae; order Poecilosclerida; family Cladorhizidae; genus Lycopodina; species Lycopodina hypogea. The sequence continues at coordinate 7,951,373 of OZ017786.1, read as the reverse complement.
ATATATAGATAGATAGATAGATAGATAGATAGATAGATAGATAGATAGATAGATAGAGATAGATAGTAGAGACCGGTTGAGAACACACACACACACACACACACACACACACACACACACACACACACACACACACACACACACACACACACACACACACACACACACACACACACACACAAAACAACAACAAAAAAGTCTAAACCTTTAGGATAACAAAACATTAATTTTTTTATTAATATTAAATAAATTTGTGAATTAAAAGCGTCTGAGGACGACATGATAAGGCTTGCCTGTAGATGCAGCTGATCATCCAGCTGTTGTAGGGACACCATTGTTTCATGCACTCCCAACATTTTATGAATAAGCATGTAACAGAGCTTTAAAGTCAGTCCCCATGGAGGGCTTTTTCTCCATAGTCCTGCAGTTCCACCCAAATAGCCACACACAGTAAAATAGCCACACCCATGTTAAATTAGCCACACCCATATTAAACTAGCCATGCCCATTGTAAACCAGCCACACCCATGTTAAAATAGCCACACACATGTTAATCTAGTCACACCCATGTTAAACTAACTATACCCATGTTAAAATAGCCACACCCATGTTAAACAAGCCACACTTGTGATGCTATGTCAGAAATCCACACTAAAGAATATATTTATTACCTGCTTGTAACAAATTACAAAGTTTATAAGCTGGACTAAATGACTACCAAGCCAGATACAGTTGCTATGACCACCAGTGTGAAATAAATGGCTTGGCAGAACAACTTACAATATTCTTACTGCTTCACAGAACTCTGGTCCCCACGGACAAAGTCTCTCATGTTTTTAACAAAACCAGGATCTCTTGGTCTTGGTGGCAATTTTTATCTAGACCCATACAACACGGGATATTTCCTATCACTACAAAAATTTTGAAATTGCCTCCTTGAACTTTTTTTCGCCAGATTATTTCTAACTAATTTTTTTCTAGTTTTATTTTGTTACTTCCAACTGATACTTTTCTCTAGTGGATACCACTTATATAATTACTGGATTAATGACAATGCACACTATCCCAAATAAAAACAAATGCATTATTATAATTATAAAAAAAAAATTAATTAATTAAAGAATAAAAACAACAATTTAAATTTGGAATGTACCCTGAAAACAAATGTATAACACCATTTAATCTCTCTCTCCCTTTACAACTAAGTTCCTAACTCAGCCCTATCCATAGTAGAAGTCATGACACAACAAAAATTAAGGCCCTTGTTCTAACTTAAAGCATATCTCTGGATAGTGATGCTAAGAATATTTTAAAGTTTGTGCAAAAAAAAAAACAAAAAAAAAAACAAAAAAAAAAAACAAACAAATTCATGTTTGGGATTGGCAATTGTTATCATTGATCTAAACAACACTTGTGTGAACATAAAAAATAGAGAGAAAATTAGCAGCTTATCCAAATTTTCAGGTGTGGATGCACTATAATTAGAATACATGTTGAGCAAATAGACCAAAAAAAAACAGCAAGAATTCTAGGGAAATTTACCCATCAAATTTTGAGCTGGTGCACTCCTCAACCTGCTCCCGGTTACCCTTCATCCTGAGATGTCTCTCACAGTTATCACAGCCACTGTACACAAACTGGTCAATCGTCTACAGGGTCCAAATAAACGTTATACATGAAGTTATTGCAACGTTTGCAACTAACCAACACATCCCATAATCATCTACACGGCCTTAAACTATGCTCACCTTCACCATGGAACACAGTTTACACGCTCGGAGACCTCTTAAATCTTTAGGGACTGAATCTAAGGACATCTTCCAATTTTTTTCTCCTCACTTTTTAAAAATTATTGTGCCATTAATTACTTCCAATTTATAAGACGGATAATTAAGTGCTGCATTGGGACTCTGAGCTGTTGTGCGGTTGTAACATATTTGCAATTGTTCACATTCTTCATATTCCTGTGGCTCAATTTCGAAATTCACCAGCTCTCCTTTCTGCTGAGGTGCAGAATTGTGCCAGGCCACTCGTTGAGATTTTTGGGGGAACGCTCTGCACCCTTGGGACTGAGGATTGGCCCCCCCACTCTCACATTCAAGGGTACCCAAGGATTTGGAAACTGTTGTTTTTTAAGTCTAACAGAATCGACTGTTCTTCAACAGATAAGCTATTTATTTGATGTTAAAAAAATTTTCCCCGTCGCTTAGGGCAGCTAACTGTTACTTCTGCTAGGTAAGTTACTATAATATTGAGACTGATATATTCTTAAATGTTGATTTGTTAGCGTTGATATCATTTCTGTTTTATGAAAAGAAAAAGATGGTATTTGCTACTGTTTCCTAATTGGCAGCATTGTTGAACTGAAGTTAAGCAAAATTGGTCATGAAATAAACTTCTTTAACTGTTGTTTTACCTTTTGCAATACCAGCTGAACCATTATGCAGTCTAAGTGAACTGCTGTTGCTAAGTTTTTAGTAATACCATGACAACACTGGGAAACTTTACAGTATTTGACTTGTTGCCAAGCAAGCCAGGGGACAATTTAACAAGGCCAAGCAACTGTAACCTTGCTCAATCTTTTGAAGTTTTCTACCCAAACTATTTTTTGACATACCAACTTCATTTCTCTCTCTCAAATAGTTGCATACAAAGTTATATGTTTGGATGTATCTAACTATATATATATATATATTGTTATTGTTGTGTGTGAAGTATGATGGTTGCCACGTATGTGGTCTGGCCAGATACCGATAATAACAGGCAGAATAATTTCCACGGCATTACGATTGTCTACTCAATTTGTTGATATATAGGAAGTCTTTTATATGACATTACTTTATAACAGCTGAAATATTTGAGCATACCTGACTGTTTAATCAAATCTTCTACTTTGCTGAGGTAATCATTATGATTCGATTGATTGATTCGTACTGCATGGGTCTGTGCTTTGTAATACATATGTGTAGTTCTGTGAGTCATAGAGGAGGTTGTGAACTACAGCCTTACTGAAGAAGTAGTGCATGAATCTGTACATGCTCTTATGGATTTCTTGTGATAGTTTTAATTGTCACCTGAAAATGAACTTTGGTCAAACACCCAGATTTTATCTGTTAATTAATCAGTATCTTTACCAATAGCCATATGTTTTGTTTTGTTTTGTTTTTAATTTAATTTAGTTGCACCATTGGAGCGATCATGATGTTGTTATTTGAGTGGTCATGTTGTTGTTTGAGCGGTTATGATGTTGTTGTTTATAATTCTGGCTCCTGCTGTGAACTTTGGCATCCTATGTGCGATAAATTACGCTAATTGTGAATCTACTTTATTTATTTAATTGAGATGCACCAATGAGCCTGAGAAAATTGAGTAATACAGTTGTTTATTATTAAATTTTTTACATATTGTTCAAGGAACACATAATTGGAGTGCACAATACAGGGTTTGCCCATGAGAGGAGAAATCTTCAATATTTTTGGAGCCTCACATTGATAGATGCTGGAGGTTTGTGTTAGTGGATGTATCTAACTTGCTTAGACTCAAAGCAGAGGCCCAATCAAAATGAATTAGCCTTGTTACTAGAAATATTATATTGATTCCTGATTTCCCAATGGGACTATGTGGTTACTGTATGGTGGCTGATTTGTGAATATTAATTGTGATCCATGGTTTCTAGGTAGTATATAGTTTATCTTTGGTTAATATCGCTGTAGTACAAATCGTAATACCATGCTATTGAACACCTAGTTATTAAACGTAATGCCCAGTTACTGCCACCGAACAAGCATGGTGTCTGGTGTCTGCTTATTACACAATGTATGTTCTGCAATATATAGACACAAAACTTACAAGTCGTTCTTATAATATGTGCACAAACTGTAGGATGAAGGAAAAAGAAGTGCGTAGGCATTACTAAATGAGGCAATAGATTTCCTAAATTCCTCCTGACACTACTGGCCGCTTGGTTAGAATACTAGTGATGTACTATCTATCAAAAATTCAATAATGGGTCACTTGAAACGACATTACTTTGAAGAGTTGTGTTAGAACAATAATTAAATAGTGAAACAACAAATCGATGATGTAATGTTTAAATCATCAATTTTCATCAAAGATATTCGTGATTACATTGATTGCAGTTGGAGGAAATGAGAGATTAGGTAAATGTTAGGAAATGTACATGGTGTTTCCTTCCATCTGCTTTCTTTTTGTCCCTATAATATTGATAAATGTTTAGTAATAAAAATAAACAACCCTCTCTTTATAATTTACATACCTCATCGGCATACTCCACCACTGATGCTTGCTCCGCTGCTACCAACACTGGGTTCCTCTCCTCTGCCATTGCTAGCTTCCTCTCCACCACCACCACTGGGTTCCCCTCCACCACTGAGGTTAACTCCTATCTCACCGTCTCCAATGTTGGCTGTATTAAATATGAATGTTAAGTTTTGTATAAACAAAATAGTTGAATCAGCCACACATTCTGCTGGATGCTTTCCGACCCCCACACACCTACTAAGGCCCTGATCTCTGCCACACTCCAACTGTAACCAGCAATCTTCCTTGTAATCTCTATGGCCTCGTCATGTGATGGTTGCTTAGACCATGCACACTCAATCTGAACACATTCGGCTTGATCCCGAACCACCTACTTTTGTGGTTCGGCGCTGAACACAACTGGAATGAATCAGTTCACTTTTTTTTTTTTATAATGTAGACAGATGGAATGTGATTAGAGCACGTTCAGAATGAGTTCAGGTATGCAATGTGAACAGCCCTTAAGTCTGTAAGGTCACGAGTGCAACATTCCACATATGGTATGCAGAGAGGTATTTAGAGAACTCTTGATATTTCCCCTAATAATTTTTCTCAGTTCTGTTGGTTCATATGTGCAGTTTGTTGGCCGGTGACAATGTTTTGCAAATTTGGCTGCAATTATGTGTACAAGGATGGCTCATGCCTGGGAATGGTTTAGAATAGTTGGCATTGATTTCCCATTTTCTGTATGTATCATACAAATTAATTCATATGTTTTGTGTTCTGAAACATTCCCTAGCTGTGAACTTCAGATGATTCTTTTGAGGTTTTTTTTTATTATTTTTTAAGAACTTTAGTTGTGCCCAGTCGAGTCAGCTCTGGGTCTGCTCACCTGGATAAATGACTGATACAGACACCTCTCAACTCTACCAATAGATGGGGCACATTGCACCATTAATTCCAATATACTGTGATGAGTGAAGTTCATTTGCATCTGCTAAATGTCATTATCTCAGGCAATGCCAGGTACCACCACTGGTTAGTAATTATCAGCACCATCTTTCACGAGTTCTGCAAGGTTAATTTACATGGAATTCTTATCAAGATTGTTTGATGTCTTAACCCCATCCCATGGAGGTGTTGTCATAGCAACTACAAGTGTATTGTACAAAGATCTTTTGTTTAGTTGTCGGGTGTTAGTAACCAGGGGTTGTAGGGCGATGCTAATGGAGCTTGTGTTCGTTCACCTTGTGTAGATACCAGTTGGATGGCAGTTGTGTTTAGAGGAATGTATGAAGATGAATGAAGCCATTTCTCACCCATTATTAGGTGGAGATACTGTTTGGGTGTCCCATTATGTGTTTAATTAGGTATTGGTGTGTTTACCATATATATGAATGAAAGAGACCAAACTAATTGTGTTAGTACACACATGTGTATGCCATTTGATAGTGCTTGTAGAGAAAACATTCATGTGCATTACATAACTTTTGATGGTCTTAGAATGAATGTGAAATTTGTGGCATTTTTTTTTGGTCAAAATACTGAAATTAGCCTAAACCAAGTAAAAATATTGGCAAGGATGAGTCACCCATAAAGAATTATAAACCTGCTCCAACCTGCCTAAACCATATTCCACCTACTCCAACCTGCCTTGACCAAGTGCAATGTTGATCCTGTATATCCTCATAGAACTATAATCAACTTAACTCAACCTGCCTTATCCTGCTGTAATGTTGATCCAATGTGTTTCCATGGAATACTGTCAGCTTACTTCAACCTACCCTGGACTGACTAGGTGCTTTGGAGGACTAAAGTAGCTGTACGTATGTGTGCTTGTATTGCTATGTGCCTTCTTCCAATATTCTAGTACAACAAGAGTGCTTCTCACTGGACATACAGAAATAATAATGAATTAAATGGCTTCATACGACCTATCCCTCCCTCTTAATTTTTATAATTTCAATATCATTGTGATAACAGATCAGAAAGAAAATTAAGTCAACTGAAACACACTTGCACACAAAAGGCTTCTCCCACTGACAGCTTTTCCTCCCCTCCCCCCTCCACCTTATAAACTAAATAAATTAGATAATATATCCACATTAGAGAATGGTATCCAGCTGCAAGTCACAAGCTGTCTTATGGTCAGCTGTGATTTTTGTGTACCAATGAGTACTACAGTATTGTATCTAAGCATTTAGACCAACAGTTTAATTATCTATACTTACTAGCAGCAGTTGACAGATGTAGTTACTGATGCAGTTGTCTTCCACCATTTGTCAAGAGGTGAATACCAAGCTAGCTCTGTTGACTGAGATTTGACACCATTCCATCAGTTGAGGACTGGCTACACCTTCTAACTTATTTCTGCTGACTGTGCACGCCTCGTGTAGCATTTCACAACACTATTGGGTTTCCCTTCCCATTAAATGGCTTGCTTCACTCCTACACAGAACTTGAAACCATAGCAAGACATGAAATTCCAACTGTTGATGTGTAGCTATAGCAACGACCACATCTAACGGGACTTTGTGGTGCTTTAAAATTGGTTTAAGCATGCTAATTGTGCCCCAGCTTTCAGTTGTGCGTGTATATGTGTGTGTGACTAGAAGAGAACTAGAATTCAAGAATGTCTCTTCAGTGCATATTTTTTCTTGGAGTTTTTTATATCACCTTGATTGCAGCATGTAGAGTGTGTTATAGCCAATTCCTAAGCTTGTTGAATTCTTCCTTTGAACTATCAGATTACAAAGGTGGTTATTAAATTAGGATGACCAAAATGACCTCATATGCATTGCAGTTCATGAATGGCTGCATGAAACTGTTCATGCTGGCAGTTGAGCAGGAGTGAAATTGGTGCTGGCATGGAGAGATGCACAGTCAATGCATTTCCACCATGTCTAACAACCCATCATGTTATTTCACTCTCAGGGGAAGTTGGATGTGGAGACTAAGTGTTTCAAACATGCATCCCATGTGAGAGAGAGGTTAACTGCATCCTTCTCATGTGAGAAAGGTTAATCTCTTTGTAATCCACACAATGCAGATGTATTTCTGTGAATTGCACACATAGTTCTGTGAATTGCACACATTAGCAGAAGATAGGGTGACAGGTTGTTGCTTATTTCTGTTGCTTCTGATCACATCGAGAAAGTCTTTTTCACGAGCGATTGAGTCATTCAGGCATGACCAGTGAATGCATGTTGGATGATGTGGTTCTAGAATAACAAGCCATATCTCCTGCATGGTATCAAGGTTCAGTGCAAAAGGTTGTATGAAACACAGATATTGTTGTTTCCAATCTTCCGAAGTGCTGGTAAAGTCCTAAATAATCTGTAAAATGTGCTTATAGTTGGTTTGAGTTAATGGAGTGCGTTATTGCTCTGTTTACTGGTGCAATGCTTTTGGGAGTTTGGAATCCTTAATTTACCCTTCTCACCATGTCAGGACGACTTATGAAGTATTCAACTACAAACCGCATTGCTCCATTAACTAATGAAACTTGGGGTGGGGGGTAGGTGTGATAGGAGAAAATTGAGTATGTCATGTGAAAGGTGTGTGGTCTTGGGATGGGTAAGGTGACAAGGAGTGTATTGCTTGGTGGCTTGTGTGAGACCTTACATGATGTGCAAACCATGAATTCCATAATCACTATTAAAAAAATTTTTTTTGTGTGTGTCTCGGTCTCTAATATATATATATATATATATCGAAAAGTGCTTGGACTGGGAAGATTACAATGGAAATGCGGATAAAGGAAACTTGGCCTTGGCATGCTCAATATTAGACATTACACTTAGTCGTAACATTTAATTCAACGTCATATTTAGTTGGAACCAACATCATGGCAGAATGTTGCGAGTAAATAACATTCAATGAATGTGTGAACATGAGCGACAATGTTGCATTGTGGGCAACAAAAACCGACTGACAAATGTTTATAAATTTGATTTTTCATGCTATGGTCATCATTGACTTAGTTTGGGATCAATTTTTGCCTATTGTGTTCGCCCAACAGCCTTATAATCCCATAGCATGGCTGTTAAAGGAAACTACATAGAATGCACTTTAGATTTTATTTATTTGAACCTGACTTGTTGCAATATTTTCCCACGACCTGAGTGTGTGGGAGAAGGCCAATTACATGCAATGAACTTATGAACCCTGCAAATGGTGGAATTTTGACTTAATGAACTGTTTCATTTCATATCAATAGCCTTGTAATTCATAACATGATTAGTTAATGATATAGTTAAGCATGCCACCTACACATAAATAGGGCAAGTTTGTACTGTTATATGCAAGACTGTTTCTTATCTAAATGATCTTATATGTAATGATCATCTTTGTTTCACTCTTTTGTCTCCCACACTAAATAGGAATTGGTTATTTCATACTTGAGCTATCCCGATTGCTTGCTTTCATGAGAATAGGGAGGAGACTGTTAGTCTAAGTACATGCACAGGCTGGCTTCACTGACTGCTACACTAGCTGAATCACCTCTGAACATAGAACTGAGTAAGTGAGAGGGAGAAAAAAAAAAGGAAAGAGAAACAAAGTGAATATAAAAGTGAAGGAAACTGTAGAAAGTGTGCAAGGTTTCAAACCAAAACACGGCTTGTCAGCAAGGATAGCAAATGGAGAGTCTTGGCAAGGTGCTTCAACCACCACTCAATGCATTAATTAGTTTCTACAGTTTTCGTGGTAGTTCGGGTATATTATATTATTATATTGATCTACATGATCTCTGTTGCCACTTGGAATACAGATGATACCACTTAATTCAACAATGTTCAGGCTACTGTCAGCTCACAAGGGATGAAGAGGTTAGCCCAGCTAGCCAGCCTGTCTGCAACATCATCATCATCATCATTGAGATGATCTCACTATGCATGCAGAGAATAGAGAGTCAATTAGTGATTCTAACTTTATCACTGGACCTGTTAGCAATAATTCTATATGGAGAAGGAATGCAAGATGTTCCTGATGTCTGCATGCATGGCAAGTAAGGCTTTGATTATATGAAAGCTACATACTACTGAATATGCAACCAAAAACAAAAAAAAAGTCACCCATACATTTGCATAGGCATGCCATACATGTATATGCACATAAATGTACATGCTGCATGCTTGTCATTGTTGCATTTGGATTGCTGGTCTGTTTGAAGTATTCTTGCCCGTGGGTTTGACTTTTAGTGGTGTGCGAGGGACATGAGCTAACTGCTTGTTTTCTCACCCTAAAAGAAAGGGATGTATGAAGTGTCGGCATAGCGGGCCTGGGAGTCACTGTGGAGCTAAAGCCTGTAATAGGTGTGCAGAAGGCCAGACAATCTTGTTGACACCAAAACAGGTCAAATCCAGCTATTATTTTTTGTGATAATGTTTCATGTGCATAATCAAGGGCCAGTTGTGCATATTTGTTGGCTGGCCTTTATGCTCAGCTGGATCACACCTGACAGTATTCTGAGGAAGGTGTGAAGACTCCCACCCTCCCCCCCCCACCTGCACTCACTTCGTTGTGGTGGTGTTAGTTGGTCAGGGAAAGGGAAAGAGAGAGCATGTGCTGTTTCAAAATTATGGGATTGGGCTTGGAAGCACCTGTTCTGTCTGGCAAGGCAACCCTTTGAATTGTGTAATTAAATAATAAACTGTTACCATAGATACTGACCCAAGGAACTAAACCAAGTACACAACGTACACATGTCCTAATTTACTGTTAGCTTTAATTGCACATGACGAAATTATATGGAGAATAATTACATTTCTGTGGATTCATTCCTGGCACACAGTGTGGTGTGAGGGACCTTCAGTGTTTCATTCTGTAGATTGTGTTGCAATTCTGTTCCAGTGAGAACCAGGAAATCACATGTGTAAGAGGGCATACTTTGGTAGAGAGCCTTAGCTACCTCACATGCAGTGCCTTTGTTGATCTGGCAATGATCTAGGTGCATGTGATGTGTTCTATAAACTCCTGTTCACATACTATGAGGCATGGCATGCTTCGGGATAGAGCAGTGTTTCCTGTTTCAACTCTGGGAAACTCCAGCTTGATTGTATACAGAATTATCAGGCCAGTATAAAGTGTGACAGAATTACTAGGAAAGGTGTCTTCACTCATCACGCATTGTTGTAGAATGCAAGTTCAGTTGGGCAATCGTGCACATGGTGGTGTCAAGCTCATGTGAGCTAATAAGAAAACCTTTTCCAATAGTAGTGAAGCCACATGCATTGGGGACAAATACACTCGTAAAAAGATAGATGGATGGGGATTAGGAGATAGGAGAGGGCAGGAGTGTGTGCAACCTTTCGTTACCACCTGAAATACCAAAGTGGTAATTTTAGCAGACGGAAGCTTGTAAAATTTTGCCACACAGAGAGAGAGAGAGATTGCTGCTATATTATAATTATTTGTATTCTTGGCATCCAGGTAAATACTGGTGTACGTTATACACTTGACATGCTGAAATGATTTATTTTGTTCAGGGAAATTTATGGGATGTACAATTCATTACTTTTACTACCATTAATCTATCCCCTAGTTTTTACCCACTAAGCCACTGAGGTACAGAGGAAGTTTAGATTACAGAGATAGTTATGCATCTGTGAAGCATCTTTAGAAGTGGTTCATATGGAAGGGACTGTATAACCAAGCTAAGTCTTCGAACAGGTGGAGGCAGGCAGGTGTAGATGAAGATAAGGGGGTGTGGATTACTTGCCAGACTGTGGGACTAGGAGATCTGTTTTGTCTACTCCGCTAGAAATTATCTCTGCTAAATGATACTGATCACATCTGGCATGCTGTCTTTGCTCAGGGTGGTAAAAAAAAATCCCATGTTCTCTCCTGACCCCTAGACCATCTCTCTCATTTCTCTGGTGTGGTAAGGTATTTATGTATTGATCTAAACCTATAAATGGAGGCCATCTTATCCTTGGTTATTAATACTAGCACTTCAAGGTCATGATGGCGTATGGTAGGCCTGTGAAGCTATCAGTCCCACACTACTGTGCTTGTACTTGTATTAGTGCTCCATAGTGGGTGGTTGAAGAGATTATGATAGAAACAGAAAAATGCTGTGACAGAGAGGTTCCATTCTTCGTTTGTTGTTCCATTGCAACTTGCATGCTTTGTTCAGCTGGAAGAAAAAAATTAAACTTTTTGTTTTCAATTTGGTAGCCAGCCAAAAGAGCAGTGTAGCTGCTATCGTGCTCTTTGCAGTAAACGAATGCCCAGGCCCCAGAACAGTAATTATGCTTCCTCTAGAACAAAACAAGGGTTGGAGGAAAAATTTTTAATGCTAGGTAGAGTAATACAGGTTTTGACTGATGCCAGGTGAGTTCTTGGTTCAATAAAATCCCAGTTAGTTTCATACTTCATTGACTGGGGATGATATCCGCACGAAGTGAGCTAGTTCTAATTGCTACTGGATAATTGCTGTCTGTTGTTCCACTGCACAATTCGAACTCAGTTTACCTCCTCTAGTTGCCCTGTCCCTACTTATTGACTGTGCAGGACCACTCATAGTTCCAACATTATAGGGGTTGGGAGAGAGTTGAACAGGTCTTATAGTGAGAAGATAGAGAAGGAAGGTATGACATGATTACCTACCAGTTCACATTCTTCAGCTATTTGCCACAATTTTGGAACTGTTTTGTTAGTCTAGGTTGCGGGATGTCATTGTGTGGTCAAAAATGAACATTACTTATGGAAAAAAACAATTTTTTGGCCCCTTTTTGTTATAGAGGTCTCAGCACTAAAGGAATGAGTAGTTTGAAGTGATTGTGTTCAAATTCCTCATTCTCACCCGTAATCCCTCTCTTCTCATTTTCTTCTGTTCTCATATTCCCTTTATTCTTATTTCAGTTTCCAATAGAATAGTGGTCCCCATGAGATGGTATGTGCAGCTTCATTAAGTACAACAAAAAATGTTGTATATTGAAATGGAAATGACAAGGGTTGATGATAATAGACAATTCGTTGAGTGGCTCACTGTGCACACACTTGTCAATCAATGTTTTCCAGCCATTTTTACCAAAATCCCTCCCTCTCTCCCTAGAACATGTAGAAATCAGCGTCATTATTAGGCGTGGGGAAATAAGGGAATAATTTTCATGGCAAGGATTGAGTGTGGCCAGGCACACTGGTGGACATACCACCAAGAGTGCAGATATTGCTGTAAGTAAAAATAGTGAGATATTAAACCTTTTTTTCTTTAATTACTCTTCCTATTAATAATGAGGGAGGGGTGGGGTGTTTGATTTTTGAGGGCCACTTGTTTGTTTGCCTATTTGGAAGGGAGTGAGTTGATATTTGATGGTTCTAGTTTATACTATGCTATTTCATGTACACTCTGTGTTGGTATTAAGAGTGTTGGTCTCTCAAATAAAGGATCATCTTATGAGGCATTGAGGTATGTATATCATGTGTGTTTTTCGTTCTTTATGGTACTGTATTTATGTGTAATAATTGTTATTCTCAGGCTTGACCCAGCTGCACTTAACCACTTTTCATCTCTTCTCTCTCCTACCCACCCAACAGAGTCATGGCCTCATCCATACCCATAGGTAATTTCCCCCCATCTTCGTCAAAGCCTGAATGCCCCAGGAAACCACTCATACTAGCTGCATACAAGTATGGTGAGCCCCACCGCAAGCGTAGAGTCAAGGTTCCGGTGGACATTCTCTGGAAGGATTTCTTAACTCTGTTCTATTCTCGATTTGAATTGAACTATGACCTAGATATCGAGGTATTTGACGAGAATGGAATTGAAATTGTGTCTGTGGATGATTTGGTGGATGGTGACATTTTAGTGGTGAGGGAGAAGCACCCAGTGAAAACAAAAACCTCTTCTTCCCTACCAGCCTCTGCATCATCAGCATTGCCTCCAAGGCACCACCATCAGAGTAGTCAACATGGGATGCTGGGAAGGGATAGGACTGGCGATATGTCCCAGAGGTCACATGACCAAACCATGCCCAATAATATGACTCCAACACCTCTGCCACTGTCCTCAAGTGCTCAACTCCACCCTGGTGAGAGTGGCAGTCACACCCCCACCATGATGGTTGCCATGCCAACACTCTCTCACTTCATTCAGAGTAATAGCTTTGGTCACTACTTTTTGGCTGAGGCTGAAAATTTGAAAGTGAAAGTTGTTCCCGGGAAGTCCAGGAAAGTGTATTGCGTTATTAAGGTGCCGCACATCAATCTAGGTGGGTTACTGAAACATTAAGTTAAAATTAATTGTGTAGTAATGGTGATGGTATTTACAGGTATAAAAGTGAGGGTGGGACTTGCCAATTAGACATACTCATAATATTTATTGTTACAGATGCGGAACTATAGTAATAATCATATTGATGATTGTTGGCCTTTGTGTGGAGTGTAGCAATCAGTTAACTGGTACATTGATCTATTCTGCCACAGGATTTGTTCAAACATGTAGAAATAGTTGTACTCCATTAGTGAGGTTGAGGATTAAACACCTGACTTCCTTAGTTGGCATAGCTATCATTCCTCTCTATGACCCCAAGCACGTTCAAACCATTCTATTGCATTAACAATCTGGGAAAAGCTTGTTTACAACACATGGCTGCTGCTGAAGCTGTTGCTTCTTGACTGCTGAAGCTGTTACTTTATAGCAGTGTTAATTTGTTACTAATCACCCCAATTAGTGTTAACTACCACCAGATTCTCTTGAGTTGCAGTGACATGGCAATGAAGATTTGCTGCTAATCATCTCAATTATTGCCACTTGATTCTCTTGTGTTGCACTATTTTCTCATGTAAACTTCAGTTGACCTTCCTTCCCTGAAGTGCAATATGGAATGCCTTTTGAGTATATCTTATGGATCTGTATAGATATTATATTGCTGTTGTTACTTTTTGCATTAACAATATCTATGGTTGGTGTGTAGTTGTGTCACTAAATTGGGTAAGTTTGACTGTGTACAAGATTGTTAAAAATATAATAACCATATGAATAAGATGATAAGCCTTTAAAAAATCAATAAATCACAACACAATACGATTAGTGAACACAATAATATTTAGGCCTGTAGTAATCAATAAATCACCATACATTTAGTGAACACAAATTGTCCTTGTCAGCATCTCCAATAATAACTAGACGCTGATTAATAGAATCAGAATTACATAATACAATTTTAAAACAGTAATTAGCAGAAATACTCTCACAAAATTCTTCACTTTGAGATAGTACTAAGTTCATCCCATCAGTAAAACAACAGTAAGTTGTATATCAGGGCTTACACCTTCATTAAGACTCATTTTGATTGGTTATTTCCTTTGATTTTCCCTGGAATTGTTTTCTAATCAAAATCATCAATCAAATCACTTTTGTGAAAATGATTTTAATTTCAATCTCTAAAATGATTTCAAATAATGATTTACAAATCATCAAATTAAATCACTTAAATACTTGGTGAATATCCAGCAATGACGTACCTCTATGTATACATACACTGGCCTAGCCCTGGATATCTAAGAAAAGCTATATTACAGATGAGCAAGTGTTTGATGGTGTTTAATGGTGTTTATTGCTGTTTACTCATTGTGGATGTATTAACTGAGTTAAAGAAAATTTAGTAATTGACACCATATGCATCCCAGTCTCCTGTGTTACTCTCACAATCCATCTACACACACACACAGCTCACACAGCTCACAACAAAGATAGCCAGCATGTCTTTGAAGGTGAGGCTTCCTTGCTTCGTCGCATCTCATACCACAAGTCCATCATCTCTCCTCCTGAACTTCACACCATCAACTTCTCAGACAGTAAGCTACAAAGGTTCTTCTTCTCAGTGCCCCTGCAGAAGCAGAGTTTGCTACAGCAACTATTCTCTGTTGGTGGAGCCCAGGACGCTTTTGTTTATCCCCTCTATGGCATCACATTGGCCACCAAGATTAAGGTAGCTGACTTCTCTGTGAAATAGTATATTGTGTTAAAAACATTATAGTATATGTTAATTAATGTTACAGACTAATTGCTTGCCAGTTTAAAGAAATCTATATTGCTGTAGGTATAATGATTTCTTTATTATTAATTGTATGGAATAATTAAGAAAGTGTTGTTGTTGTTGTTGTTTTTTAATGATAATAAATGAGTTACTGAGTAGTAAAGAATGGAAGGTATAGTGTGCTGAGCATTTTAAACATCTTTATCCATGCTGGTAACTAAACAGCTATGTGAGAGTAATCAGAATCTATGATTTTAAAATAAACACAGACAGTTTGTTCCAGTCCCGGGGACGAGCATTTCTGATTGAGTTCCTTTATAAAAGGAAGATGATCTGTTCTAAATGTTGTAGTGTGTAGACATACATGTAACAATTTTAGCGTTTTATCCTGTGTAGAGCAGCCACATAACATTGATACAAGGATACTATATGAATCATACTGAAAAATATACAGTTTCTAGTTCCTGTGTAAATAGTGAACATCTTTCATTAGTTGGAGCTTTCATTTTGGTTTTCCTGTATCATGTGTTATATATTTTTACAGAGTGGGCTTCTTCCAGAGAGAGTGTTGAAGTATGCGTACCAGCTGGCAGACATCATGCATTTCTTACAGCAGAAGGGAGTCATACATCAAAGTTTGCTACCAGAGAACATCCAGGTATGTGGGGACTGTGGATGCCTGCCTGTACAACATAGCACATATGAGTGTGGTCAGTAGAATGTGTGGAAATACATGTTGCTATGCATGTGTAATTGATTATCATTATTACTCAGTCCAAGTATAAATTAATCTGTTTTCTATGCCTTTCTGCCTGCAGTCTTATCCCCCCTTCCTCCCCCAAATTATGTTGGCTAACCCCATCTGCCTGATGTTTTAATTGCCTACAGGTGTAATTAGAATGAAGTAAAGAACATAAACGGAGGGGGGGAAAATTGCAAAAATAAGACCAATCATGTCTGATTATTAATGCTAACTCACCTGAACAAGGTTCAATTATGTTTGCATTTGACAGTGGTAAACAAATATTACACATCATACAGCTTAAATTAGATGAAAATTGATATTTAGAAAATATCATGTCTGGTATTTAAAGATGCTTGGTCTCATACAGTTTGCTCCAAAGCTTCCTGGTTAAAAAAAGTACAGGTAGTTGACAATATGAGTGGGGTTTTTCTTTTTCCATTTCAACAGAGCCCAGAACAGGCATGATAAAACTCCATATACCCAGGGGGAATCTTTTAGTTCTCAATCATTAGTTAATTAGGACAGTTTTAAATACAAAATGAATTGATTACTTCAATTAAGGTACATAGGCAATATTCTGGAGGGTGGGGGGAAAGGGGATTATTATTACCCCCATGTGGTTAACTTGGGTAGTTAAAAATAATTCCATGTTACATCGTTCAGAAGTGTGGCTGCATCCCTTAAGGCTAGACACCCAGGCAGAGCGACATATTAATCAATATTTTATGTACTGTACAAGCAGAGGTGTCCGGTATGGCCAGGACCACTTCATTTTAATGAGATATAATGTGGAGCATCATAGCATCTTGCAACTTAGTTGGTTTATAATTGAGTGAACCATTTTGTCTCGGCTAATTAGATAAGTTGAAAGCTTTCATGTGGTTTGCTCGGATGCATCCTGGTTGTCTGCTAATTTCCAGTAGAGCAGACCCAGAGTAGACTCAGAACAGACCTAACTACAGTTTCTTTTACACCCAAAGAATCCTGTAGAAGTCTATTAGCTTTACCACAGGGAACACAAAACTAAGTAGTGTCCTTTTTGTATTATATACAATATTATGCATTGCTGAAAATGCCTTTTTGTCCTATCAACTTTGGGTTACCTAAGAGGTATACATCATTTATCCTTCAACTTCTCCCTCCCCCCCCCCCCCCCGCCCGCCCAAACCACTCCTGTATATAAAAATTACGGTTGTATTGGTCAAAATAATCGGACTTTTACTGAAATTTGCCATTTGGATGGTCACTCTGTGCAGATAAAACTGAGAAGTATTGGAATGGTGTATTGAGCCAAGGTAAAGCAGACGTCAGAAGAAAGTGTGAAAATGATATACTGAGCCAGGTGTAGTTTGAGTTTAAAGAAGATGGTAGCCAGTTATTGATATGCAGCAATAATATAATGAGCAAGGGTTATGGCTGGAACATTTGTTTAGAGAACAATTGTTCTTCAGGAACAAGGTTGTACTGGTTGAGCCTCCTTCGTGATATAAACCACCACATTTTGTAGCTAGTACAAAAGGTAAATGCTTTCCAACATGCCTGGGGAGTTGCAGTGTCTTACCTGTGAACTGGACTTGATTAAACTCATGTGCTTGTGGTTAGTTGCTATGCCAGTGTAAGTTCACGACCTGTTAGCCTCCTCACTACCGTGTAGGCATATCCTGATGTGTGATTGTATGTCTCTAGCAATGCTGAATTGGTATTCCCCAGTGAATTTTTTTTCACTCACAGTGCAGAGGTTAAGGTCAGGACAATATGGTGGCTAATTCTGTATTCTCTATTTCATTTTAAACATTCATCCCATAGTGTTACCGCATTTAAGTTGATCTATCTTCTAAAACTCCATGATACACTTTAACCAGCATGCGTTTTCTCTGCTGTATCCTCAGGTGATGTCCAATGACCGTGTTATGGTCTGCAACTTTGAAACAGCCATTCAAACTGACCCTAGTAACTGCCTCATGGTCATGTCTGGGGGCGTGCCACCCCCTGGCAACCGTAATGGACTTGCTCCTGAAGTGATCAGCGCTTTTGTGCGACTAAGGTATAATTATTTATATACATATATTATCAGACTCAAGAATCACTATGTTGCTAGACTTTGATTTTGGTGTTGCCTGTTATCTTCTGTCATCTGCAGCTTTTGCTTTCAGTTTGCAGTGTAATGTTATCATACATATAGTACGTGTGTTGCTATGCACATGTGCATATATGTACAGATGTTACTACGAAATTTATATGCAGAGACATGTATTGCTATGCACTTCTACATAAGTGGTAAATTGGTTATGAGGTGCATGTGTACTGTTGCAGTGTTTGTTCATACATATTATGAGTGATTAAAGATGATGATTGTACCCAGAAAAGTCAATTGCCACATGTGCTTACATCAGCAACATTTATAACAAAGTCAGTTGCCATGTCTGCTTACAACAGCAATATTTGTACCAGCTGGCTATTACTGTACACTGCTGTATGAAGCCTGGGAGAGAAGACTGTTGTGTGATACTTTTTTCCTTGCCAAATGTTGTCAATCCACAAATGAAGTGAGTGGGAAGAGAACTTGTGTGGATGGAAGCTAGTCTGTGCAGACATGGATGGAAATATAGTAGCAAGAAATCATACATTTTATAAAACTGGGACATTCTAAGAGTTTTTTATTCTTTATTATTTGTTTGTCCGTTTGTTTGTGTGTGTGTATGTATTGCATTCCTGTTTGTGTCAGAGTTAAGCCAGAAACGGTAGACTACTCCACGCAATATTCATGGATGTTTGGAGTGTTGTCTGTCATCATAGCGACAGGGGTGCATCCACTTAGTGACTATCCCTCCAAGTATGAGGAGAACCACAGGATTCGCTATAGATCACACCATGTGCAATCTCTACCCGACTCCAGCAAGGTGTGTGTATGTATAGGTTGGTTGATACAATGCAAGTACATATATGTGAACACACGTTACACATTTTTAGATCTTTGTGTTCTATAACATTGAAATTAATTGATGCTAACTTATTGATTGCAATTTTTCTCTCTCAATTTTCCTGTGCTCTTTTTTCTTATCAATTTTATTCTCTTTTCCCCTTCTATCATCTCTATTGTTCTCCCTTTTCAAAAAATGGTTTTTTCATTTGCTCTATCATATCTGTTCATTTCTCTCTCTCCTCTTCTACCATCTCATCTTCCTTACTCTTACTGTCCATCTCTCCAACCATTTTCTCTCCTTCCACTCCTGTTACCACCCCCCCCCCCCCCCCCCCACCCCCACTTTACTTTATTCTCTGGTTCTGGCAACAACCTTCATTCTCCTCCAACCTCAACCTGCTGTCCGTACATATGCTCTTCTCTTCATCTTCTCCACTCCACCCCTCAGTACCCTCTTGTCTTCATGAAACTGGTGAAGAGAACCATCTCGTGTGACCCTGTGCGCCGTCCCACTCTCACACAGATTCTCAACATCTTCAAGAAAGACCCTAAGATCCTCTCTGTTATGACAGGTAACAAACTCTCCATGGTGAGAGTCAAGAAGTCTTCTCAGCCAGCAGAGACCTCACTAGGTATCGAGCAGCACCAACAACATGTTACACAAGGTTAGCAGCATGTTACACAAGGTTAGCAGCATGCTACACAAGGTTAGCAGCATGTTACAATATTGAACAGTAATATGCTAATCAACATCAGCACAACATTTTATGAAAGTACAGATTTATATTTACTAAGGAAATAATATTGTTCTAGTTTATCATTTTATTTTGATACTTTGAAATTAATGCCCATTGCATTCAAACTTTGTTCACTTCAGATTTGATGGATGTAGCAACAGTGAGCCAGTATCCAGCCTCGGCCAGGAGAGGTACCTTTCCCTCTGATGATCACTACCATATCACATCACCTCTACCTCCACACCATCACCCAACAGCAGCCCTTCCTTCGAACAAAACCTTAACCCTCAATGGTACACATTCAAGATCGCATGACCAGTTTAAAGCGTCTAACATCTCACCTCCTGTGAATGGCAACCCGTCCACCCCTGCAGATGATGCTTCAGGAACTGTCCACTTGCATGACAGATGGTACACCCTCACTGACAGCACTGCCCAATCTTCTCACTCTTCAACAGCCACTGCAAATAGACGCATAGTTTCATTAGTGAACTCACACGCTCGAAAACGAAGGAATATCTCATCTCTGAAGCGGTATCGTTCATTGGGCACTATTACTGGTGAGGTTGAGTTTGGTCCCCCCCAACAGGATTCGGTTACACCAGGCCCAACTCTCTCAATACACGGCACAGGATCAATCTCCCACATTCCGTCTGGATCTAAACTGGGGAGGTCACTTGAGAGGATGCCAGGGACAGGAAGAGATCTTCATGTCTCTCAGGCCTTTGCCAGTAGCGAGGATAATTTGAAGCAAATACATGAGGTTACAGACAAGAAGTTGATCCATGGTCCTAATGGTGCCTATTCTCAAGAGAGTTATCCCATTTCTGGAATAGAAGGGGATCGTGAACACCTCCTTCAATTCAGTAGCCCAGATACTGATCTCATTCAGAGTGTGCCTGAGAACACCAACCAACTAGTGCAACATGTGATACCCGAAATCAGGAGTTCTGGCTGCGATGAGTCCAGGACATGTCCAAAGGGAGCTGGGAAGAGATTGAAGGATATTCATGGTTGCTTTGTTGAAATTGAAATTCTCCCTGAGGTGAGCATAGTAGACGTCCACACAAATTCTAAACTGACCTCTCCATCAAGTGTAGGTAAACTTAGCTCAGCTGTTTCCCAACAGGTTAGAGAAGATTGTGAGAGTAATGTTGCACTCTCCCCTGACCTCTCTATGTCTGGAAGTAATCCGGGAGTGTCAGGTGAGGAATTGTCAGGTGGAATATCTGACAGGTTGCCTGGAGACAGTGAATGCATTACTCATTCCATGAGTCCTCCTCTTTGTGAAACTGGTGGTAAGCAGAGCCGTAATGGTCACAGTGGGACTACATCTGGTGATTCAAACTTAAACAGGTCAGCGGTCTCTCCTCTTTTCCCAGGATTGCTGGACCTGAATGTTTTCCCACGAGCACTTGACTCTGATCTTGACTTGTCGGGCGAGATTTTGACCAGGTCAGAAGAAGTTGAATATCTAGCTGGAAGAGACCATGAAAGTGTCTCAGATGCTCTCAAAAATGTCCGTAACTCTGCAGTTACTTGTGCTGTAGTTAGTAAGAATGCCACACCTCTTTTGATGGATGCAACATCTTCGAACAACCTGGTGTCTCACGTCTCTGAAGTCAACCAAGAGCAATCTAGTTCAAATCCTTCCTCCTTGTCATCAACTTCGGAGCTGAGACATGACCAGCAGTCTGTGGCTGAGTTAAGAATATGTGGATCTCAGAGGCTACCAGTAACCTCACCTATCAAAGATGCAGCACCAAGTGGTAAAGATTCCAGTGTAGCTGCAACCCTCTCTGTCATTTATGAGCCACCTAGCAGTGAACAGAAGCAAAAAGATAGATTGAGTGTAAATTCTAAACACCCTGCAATGCCCCACACTGATCTAGATGAGGTATCTCACAATATAGAGACCAATAAAGAACCCATGCCAACTAGGAGTAACAGGGAAGAGTCTGTAGTGGAAGGTGATGTACAAATTGAAGAATTTTCTCTACAGGGCAACGATCTCTCTCCTGCTGACTTTCCCGATGCCAACACTAGTCCATTGGAGGAAGAGAATATAGTGCATGACATGATACCAGTAGTAGAACTGCCAGAACTGGATCTCAAAACCACTCCTGCATCACGAACAGGTGCAAACATTAGCTATGAAAACGTCTCCACAGACTTTAGTGGACTCTCATCTAACAGAAGTGTAAGAAAGAAGTCTGAGTTAGACTCAGAAGGTCATCCAATCACAGATAATTTGCAGAGTGAACGTTACGACCATCCTGAACACAAGAAGTGCAATTCTCTAAATCGTGGTAATGCTACTTCGAAACATACTAGCCAGAGCAGTCACAGTAATAGGCCACTTCGTCGCCCAATGTCTCCTCTAGCTTCAGCTCGCTCAGCTGTGAGTGATCATAATATTTCCATGTCTAGCACTCTATCTCAGACCTCCTCACATGGGAGGGGCAGAGATCGTGAGCAGCGCATGCAAGGCAGAAGACAAGGTAATGGACCTGCAGGAAGGGATCAGATTGGACCTGTCTTTCAAGGAAGGGATCAGGTTGGCCATCCTTTACAATTAGAAGGTGGTGGAAATAAGGAACACCTTCCTCATCAAGGAAGAGGGAACAAGTGTGAGTATCGCAAACAAACAGTAGGCACAAATGCTTCGGAAAAGAATACCGCGGGAGCAGCAGGAGGAGAACAACAGCCTCCAGCACAGAATGGAGATAACTCAAATAGCTCCCTAATGCGATACTCGAAGCAGAGACAAGATTCTTCACGTCTTAAGAACAGAATCAAACAGGATCTGGATGCCATGAACTCTGCCATATCCAACATGGATTCTCAAGCAAGCTTCATTCATCCTGTTCGTGTTCAGGATGGTGTGGCTGGGGGCTTTCGGAGGGGAGGTGGATTCAAACATAGGAGTGAGCAGTCAAGTCAACAGAAACATCACCACAATTCAACACCACAGAACCATCAACAGGGTACTCGACCGCAACAAGCTCAGCAACACAAGTCTCAAATGCAGCAAGTGAGTGTGCAGAATCATCACAGCATGACATCCCAGGCAAATGGATCTACAAACCCTAATGACTTATCACTTCCTTCTCACTCCTCCTCTGCTGCTAGTAAGACAATCACTACTGCAGGCAAGACTCACAGTAACTACCGTCCCATCAGTCCAGCAAGAATGGCCGGTTATCGGTTGTCTTCTCCGAGACGTAGTGGAGAAGAGAGTTCACCTATCCACCATGCACCCTCCAACACTCAGTTTCAACGTCGTGCTGCCATTAACAGAGAACAACAACATCATCCTCGCACTACCAAGCATAATTCACGTTCTGCAGTGCATCATGAGACAGCGACAAAACTTGTCCCTCCACCTCCTCAAGTCACTGCCGACTCCTATGATTATCTCCCTCCATATTCACCCCCTAAAATGATGCCCGCTCCAAACGTTCCGACTCAAGCAGTGCAATATCAGCAGCCAGTGGGGCAACAAAACCAAAATGAAGCTGGACTTCCAGGAGCATCCTACCCTGAGCCTCCTCCAAGTTATAGCGAAATATTCGGTCAGAATGAATCATCCATTCCTTCCAATTCAAACCAAAGAAATAGAGAGAGTAGAAACACGTTTGAGATAGGTGGGGCTAGAGAGCCGTCACGTCGCTCCTTTCGTCTCAGAAACAGGGGAAGAATTGGTTCTAGCGACACCAACTCCCACTCCACCAATCCAAATGTTCGACAGTCTGGTGTGGGAAAGCTCACCTCCTTTACAAACTTGTTCCGGCGCACACCAAGGTCTCAGCCAGAGGAAGCAGAACATCCAGCAGTGGGAATGGAGGACTACATAGCACAGTGGGTGGCCTCTTATAACCGCACACCACGCCCACACACAAGTCAAGGGTCACCATCTACTGATTCCATGAACAGGGTGGATGCTTCTAATGTTACTGCTGCTACTACTACTGCTACTACTCATCAACGGGAGCAAACTTCCTGTGGTTTCTTCCAACGCTCCTCTTCTGCAGGTACTAGAGCTGGATATGGAACCACGAACTGTCCCATTCCGTACGTCCATCCTCCGCCCTTCCCGATTGTGGACAACACCCATCAAACTGACAGCCGAAGCACCTCAAGGGATTCCATGATTTCAGGTGGTCTAAGGAATTTGAACTTATCTTTGACACATCTTCCAACTACTGATGACAGTAGCAGGAATCAGATGACTCTGGAATTTGAGAGTCGAGTGTCACGGTTGCCACGTAATAGAGCACGCCCAACATCAGCATATTTGCCCTCAGACTCTGCAGTTTTCCAACTTCCTAATCCTTCTACAGCTGCTACTCCCACACAAGTTGATAGGCCACATCAACATGCCCACCTGGCAGCCGGAAACATTAGAAACACGGCAGTTATGACCTCATGCAATGATATCCCATCTGAGGAGAATGCCAGGAAGCCCTCCTCTTCCAGGCTAAGAAGAAGGGAAAGTGAGAAAATCAATCGTCATCGACGCTTTACCGATCAAAGGCACATGCAAAGAACACAAGTACCAGATGGTATGCCCACACCCACAATTCCAGTGTCCACGGTCCCCAACAGACAATTGGAACCAGAGTCCCTCCACGTTCCAAGAGGGCTTGCAGCATCAACCAACCGAGGTCCTAGGAATGCTGTACTCTCTCCAGCTTTGCCGATGGTGGGGGATACTGTGGATGACACCCCAGGTGTTCTCAGAGGGAGAAGTTCAGAGGCACTGCAAGAATCTAATGTAGTGTCTCCCATTATTCCAGGTGGATCGACAAAAATTTCAGGCAATGCTCATAGTTCTACCAACTCATTTCTGGAAAATGACATTACTAGGGAAACCACAAGAGACGTTGGAACAGGGGAACTGGGGCAGCTGTTTAACTCCTCAACGAACATCAGCGCTGTTTCAACTGCCTCTCAAGCTGGCAGAGAAGTGAGGGGAATGACGGATCCTTCTCCCAGTGAAGAAGCTGCTGTTTCCTCCCCTTTACACTCAAGTTCCAACAGCGTTGATACTGTCAGTATTGTCAATTCTCACTCCAGCAGATCTGCCATCCGGCTCAGGGCTGAAGCTCGAAGGTCCTCACTTCTCAATAGCACCAGCTCTGATGAAGATGTCATGAATGAACTGTCTCAGAACACAGCATCAACGCAACAAGGCCGGCATAGGCCTCGACAGAAAAGGTCACAGTGTTCAAATAGCTTTATGAGTGGAAGTCACCAGTCACAGGAGTTGCACCTTCCAGGCGATCGTCATGCAGAGATGAGGGTGATGGTGAGGGATGAGGTCGACAGAGGGCAGTCAAGTGGACAGAAAAGCACTGAAGACATAAGTAAGTGAAACTACTCAATCCATTAACTTACGTACACTATTAGGGAAATTTCTGACACGGATATATACATAGTCTGCGCAGATGAGGTTAACTTGGTTGTGGTGACAGACAGTCACTTGGGGGAGGCAAGAATAGAATTATTTGGTTGGAAGAGGTAGGTATTTGGGCATGTTGACATCCAGGATGCAGTACATGTATACTTGCAGTACATGTATACTTGCACTACCACAAACAGCATAAAAAATGGATCATATATATTGCTGATGTCTCTGGAACACCAGGCTAACTCATGTCTGAACAGCAGGCTATGATATGTATATGGTGTCTGGATTTAAGTCTTATTATGTGAATATTTGGCTGTTGAGTGGTGTATTTTCCTGTGTAGTTGATGTGAGCATGCTCAATGCTGATCTAGCTCCTGCTCCAGTTCCAGGAAAGCCTTGTGGGCATGACTGTGAAGGAGGAGGGGAGACACTGTGCTGTGTGTGCAGGAGGGAAGAACAGAGTCGAGGAGAGGGGGGAAGAGACTTCAACAACATGGACACCATCACAGAAGACTGTTGTCCACTCTGTACCAGGTGAGGAGTTTCTCCTTTTTCTTCTTTAGTTTCTCTCTCTCTCTCTCCCCCTTAAAACTGTTCAAGTTCCAGAACGAGGAAGAGCTCCCAGCTGTCTGCCTGTATGCATGGTGTGCATGACAACTATTCCTTTCTGTATTCAATTCAAGTTTTGTCAGTTTGGAATAAAGCTACTATAATTCCTCAGGCTCATTTTATTCCTCTCTATAAAGCTATTTTAGTCATGTGATCCTTGTATTATACTAACTAGGAGATCTACTGGCACTCAAGAACTATTCTTCAACCAGAACGCAAACATGGACGTCACCACGACTGGTCCTCTCCACAGCAAGGTCACCTCCACTAATGATCACCCTTACAACTCCATCTCCTCCCAAGGATCACACAACCCCAACAAGAGTTGTGTCTCTATGTGATGTGACACAGTAGTCATGTAACATTGCAATGGCCATTGGACATGTACATTTATCATCATTATTGCCTCACTTTATTTTTCATGTAATGTTTAGTTTTGTGAATCAAACTACAAAATGTATTTATTCCAATTGAATGAATCTGCGAGGCACTTGACCCTTGAAGCTTGTTGGAGTAAAAAAAAGTTTTTTAACTAAACCAAGCAAAACAACACCAAAGAATGGAGTGGGGGGGGAAAACTTTACCCACTGGAATTGTATTTTGAATTTCAACTTTTGCATGATTCTCAATCAAAAATAAGGCCTTTCCATAGTAGGTGTACTTTTGGCTATATCCAGGAAGTTATGAAGAATCAATAGTGTAAACATAACTAACTATATACTTGGAATGTTAATTAGAAATAAAAATTGCAATAATTTTGCCATGAAGTTGGGATTACCAGCTCCTGCCACCACAAAATAGCCACACCAGAGTCAAGAGTATTCAAATAAAATGTAATTCAGGCCTCTTCATTCACGGAAGTTTTATTGATAAACTCATGAATCAAGACGACGCACATTCCCACCTCCAGAGATCAGCCTCCTAGGATGGCTTCCCTCTAATGGAGATGGCAATATAACACAATAATAAATAATTCTATGACCATTGACCTGATTACTTGTGTGTATGTGTACAAGTATGCTTCCTCCTACTCAGACCAGTTATCTACATGTAACTAATAAATAATAATATTTTTTTTTTTTTTTTTTTTTAATCAACTCTAGTCATCATCCATAAATAACAATCTACTCCGGTCCCAATTCAATTCAATAAATAGATAAATTCTGTGTGTGCAAATCTGTGTGTTCCCTACAGACATGCCAATTTCTAAGTGAATTTTTTTTTTGTTTTATTTTTTTTATTTTTAAAGCAGAATATGAAGGGCACTCTGCACTAAGACCTGCGACAAATAATTTGTTGTGTTTTAGACCAAGAAAAATAGTTGATTAGAATGCTTAAAATGAGGTAAAAAGTTGTGGTAAGATTTAAAACTTTGGATTCCCATGCAATAAAAGCACATAGTTTTAACCAGAGGTTTCAACAAACATTTGTGTTTCCATACAGTAAAACAATTTATTAAAAATCTGTTCTTGAGCAAAACTTATGGATGTATGCTTTCTCATCCCCACCTTCACCCCCACCCTATCATTTCAAGTGTTCCTAGACCTGTGTACCACATGTAGAAACTGAATAAAAAATAAATTAAATCCTTGTCCAGCTTTGAACCATTGACTTTCGGCTTGGGAGATCTGTGCCTTTACTATATTATATACTGAGTGCTAGTGTTTGTTCATTTTTTTATGCTTCTATTATAAGGAAAATTTGAGTTCCTTTTTAGCTGACTTTTTTTTTTTTTTGGTCGGAAAATCCTTGCTAGTCACCCAGTGGTCATGTTTGCAAAATTTTGTCAATATCCATTCATATAAGTTAGCTCTCTCTCTTTCACACATACCCTTTACCATATATATATTACCTGAACTAGTGAAGAACCCACCCTATTGGCGAATTTTTGGTTGGCCTTCAGCCTCCTCTATTTACTAATGTGTTCAGTTTGCCTAATATTTATATAGGAGGGGAGAAGGAGGGGGGGGGGGGGGCACTGCCCCATTTCTGTAATTTAGACTGTTCGAAGTAAATACAGTGCTAGAAAACCCCTTGCCCATTTTCAATTGAAACATCTGGGTTGTAATGGTAAGACATAGCTGTGGATACACCTCTAACAATTAGTGTCCTTTTAAACTGACTGATATTGTATGCAATCAGGTTACTGTGTGGTTTGTAAACACAACTCCCTCTAGTAATGTCCTTTAAATGAGATTACATTACAACTTGATATTACAAGTTTGTGGTATCTCCCATGAAATTATCTTCAGCAGAATTGTAAGAAAATGGGCGTCAACTTAGCCGCTATACCAATCCTCATGCCAAATTTCATCACCTGCGACTTCAGGAAGTAACATTTTAATACAGGAACACATTGAGCGTTACGGATGGACAGACATAAATTCCTTTTTATATAGACTAGCCAGTGGACTCCCTTCGTTTGCCACACTGCAATAAACTCACAAAATTGTATCCATGTGCAAACCTATAAACTAACAATATTGTATCAATGTGCTTACCTACGTGACTAATCTATTTCCAAATCCCTGAACCTAGACACCTGAAGGCTTACTTACTTACACAGCTTGACCAGGGGGAGTAATTAAGGCAATGTTAAATCCCAGAGCAGGTATCTGGGGGCCTCAGGACATGAAAAACGGTTTCAACAAACTTTTGTGTTCCCACACAGTAAAAAATTTTGTTAAAAATCCATTCTTGAGCGAAACAAAATTGATATGAAGTCAATCGAGTCACAACTACATTTGTTCAATAATAAAAAAAGAGAAGAGAGCATAGAAATGTTAACTACTCTGAAGAATATTAGGAACAGAATACAACCACAAGGAAAAGTTGTTGGCCTTTTAATAGAATAGACAACTACTGATAGCATATTACATTATGTTCAATCATAATATAAGAGTAAATAGATAAACATATTATCTACCCCTTTAATGGCATTGTACATAGTTTCTATTACACACACTAATGTTGATCCACATCTGTACTACAGCTACTGAATGAGGTCCAGCAGTATTAATGGCTTTGTACATCCTTATGTGAGTCCTAGTTGATCCTTGACGGTCTTCATGAAACATGCTGTAACTGCAGCCATAAGCTTGGAGAAGCCCAGATCTTTAGACTGAAACAATAACACCACATTAAAATACAACTAGGATAGATTTATTCTCCACAGTTACCTTATCCAAGCCCCTGGCAGTCCTTGATTTGATGGCTTTGACAAATTCTTTATGACTTAGAAATTCATCACCTACATAAACAATGCATATAGCATTATATAACACTTGGTGATACATAATGATGTATGTATTATCAGATAATATACCACAACCAACAGAAAAGTGAGCAACAGTGTTGTGATGTCAAATATTACCGTCCTCATCAAATAGTGTGATGATGAACTCCAAGAGATGGTCGCTAAGCTCCACTCCAAGAACAGCCTTGGTCACAGACCTGAGATCACCTACAATGCATGGGCATTGTCATACATTACATGGGGAGAGAGAGGGAGACTGGAGGACAGGAAGCAAGAGAAGGTGTGGAAATGATAGCAGGAAGTGAAAGAGGGAAGACAGGAAGCAAAAGGAGGAAAGAAATGGTGGAAATGAAAGCAGGAAGTGAGAGTGGCAGAAAACAGGAAGCAAGAGGGGATGAACAAATGGCGGAAGTGAGAGCAGAAATGAGATGAGGAGGAAGAGAGGGCAGGCACTGACCAGCACTGAAACACACTCCTGCTGCAGAGTGCATGCTCAGAGCCATCTCCACGTCTACTATTCCCTCTGTCAGCTCATGGAACGTCTTCACGTCCTCGAAACTAACTCCACACTATTGGGGGGGAGGAATATACAAAGTAATCATACAGAGAACTTCTTAAGAGGAAATCAACTGTCTTATGGAACTATTACACTAACAACTCTTATCTCATCACTCCCCACACACACAACCTCTTCCCTCTCCTCCACTCCACCCACGACGACACCATCTTTACCTCCTCATCCGAGAGAGGAGAAAGTGTCCTGCCATACCTCCTCTTCACACGCTTGTAGTACTTCTTCTTCCTCTGGCTGTTCATGGTGGCATAGGAGAGGATCATCCGACTGAAATCGAACTCCCCAATTTTTCCATTGACTTGATCATACCTATCAAACTGGTTCATACACAAGACATGTGGTTAGGGTGAGTAGTGGAGCTCGGAGGAGGAGGTAGGCTCACCTCCAGCTTCATGATGGCGTACTGCAGGTTAGTGTGGAACTTCTTGAACCTGTCCACTGTTAGCCGCCGATCTCTTGCAGGGCCAAAGAAATTCTCCACCAGTCCATCCCCAATGGACCCTGGGACAATACCATACAATGCAATATGTCGGAGGCATTCACATCTTGATGGTCACACTAGTGCACAGCCTCCTCCTTGCTGTGCACACACACAGCACAGAGATATCTATATCATCACTCACACATACAGACAATGGCCATTCTTGCAGAAGCACAGGTGCATGCACGCCTATCTTACCCGCCACACTCCCAGTAGTGCTGTGGTCACGATGTCGCGAACCCATGGCTGTGGAGTTGAGAATCACATCCTGGACCATCTTGAACTCCTCAAAGTCCACCTCCCCATCTCCATTGAGGTCAAACATCTTGAATGCAATCTCAAAGTGCCGAACAGGAGCTGTAACAGATGTGCATGGAAGGAACCCTAAATAGTGCCCACCACTATTACTTAACCCACCTCTTGGGACCATGCAGAGGTCCAATGCAGCCACCCAGGCTAGGCAACGAGCCTTAACTAGCCAGTTGAACTAGGATCCCTGTTAATGCTGTTTATTTCGGTGGAAGGGAAAAAATGCTTGGAGTGGTAAGAATCAGTTGTTGTTTTTTGTGATTCAGTGAAGAAACAATTTTGATCACTGATTTTATTTCTTGTTGTTATATTGCAATATGATACAATGCATATTTTGATAAGGCATTATGCCAAGGCTAATGCTTTAAATTGGTAAAGGATCTTCAAATATACGGTGTGTGTGTGTGTGTGTGTGTGTGTGTGTGTGTGTGTGTGTGTGTGTGTGTGTGTGTGTGTGTTGTGTGTGTACAGTGTAGTCCACATAATTCAAATTTAATAATCCAGAGAACAAATTTGAATTAACAGAAAATTGAATTATAAGAATTCTCTTAATTCAAAATCACACCATCAATGGTGAAAAATTAAAATTATCAGGTATCATGTTTTCAATGTACCAGGTTACTGCACATGTGTAATGCCATTGTGTGTAATGCCATTGTGTGTTATGGATTTGTACACAGGTAAGAAGATATAATCATCAGCTAATTCTAAATCGCTATTACATTACGTAATGTGTATATGTTTAGGGAAGTAGGCATGGATCACATAGTATTAAATAAGGACAAGGTCCTGGACTATTTTATGTTTGTATTTATATATTATTGCTTTACAGCACAATCAGTTACGAATTTTTTTTTCAATGAATTTTATGATTTTTTACCAACTCAAGTCTCAAATTGTTCTAGTTGATCATACCATGGTTCAGTACCATTCTCTGCACAAGAGCATAGCAGGTAAGTTTTCATATCTAAGAAACCAGAGTGAGTTTGATGGAAAGTAACAAAGGGAAGAGGGTCACCTGCATTATCATCACTGTCTTCTGCATATTCGGTGCTCTGCCCTTGGGATGCTACAATGTTTGCACTGCTCAGCATAGGGCTGCACTATAATTGGCTATCACTTCATAATACTCCTCAAAGGTGCAGTACACATCAAAATCAGTTTCAAATGATGAAACAGATTCACTCTCTACAACTTCTTCAAAATGTGTTGATGGTGTAAAAAAAAATCTACTCTTCTAAAGTAGTTGGCAATTGCAGATGGTGAAAAAAATTCCAAGACTTTCTTGCCAGTACAAAAAGAGGAACTAAAAAGATTCTTGCCACAGCTGAACATGAAAAAAAAAAAAAAAAAAAAAAAAAAAAAAAAAAAAAAGAAGAAGAAAAAAAAAAGGTAGATAATTCACCTGCTTTCAATGAGGCAAATTTTTGGTATTTCTTGCAGGGTATTCCTCCTTGAGATTTTGAACAGCAATAGGTAGTAAGAAGCAAAAAAGCTCACCTGCTTGTTGCTGGCAAATGCGGGGTATTTCTGAAGGCAAAACTCAACTGGAGGTAATAGCGTGCATGGGTATTGTTTGTTTGGGAAATTCAATTTTTCGAATTAGGAGATCTTTTCCCTTCAAATATTTTGTCTTATTCCTATGTGGGGACCTAGGAACATTTGGAATAAAGCGGAAATTCGTGCTAACCGGATTTGAATTATGTGGACTACACTGTATATATATATATATATATATATAGTTTGATTGCTTATTTGTGTACAGGTTGTCTGATATAAGCATTTGTTTTAGAATGTAACTTGTATTTCTCTAATAGAAGCTGTCTCCATTGTGTCCTGCCTGTTGCCCAGTGTCTCCCTCCCACAGAGTTGCATCCACTTCACTGCCTCTCCCCTTCATCTTCATCTAGTGCACACCATTGTGTGTGTGTGTGTGTGTGTGTGTGTGTGTGTGTGTGTGTGTGTGTGTGTGTGTGTGTGTGTGTGTGTGTGTGTGTGTGTGTGTGTGTGTGTGTGTGTGTGTGACATACTTCCAGTATCGTGCACCATATGGTGGCTAAATGAAGTGCAGGAGGTTTGGCAAGCTGTAGAGTTAGACTCCAAATGGAGGAAGAGAACCTCCCTATTTGAAGGCCTGGGTTATTAGATACTACAGAGTGGTGGACATGTACTCACTGGCTAAGATGGTGAGGAGGAAGAGATAGTCGGAGAAGGAAATGAGACCAGAGTAGCCGAGATTGGCGAAGACACTATTCTGGGAGGTTGGGATCTTACTGCTCTGCTTGTTAACTGCCTAATACATGTAGAAACACATAACAATATATGTACAAACACATAACAACATAAAGTAGTTACAAAGGTATGGAAAGTGGAATGGGTGGGGCTAGGCTGGGAGAGATTGTAGGCAATACAAATCTAAGAGGATGAGAAGACAAGGAGAAAGATATCTGATCTTGTGAAACTAATAAACATATTCCCTCTCCCCTTCTGCACATGCACATGTATGTAGCTATGAGTGAACATGTACAAGGAGAGGGCTCAATCAAAAAAATATATATTTCAATTATTTAAAATTTTTACTCCACATATATATATATATAGATATATACTTTTTCTTTTTTTGTCAGGATAGGAATTCACTCACAGGAGAACATGGTCGTGTCACAGTGTAGACAGCACTTGCCATATCAGAGCAAATGAATGTCTGGTTGCATGTAACATAGCACTTGCACTCCAGCCACATGCCAGGTGGGTTGTCAAACAGATAGTGCACTTTGATAAAGTGCAATCTACAGCAGTGTTAACACCCACCTCCATGCTGGTAGTCCTGAACTTATCCAGGCCATATTCAGCTGGCTGTATATCCCCTGGAGTGATGGAGCGAAGGAAGTCCTCAGGGGTCATGTAGATCTGACCTTCCTCTCCTTTGCTCTTTATTCGGATAGTGGCAAAGTAACGAAATATTTTGTCTGGAGTGCTATAGGCACGTATTCGATTCTCATATTCAATGACACGACGATCATGAAAACTTATCCTCTTCTTATCGTCTTTTGTCTCCTCAGGCTGCAGACACAACTAATACGACACAGCATGTAAATGTGCTCACACACCACATGCATACACAAACATACAACACACACACTCACTCACCACTCACACAGGACAACATAGGATACAGACACATGCATCACTCGGTTAGTTTCTCTCAGTTCTGTCAGACGACTCAGAGAATTTTCCTTGCACACATTGAACTAACACGTACAGTACCTAAGTGAGGTCGTCTCTAAAAATTTTTTTTAAATTTTAAAAAAATTTTTAAATATTTTTTAAAGTTAAAAAAAAAAAACAACTTAAAAACAAAAACAAAACACAAACAACTTAAATATTTCACAACTGTACTCTTGTTTACTCATAACTATATCATTCTATTTGTACTGTGTACCACTTCAGAAGTGTAGACCATTATTACCAGTTTTGTAAACAAATGTTGTTGCCTACAGTTTTTTTATGCTCCAACAGACCACACATTATGAGCATTAGTTGTGGCATTTGTGCATATGCTGCAGTGTGTGTGTGTGTGCACGAGGGGGGCTTTATGCATTGCCACAGTTACTCATAGGGTCACTCACCACTTTAACAAATCTATTCAAAAAAGTACATACTTTAAAACTATTGATCACGCCTTGAAAACACAAAATATAGGTAATCCTAATAGAACAGCTAGTTCACTATTTGTATGAGTTAAGGTAAATGATTAATAAGACAATATAATTGGTATAGGGTCAGCAAACATTGGTCTATAATCGACATCCTTGTATTTTATTTTTTCACGTGCCAAATTCAATTGTTCTATTTAGGCATTCAATAATTGAACAAAGCTCACATCACCACAGCAACCACAGGCCCCACCTGTTCATCTTCTGGTTCCTTTTCTTTCATCTCCTTGGCACTCAGCTGCTTGTAGAGTATGTAGAGAGCACCAATGAGAGCAGTCACACCACCAGTGAGCACCTGCAGTCGACGGCCATTAGCCTTGGCTTTAGCACTGGGCACAGGGTCCTCCATCTCCGGCATATCAGCCGATGGTCTGTGCATCCCCCGAAGCATCTGATTGGCTGAAGGAAGCTGTGGGGGGATTGGTGTCAACCTACTGCCAGTGGGTGTGGCCAGAGCTAGGAGGTGACGAGTTTGACGAGGAGAGAGGAAGAGATATCTTGTGCATGGCCTCAGGCCGGCCATGGTTTATTATTCACACACACCACTCCAGAGAAGAAACTGACACAAGTGTGTGTGTGTGATCACTGCATGGCTGTGTGAAATACGATTATAATGTAAATATTAAGTGGTTATCACATCTCAGCATGTGTGTGTGTGCATGTTGGTGTGGGCATGCATGTGTGTAAATAGTATACATAAACTCTATTTTATACACTACATCATGCAATTAAAACTTCATATATAATTGAAATTGAAATATCAAAGATCAGTTTATTGCTACAATTAGCATGACACAAGTTCTCTCTCTGCACTCCCCTGTATCACTATGGCTGCAGGAACACACAGCACTCATCCTGCCCTCCCCATCTTAATACCAGCTACTTCCTCCCTCAGTGTGGGGACGGTCACTACTTGCCCATTTCAAGTCTCCAGATGTGCTATTGCTGAGTAGGCCTTTCCCAATTATGCTGGCATAATTTAGAGCATAATTGGTAGCTGGGAGCATAATTGGTAACTCTGGAGCATAATTGGTAGCTGGGAGCATAATTGGTAGCTGGGAGCATAATTGGTAGCTGGGAGCATAATTGGTAGCTGGGAGCATAATTGGTAGCTGGGAGCATAATTGGTAACTCTGGAGCATAATTGGTAACTCTGGAGCATAATTGGTAACTCTGGAGCATAATTGGTAACTCTGGAGCATAATTGGTAACTCTGGAGCATAATTGGTAACTCTGGAGCATAATTGGTAACTCTGGAGCATAATTGGTAACTCTGGAGCATAATTGGTAACTCTGGAGCATAATTGGTAACTCTGGAGCATAATTGGTAACTCTGGAGCATAATTGGTAACTCTGGAGCATAATTGGTAACTCTGGAGCATAATTGGTAACTCTGGAGCATAATTGGTAACTCAGGAGCATAATTGGTAGCTGGGAGCATAATTGGTAACTCGGAGCATAATTGGTAACTCGGAGCATAATTGGTAACTCAGGAGCATAATTGGTAGCTGGAGCATAATTGGTAACTCAGGAGCATAATTGGTAACTCAGGAGCATAATTGGTAGCTGGGAGCATAATTGGTAACTCGGGAGCATGATTGGTAGCTGGGAGCATAATTGGTAACTCGGGAGCATAATTGGTAACTGGGAGTAGAGAAAAGCTAAATACACCTGTACTGGATCATTTTTAATATCATGGATTAGCAAAATGTTTTCTTGGAGTATGAAGTCAAGATTAGCTTGGAAGACAAAAATAGGATTGTCTGTGCCAACATATTCAAGCACACATTGGTGATCAAGGTGGGAAATGCTCAAGCTTTAGGGATTTCGTGTCATTTATCACCAATACTGGTGATGTATCAAGAGCTAATAATTCGAATCTGCTTGAGTTACTATCTAAACCTACAAAGAACACACGTACAAATGGAACTGGCTACTACTGTATATATTTTTGTTAAAGGTAGCATACAATCTTGAATGAGGAAGACCTTTAGCATTCTCATACATGAACATAAAGTATTGATCACAAGCTGTGGGTGTTTCTACTAACGTTTCAAAATTATAGTGGTGGCAAAAACACGAGAACGAACTGCCAAGATGGTCCAGTGCTGGCAAGTGATTTAGTACAGCCATCGACTGCTGCAGCTGAAAGATGCTCAACAATTTTTCAATGAAGGTCAAAGCTGTTCTTTGGAAAATTATTGATTTTTTTTTGTTGCATTTTTCACATTTATTTTGTTGGCACTTTACGTATTTGGATCCAAAAAAAAGAAAAGAATATTTTTGTACCTCATAAAATTGACGACCTATATGTAGGAATAATTACTTAAATTTGAAGCATAATCAGTACCTTTAGAAGCATAATTGATCCAAAATGTAGCATTAAAAAATAGCACAATTGGTCCAAAAATTAGTATAATTGGGAGGAAAGGCCTATTGCTGAGTAGACTAATTAGCCACAATCACACAATCACCAAGGGGGAGGGGGGGGGGGGGGAAGGAGGGAAGCCTGGTTGTAGGATTGGCTGAGATGGAAGTGAACTATCTCAACATCATAGCATCATAGGGTTCAATGGTTCACACCTGTGACCTTACTAATAACTTAATCTGACCGACATTAGCATCCCAATGAGTTGCAGCATCTCATTAGCCAGTACATGGCCAACATGTCTCTACACTGCAGTTGGAATCCTATCAAAACTTTGAGAACCATTAATTCCCATAAATGGTGTAGAGTGTTTGCACTCAAACAGACCACACATACGAACACACCATGTCCCTGTTCCATTCCACTATTGGAACTGAGCTAGCCATAGTGCAGCTGCAGGTGAGAGTTCTTCCTTTATGCTTCCTCCACAAACACCAACTATGATTAAGTTGGCACTGCTGGTCACATGACCCAGCCTTGGGAGCATGTGATACTTCGAAAAGAATAACTCACACTTGTGTTGATATGCATGTAAGCTTGCTTTCCAGACCACACACACTACAAAGAAACGATTATTAAAGGAGCTGGCTCAGGGGAAGATGAAGTGATAATATCACATTCTGTTCATGTACCACAATCTGTTTGTGGTTCGTAGACAAATACTATGTATGTCTGTTTTGATTGCTTACTAATAGCTGCTTCCACACAATATGATGCTTGATATAATAAAATTAAAACAAAGCAGCACTGATGTCCCTTTTCAAATATGATGGGGTTGGAATAGATTCAACTCTAGCATTATAATGCATCAGACATTATATACTGACCCAGCTCTTGACCAGCAGGAACAGAAGTGCCTTAATGCCCAGCTAGAACAGACAGAAATAAGTTGAAACAAAGAGGGAATGCTTAGCACCCAATATAAAATAAGAGTGATCAATACCTGGAAAGCACATACCATGAATAGCGTGCATACCAATTAGAAAACACCACCTGACTGTGGATACTAAATGGAGGAAGCCATTAAGACTTGGGTGGGGAGGGGGTTTAAAAATATCACTATGGTTTTCTTTGATTGGTAGCAATTGGTTTATTCACTCATACAGTGTTGTAGTTAAGTACTATCTACATATATATATATATATAATATATACAATGGTCATAATCTGTAATGGCATTTATATTAAGTCTATCAACAATGGTCATTGTTTAATTAACCACCCTTGAGAGGGGGTGGAGTTTAATACAATAGTGTCTCCATATATGGAGTGTTGGTTTTTATCAAAGTGACCAATCAACTCTCTCATTCTATTCAGCTAGATTATAAGATTACTAATGTACATAATACAAACAATCTGCATGTAAGGTATTGCTTTAGCAGGGAAACTAATATAAGTGCCACTCCATCTTTTCCCACACTTGTTAGCTAGCCCCCCCCCCCCCCTTTCTAACTCTGAAAGTAACATAACACAACTGGAGATAACAAAAAAGACTCACCTAATCAATCAATCAAACCAGTCTGTTGACTCTGTTCACTCCCTTCTTTCAATTTTAGCCACTCCCACAATTTTGCCACCTCTTTGTTTACTGTGGAAATTGCGGTGGGAACTGAACCTTTCACCTCTCGACTAATCTTCCCCGGTAGCGTTGCTGTTGAAGTTTAAGCTAGGATGCTTTCCAGGTTGTTAATGAGACCCTCAATCTCTCCTTTCTTTGTGCTCTGGAGACCTAACTCTAACAGTTCACCTTACAACGCCCATACTCGTGAGTACCCTCGGGGGTTTGCTCTGTAAGAAAATATAAATATTGGACATTACCACTTTGACCCACTTAATCTTTCCCCACCCCCCACCACATGACTATAGCAATGTTGCTCATAAAATGTACTGCTGCATTTATTTACTGACATATTCCTGAGATTGACAAATGGAGGTGTTTGCTATAAAAGCAAACAACAACAACAGTGATTCAACAGAGTTGAATGTAGCTACAATACTGGAATTGCAGTCTATTATGCCTCCCTTATTCTCTCCTCCCTATTTATTTTCCTTTTCTCTCCCTCCCCCCTCCCTAAACCTCTCCTTCCTCCACCTCATTTTTCACACATCCATCTGCCTCTGATGTATTTTGATGTGTCTCTCCACCACACCCACACCACACCCACACCCTCACCATTTCTAGTGACTGTTAACCTGCAACAGGGCTATCCCTCCCTCTCTGTCCCGCTCCCGTCCAAACAAGAGTCATGTGACTTCACACTCCGCCCCTTCCTTCATAGTGTCAATGACTTCTTGACACACATTGTGGCAGAAGATGGAGGCATAGAGAGGTATGAGTGAATTAACCCTGGAGTAACCTAGTCTCAGTCCCAGACTCCTTTATTCACAGCACTGGATGTAGTGCATCACCAGCACGCAAATAAAGTTGGTCTGGTGACTTGCCTGTGCATTCTGTCTCCCTCAGGCATCCGTGGAACGCAACCATAAAAGCCACAGCTACTCATTTGGTTAACCAGAACTACATATTCATGAAGTCTTATGTTTAGCACGTAAATATATAGCATCAGCTACTGGGGATGGCATCAGAAACATTCAGTCACTTCGAAAAATTTTGCAACCTTGAACGTAAGCGTGGTTGTTATAAAACCTCATTATAAAATTATTTTGGTCTGTGACAGAATGTGGGCGCAAGAACACAGATGCACAGGCAAGTCACCAGACCCACTTAATTTGCATACTGGTGATGCACTACAACCAGTGCTGTGAATAATGGAGTCTGGGACCCAGACTAGGAGTATCCCTAGACACTTCAATAGTATGGTAAAGGGGCATGACAAAAAATTTAAGTATTTGTCAAACTTATTTTAAAGGCAATTGTTTTTCTTCATTGGTTTTGTTTATGCAGTGCCTCTGGCCTGTAAAATAAGCTTAAAAATAACATCAAAATACACTTAAGATTTCTTTCTTTATGAACTTGACAAATATATCAACAAAAAAAATGATTTATTGAGCAATTGCAACTGGAGCTATTAAACTTGTCCAGATCCCCACAAGTAGTGTTTGTGATTTTTACACAGGCTTTGTACATGTTTGCACAGCAAGTTATCATAACTTGAACAGATCTCATAGGAGAACCCTCCAGAACATTTGGTGCATGCGACGTTTATACCACCTGAAGAATATGTGGCATCTGAAATGCTATTGGTTCATTAGTTTCAGTTCAACAGCTGGTTACCGTTGCTCTCTCTTTGCCGGTATTGTGTGTGGTAATGCATGTGGGAATGGTTGTGCTTGCTAGTGTGGCATGTTTGTGGAGATGGTCGATCACACGAGACCAATTATTTGTCAGTGAGGGTCCAGTGGCTCCAACTTAATTTGCATGAGATTGTAAGAATGAACTGTTTTGATGTGTAGCATGAGATGACAGTAGCAGATAGATGCTATAGCCACATGTGCATCCTGAATGCATGTAGACATCTCTACTGAATTTATTTACATGTATGTGAAAGTTAACGAGCCTCAACAGTGAACTCTCCAGCAACCAAACGGGAAATCCTTCAGCAGCCAAACAGGAAATCCTCCAGCAGCCAAACAGGAAACCCTCCAGCAGCCAAACAGGTCGAGTTAACACAACAGATTGTAAACCTGCTCTTAAAGGGTCTTAACAGATAATTCACTGTTTCCAAAAAGTACACATACACAGCTTATACTAAATTACACAATACTATGAACTTGATGCTCTCACAATATATACTTGAGATTCCCTAGTTTGATCAGCCTTTAACTTTTGGTGTGTGGATTGTATGGCCACACTAAAGGCTGGATGGAGAGCACATGATGGACACACCCTTTTCTTTCTTTCTTCTTTCTTTTTTCTTTTAAAATTTTGAGGAAGGAGAGTCCACTTTAATCCAATGTTTTATTGGCAGCCACTATGGATGATGATGCCACTATGGGCAATGATGGGGCTATAGGTGATGATGCCGCTATGGGCAATGATGGGGCTATAGGTGATGATGCCACTATGGGTGATGATGGGGCTATGGGTGATGATGCCACTATGGGTGATGATGGGGCTATAGGTCATGATGCCACTATGGGTGATGATGCCACTAATGGGTGATGATCAGGCCACTATGGGTGATGATGCCTCTATGGGTGATGATCAAGCCTCTATGGGTGATGGTCAGGCCTCTATAGGTGATGATCAGGCCTCTATGGGTGATGATATGTGGATGCTGCCCCCTGGAATGGCCTCAGCTGCCTGCCATGTATTTCCCACCACGTGTGCATCTGTACATTGTAAAGATGGCAACACTTTATTAATACTTATCTATCTATTTATTTGTTTATTGATTAAAACCCTTCCCGTTTTTCTCTCTCTCCTAGTCTCCTCTTAGAAATTTGTGTCATTACTCTCTTACAGATAATGACCTGAAATTATCTGAGCGGTTGTATTGGAGTCCATGGGAAATTCAATGTCAAAATTTCATGCTTTCCAATAAACCTTGTGGTATACAAAACCTTTATTAGCTTGTTCATAGGTTATATGCTTATCTGAAAGAGAAGATGCTGTTAAACAAAAATAATTTTCAAATAGTCCTAAATTTTTTGCTTTGCTGGAATTTTGGATGAACAGTTTCATCAACATCAGCGGAATCACAATAGAGCTGCTTTGTTGCGAGCATATCCAATAGACGACATGATGCAACTAATTCTCTGTAAAATTTGCCCAGAAATTGCAAATGATGCGAATTGAGATGATTAATTCCAAGCATTATCTTCTTCATGCATTTCCTTATATTTGTTTTGATGTGTGAAATCTCTCAACAACTGCTTTGCTCACAGCTATGATAAGGCATGACAATACTTTGATATGCTAACTTAATCAAATGGCTGTGGGCTGTTCCACCCTATTTCTGCACTTATTAATGCCCACCAGAACATCACAGTGTCATTGGGAATCTGACCAATGAAAACATCCTCCTCTGACCGGTTGGACTAGAGTCAGAGATGAGAGAAAGACAGCTGATGAATGGCACACATGCTGTTTAACTCGATACTTTGGTTGGGTAGGAGGCCCTTGAAGACATAATCTTTTACTGGAGAATGAGGCACCTTGTCTTGATTTCTCTGATTTGGGGTTGAATTCTTCATGAGCCATTATTCTGCTGGATTAATTCATTTGTGTGATGCACAATTTTTTCTCCAAAGCTAACTTTCTGGAATAGAGGTCGATGGCAAAACTCTTGATCAAAGACTTTAGTGTTGCAAAAAGAGCTCCCTGGTCATTTTCTGGGGTCTGTCGCAGTAGCTTGAATTAAGCAATTACCCCAGTCAAATTCTGCGACAATTGAAGACACAGACTTGAGGTGGATGTAGTTACAAAGGTCATTCAACATCTCCAAGATCATGCAAGCATTGAACTTGGCATTGGGTCTGCATGCCTGCTCTGCAC
Organism: Lycopodina hypogea; assembly: GCA_963969325.1. NCBI lineage: Eukaryota > Metazoa > Porifera > Demospongiae > Poecilosclerida > Cladorhizidae > Lycopodina > Lycopodina hypogea. The sequence continues at coordinate 7,909,480 of OZ017786.1, read as the reverse complement.
ACATGTAGTAGGTTTTTAGCTCCTCCCAGTCCATCAGAATATTGTTTATCACTCTTCCACTCACCAACCATCATGTAGGAAATGGCTTCAGGAGAGGGAGAGATGCACCTTTGCACACTTCATTGGGATCCGTTGTGTGGAGCAGTTGCTTAAATGCATTGTGACGGCTGGTTCTATTTGAGAACCATCCTAATATTTCTAAACGTAGGAACCTCACATTTGAGGGCAGCTTGCTGAAAGCATATTTGATGCACAAAGCCAGTGAGTGGCAAATTCCCTTCGTCGGAACAAATTTGGTGATTTAATAACAATATGTGACCAAAATGAATTATTCTCTCTATCCATTTGGTGAGACACCGTTGCTTTCAAATCCCACACATTTTTCAGTTGTCATTGACAAGAAGAGCACAGCCACTTGTGTACTAACACCTGGAATAAGGCACACACCAGCTGTACTAATTCTTTCTTTTTGATTGATATATATCGGGTGACAATGCATGGATGCTTTTTGATGCCAACATCTGTTGATTTATCCTCAAGATGAGTAAATGTCCTCCCCTCCCTGCCACATCACTGTGAGATTCTCACCATGTATGGGAGAAACTAACTCTCTGATTCAATTAGCTGCACTTGGTCCTATGCAATTGAATCTTTCCTAAGTGACTTCCAGCCCATGTCTGGTGACAATCCCCCTCCCCCATGACTAATTGTATTGATTGATTGAACAGTAGCACAAGATTGAAACTGCAAGCTTAATCTCAATCCATCTCACTTCTTCATCCAGTTTTGGTGTCCTGACAATTTGTAGTTGTCTTACAGATGAATCAGTACCAACTTTCTTCATCTGTTTCTCCATTTTGCCCTTTCTTTTTCATGCTGTAGGAGCAATGACAATGTAAGAATCAGTGTAGCAGAACATAATTTGCCAGATCTATTGTCAGAACCATCTGGTGACTGTTTCAACCACACCACCTTCTCTTCCCAAAGCTTTTATTTTCCTCTCTTGTTGTACTATTATTTCCATTTTATAGACATTCTTCAAATAGTTTTACCTTCACGTGGTTATTCAAGTCAAGTTTCTGATGAACTTGGGTAGTACATCAGAGTGCCAGATTTTATAAATATGGTGCTAATAGTGCCAAGGCAACACTGCCTCCATGCTGTCACAAGCTGGCTCCTATATGAAGACTCCTCAACTGACTGTCCACTATGTCTTGGACTCGATGCAATTAGAGACACACAAGCTCAGAGGAGGAAAGATATCAACTTCAGGAACATGGAATCTAATTCAGTCCTGATTTTCTTAACCTCTATATAAGATACCAAATCCATATGCTATGCCTTGACATGCTCTATCCACAGAGTAATGCACTGATTACTACAAACCTGGTATCTTGTTAGGCTGAAAGCTCCTAACTATGAACTTGGCATCTCTGTGGGCATGCAGAAGTACATGTAAGTCATTGTTGAGACTGCTTTTTTTTTTCAGTCAGAGTTGATCTTTTATAAGTCAGTAGCCACTTTTGCACAGAAAATGTCATTCAACTGTAGCAGATTGATTTTATTGGGATTGCATGATATAGCAGATATAACTAGTGCATTTCTGATGAAATCTGCTAATACCCTGCAAGTCAGACTGTGATTCCTGGGGCTCCTTAGTTGGGGAAAGTGGCAGACCAAGCACACAAACTTATCTAGCTACTTGGTCAGTTTTTGGGTACAAGGGTCAGACTGAATATTAGACAGCCCCAGTAATAATTAGCCATAGGATCTTTACTTAGGAGTAATAATTGTGTGGGAGTAGATATAAGACTTGCACACTGATGGAGTCCTGATCAGTGCTTCTGCACATGTGCAAGGTGGCATTAAGGGTTTAGAGGTTAATGTACACACATGATTGTACTTGACGCCCACACATCCTCACTGAGCTGTCCTTAAACACCTACCAACTTCAACCCTGTACGCATGTGGCACTATACTCCACCTGCTTCAATGTGCATCAATCCAGAGTGGTGTTGATCTGATGTGTGACTGCACATTCCCACCAGCATCACCCAATAGTAATTGCTAAGTATATTAATTAAGAATTGTCACATTTTATGTTGCTCTGGCAACAATTGTATAATTAATTAAGTTCCTCTTCATGCTCTCAGCCACTGCTTACTAGCTCTTCTAAGAGTGTCACAGTTCTTACTATTATTATTGTTTTGTTGTTGTTGTTTGTTGTTGTTTGTTGCTGCAGTGTGGGAGTGTACTCTATGGATGGAAATAGGGTGGCTCGGAGCACTGGACTGGAAGTTCTGCTCCAGAAACACTTTGATCTCAAAATCAATGACTACAAATACAGAGTGGAGGTTCCAGAGAAAGGTAATCCCTTCATGAGAACATTGTCTCCTAAGTCTTCCCCTTCTCTCACCTCCTCCACCATTCACACCTCAGTCCCTACATGTATTTGCAATGTCTTTCATTTTACTTTGTGTACTTTTTTATTTGCACAACATCCTTCCCGAACCACACCCCTGCCACTCCATAACCACACCCCTGCCACTCCATAACCACACCCCTGCCACTCCATAACCACACCAATTCTCACCACGCCCCTTCTCTCTCGCATACCTAGTTCGCTTTGGTCTGGAGGGGGAACATTCTGTGGGAGATGTGAGGAACTTGGTGCACAAGTTGTACAGCTCACTTAACGTGGACACACATCAGGTAGCCCATCTGCAGCACCCACTGTGACCTAAGCATGTCTACTGTAGCAATTGTTGATGGTGTGTTTTAATTAGAAAATATTGTTGCTAACTGGCATCGATTTTTTAAACTTTTTTTTAATTTTTTATTTTTATTGTCAATTAAGCTCAACTACTCCTCACTATGTACGCACATGTGCAGCTGTCAAAGATGGTGGAGCTACGAGGACAGCTGCAGCAGCTGAATGGTGACCTGGCTCCTCTTCAGGAGCAGAGAGATGCTCTGGAGAAGAGCTCCCTCTCTCGCTCCAATATGTGGATGTGGGGGGGATTGGCTTTCATGTCTGTCCAGCTTGGCTTCCTGGCTCGGCTGACCTGGTGGGAGTACTCCTGGGACATCATGGAGCCTGTCACCTACTTTGTGACCTACTCCACCTCCTTGGTCATGTTTGCCTACTTCATGATCACTAAAGCGGTGAGAGCCAGTGTGTGTGTTAGATATGGCTATTTGGTGGGGGGGGGGGGGGGAGGGTGCAGTGTGTGTGAGAACTGTGGGTAGGGAAGGCAATGAACGTCATCATTTGGCAAGGGCAATTCTGTGTAAATTTATCCTGGGCACGAAAAATTAAAACTAATGTGAAATATTTTTAAGTTTCTATTCACTTGCTGAAGGGTCTGAAGCTTCATGAATTTTTTTTTTTTTTTTTTTTTCATTATTATTCTTCGACTTTATTTTAATTTTTAGAGAAATTACGGCTTTTTGAATTGAAAGCAAAAATATGTATGAGTTAGGTCAGCAATTCAATGACTCAACCCCCTCCTCTCTTCTTCACTCACACCTTCCCATTCACTTAATGCTGTGATAGTAACACCAGCATTGTCAGTCTGTGACTGCAACACATGCATTCACTGCTTCCCATAATTTTCTAATATAAATCAACTCTTGTCATTCTTGAACAAACAGATCTTATCATGGGCTAAGTATGTGAGATATATCCCCCAAAAGTTTAAAAAAAAAGAGAAAATTTCAGTTAGATGGTGTCACTCTTATGACGTCCTGGAGCGACGAGTGAAATTCATGATTTAAATACTTCCTGCCCTTTCCAGGAGACAACCAAACGTATATATCATATGCTGTATGTAACATATACTGTATATACCATATGCTGTATGTAACATATACTGTATATACCATATGCTGTATGTAACATATACTGTATATACCATATTCTGTATGTACAATATGCTGTATGTAACATTCATATCTCCACTCTGTATCTACTTTAACTGCTACAATATGTGGCCACGGAATCCTCCAGGATAGAAATAACTTGATTATTGCTTGCTGCTCTGTTGTGCAGGATTACTCCTACCCTGTGGCCAAGGAGAGAGCTCACCTGAACCACTTCCACAAATTGGCAGAGAAGAATAAGTTTGACATCACCAGGTACTCTTATTATGTGTGCAATAAAAGGGAAGGGAGATATAGAATGATATAATGAAGGTTGTTGCTAATTCACAAGTAAGATATGATATTGGAATGGAGCTTGGTCTACTACACACATCTCACCAATATGGTTGGTTATAAATGTGTTAATTTCCAAATTAGAACCACTTTGAACAAAATAAATTGAGTATACATGTATGTATACAGATAGATAGATATTGGATTGCTCTATATAATGCACTTTAAATGCAGTTTGGATTGCAGTTATCTCTACCTTTAAAATCCGTAATTCCATCACCCTAGTTTATCAGTCCTGGCCCTAGCTTAGCCACCACCCTTGCCTTATCCTAGCCCTAGCCCACACCAGGGCCCCAATCCACCCTAACTGTAATCCTACCTAGCTGTAATCTTAATCCACTCTAGCCTCCTGGTCTTGCCCTAGTCCTAATACATTATAGCCCTCTGGCCAAGCCCTAGTCCTTATCTAGCCCTAGCCTGGGGTATCTCATGATGAACTCACTATAATTCAATCACCGCTTATTATGCTGGTATAATTCCACATTGTGAAGCCTGGATATGCAAGTGCACATGCACATACCACCTCACCCCAAGGAGCTGTATGTGCTACAGTGCACATTGACTGGGGAATTCAGATAGACAAACAATTCACTTTGTTTTGATAAACAAGATCAAACATTAGAGGGAGGGTACTATTTCAGATTATGCATTTATCTGTTCTCTGTTGAAATTTTTAACTAGTTTGAGGTTGATTCCAGTCCAAAGGAAGGTGCTGTAATCTCTAGGTGTGGCTGTGTGGTCATGTGACCAGAGTGACTGTATGTACTTTCAAACTATGACAGAGTATAAGTTGAAGCAGTTAGAATAGAGCCTAGCAGTGTAGCGGAGCTTGACGTCTGACAAGCTATCTGTTTGGCTAGTTCCAGAGTGCAGGATACTGTAACTATTGAATTGACAGAGATGTGATGTTGGGATTCTGGTGAATATTTATTATCTCCAAATGTCACTGTATCTCTGGCTAAACTTGGCCAATCTCCAAGAACATGATATAGAGTTCTTTCTGTCTCAGTTTAGCATCTTTTTCTCTGGTGAGGTTCTCCCTGTAAGCACTCACTCAACCCTGGCAGAGCAAGGCTTTCCCATGGGCACCACACGCATGCTGAAGCTGCCAAAATTTCTGAGCCATGCAAGGAAGGAGTGGAGAATTTATTTGTGTAGTTGCAATTCCATTATAATGGAGTCATAGATTTTCTGTAGTGTCAATCATCACTACGGAACTTGAGGGATATCAAGGAGTTGTCATTTGCTTCTCTATTTGGTGCAGGATAACAGGCCATGCTGTTCAGGAACAGCCATAATTCATTATTGGCTGAGGGCAACAAGCAGTAGTTGTTCTCCACCCCAAATCCCTGTACATGGTTACATTGCCATGGTGATGGAATGTTAACTGGAAGTGGTCAAGTTATAACTGAAGTTTCTTGTGAGGAACTCCTAGAGTGTTGGGCAGTTGTTAAGGGCTTTCCGGCTGCTCTGGTAGATTGTCAGTCTTCCTTTCCTGGTCTAGATGTGCACTCTACAGGTTTGAGAAGGGGAAAGCGATAGATAGTGTGGGTGGGTGGGTGGGTGGGAGGGAGAGTGGTGGGGTGGGTGGGAGGGAGAGTGGTGGGGTGGGTGGGGGAAATTGTGGAATATCTGCCATGTCTGCTTTGTAGAGTTGCTGTAGCTAAATAAACATCCAACTTGAGAATGATGTCACTAAGTGTTAGGATCCCTTTTTCAAGCACACAGCCATACCAAGGAAATGCAGGATGTATGTATGTATGTATGTATGTATGTGTGTCAGAGAATGGGTTCCAAAATTCATTTATCTTCTGTGCAGTTCATTTGTCTTTGGTCTTCAACAATCTTAGTGATTGTATTGGTGATGGTCTTGGTGATGATAGCAAGCCATAATACCCATATGCATACATCGCACTTGATCCATTAAAACAATGTCAAATTCTCTGCAATGACAGCAAAAAATCATGATTTACACTTTCTTCTCACTGATTGAACCCACCGGACTACAATGTTACTCTGATACGATGCAATATTTGAAAGAATTAGATCAGTATTGTCATTCTTTGTGAGCCATACCAATGTTGTGCTGTGTCATGTAAATTTCTCAATGGCTTGCATTTCATCGTACTCAGCACAAGCCCTTATGCTTGGCCCTTAACTTGTGCAGCATTGCACACCACAAGTCCACATTGCTGTGTGTGTGTGTGTGTGTGTGTGTGTGTGTGTGTGTGTGTGTGTGTGTGTGTGTGTGTGTGTGTGTGTGTGTGTGTGTGTGTGTGTGTGTGTGTGTGTGTGTGCTGAGCTGCAGTGCCACCATTACCTGAAGGGTCGAGTCTTTGAATAGTGCATCCACCATTACTCTGATATGAGGGTGTGTGGTTTCCCATTACTGGTTTATGATGCGCCTGTGTTCAGTGTATCACTTTCAATTAGTCTGTTTACACAACAATTCCTTAGTAAAGACCTCAACAAAAGTTAGAAATAAACACTTAAGCCTTGGGAATATGGTGTATGTAATTATACATTACAGTTTGATTTGAGAAGCTATTAGGTTACTGGCTGTAGCTATGGCCAGTGAGTGTTGAGATTTATTTGTATAATTATTGTTGGTCCCTCCATTCTTGTTTTGCTGCAGGTACAATCATCTGAGGGAGGCTATTGAGAGTGTGGAGGAGCAGTTGTCACGACTACAAGACCCCCTGCAGCTCAATCTCCCCACACCCCCACCTAAGGGGCTACCTGCACAGCCACATTCTATCTAGGTGTTTGATGTATGTCTTTGGTTGGTAACTCATTCATTAGCTACTCATAGGATAGTTAGAATCAACTCTTCTTTTTTTTTCCTTTTCCTCTCATTAGGGTTATCTCATACCATTTTGATGCACTATTAGAAATTGTTTTTGTAAATGTATGACAGAAAAGTTCTTTATTTGTCATCCTACCCAACTGTTGTTGAAACTCATTTTGGTCAGGTTCCAGAGTATTAATAATAAAATTTTAAATGGAGGATTAAATTCCAGAGGTTCATATTGTCACAACTTGATAAGAGTGTGGGTGGGTGTGGGTGGGTGTAATTGTGTGGGTGTGAGGAACACCCAATAATAAAGTATAGTCTCTATTTCAAAAATATTAAATTGGAGATATCTTTTATAATAATTTTAAAAATTGACAACAACCAATAACATTTATGTACCAGGGATAGCACTTGATTTATATTATGGGAATACCAGCTCATAATGATTCAATTTTTGAATGTATCTTATAATTATAAATTGTTCTATCTGTATGTATGTATATTCACTATCTCCTCCCAGATGATTTGGCCTACCAGGCTTAAATTTTCAAGGGGTGATGGGGTTAGCATGGGGTGGGTGGTTTACAGCAAGTTTGGTGAAGATCAGCACCCATGGGGCTATTTTTTTTGTGTGTTAAAAAAAAAATATATATATATATATATATATATGTATATATATATATATATACAACAAAAAAAAAAACAAAAAAAAAAAAAATCTAAATTGGTATTTTGACCAGAAAAACTTGTGGAGCAACAGGCCTAAAACTTGAAATGTATATAAACTTGACTCTGGGAATAACATTGGGTGGGTTCCACTTGAACATCCCTCCAGCTGTTTGGGAAGAGTTAGAGTCTGAACAAACAGACAGATAGACAAATAAATTGTGGATTATAGTAAGAATAGTTTGCTCTGATCAAAGCATCAAGCACAAGGAATGAATTAAATACCTTCAGTAATCACATGCACATGGCAAAAAAAAAAAAAAAAAAAAAAAAATATATATATATATATATATGTTTGTGGAGGGGTGAGGTGCAATACTGTTGCAAGATTGTGCCTGAATGCTCGCCTGTTCACTGTCGTGATATATTAGTGGATTTTGATTAATTCAACAGTTTTTGATTCTGTAATTTTACTAAACGCTACAGAATAAAAAAATAAAAAAAGGGTCAAATTATTCAATAAAATTTTACTTCGGAGAACAGACAAGTTCTGATAACCACTGCTATTTATAAATGCTGACAGGGTTGGTGTGGTTTATGCAACAGTGAAGTTTGATATGCTACTACCTATTTTGGGGGGGGGGAGGGATTGGCAAAATAAAGTATTCCTATTGAAAAGTCCATTAATTACTCTTATAATTGAGTTTGTAACAATATTTGTCCTCATGTATTCTAACTTTTTTACAATGTTGTGAAGCCACAATTAGTGAAGCTAATTCATAAATATTGAGTAGCTAATTAAAAATAACAAAAACAAGACAATATTGTATGACATCATTACTATGCTCACTATGATTAGGTCAGGTCAATTTTATTAAATAATAATCTCAAAATTTGAAGAAAATCAAATCACCAAAAGAGGCAAACGTGTCTGCTTTTCTAGCTTATGGGGAGCAGGAGTTCAGGCAAGTGCTCCCTTCCACCTTTCTCCCAAACTAAAGAATAAACAGGCAAATCCCAGAAAGCAACTAAAAGCAGGCAAAAAAAATTCCATAGCCACAGCAATTCCTATCACCACTACTAACCAGACAGCCAACTTTACAATATACTCCTTATCAGTGGTGGATTGAAGGAGGGGGAGGGGGATAAGTGCTACTACCACCTTTAAGTCAAAATTAGAAGAAGAAAAAGACAGGCATATTCTAGAGAGCACAGAAATGGTCAAAAAAGAAATTCCACACCTGCAGCAATTCATATCACCACTACTAACCAAACATCCAACTTTTCTTGTGCAGCTGAAGGATCAGAAATAACTGCTGGATTGAGGTCATTAAAGCATTAATGATTTTCAATGGGAGGAAACTTTAGCAATCACCCTAAAGAAGAGAGAGAATTGGTTGCACAAGAGTTCCTTGCAGTGGACCACTTGGAAAAAAAAAAAAAAAAAAAAAAAAAAAAATATATATATATATATATATATATATATAATTCTAGCTAAACTTTCAAGAAGTTCATTGTTTAGCAGAGAATACATCAAGCTAAGTGCAAGCTCACCACAAACTCCCTGAAATGGGTTTAAAGCTACACCTTATGCTACTTTGTGGATACCATTGTAATTATCCCACAGTAATTATCCAATGTAACTATTTAAAGGTAATTATTCCAAGGTAATTACTCAATGGTATTCATTCAATGATAGTTGTTTTCATAGTTCCTCTATTACTCTTCTTGGTGGTAAGTCACAAAACTTCCCTCCCCCTCCCCCATTTTTTTTTAAATGGGTGGTTGTTTTCTACCCTTTACCATGAACACATGGATGGAAGAACAGACAGACAGACAGACAGACAGACAGACAGACAGACAGACAGACAGACAGACAGACAGACAGACAGACAGACAGACAGACAGACAGACAGACAGACAGACAGACAGACAGACAGACAGACAGACAGACAGAAATACTATCATAAAAATAATGATCACGTATTTTAAACAGAGTCAACAAGGAACACTTGGAGATATGCATTCCAATTTATTAACATATTTGGGAAGCCATCATCATTAGCAGCAGAATGCTTTGCTGCATGTCATACATTCAATCACACCAGAAGAACAATAAGTCTGTTTTCTACTTCTAGCTAGTGTGAAGAGAAGCTAGATAGTTTGTGCTGGAATTTATTTATCAGTGTGTGGACTAATTCTAAACTAGAACATTGGAAGGAAGGTCTCTCAAAACATGCCATGTTTAGCATGTACTGTGCTCCTTGGCTAACATAAAGGAGCACAGTAACTAACAAAAAATTTTAATTTTCCTGCCAACATGATTATCAGTCAGAACATGTCAGGCGTTGAGACACACCCTTTTTTTTTGTCCATGCCCTCGAGACCTGTACGACCTTTGCACTTTAGTGGAAGTTTCTTCCAAAGCCTCCCAGTTCTACATAAATATTGTAAAGCGTCCGTTGTTAGACCAGCCCTATCAGTGATCTTGAGGATTTAGTAGAGCCTATTCGAGGAACCCACCCACCTTTGCGATTGAGAGAACTAAGTGACTTAGAGGTAAGGTGTAGAATATATATTCTTCTACAATATTATTAACAGCGTGTCTTCGGTAACCTGCCATGCCTTTGGGTGTTTAACTTTTTTCAGAGGTGTTTAAAAAACAGTAGGTAACATGCAGCTAGCTTTTGGCGGAGTGAACGTAACAGTAGTAAACTGACTATAAATGGACACTCAAGTAACCAGTGTTTTTGTTTAAATATGAACGTTTTTAATTTAATATTACCACATCAAGTAGTCTAGTAATATTTTATCAAACAGTTATCATAATAGTAGTAGAGGTAGTGCTGCCACTGTTTATTGCTCCAAAGCAAATTTATATAGCCTACTAAATGACTACTTTTTGAAGAGCCCCTTCTTTTGAAGCAGAGATAGTTCATGTTAATTAAGCTTGCCAGCTCAAGCATGCTGATGAAGCTCAACTTGGTGACTCTAGGATACTCTGTAGTGGCCCTTGGATACCTTCTATAGATATTCTAGGATATTTGGATTTGAAAACAGACAAAGAAGACTAATACTTTGATCCCAAGTGATAATTTTTGTACAATCTCTTCTTTACTGAATAGATTGTCACAGAATCAGAACATCGCTAGCAACAAAATGTTTTGCATTCCATGCACACCCACTCTGCTGAACTTTTGTTGACAAATGTCATGTAATCAAAACATTTCATTAATAATATTTCATTAAAAATATTTCATATTCCAAACAAGATTATGCAATATAAACATAAAGACATGCCTTCATTTAGAAAGTTTATACAGGGTAGGGTGGGGGGGGGGGGGGGTTTAATATTGGAAAAGTGTTAACTGCGTAGTGCCATAACTCCCATGCTTCCCCCCCCCCCCCCTCCCCCCTTTCCTCTCAGTCAATTTAATTATTAAAATATATTGCTGGTTCTGTGTGCTTCAAATTCCAATTGTGGAAGAGTTGTTGGTATTGTATCGCTGGGAGGATTTGGTTTGCCAGTGGATCATCTCTTGGAGATATTCACTTGCCAAGAACTGATGCAGGGGACACATCTCATGTGCTAGCCAGTGGCTATCAGATGGCTCGAAAATATTTAATTCAGGAAGATCAAGGACATTCTGAATGCCCTTATGAGATTCTGCTCTTTTGGTAGAGTAGTGGAAATGTTTCCACCTAGCTATCATGGCCACATAGACCTGCTTCATTCCTGGAATCCAGTTGCTAGCCATTCACATCTGATAATAGTTGTGATTGATCTCTGGGCACACAATGACTGATGGTGACCTTGAAGAAATGGTGGATGTATTGGAATGATAAGGCTCGTGGCTCATAAGCTCTTTAGGCTTATTTCTGGGCATCTTAGCCTGTGTTGACCGGGCCATAGGAAGCTGCTACTGACAGTAGGAACATCCTAGTCAGGCAGATATATAGTTTGTTCATTAAGTACAATGTGCAATTGTGTAATTTGTGGGTGTTTTTTGTTGTTGTTTTTTTGTTTTGGTATTGCTTCTATGTCTATCTCTCTATCTGTCTTTCTATCTATCTATTTATATTTCTATATCTCTATCTTTCTTTCTCCCTCTATCTATCCATCTATCTATCTATATAATATATAAAAAGCGTTACACCTGTGTTCACCTTTGACTCTGCAATGGGTGGATTTTGATAAAAATGTTCAGGCATGATCATTGGGTGTTGACTGGAATTACTAAAACTTGCCCACCATGGTACAAGAAAATGAATTTAATTTCCATGCCAAAATAGCCTGAAAAACAATGACCAAATGTTTAAAGCATGGGGTTCCCAGTTCGGGGCTAAAAATGCTATAAATGGTATCATACCAAGTCTGATCAGTGTTCAGTAATTTTATTGTTTGGTGTGACTGTGTTAATCAGTGTTCAGTAATTTTATTATTACATGCTCAATCCATTTTCCTCCATATTTAATATTTGTTCACCAAAATTCAGGGGAAAGGTGGAATTTGAAAGTGCTTAATAATTGTTGGCTTTAGCTGTGTTGGCATGCTAATGTTGATCACTCAGTGAGCTGGGAGGCAAATTTAAGCAAAACTAAAGAAAATATAAAAATGGCAGGCAACAGTTTCATTGCCGCTATTCTTTAATCTGTAATTATCTCATTTTCTAGCGAGATTTGCAAGTTTCACAGCTGTTGACTTTTGGTGTTTTTTGTTTATGCAAATTCAATAATTTTTTACCTGGGCAAAGCTAGCATTTATATAAAAGTTAACAAATGTGATCTGAATCAATATCACTGTTTGAAGCAAGTTGACAGTAGTTCTATGGGGATGCACATTGGAGTAAGGCAGGTTGTAGGTTGACAATAGCTCTATGGGGATATGCAGTGGATCAGCACAACACTGGTTGATATTTCTCACATGTCTTCCTCCTATTCAGAACCATCCCCCTCTGGTTTGTCTCTCTTCTCTCCCTGTATTGTTGATATGCAGGTTGCCATGACTGAAGTCATAGAAGATGAGGAAGGAAGTAACCCTGTCATGACAGAGCGTGTTCAGGTAAGTGAGTGTGGTTAGGTGCTAATACCATTAATACCCAAGGGGAGGGGGGAGGGTGGGAAGTAAGTTCCAATCAACTCCCATTCCTGAGGTTATCTTTCACTGTTTTCTGTGTGAGCAGATCTGCAGCTGCTGCAGTGTGTTGGGAATCACAATACTAATGCAACCATTCCTGATTATATCTACAACAGCTAACTTGTCACGTGATCATGTGATGGTGTATTGTGGTGGGTGGTGTATTTATAGGTGGTGTATTCTGTAATAATGTTTAGTATGTAAGTGTGGACTAGGTGACCTCTAACTGCATTATCAGCTTACCCCTTGCAAACTATGAATCTAATTAGAAAATTTTCACAAAACATATAGGCGAGATTGTATTTATAAAATTTATAAAATTATTCGGGGAGGGGATTGGGCTAGTTGGTTTATGGTGGACCGAGTTTCCGCATGCCACCTGCACATGCCACCAGCAAGACGTAGGTGGGATTTCCTTAAGATTTCCTATCCTGGTTGACTGACAAGTAATTGGTGGCAAACTCACCATTGGTAGTGAGTTTGGAAGCTAATGAGGGGAGTGGGAGAAGACTCAATGGTGTGATTAAGAAAAGGGGAAGGGGGAAATGTTTCCTGTAGGCAATTATGTCCAATATGTCCGGCTGGGTCTCATGATGGTTGCCTCATCTGGTTAACAAGGGTATAGCCAGCTCAGAATAGGAATGTGCAGGTATTCTGTGAGGGCATTCAACTTATAAGTCCTTTTTATCTTTTTTTTCCTCGATTTTTATACACACACTTCACACATGTCCACACATGTTCTCACCATACACACCTTACACCCCACTGCACACACTCATACCCCACATGTGCACTCACACACTACACGCATGCACTCAAACCCCGCACATGTGCACACCCTCACTCTCACATCAGGTGCTGGCCCAGGGAATCTACGATGAATTCCAGTCCATGGTAGGCCAGTTTGGTCCTGAGAGTATTGGGAACCTCATGCCTCTGGTGGTGAATGTGCTGGAAGACCTGGACTCTGCCCTCGCGGATAATAAATTATACCTCACCGCCCTGGAGGAGACCAATGAGGAAAACCAACAGCTGAGTCAGCAATTTAAAAAGGAAAAGATGAAGAGGAAGCAAATCGAAGAAGTATGTGATCCATCCTGCTAGAATAACTATCCCTCCCTCCAGATATCCATTTCTTATTGACCCCTTTTTTCTACTGTCTTCCTAGTCATTTTTTTCCCCTCCATGTCATCCTCACTTTTGATGATTTCCCTCTCTCCCTGCATCCTCCCTCCTTCCCTCTTTCTTCCTCCTCCCTCTCTCCCCTCCACCCTATTCCTCCCTCTCTCCCTGTATGTATAGTTCCTTTCCATTCTCCTGTCATTTTCCATCCTCCTGTCATTTTCCATCTCCCTAATTTTTTTTCCTCCTGTAGAAAGCCATCAAGTTGGAGGACTTGAATGAAGCAGAAATGAGCACTCTGACAGAGAAGGTGTCTACTCTAGGTCTGCAGAACAAGAACCTCAACTCCAAGACCATCCAGCAGAAGGACCATAGTAAGTCCTCACACAGACAGACCTGGCTACACTCTAGCCACAGTGGAACAACTAGCAACGTGTGTTCCTTCCTGGATACAGCTGGTCTTAATTGATGAGCACATCATGTCACCAATGGCTCAATGTGCCCATTTTCCCTACCACCATTTTTTATCGGAATATGAAATCCTAGCATGGGCAGTCTTGGCATGGCGGTCCAGTGTGTGCCACTTTGGATCCTTTCAAAGCTATTCTGTTATTTAATTGTCCTTTATTTGATCAATTAATGATCATGTGTGTCTTGTTACTATGGAAATGGAGCTGGTGTCCTGGATATAGAAGTGTCCTAACTTTCTTTTAAATATGTTTTATTTAAACGTAATTAAAAGCTTTGCTGCAGCTTTCTGCTACAGTCCCCACTGAATTTGTGGTACTGCATGAGTGTGTCTGACAGTGTTGCTGTCTTGTTGAAGGGGAATGATAGCATGCTGCTTGCTAGTGGCTGTGTTGTGTACATCTGTGCTCAGTATCAAGCGATATGTAGCCCAGTTTCTTATGATGCAATTGGCTTAGTTTGCATATTGGTTATATGACCATGTGGCATATAGCTATGACCATATGTGGATGTCCCTACCTCACAGAGATTCACAGTGGTTTGTTAAATTAGCAGCAGAGGATAGATGTTACACTTCTAGTGTTTTTTGAAGCGAGGGTTAATAATGTTCAGGTGTATGTCTGTCTGTCTGTCTGTGGTAGGATGTGGAGAGATCACAAGTGCATCTTGTTCTGTTTGTGTTCAACCATTATTGTGTTCCTAGCCCATTGAGTATCGAGTGGCTGCTTCCCCAGAACCAGGTCACCTGAGTGATGGAGGGGAGGAAGGAAGGGGAGGGGAGGGAGGAGAGGTGGGGGAGAGGGGAGGAAGGAAGGGGAGGGAGGAGAGGTGGGGGGGGAGGGGAGGGAGGAGAGGTGGGGGGGAGGGGAGGGGAGGGAGGAGAGGTGGGGGGGGAGGGAGGAGAGGTGGGGGGGAGGGGAGGGAGGAGAGGTGGGGGGGAGGGGAGGGAGGAGAGGTGGGGGGGAGGGGAGGGAGGAGAGGTGGGGGGGAGGGGGGGGAGGAGAGGTAAGGGAGTGGGAGACGAGTGTTGAAATATGCGATATCCTTCATCCCTCCTCCAGGAAGGACATGTAGCTCACAACCATGTGACTGAGTGCTCGAGTTAATATGGTGGATGAGTGCAGTCTTGAGAAGTGCAGACTAGTGTGAGGGCAACTGAAGTACTTTGACAGCCTGTCTTCCTCACCAGTGGAAGCTGATGTGTGCATGGGCCTCTTTATCTCTCTGTGTTGAAGTACAATCTTGTCTGTTCTTCACTCTATTTGCTCTCCTCTCTCTCTCTCTCTTCGAGTGGAGACTTCAGTCTGATGCCTGGAACTATCCAGTTGGAGAGATTCCTTTCTAGAGTGAAGAAGTAAAATAGAGCCACTAAATAATATAAGCGCGCCCTAAAATAGACACACCTCTCTAGTCCGGACACTTGCTCCAATCTTATCACTTGTAATAGTTGGTGTGCATTACTCTACCCCAGAAATCATCCTGCATCAATTTATGATCAAGACAGTTCATTTTAGTCCCAAAGATATTTAAATATAGGTGTCCATTTGTTGATGGATATAGGAATGGACCTAATACGTTGATATTGAGATTGGAGAGATTGATACTCATGCAATCAGACGAATCACTGGAAAAATAGTCATTTTCCTGCAATACAGTAGTTGTAATGTACAGAAACTTCTCATGAACTAATTGAGTGTTTGCACTAGGGCCTGACTGTGCCAAGACTCATGTGTGTGTATAATGCTGCTGATACTAGACCACTAACGACTGCTGGCCATAGTAGGTTGGGAGGAGTGCTTTGAGATATGCAAGTTGCTCAATATGACTGTGGTGTGGTGAAGTGATTATTTTTGTAACTAACTGATAAACTGTTATTAAAGAATGGTAAACTAACTGAGTTCCTGGAGGGAAAATGTAATTGATTTCAGTCCCGGACGTAGTTTGACAACTCATTGTCTGCAGTTTTCCAGAGTGCCTTCATTGCTACCTCCAGTATCATGCTTACTACTTTTACAACAAAATCAATCTCTAGTACATCTGTAGAAATTGTTGTTCATCATTCATGAGCGGATGTTAGGGAACACGATGTTAATACAGGGCACATGTGCCTGTCTTCATACAGCAGCAGCAGTAAGGCTGTAACATCTTGTTAGTAAAATGATTGTGAATTTAAATTAATAGTTGTAGTCTTGTGAATAGTGTGGGGGTGGTGTAGAGGCACAGGACTAACACAGGATTCTGAGGGGGTGTCTTTGGAAAGTGTGTCAGAATGCAGAGGGCCTCCCCTGGGTTGTTTCTTAACTTGTGGTTGTAGTAATGAGGAAGTATAATGGAACTCTCCTTTTGGGAGGTACCCCTAGCCCTACGTCCTAGAATGGCTCCTGATATTCCTAAGGCATGCTTGAAGGGGGGGGAGGGGTGGGGAGAGAGGATGAATACAAGCTCATGTCATACTTTGCTTTGTTCAAAGTCCTTGCCCAGTGATATTAAATGTAGAACATGTCATCATTTGGACCGCAATGATTGCAGATAAACATTTGTCCCCATAATCCTGCAGAGAGAGATTTACTTCTTTTTTTTTGAATTATGCTTACGACGAAAAAATAATCTTAATTTATTTTTACCTGTGGCACGCAGGTCTAGGGACACTTGGTTTGGTGGGGCAGGTTTGCTCAAGAATGGATATTTGACTAATTGTTTACTGTTTGGAACATTACAACTACAGTAGAACTATTGAGTTACGAACCCCATGGGAAATAACAGTTTCATAACTCTGAAATGTTCGTAACTCTGAAACTATGACATCATAGTGGTGTCACTCATGATAATTTAGATTTATTACAGTGATCTAACACTATTTTTTAGTGAGTACTTTTCCTAAATACTTTATTAGAACATGTGTATGCAGCTGTTCTGGACAATGTTGTGTTTGTCAGATCCATGGTCATGTATCCATGGTTACTGGTTCAATGTCTTTTTGTTTGTGTGCAGTTGAGAGGCTGGAGGACAAGCACGACGCTATGCGGAAGGAAAACCAAGAACTGCATGTGAAGCACATAGAGGTGCCTACAGAGGGAGGGGTCTGATGGGGCGTGGTGACAATGAGGGAGTGGGAGGGGAGGGTTGGGGTGTGAGGTTGAGTTGGTGTGAAAGGTGAGGGAAGGAAGGTGCAGATGAACAAGGGGGTGAGGGGAGGGGAGGGGGTGATGGGGGATGAAGCTCAGGAGTCATCTCGCTGGATGATGTGACACATAGACTGTTGGAATACTGACCACACCCTAAAGTACATGGTGTTATGGAGTATGGCATTGTCACTTGTGGCGCAGTGAAGATTCCTCTCTCTCTGTGCACAACTCTTCTGTGGACAGGATGTTACCTTCCTTGTCTTCAGTGCCCCTCCCTCCACCACCTCCACCATCACCACCTCCACCACCCCCTCCCTCCACCATCACCACCTCCACCATCACCACCTCCACCACCCCCCTCCCTCCACCATCACCACCTCCACCACCACCCCCCCTCCCTCCACCATCACCACCTCCACCACCCCCCTCCCTCCACCATCACCACCTCCACCATCACCACATCCACCCTCCACCATCACCACCTCCACCACCCCCCTCCCTCCACCATCACCACCTCCACCATCACCACATCCACCATCACCACCTCCTCCACCATCACCACCTCCACCACCCCCCTCCCTCCACCATCACCACCTCCACCACCACCCCCCCTCCCTCCACCATCACCACCCCCTCCCTCCACCATCACCACCTCCACCATCACCACATCCACCCTCCACCATCAACACCTCCACCACCCCCCTCCCTCCACCATCACCACCTCCCTCCACCATCACCACCTCCACCATCACCACATCCACCATCACCACCTCCACCATCACCACCTCCACCATCACCACCTCCACCACCCCCCTCCCTCCACCATCACCACCTCCACCACCACCCCCTCCCTCCACCATCACCACCTCCACAACCCCCCTCCCTCCACCATCACCACCTCCACAACCCCCCTCCCTCCACCATCACCACCACCCCCCTCCCTCCACCACCACCACCACCCCCCCTCCCTCCACCACCTCCACCACCCCCCCTCCCTCCACCATCACCACCCCCCCTCCCTCCACCATCACCACCTCCACCACCACACCTGGGCAACACTGTGTTCTGTGTGTTCATGAGTGGAGAAGAATGAATGACAAAGAAGTGGAGACATAGAGAGAGAGAGAGAGAAAAGGGAGGGAATGTGGTGATTAATTTTGTCAGAGCTATTCACTTGTTTGTCTAATGACTTATAATGGATGACACTGTTGTTGTTGTTTTGTTGTTTTTGTTTCCCCCAGTTGATTAAGGAATATCAGGAGAAGATGGAGACCATTAAGCACAGCAGAGTGGTCAAGTTAGCTGAGGCCAGGGGCAAGTCGATGGAGGACGCCACTGCTGATCATCTGATCTCTGTCCACCCTCCTGGGTTCCAAGACTTCACCTCCTCTGCTGTGGAGAAGAAGAAGAGGAATCTGCCCATAGCTCCACGGAGGAAGCCTCAAAATAACACCAATCTAGAGTTGGATGGTGAGGAGAACTAACCACAGCATGTATTAGATGATTTCTCCATTTATCTGCTGTACATTTTCATTATAGAGTGTCATTATGTATAATTACATGTGCTTGCATTTACCTTTCGAATGGTGCATGTTGTCCAGATTCCTCATTTTCTTTTTATTTGCCTTCTCCCTCCCCTCCCTCTTTTCCCTCCCCTCCTTCTCTCTCTTCTCCCTCCCCTCCCTCTTCTCCCTCCCCTCCCTCCCTCTTCTCCCTCCCTCTTCTCCCTCCCTCTTCTCCCTCCCTCTCCTCCCTCCCCCTCCTCACATCACACAGAGGAGTACCTCTTGGCCACTACTCCTTATGCTCGTGTGGAGTCCCCAGAGTATTCTGCCGCTGCTGACTACACTGAGAACTTTGACCCCAATATCCTGAGTCTGCACGAAGAGCAGCAGAATGACAGTGAGCACCTCATCCATGGCTCCATGGAGGAAGATGAGGAGGAGTGAGTCAGCAGGGGGTGGGGCTTTATGGTGCATGGAGGACGAGAAAGGGGGGTGGGGTGGGTATGACAGTATAATGGAGAGAGAGAGAGTTAAAGACAGCATGGGGGAGCGGGAGGGAGTTATGACTCCATAGGGCAAAGAGGAAGGAGAGAGCTAAACACAACATGGAGGACAGGGTGAGATAAGATCATGGAGGAGTAAGTGGAGGCTGTGATTGAGGATGTGTGCACATGCAACTGGTCACACTATTGGTAGCAAACGATTGTGAATACACTACTACAGCTGAATGGTCTATTACTACCCAAAGCAGAAGTGCAGTTATTTCATTATTGGGATGTGCTCTGTTAGTACTGCAAGTGAGCACTCATACTACAGTGCATACGTTCAGTATCTGAGGAGGACACCTGTTCAGACTATCATCCCTTTCCTCTCTCTTTAGTTGGTGTAGCAAGGATCATGTCCCATGCTTTATGATCACTTGCTGTTGCTTGCATTCTGTGTGTGTGATGTGTGTGTGTTGTCTTGCAGGGAGCACCCCAACGTGAGCCAGGTGAAGGAGGAGTTTCAACCCAACGAGGACAGTCTCTTAGCTGAGCTCCATCTTGCCTCCACGGGCATGGGCGTGCCCGGGATAGACCAGATATTGCTGGAGAATGAGAAATTGCATATAGATAGGTGAGTAGCCGCTGGTGGAGGGGGTTGGAAGTTTAGAGAGAGAGAGAGAGAGGGTGGGGTGTCAGGGAGATGGTGTGGATGTACCATAGGAGGGAGGGAGGGAAGATACAATGTTTCGTATGCACTAGAAACTTTAGTAATGCAGTGGAGTGAAGAGAAATCATCCTTAGAGGAATATAGTTGATGACAGACAGGCATGCTACCTGCTTATGTTGAAGTTGTGGTCTCTGTACTCACACTAAATCTTGTGTATTCTTTACACTCCTCAGAGATGAGCTGACCAGAGAAGTGGATGAGCTGCTTGCAAAATATGCGGAGTTGGAAGAGTGAGTCACACATCTTTGTGCAGTGTTGCCATTCCTCAATGTTGGTGTGTTGTTGCTTATAAAATGACTCCACAGAGAGAAGACCACAGCTCAGTATTCTCTGATGGCCCTCCAAGAAGACAGGGCGAAGGTCCTGAATAAGCTCACTGATCTGGACATGGAGGCCAAGCAGCTGAGAGCAGAACTGGAGGAGGAGCAAGAGAAAGGCCGTGTTTTTGCGGAGGGTGAAGGGCAGATGATCGAGGGTCCTGGTGGGTTGAAGCTGACCAGGCTGGAAGTAGCTCGCGTGCTGAGGGAGAGGAACGAGTACAAGGAGAAGTACCTCTCCTTGCTGGAGCAGATTAGGTAAGGTGTCATCAGTTGTAATAGTGCTGAAGTTAATAATGTAAGAATTGTTCAATGTGTGTGGCTCAACTAACAAATTATCACAATTGAGTCTTTTGTTTGTTGATGTTTATCTTTGGAATTGGAATTATATTCCATAAATTCTACTGCATGAACTCATACAAATTTTTTTTGTTTCTTTTTCTAAATTTAATTTTTATCATAAAATTAAACAGGAAGGGCAATGAGCGTGCTCAGTTCAAACAAAAAAAAGCCCAGTGACATTCCATCCCTATTAATTAAAACATAATGTTATATAAAAATCAGTTTATAATACTACAGTTCACATGATGTGACTACCCCACACAGCATGTCTTCCTGATTCTATTTCAGGGAAAATGCATTGTTCATAATGTTGTGACCCAGATTTCATTCTAAGGGTGTTTTCCCAATTCTTTGTGTAATACCATGTGACTTAAAGTAAATGCACTCCGAAAATAACTGCGTAGAATGTTTTTTACAAATGTTTCTGATTTAATCATAATAATTTTTTAAATACAGGAAAGAAATGAGCGTGGTCAGTAATAAATAAACTGAAGCAACACAGTAGCTTATTATTGAATGTCATGTTTTGGTTGGTCAAGTAATGGAGTCATCTCCTTGTTATGTGTCTTCCTCTGCAGAATGAGTGATGAGCTGTCGCTCTTCAAGCCAAAGTCAAAGAAGTCTCGTTGGCTGGACTAGTGAGTTTACTCAGGCATTATTTTATATCAACAACAAACACCATGCAAACAAACAATGCAAACAAGTAATAACAGACACCATGCAAACTAACAACAGTATCATTGCTGTTCCCAGTAAATGGTAATAGATTCACAGGCAAAGCTCATGCCAACCCCAGGCCTTGTTGCATTCCTTAGAGTAGATACTTTTCCCCAACCATACAAGGATCAATGAATGATGTTATTACTGTGTGTGGGGGTGGGGGCGTGTGTGTTTGCATCCTACATTGTAAATGCACACACACACACACACACACACACACACACACACACACACACACACACACACACACACACACACACTTATGAACAAATTTTGATTTGTTTTTTAATTATAGGAAGCCGGCTCAATTTCATCAACACACATCTATACATATGTAGCAAAGCTTCTGACTTACTAGCTCATCTTGTTTCACAGCTGTGTTTACTTTTCTCTCTATGTTCAACCCTCGACATCCCTCCCTCCATCTAGTTTCACAGCTGTGTTTAGTCCTGCCAAGCGACGGCAACTGGAGCAGACCTTGGCAGACTCCACCCCTCGACGGTCTATCCTGCCACGATGGTCCCCTGGGTCTGACGAGGAGGATGGAGGAGGAGGAGAGTTCCCTCAGGCAGGTGCAGTTGGCTACCGCAGCACCAACATCATCCCTGTGCTCAGGAAGACAGGGAAGAAACAAGGTGGGCCACTCACTGGGGCTGGTAGCAAGCAACAAGGATGAATGTGTCTTGAAGGATGCTCCATTACTGCCATCTTTGTCTTTTTCTCCCTTTTTTTTGTTTTGTTTTTGTTTTTGTTTTTTCTTCAGAGCTTGAGACACCAAAATAGACCCACTGTAGTATCTGATAGTCTGTAGTGATGTCAAACTGACTTTGATATAGTTATTTTGTTCTTTAATTATTCGTTATGCATAAATTAAAAAAAAAATCATGCTACTCTAGAGTGTACATAATTCCATAGATTCATCACAGTACAGCACTCAATAGTACAGGAAAATGCACTAAACTGCAGTGTAGCATGGTACAGCTTAATGTGATCAAGAGCGAGTATTTCTGTCTCCTTCAGAAGATCTCTTAAGCATGCTCATTCATGTAAAATGCTCTTCCCATTGGCATTGTATCAGAAGTGCAGGTTGAGGTGTTAACTGGGACTTCACGTGAACTGGTTGGTATGCTGAGCTGGAATGGAAAACTAACCTTCACTTAGCAGTGTACTAATCGTCCTTGTCAAGCACGGGCAAGAGCCTCAGAATGGAGAAATAATACGCCAGGTGGACTATCCTAGAAAGGAAAATAAAAAGTTAAACTTTGGTATCCGGGAAAGAAAAAGTTCTAAAGTGGATGTAATAATGGGTTGAAGTAGATATTCCAGAAGTTCTGTGATACTGGAACAGCTTGGAGCCAGCAGCCCTTATGTAGCAGCAGGCAGGGGCTAATGCACCACATACGTGTGTGAATACTAATGCACTGGAGCAAGGACATGTACCTTTTGGGATGTACTCCTACCTGGCACAATAAGTGTCAATAGCACCGACATAGTGCGTTTGTACACTTCTCATCTTCTGCACACGCCAAGCCACACGTACACACCAGTACTCACTGACTTATCTGATATTTTCCTCCTTCCTCTGTCCATTGTCTCGATGCCACGTTACATCCCTGGCTCCCTCTCTCGTTGCTGTGTTGGTCCAGATGAGATGTACATGACGTCTGTGTCGTGGGTGATCCCTGCCCTGGAGCAGGAGGAGACAGCTCTGCAGCAGCAGCCACAGCCCAACACTCCGAGCATCAACACATGCAGACCACTGAGCTACCAGGAGGACGGGGCCAAGGTCAGTGGGTGTGGTCACCTCTACAGGTGGATGTGCACCTCATTCATAGAGACAGGGAGGTTGTGTGCATGTGTGTGTGTGACTGTGTGACTGTGTGAAATGAAGTATGTATGAGAGTAGGATGGGTGTGTGCTTGCGCTTAGTGGGGGAGAGGGGGATGAGAGCTACTGTATCACCCTAACTAGGAGAGGGCTGGGAATATGGTTTAGTGGGAGAGGAATGGGAGATTGTAGAGGTGTGGGGTTTGTAGGGTGAGGAAAAGGATGTTGAACTGTAACTGTGCATGATGGAGAGAATTAGACACGAGTAAAGTATAACCTTTCTGCTTGGCTGGGACAACTTAAGCCATGAATGATCCAGGGCATGTGTGAACACCACGCACACACCACACACACACACACACACACACACACACACACACACACACACACACACACACACACACACACACACACACACACACACACACACACAGCTTAAAGAAAGAGATGAAAGGCTCTGTCTTGTATGGGATACACTGGTGTAGTGATGAGAGGGCCAATGCTTATTCTACGTTCATAGTTTACCTCTCTCTCTCTTCTTACACAGATCTTGTGCACGGCTGCAGTGAACTCAGCGACCTTTGTAGAGGATTGTGCGAGTGCCACCGATATTGTCAAAGACATGCCCTTCAATTCATCGTACTCCTCTTCAACGTCTTCGTCAAGTCCATCTTCTGAAACCACCATTAGCTTGGTGTGGGTGGTCACTGGCGTGCCCAACCTCACCAAGGTTTGTTTGGCTTGTTGCTCCTTGTGTTCTCCATTTTGTTTTGTTTTTTGTTTTCAGATGTCTAAACTGAGTCTCAAGTACTTGTGTACTGAGAGATGTTTATCTTGTTTTCATATTGTTTTCTGATGTAACCATGACATCAAAGTGATCATTGTAGGAAGTGGGTGTGGCTGGTGGCAGCTATGACTATCACATGACTAGCTGGACATCATTGCAAGTATTATCTGATAACTCCCAAACAGTTTGTATGTATGTGTGTGTGTATTTGTATGTGTACATTAAGGTAGAGTTATTTATAAAGTTCGTGTTTTAATCTTAACATATTTAGTGTATGAAAAATTAGTTGCAAGTACAATTTTTTTGATTGTTTTTCTTTATTTATTGAATAGAATGTAAGTATATTGTGCAATTAGTCACTAGGCATGCTAATTCCATGTAACACAAGCTGCCACCATTTCTTGAGAAAATGCCACCCCCTCCCTCCCTCCCTCTCCTTTCTTTCTCTTCCTCCTGTCTTCTCCACCTCCATCTTCCCCTCTCTCTCTTCTTCCTCTCCCTCTGGTCTTTGTTCTTGTCTCTCTCTCTCTTTCTCCTCCACGTCCCTGCCCTGCTCCTCCTCCTGCCCCATTTGTTCTACCAGATTGCCAAACCTGGTGTGGGGTCCATCTATATGTCTCTTCCCTCGCAGGTGAGTGTGGTAGACGTAGCCACCATGGGCGAGGTACTGGACACCTTCCCGGTCTGCGCCAGCCCCATCGCCTGCATTTCAGCCATCCCAAGATTCAACAGCAGCGACCCAGAGATAGTGGCAGGTGGGTGAGCAATCAATGTGTGAGGTGTGTGTGTATCTGGCATTCTTGATCTCTTCACTTGTGTTTCATCTCAGGTCTGTCAACTGCCAGACGTAAGCCGACTCAAGCAGAGAACCAAGAGGACTCGTCAGACCAGGCTGGCATGGATGGCCAGAGACCTTCCTCTCAAGAGGCCACCATGTGGATGGGCTCAGACACAGGAGTGTGAGTGTCTCCAACTCCCCACACTGTGCAGCCTCTCTCTAATCTCCCTCTTAGAACTAGAATCACCCCTTCCCCCCCCCCCCCCCTCCCCCCATAATATGTGTAGAACAAGGTTGTTTTCTAAATGGAGGTCCATCCTATACCATTGGTGGTGCTGTTTGGAACAGTGTCTGTCATTATAATCTCCATGTTGTTGTCTGGGCAGCCTCTATGTTCACTCTGCCGAGTCTCACTGGAAGAAGTGCATTCACGCAGACAAGTTGCCGGCTTCCATTGTCTGCATCACGTACGTATTATATATATATATACTTTAGCATGCTGGCCACAACAGTGCATCGTAGATGTGGGCGTGTGTTAATCCAAAATGATTTGCATTCATCTTTGATGCACTGGAATTTAAAAATAAATAAATAAATAAATTTTTTTTTTTTTTTTTAAATTAATGATCAGCTAAATTTATGACATGGATTGGTACATTCTTAGGATTTAATATTTTTTGAAGTCATTATAAGAAGCAGCATTCGTGCATCACACCATCACCAACGTCACACACCACCATTCCCACACTGCCACCATCACTGTGCACTCTCATCATCTCTGGTATCGCCATCTTTGTTTCTCTGCAGCTACCTCAAGGGCAAGGTGGTCATTCTCCTGCAGAATTCCAACTTAGCCATTTTCAAGAGATTCTCAGGTACAGCAGAGGACACTAATCTGCTATAGTTCCTTCCTCCCATTCCAATTTTTCTGTTTCAATTAACCCATTCTTCAGATGGAGACTGGGACTGGGACAACTACTCCCTCCTGGTGCTGACTCAGCGACGAGACATCTTGGCATCTGCCATGGCGCCTGTCAAGTACAACGTGTGGTGTGCCGTGGGCAACTCAGTGCATGTGGTGCAGTCCTCACAACTCAAGCTGGAGGCACGTGCTACTGTGTACTGAATGTTGCTTCAACTAATGTTGCTTCAACTAATGTTGCTTGGGTTTTGCAAGAAGTTGGACTATAGTTTTTTTCACATCAGCACAGCACCTTTTATGGGCATACTTGCAAGGGCTTAAGTCGTATTGTGAAGCAGCTCCAATATGCTCTTGCTGCCATTTTATTTATCCAGTTTCTGAAGTTCCTTCATCTGTCCATTGTTGTCTTCTTCCTTCATTTCTCTTCTCGTTTATTTTCCATTTTCTTTCTTCTTTCCATTTCTTTTTTGTTTGTTTGTTTTCTCCTTTTTTTCCCTCTTTCATTTTCTCCCCTTGATTTTCATATTTCAGTTATTTCTTCCTCCCCATTTGCCCAAAATGGATAGAATTTTTTTAGCCACTCGCAGATAAATTATAAAAGTTGATTAAACATTTTTAGCTTCCTTCTAGTAATGTTCATCCATGTGTGTGTATTGTGGTGAAGATGCACAATCAGTTAATTTGTTGTAGCAGAGTGTTCATCTTGCTCACTGTGTGTGTGTGTCTGTGCGTCCCTTCCCCGTGCAGGCCAGCTTTCAGGTGCACCAGAGCAGGAACGCTGTGGTCACCAACATGGTGTGTGTGGGGGAAGGGGTGTGGATCTCCTTCAAGCTGGACTCCACGCTGCGTCTCTTCAACGCCTGTGCCTTCACTCATATGCAGGATCTGGACATAGCCCCTTCAGTCCACAAGCTGCTAGGTGAGTGTGATGTGGCACACACACACACACGCACACACACACACACACACACACACACACACACACACACACACCTTGCATCTCTCTCCTTCCTCCTGCAGTGTTTGGCAGTG
Organism: Lycopodina hypogea; assembly: GCA_963969325.1. Lineage (NCBI taxonomy): Eukaryota > Metazoa > Porifera > Demospongiae > Poecilosclerida > Cladorhizidae > Lycopodina > Lycopodina hypogea. The sequence continues at coordinate 7,882,511 of OZ017786.1, read as the reverse complement.
AGAAGCGCTCCTCCCAGATGCCTGTGCAGATCACCACACTGGTTGCCGCCCACTGCTCCCTGTGGGTGGGCACAGAGAATGGCATCCTCGTGGCCTACCCCTTCACCACCCCATCCATGGTGGCAGAGGAGCCCGGCTGGGAACTCATTAAGGTGGTGTGTGTGTTGGTATATGGTGTGGATGCAGGTGGGTGGGTGTGGGTGTGGATGCAGGTGGGTGGGTGTGGGTGGGTGAGCGGGTGGGTGGGTGTGGTTGTGGGTGTAGAGGGGAGGGGAGTGATATTATTAGCTGATGTGGTTGCCAAATATATACACTTAACTCTGTAAAAGATTATATGTATTAGAAGATTTGTTTTTCTCACAAGATATGTGGTGGTGGTTATATTGCCTTTCTTTTGCCCCTGTCCAAGGATATCTTTGATTCAGCATGTCTAGTGCCCGTAGTAGGAATCCCTTCTAGTGGCAGTCTATCACAAGTTATGTGGTGTAACTTGGTGTCACACCAATGCCATGCATGTATCTGTGATATTGTTCTCTGCTTTAATCTGTAGGAAGCCGAGGTTGGAGGTCAAGCAGTTCCTGAGCCTCTTGATGTTCGAACAGAGGAAGGGCTGGAAGCTCACTCTTCCTGGAAAGATTCTCCGCTAGATGTCAGCCATGATAGCGGACAGAGCTCTGGTATGTGCATGGGTGGGTGGTGTGGTTAGGAGTGTGCATGTATGAATCCCTCTCAACAGGGATGATCTAGTTGTAGCAAGCGTACACGCCGAGTCATTTTAGAAACACATTATCTTTTTATAGTTACAATAGCATTTATGAGCATTGCACACACACTATACTATACTATACTATACTATACTATACTATACTATACTATACTATACTATACTATACTATACTATACTATATACACGTTATAATTGTGAGGCATTACTCCTAACAATCACTTCAATGTATTGCTTTGTATTCATTTATTTTTTGACCATCAGAAATAATTATTGACAAGTGTAATGAATGTTGTGCAATCACTGTCATGTGAAATCTAATAATATCCAGTCACCTTCTTATTTCCCACACACAACCGGGAGATGTTCAGCCACCAGTGTTTCACTTCAGTGCTGATACAAACCACATGAATGGTGCCCACCAGGTACTGCTCCCGGTGTGTGGGAGAGTTGTGTGAACCATGAAGTTGGCGGATGTTCCTTGAGCCTTTCTGAGCAGAAAGGCCTGTTGTGTACTGCAGCCAGGTGTCACCTAGTTCTGACAGTGCTGCAGTGGTGCTGTGAGTAATGGAGTGTGGAAGAGGACTAGACTCACACCCATTATCCATAGACACATTATTCTATGTGTTATCAGACCCCCTGGCAGTGGGTCTCTGCAGCAAGCTCATGCCTTACATACGTATATGGACTCATGTATTTGGAATGTAATTTATATGCAGTGTCCATGTGCACGCTGCCTGTGAGGGCGTAGAAGTGGGCTTGGTCTAAGTTTTGTTGTAAAAGTTTCATTGAGTGTTGAAAAACACAGAGATATCAGGCTAAGCTATTTAGTAGGCATGGAACTATCTAGATTCATGCCAAGATGTGCATTAGAGAAAATAATTGGTTTGTGTTGGTGATTTGGCTGCCCCTGGAGACTGAACAACTGCATCATCAAGTTCTTTGAGAGAGAGAGACCAGACAATGATGTTTGTCAGGAGAGAGGAGCATATTTTATAGAGGGGTGCAGGTGCTTGCTTATGTTGGGGACACTGAACAGAGAATCAATGAAGAGGAGGACCCATGCAGCTGGCTATGTGCAGCTGCTGTGGTTTCATTTCAGTGGGTGTGGTTCCACAGCAGAAAGAATCATTCCTAATGGGTTTCTATGCCACCTGTTGGGAGCCAAGTTTTCTATTAATAGTTTGTTAGTAGCAGTCATAAGTCTATTCTGCACTATGAATTCAGAAGTGACAGAGTGTCCTGCAGTTTGGCCTCCATGCTTGACCAGTCAGTGTTGGCTAGAGTTGTAGTACTACAGAAGCTCATGCGTTGCCCTCTGCACTGAGACTGAGACTGAGTATTCTGCAAGACCTGTTGTGTATGTGCGTTTCCTATTTGTTAGTAGTTCTTGCTGTCCACATGGAATCACATTCTCTTTGCCTCTTCAGAATCTCTCTCCTCATGCTCCATGAATATACGCTCGTCAAACTCATGTAGTATCAAAACTTGTTTATGTTCAGGGAGTGGCAGATGTATAGGTGAGTAGAGACATTCACTGGGGGATGAGTGTGTGTGAGTGGATGTGTGGTGCTGGCATACGTGTATGCATGTGTTGTGCAATTGGTAATGGAATTTTTATCATTGACTGACAATTTATGCTTTAAACAAATGTAACAAGCCAATTGGTAGGCACCAATAATAATATGGAGTGTAACAAATATGTAGATTGCAAAAAGTGAATTCGTAGAGTGCAAGTTGAATACGACGCTATAAATATGGTCTCTGCATCCTGTACTGACGTTTATTTGGTAAAGTAAAGGGATAATTTTGATAAGAGGCAATCCTGCAATAGACAGTGCATGCACGTTATGTTGTATAATAAGTAAAAAGCTATCTCCACAGTCATTTTTTGTTTTGTTTTTGTTTTTTTAATGCAACCTGTAGTTATTTATCAGAGATATAGTCAATCTTTTGTTTTGTTCAAATTTTAAAAAATCATTTTTATATATACTATTTTTTAAAAATCTAAATATTAGTATTGTATTATTAATTTTGCTATCTAATAGATGAACGAGCCTTGTCTCAATCTGTGAGCGACTCTCCACTTCCAAGTAAAGCCCACCATGCCCGTCCAGACAAGGTGCAGTTCAACCCATTCTGCAATGTGGATCAAGTGGAGCTGTCCATACATTGCCACATCAACTCGGTGAAGAGTCTGCTCTGTGTGCCTGGCATGGTCCCCAAGGACCTCGGTAAGGGGTTTGTCATAACCTTGATAAGGGGTTTTCGTGTCCTTGGTAAGGGATTATCATGTACTTGGTAAGGTATTTGTCTTGTTCTTCTGTCCAATAGCATGCACCAAATCCCCTTGCAAGTGGTCATGGGCCCACGTAGCTAGGTTGGCAATGACTGTGTTGCTTCATCATTATTATTATTATTCTGAATATTTCATAACCGTCAGTTTACATGCACTTTTTTGTTTGTTGTTTTGTCCTCCCGATGTCATTACTTTGAATTCGATGTAGTCACATGACAGTCACATGCATGTCCCCTCTGCAGCCATGTTTGAGCCTCTGGGTGGCGTCTACATAGGATCAGGAGATATGGACCAATGCAAGCCCACCCTCTTTGTGGTGAGCTGTGGTGAAGGTCACCTGGACCTCCGCACTGCCGACAAGGTTCTGCAAACATTACAGGCCACAGAGAGTGGACAGTCGGGCCTACCTAGCCCAGCAACCATCTTGAGTGACAAGAACTACATCATGGTGTGGGACATAAATAGTACATAGCCAGTTGCCTGTTAATTATTGGGGAAAGGGAGGGGGGAACAGTGAAGCAGTTTTGACTGCTCACACGACCTAGACTTGTACGGACTCCTATTGCCTAGTGGTCACATGATTCCTTTTGTTCACATGCCTTTATTTCGTCTCTTAGTGACATTTTCCTAATTTAGGATAATGTTGGAGAGACCAGTTTTGGGAGGGGTACAGTTCTTATTTTTTTTTTCAAATTGTTGATTTTTGTTTTTCTTTTCCTTCCTTTGTTCTTTTATGTTATTTTTTTCAATTTGCATTGTTTTCTGTAAATTAATTATATGTTAAACCACTGTCCATGTTGTGATAATCTATTAATTGCATGTTGTGATAATCTATTAATTGTTTGTATGTTGTAATGCTATTTATTTTTATCATCTGTTGATTGTTTATTACATGCTCTCTGGGCAGGTTCATAAATTGTGAGGTCCAGTTAAGTGACTCTAACAGCTGCCCCCACAATAGAACTCCAGTCTATTCCGCTATCTGCCTTGTGTCTCACAGGTGGTGTGTGTGTGAGCATCACACTTGAAGTGGTTCACTGTGGGCATCCTATGTGCCATGAGAGCCCATGTCTAATAGTGGCAGCGCACAGTGTGTGAACTGAGTAACCACTTGGTAGGTTGCTCTAGTGTCAGGTCCACAGTAAAGAAGAGAAGAATAAAAGTTGTGAAGTATTCTGTAGGAATTATATGCCCATTCAAATATATACGGAAGTTGCTTTCCTTTTATATTTCAAACTGAATTGAAACAGCATTATGTGAGTATTCGCACTTGGATATTGTCATGCTGAAGTTAATGTGTGAAAGCGTTACTTTGTATTTCTGTGAAGTTCTGTTTCAACTATAATGAGATTTCACTATATAATTAGGCCAAAAAAAAAAACAATCTCATGAAAGTTCAGCCTTTTCGCATGGCACTTGAGAGAGGCTCAGCTTCACTGTATGGAAAGCATAGAAAAAAGAGGTTTAAGAATTTTAAATCTAGAATCACTCAGTTGGTGATATTTTATTCATGAACATAAATTTCCATTCAAAGATCTATCCACCGCTATCATGAAAGAATAGGTGCGATGTTGTGAAGTGATGAGGTAATAAACATGTCTGTCCTTTTCCAGCTCAACAAGACTACCGGGGGGGGGGGGGGGGGGGGGGGGGGACATTCTCCATAGTGACTTGCATATGTGTTGATTAGTGTTTACTGTCAACACGAGAAAGGCACAACAACATTAGCGTGCTGAGACTAATGCTTGAGTTGGGGAGTTACCCCAAGTGCATGTTCTGTCTTCCTGTCCCAGTGTTGCTGCCATCATTTATTATTAGTGTCCATTGTCCATATTCACTGAAGGGTTATGTCTCCTCAGATGCATCTGTGTTCCAGTGGTATGACTTGTTTACACATCTGTCTATGAGTACATGACTTGACCAATCATTTCATTTATCAAACTAAAATCATGGTGTATGTCGGAATGTACATCATGAATTATGCAGAGAATGGACACTATCTATTCTTACATCTGTTGTCGTGACTGGAATACACCACCATTTCGTGAGCACCTGATCCAGCAACTTTTGCTATGGTTCCAAATCAGAATAAATTGTCACAAGATACACTGAAATGGGATTAGTGGATCCACTAAATATGGAGGCAGGTGTGGAGGCAGGTGTGGAGGCAGGTGTGGAGGCAGGTGTGGAGGCAGGTGTGGAGGCAGGTGTGGAGGCAGGTGTGGAGGCAGGTGGTGAATTCCTATTGAGCTTTGGTCATAACTTTCACTGTAGTGTAGAGCAAATGTTGAACTCCCTCAATAGTTTGAAGACAGGAAATGCTTTATGGAAGGGATGATGGGTGAGTCAGATCAAAGGGTTTTCAATGGGATGTAAAATTTGAAAGAGCACTTGAGAACAGAGTGTCCCACATTTCCTTTGGAAGTGATCTAGATGTGAGTTGCAAATTCAAGAATCACACTGTAGTTTGCAAGTGTCTGTCTGTCCGTAAGTAATACTACTCCCAAACAGAGATTCCAATCACCATGAAATTTTTACAGTTTATTTGGGGAACCACTGGGAGTGCATAGATTATGTTTAGTCTTGGGGGAATGCTCTGTTAGAATAGAAAAATGGAATTCCAACTATTTCTAAAAGCCTTAAGTATTTAGTTTAATAAAACCCATAGCTAATGATCAAGGTATAGGTGTCTCAAGCTTGAAGTTGGAGGTTTGTATCCTGGACTGGAATTTTTCCCTTATTTTCCAATTTATCCTTTTTGTTCACAAAGGAAACCCCCTCTATATATATAGCTAATGCAATAAGAACACTGAAAAGGTTTGTTAGTGCAGGTGGCTAAAGGCCCACTGAAACACGGTGGGGGGGGTGGGGGGGGGGGGGGGTTTGCTGGTAATCAGTAGTTAAGTTGTTTGGAACTCAAGTAATCTACAGATCTAATTTAAAGAACTGTTCATAACAATAAACTTGTTTGTTTTTTTGTCTTTGGTCAGAATATATGTGCTCTAACTCACATATCAATCTTTGTAGTAGTTGGTTTATATTGACATACGGCTGAGGTGCTGTAGGCACTCACATAATGCCACTATGAATTATTTGTTTCCTGTAACCCAACCGATCCACTTCAACTCCTTATATTCAAAACATACATTGACCCACCACCCGAACCAGCAAGACAATACTTCAGATTTCCAAACAAATGTTAGGCACAAAATCCAGGTAAAGGATGAAAAAGCGATAGCTGAAGTCTTTTCCAGGGAAAAATTCTCACCATTTGTTCTAGAAGCTATAAATATTGTCTCCAGAGAAAGCTATAGCTGTGAGTTCATAGGGTCATGGAAGTTTTATGTGACACAGCCTGACCGACCCACCCACCCACTGTAGTACACGCATGTTTACGGGAAACAAACAATTAATTCATAGTGGCCTAAGATATTACTAACATAAACAGTAATCGTTGGCATCCTTGAAGAAAAGGAAACAACCCGACATCCTCCTGTATCACTCCGACCCCAGAAAATACAGGATTTAGATTAAGTCCAAAACTGTGGTACATGCAGTTTGAGGTACAAGCAGCACAGTAGACAGAGCCAAGATTAATCAGTGACCCCACCTCCCTTTTTTTTATTCCTTGATAATAATTAGGACTCTGGGAGGACAACTTCAAACTTGAACTAATTTTAATCAACTAACAAATGATCAATAATAATTAGTGCTAATTGAATGTATTATCATTTGCATTCAGTTCATTGACAAGTTCTCAACTCTTTCATCACACACACACACACACACACACACACACACACACACACACACACACACACACACACACACACACACACACACACACACACAGCTATGTATGAGCATTGATATGTATCAGTAACATTTTTTTCATGTAAGTTAATGGTGAATGGGTTAAAAAATATTCCAGCCATTGTGAGTACCCCACACAGACGTGGTAATATAGTACATATAGATGTATGCTATTAATTAAGTGACATGCTGTGAAGTTAAATGTCCAATTTTCCCAAATCTATCTCTTGCCCTTTCTGGTTGGTCCTTCCAGAATCAGGAAACCGTTCATGATGTCAATGAAGGACCGTGATGCCTGCCTCAAGAATGGGTTGCATGCATTCTCAAACTCAATTGCCAGTTCCAGTGCAAGAGGGTCAATCTTGCTGGGGTGAATGCCTGCAAGTGTAAAGGTGGATGCAGCAATACAAGTTGAATTGGTGTATTATTTTGAGCAATTATTTTATTTGGCCAGAAATGAATAAGTTTCTGCTCTCCAAACCTTTCATGTATTCCAAATTTAAAGAATAATATAGATTTTTTTTTTTTTTTTTTTTTTTTTTTTTTTTAAATAGTAGTAATAATAATAATAGTAGTGATAGAGTAGCCACGCCACACCACACCACACCACACCACACCACACCACACCACACCACACCACACCACACCACACCACACCACACCACACCACACCACACCACACCACACCACACCACACCACAACAAGAACAAAGATAGTCTTTACAAATATATAAATTACTCCAGAGTCTCTGGCCACTTATTCCCTTCTCTGTGGAATAATTGATATATATATATATATATTATTTGGGTTTCTGATGCTGTGCCAATGCTGAATACATTCAGTGAACACCTCAAGGAACTAACACCTGGAGGAATGTATAGGCATGGGATGTGTATCACTTTCACTCTTGTTGAAGCAGGCCAAAAAGATGTGAAAAAAAAAAAAAAAAAAAAAAAATTGAGTGAAAAAAAGGTTAATAAAAAATTTAGAAGAATTTTTATCTCTGAAAGTGCTCTAGCTACCATTTTTTATGGTGGAGAAGAGACCAGGCTAAAATGAAGAGATTTCACATGCACACAGGTATCATTGCAATAGCATTCTAACTTACTTGGAGGTGGTGGTATGGTAGGATATTGATTTTTCTTGTTCTGCAATAAAGTAAATTAAGATGAAGAAAAAAAGAAAAAATTTCTCATCTATCGATCACAATCACAATAGTTATGGTCATGCAAGGTTGACTTACTTTTTATGTAAAAAATAAACAACCTTGTGAATATAATATAAAAATTGCATTCACCAGCATGCACTTCCTATTGGAATAGGCTCAATCCAGCACTAACTTGTGTGTGTGTGTGTGTGTGTGTGTGTGTGTGTGTGTGTGTGTGTGTGTGTGTGTGTGTGTGTGTGTGTGTGTGTGTGTGTGTGTGTGTGTTACAGGCACAGTGTGAATCAACATACGGCTATATATACTCCAGTTATATCAGCAAATATGTAACAGTATATTGGTCCTATATATATATATATATAATCATAGTTAATCATGAGATATTTACAAGCATGTGTGGGAGTCAACTAGATTCAGTGGTTGTGAAAAGCTAGTTACAATGCTTTGATATACTCAACTATGCTGGCTTATGCAATCACAACTTAAACTGCAAATATTTGGGCAGATTCATGCACAGTGGCTATGAAAGGAGACAATGGAAATTTTTTAATTTCAATTGGAAATTTTAGTAGAGAACTGATGTCTGTAGCTATACATATTAATATGATCACACACTACTTACTTTTTTCCAATATTTTTGACCAGGTGACTTCGTTGGTGGTGGGGGTGGTGTCACAAAGTCATCGTCATCCACTATGTCTTGATCCTCAAAGAAAGGATTGGTTGCATTTAAGATGAAAGACATGACATCAAGCTCTCGACCATTTGGCTCAAACTAATAATAACAACAAACTCAAATGATATGTGTGTAAGCAATATTTATTTAAATGAGGGTCTGTCAAGTTAGTTAAGATTTATAAGTATATATTTTTTGAAACCATGCTTTTCATGATAAACAAGCCAGCCCAGCTATCCCACATTACATGCCAGCAGATGGTTAAACGTAGGATAAAGTTCTTCCTTGTTACTTTATCTTCCCAAGAAAAGTGCTCATCCTACAGACAGAGACAACAAAATTATCTTACTATTATTTGAGATTTTTTTGTTGGTTTATTTGTTCCCTGTCATATACCAGACGCTTGGGCCAACAGGGCTTAAAGGAAGAAAATGGTAAGAAGAGGAAAGGTATTTGGGCATGGTTTTGCTGACCTTATTTTAGAGTATGTTTACATAATTGTGATTTGTAGTATCATAATGTAGCTTGGTGGTTGATTCTTATGCATGAAATTGAGCCCCTCTGCCCTCCTGAAGGCTATTTCAGTATAGCACCCATCCTATGGACAGACTCAACAAAGACCTCTAAATATAATTCTAGATCCATTATTTACTATCTCATCCCAGGTGCTTGGACCAGCAGGGCTCAAAAAGAAGGGAAAAAAAAGGCAGGCTTGTGTGATTATACAATTATGGTTGTAGTAAGTGGATGGTTCACTCAGGCATAGACTTGTGACCCCAACCAGGAAATTTTGAATGAAATAGCCGCATGGGCAGGGCTTTACTCCAATTTCACCAAAATTTCTTAAAACCACCCCAGGGTGACTCCCATCAAACTCTGAAAATTTGAGCCCATTTAGCCCAATCGTCAGGAGAAATTACTGGACAAACAAACCAACAAACAAACAAATTGAGAATTATAGTAAGATAAAAGACACAAAGAGTTTGGTATCGATCAAAAAATAACTTGGGCTATTATGCCTTATTTACAAGATATATAATTCAATATAATATATGATGCATCAGTTAGTCTTGGTGATGACAAGTGCCCCAAGTTGCACCAACATCTGCACTGCATGGAATTATTTAACAAATTTGTCAGATATTCATTTTTTTTCCTTTTTCATAAGCTGTATATTGCACATAACTGTTAGCATTTTAAATAATTATTGAATCATAGAACTGTGAATAAGAAATTTCAAATATAACATAGCTACACCTGTGTGGACTCAACCCATGTATCGTATTTACCCTGTGTGGACTCAACCTACATATCATATGACCCTTACCCTGTGTGGACTCAGCCCACATGTTATGTGACTATTACCATGGGTGGACCCAGCCCACATATCATGTGACCCTTACCCTGGGTGGACTCAGTAAGTTCATGTAGTAGGCGCAGCTCTTAACGATGATCAGTCGTCCTGTTGTGGGGAGGCACATAGAGTGTGCAGAGCATGAGGCAGGAGAGGAGATGAAAGGAAGGGAGGGAGTGTGAGTGGTAGGGGCAGAGTTGGAATGAGGAGTAAAACTACGCACATGAGAAGTTCAAATGATCACAAATGTTTTGTTAACTTTTTACTGCCATGTGAAAGAAACAGTAAACACACGTACTTCACACACTGTATGCAAATTTATAATCTATAATTATTAGATTCACATAAGATGCTTTAAAAGTTTTACCTCCTCCATATATTTCATCACTTGGCACATTAGCAATTATTTTGAAGATCCGTGTCCCATTGATCCCAGTCCAAAAGTAGAGTCTGTGTATGTCAGCGAATATCCGCAGGACCGTCGTACCTTGGACAACTTTCAGAATAGCACTCTTGTAAGTCAGAAAGGCTGGCAGAGGGACTTGTAGTTTATTTCCATGTTGAGGAATGGGGGCTGCATTCTGTAGAAGAAATGATAAATATGTTGCCTTTGATGTACATGAGATACATAATGGTATTGTAGTCCTAATTAATTGGAATTAAAAAGAAATATTAGAAGTATGCACTGAAAACAATGCTTTTTGGATCAGGGAATGTTTATATTTTATAGCTATCCTAACTTTTTATAGTCTTAAAAACATTGTCATTACTCATAATCTACATGCCATTAATATTATTGGAACAAAAGTTGAATACATCAAAATTAAAGACATGAAAAAAATTGTAAAAAAAAGAAGTCTATGCAAAATATAAATTTTCTTTTTATTTTTTATTTAACAAGAAAGAAGTTACTTATAAATTTATGAAGTGCTGCACTCTTCTAAGCCTGTGAGCAGTGCAGACCAATTGCAAGCCATGCAGGCTTTCAAAAGAAAGTTAAAGAAAACTTGCTTAGTCTGAAATCTACTGTATTGATCTAATATGGTGATGCAATCTTGTGGAGGAGTACAATAGTGAAGCTCAATTAAATTATCACACACACAACCTGATAGCAAGTGTTGCTATCACAGCAACTTATGTTGCATATCTTTTTTAATTAGTTAAAAATACAAATTTAAAGGCGTAATATTATCCAGTTAAAAAACACAAGAGTATGTGTAGACAAGATCATAAGTTCACTTTCAACATTTCTTTCAGTGAGTGGAGTCATGGTAGGCAATCACGATGACACAACACCTTCAGCCTCTGTGCTTTTCATCATATTTTCACAAGTTGGACTGACAAGTTAGACTGGCAGTGGCAAGTTGAATAAATAGGATACTTAATATTAAAAAAAAAGAAAAAAAGAGAAGACAAGAATTGCTCTATTAGCTTTTAAGCTTACCATTTATTCTGTGAAAAAGAAAATGGCAAAGACCCTTTAGAACTGTTAGCTCATGCTCAATTTAAGAAACTTCTGTTCTGTAAAATTGTGTTAGATAAGCATTTTTTTAATGCATACACAGATATATTGAAGAAGGGAAATGTTAGTTACATATGGGCCAAGTTATTTAATTTTTCCATTGAAAAAAGTTTCATTAAAAAAAAAACATAGCTAGCAATGTATACAAATTATCAAATGACTGAATAATTGGAAGAAGCGTCACTGCATAGAGTGAAGATGGAGAGGGTTTCAAGCATACAGAGGTGACAATTAAGTTGATAACTTGGCAGGTACAGCAAGGTGTTGCAGAAGTTGCCAGGGTGTTCGACATTGGCAACTCATCCAATTGAAACTTATGAGACCTAGCCGATATGTATATCAACCTACTGTCTTCCCCAGGCATTTCAGGAATCAGTACAGCAGAAGCTCAAGGAGATGAGGAAACATGGGATCATAGAGCCATCTAAGAGGGACTAGGTAGCTCTGATTGTGTGGTAGAAAAGAGAGACAAGTCCTTACTTCTAAGTGTTGATTATAGGCGGTTGAAAGCAGTGCCACATTGTCAAAGAATGGGTACAAGACTGCTTTTACAACCCATTTTTGACTTTTGAGTTTAGGATGCCTTTGGTTCACAGGGTGCACTGACTACTTTATAAAAGTTAATTAATAAGTTACTGGATGCACTAGAGGAATTTGCAAGTGCAAATTTGGATGACATGATTGCCTTCAGCAAGACTTGGGAGGAGCCCTTACAAGAGGCTATAGGAGGCATGATTGGCATTGAAACCAACAAAATGTCAATTTGGAATGGCACAGTGTACCTGTTGGGGCATGTCATAAGAGAGGGCAAGGTGCAAATGGAAAAAACTCTATTTGCAGCAGTCAGGGATTTATAAGACCAAAGACTATGTAAGAACGATGTCTGATCTTTTTCTTGGCTTATATGCTTCCATTGAGACCTCTCTAACTGACCTCACTCGGAAAGGGTCACCAGCCCAGGTATAGTGGAGCCCAGACTGTGAGTTGGTCTTCCAGAAATTAAAAGAGCTATTGAGCGTGGTTCGAGTGCTCAGGGCACCATATTTTGATAAGCAGGCAGTTTGTACTCCATATTGACACATCCAATCAAGAGGTGGGAACAATGTTTAGTCAAGTGGATGAAGAGGGATGTGATCATTCAATATCATTTTTCAGTCAGAAGTTGTTACCATGGGAAGAACATTACTCAGTGATTGAAAAGAATGTTTCGTGATCAAGCTTAGTGTACAGACTTTCCGGATGTACCTCCTAGGAAGACCCTTTGTTATAGAGACAGATCACTGGTCACTAAATTGGTTAGACAAGTTAAAGGAGAACAATGCAAATCTAACACCTTGGAGCTTATTCCTGCAACCATACAAGTATCAGGTGTGGTATTGACCAGGAACATCGAACAAGAATGCAGATGCCCTCTCTAGGAGATGTGACGGGACGTTCTAAGCAAGTATATCGCAGATGAAGGGGGGAAAGGGTGTGAAAGGCCATGAACTGGATCGGTATTTCTATTTGTCATTAAACTGTGTAACATTTCCTATTTTTTACTTAATTAGATACTTGTGGTTAATTTTGTGCTTTTGGAGAACTGGTGATGAGCAAGCATGTGCCAGTTGGTGTGCGAGAATACAAACAGCAATTGTTTTTGTCTTGTTGGTGCTGTTGTGTGCTGAAGGGTCATTCCTTGCTCAATTGCTTCATGATTATTGATATTTAAAAGATTATTGTATAAGTCACAGATTTCTTTCTTATCAATCTTTAAGCTGAAATGCTTTTATTTGAGGTAATACTTCCAGTGCTGTATAGACTCAGTGATAGCTTGAGCCTCTTTTCAGTGATGGGTTGATGGGTTTCATTCTGTCAAACCAACCAGGAGCCCACTGTGAAGTGTGCAAGTAGTCATTTCTTATATTGAGTAACTTGATACTGTTTGAGATGGGGAGCTCTTGGTGAGGTCCCAACATGTTCAGGATCCGGGCATATCTTTCTCCCTCTTCCACAAATTGGCATTGCACTCTTCTTGGTCCATTCCACAGATTGTAATATTGTTTAAATGGAAAACTCAATTAGGTCTTCTTTCGACAAAATCAGTAATTTTACGTCAAAAGCATACGGGATCATTAATTACACTAAAAGGAACTCTGGTAAATTGGTATAATCTACTACTAGCCTAGAAAGCAGTATAAGTCTGTTTTTTCAGTGTGAAAAGAACTGAACAGCCAACTCAGCTAGCTTGGGATGAATAAAGCTTTCTGACCTTCTACTATCTATAAGCACTTTGGTCTTAAAACCATTTTGCATACTATGATTGTTGATTTGGACAGGGATGGTAGTACCACTGCAGCAGAAACCGTTGCAATAGTTGGATTTCCACTAGCAGCTGATGTTTCCTTTGAGACAACGTAGTAGCTTTCCCATGACAAACCTTCTTCTGGAAGTGCCCCTTTCTGAGAGTCAGAGCATAGAATGGGCATGTCTGCTGTTTCCACAGAAGAAGCACTTCTGCCCTTGAAGGCCTGATGAAGCAGCAAGGGTTGCAGGGTCAGTAGAGTAGAGAACAGGGAGGCTCACCAGGTCTAGAGGAATATCTATATATATGGTAGGTCATGGAGATGTATAAGACTCTGAACACTGCACAGCTGAGTTTAGAGACTGGCTGGGTCAAACATTGTCTTGAAATCTAAAGTTCTGTTTTCCAGTTAGGACAGCTATGAATGCATCTCTGATCTTATCCTCATGGTACTGCATAGAGTTAACTGCTTGGTAGTCACAATCTTTGCTTAGGGTATTTGAGAGTTTGAAGATACTCATCAATGGTCTTTAGCTGAGCAGGCTCTTGACGCCTCGTGGCAAGGATAAGATAAGCATAAATTTGATTAGTTAGTTTAATGTACATGCTTTGTAGGGTCTCTATCAGAGGTGATCCTCACAGTCTCAGATATATTGATAAATTTTGGGGAACAGTAGTTTGTGAGGATTCCTAGTCAAATTAGAACCAGTGTTCAAATGTTTGGGTCAGAGGATTTTGTCCATAAATGTTAAGCTGATTAAATCATAGATTGAAGATAAAAATACCTTAGAAAAATGCTTTAATTAACTAGACATGTGTACAGGCCTAGAACAACAAAAGCTGATTGTAGGAGGTAATGGCGAGCTTAAACAAGACAGTAAGTAAAGCTCGTGTGGTGGGTGTAAGTAATACAGAGTCCAAGTTCTAGAGATTCAAGCATAAATCACATTTATATCACCACACTTTTACTTTATATTATGTAGGTTTAGGTTGGTGTACAAACTCAGGATATATATGAGATAAAAGTGAGGAAGCTATACATGTCTGCTCGATGGCTGGATGAGCAGAACTGAGAGTTGTGAAATGCCAATATGTTTTCAAAATTAAAATCAATTTTTGTTTGTCTTCTTTTTTAAACAACACTCTGAATAGTGACATAAATACAAACAAAAAAATATATATCATGCATCATGTGTACACTCAATATGCTAGTGCCTACCAAGAGATAATAAAAGAACAACTATTTCATTGTGTAACTTTTTATGATGTAATTGTTGTCGGCCTAAACTGGTGTGTCTAGAATAGTGTAACAAATAGCTATGCTCACTATGAACTGATAGGAGGACAATCGTCTGTAACTGCTAAATAATACCCCAAGAGTGTCTAGACAAAGCAACAAACAATCATACAATTTAAGTGAATTCTGCACCCCCATCATACTAACTTAATCAATAATTGAATAATGCATGTGTACAAAATAGCAAGTATCTGGAAGAGATTGTCTGAGTGATATGAAAATGAGGCCAGAGTGATTGCATCAGACATGTTCTGGAGCATCCTTCAGTTTACTTTGTCTATGCCAAAACCAAATCACTGAGGATATTTTTATGTAATAACTAGCTGTGTAGTTATTTTTTAGCTAGATGATGATGATGATGATGATATATATATATATATATATACATACATACATATATATATACATACATATATATACATATATATGTGTGTGTGTGTATATATATATATATATATATATATATATGGGGGGAAGGGGTGACATCTACATATTCTTGTCAAGAATGGATTTTTTTTCAAAATTGTTTATTGTATGGAAACACCAAAGTTTGTTGTTAAAGTAAGTGGTTACAACTATGTGGTTACAACTAAGCACTCTTTCTGTATAGAAACCCTAAAATTGAAAATCTTCCCACAACTTTCACTTCATTTCAAGTGTTTCAAAACAATTATTTACCTGATCTAAAAATGTTTCGATTAATATAGCAATTATTTCCCACAGGTCTTAGTGTGGAGCAACTCTTATTGGATCACATGTTTCAAAGGAGGAACCACCTTTTCAGAGTTACTGAGTCCACATTTACCAAGTCACTATCCCATCAAATAGGATGTGTTCCACATGACAGACTGACTGCATGCATTAGAATGCTGTGGGATTAGGTCTTAAAACTTTAAAAAATTCTTGTGCGGTGAAAAAATCTATACTGTTGTTTGTTGGCTGTTTGTGGGTTAGAGAAATGTGAATATTGAGATTAAAGCAGCACAACCAGAAAAAATTGGGAATTGAGTTTATTATGCTTGTAACTGATACCAAAATATGTCTCTTTTGAGGGTGGCTTCTGAATTCAATTGTAACATCCTCAATATTTTAAAGACAAGCTAATGGTGTCGTACACACATCATTGCAACTTTTAAACTTACCACAGGAAGTGGAAGTGGGGAAAATTCTCCCAATTCAGTGCAGTTTCCATTCATTATCGGGGGCATCACAGAGAGTCTCTTTCCTCTCACATGAATATTAATAATCCTCACTCTAGTAAGAGGGGCACTATTTGGGGAAACAATAGATTTTGTTTGTGTGTCTCTAAAATTGAACACTGGATCAGCACACATTATGTCAATCAAAAAGCCCTTGAATCTTTCTTCAATATCACTACGGAAGTTCAATTTGATTGGACGACTTGAAAATCGCATGGAGTAATCTGGCTGTGTCCCACAGAACAAGCCACTGTCATCGATTATCAGTCCACTCTTCACCAAATCATTAGGAGAAATTGTCATCCCTTCTGTTTCCAAGTTTATATCAATAAATTCTACGTGATCTGTGCAAATTTTCTCTGAAGAGGGCTCAAGTTGACAGACCGGCTGGAGGATAAAGTTGCCTGCATTCCACTCTATGTGAGTCAACCTGTCACTGGGGCATGAGGGAATGTTGTACTGGCAGAGGCGTCGATTCTGGTAAGGCCTGTTTACAAAGAAGCGAGGAGATGCAACCTTGTAGAGGAACTCTTTTTCAACGATACTGTTTCTGGTGACAGGACGTTCTGTTAGAGTACAGACATTGTCTGCAGATATTGATCTGACATAGCAGACACGTTCCCTGCAGAAGCATATATCATATCATACTATGGAGAATAAGCTATGATATTTTATATTTTGTATTTTGTATTGGTATTGTAAATATATACAGTAATCACATTCGAATAAATAACTAAATAGCTAATCCTAGTAGAATGGCATTGTAAAATAAAATGTTAGCATTTCCAATGTCATCGCTGTCTACAGCATACACTGATAAGTGTCCGCTTGCCAATATAATTCTGATGTGATCACTTTTGATGTGATCATGCTGTGCTGTGCTGTGTCTGGTACATCTTGACTACTTTAGTTCTCCCATATTTTTGTTCCCCTTCTGCAACACTGATAACTACAATTGAAGCCTGATTAAATGCTCAATATTCTGCATTACAATTTAACATGTTTTAAAACCCTCAAAAATAGAGACATGATCACTGGATGACTTACCCTGGAGGGGGAAAATCTTCTGCCCCTGTGCAGTCTGCCTGAGTCGATTGGTCTAAACCTTCTAGAGTGAGCTGAATTTCTAGCAGCAACAGTAATGTCATCAAAGTTACAGTAACACTTAACATGCTGGAAAATACCCTTAACATTTCTGAGAGCTAGTGATGGATTGAAGCGAAAATGGTTGCTAAATACAAAACTGTATAGATGAAGATAACAGTACAACACCTGAACAATTCATATATTTCCTATCATGAGCCAAGTAACACTCTGATACCAGTCAATTAAAATGTCAGGTTTGCTGCGAACCATTCTTATTTATCCTACACTGAGTTATTGATTCTAGGTGGCCATTGTCCCAAACACTGCATTCCCCTCACCAAGGAATGACAGAACACATTATACACAAGTGGAAGTGGAGGAGTAAGATCTTCTAGACACAATAGAACAGTATCTAATAATAAACTTATGGTCTGACTTCATTGTTTTCACCTGGAATTGGAACCTTGTTACCTGTGGCACACATATACTTTCAGATGAAACCTATCAATAAGCAGCCAAAAAATAGCACCTTCATATTTATGATGTATTGTCCATCTATATAACAATTGTCTAGTGTGTTTATTGACTGTGTTTTGTTGTGTGTATATATATATATATATATATATATATATATATATATATTTTTTTTTTTTTTTTTTTTTAATTCAGAAAGTGACTTCATTGAGGTGTGTGTCTTCCCTGTATGCAACCAGCTGTCATCTGCTTTTACACAATCATGAGAAGAATCACAACAACAAAAAAAAAGACAGAAAAAGTATTTATTTCCTCTTTTGTGCAAGTCTAGCAACACTGTCATCTAGCCTTCATGTATCTGGTATACATTTAGAGGAAGATATACTTAAACTTTAATGTGTGTGTGTGTGTGCATGCATGTGTGTGAAAAGTCCTGCATGTGTGCATTCATGTGTGTGTTTGAGCATGCATCCATGTGAGATGGACAGCCAATTAGTTGAATGGATATATATATATGAAACATTGCAGACATTATCCTTGAGTGCCTACAAAGGTTTATCACCAAAAATTTTTTCTGAAAGTATCATCCCTGGAGGAGGGAAATGGAAATTAAATTTTATATTGAAAAAGCCTAAAGAAGCCATGGTTTACTAGTTAAGGCACCCAAGCTGAAAGTATGAGGTTCAAACTTAGACTAGACCAATTCCATTTTTTTCCCTTCCCCACCCCCTTTCATTTTCTTCTTTCTTTCCTTTCTTCATCTCCCACCTTTTTCCCCTTTATTTCCTTCCTTTTCTTTTCCCCCCTACTTCTTCCCAGTTGTTGTTTTTTTTTTCTAATTTGGCCACAGCTCAAATGGTTTTATTTCTATAGGGACCACACACAGACATGCACATACAGAATTTCTTTGTCATTTATTGATTAGGAACCTGAGTTCATTGTTATTTGCATTTTATGACTCAAGCTCATTTGTTGGTTAATGAGTTGATTTATCACATGAGATAGATTACTCTCATTTACTAGTCCAGATAGAGAGGAAGCATACTTGCACACTTTGTAATTAGGAGATCAATCATTGAATTATATATTTTTGTGCTACATTGTCATCTCTATTGGAGGGAAGCCAAATTATTTAATGGAGACTGATCTCTGGAGAAGATGGAATAGTCTTGAACAGTGTTTCATGAAGTAATTTTGTTGTTTTTATTTAAGTAGTAAATTTTGAGGGGAAAAAAATGTGAGGGAAAATATCTGATTAACAATTGCCAAAAACCTCAAAATGTAGTGAATTTACTGCAGGTGTCATAGATTCCATACAAAGTTAGACCAGAGCCAGCTGCCCATGGAGAATAGAAGGAGAGTGGATGAGAATGCCTCCCAGTTCTTGAGGATGATATTCATAAGGCTGTAGAAAGGATTGAGCTCCTTACGCTAATATCCACCATTCTTGCAAACTACATTTGGGGAGAGAACGCCTGTTTACCCCATTCTTTCCATAACTTGATGAAATGTTCCATCCCAAGGCATGCTGAAGTCTAAGTGGCCAATGATGAAGGAGCTGGCCTAGGACATCAGTAGCACAGGGAATTTCTGGCTGGATGAATGTGCGTTCATACAAGTATTCAATGGAGAACTTTCCATTTTGACTGTGCTGAAAATATGTCTTCCTACATTGAATGCAGAGATAGAGAAGGTCTTCTCTCAAGAAATGTTCTATCTCCCTATTCTGCATGGGACCACAGAATCCAATGAGTAGGTAATATGTGGTTTGAACGTTTCATATATTCTGTGTTAGTTTTTTTTGTGTGTGTGTCTTTTTTGACTATTGATTTGCAAAAATCCCACCAAAAAACATGCAATATGTATACATGGAATCCACAGTTGTTCAAATCTGCAGACAATTTTGGGGTTAACTTTATTTCTCATACCGTACAGTGTATATGCAATATGCATCTATAGAATTCTCAGTTGCTCAAATCTGCAGACAATTTTGGGGTTAACCTCCCTTTTGCATACTATACAGTATATATGCAATATACATATATAGAATTCATAGTGGATCAAATTTGGAGACAATTTTGGGGTTAAAATCTCTTTCGCATACTGTACAGTATATGTTTGTGGTATATATGCTGTATACATATATAGAATCCACAGTTGTTCAAATCTGCAGACAATTTTGGGGTTAAACTCTAACATCTTGTCAGAGACCAGAGTCCATGTTTAGTCAACTCTACTTTATTAGGACACTAATTTAGGACATTGCCCATCCTAATTTAGGACAGTGCCCATCCTAATTTAGGACAGTGCCCATCCTAATTTAGGACAGTGCCCATCCTAATTTAGGACAGTGCCCATTGTAATTTAGGACAGTGCCCATCCTAATTTAGGACAGTACCCATTGCAGTGTCAGTGGATATGGATGTTGGATTGGTCACTTAACATTGTCCAACAATGGTTTGCTCATTCTCGCATGATTTTCTAAATTTTGGCTTCTGCTAACTGGCATTTGGAGACCAATTTAAAGCAGTGAGCTCTGTCGCAGTTTTCGCATCTTGAAACCAATTTGGAGCAATGTGTTTGTGATTTGAATTTTTCTGCATTGAGAAAGCAATTTAATGCAGTGTGCATGTTGATCATTCAAATTTTGCCGCCATGGATTAGGTGTGCATCTTTGTTCAAATAGCAAGGAGTAAGTGTATGTCATCTATATTTTGATAATATTGAATTTGTGTAATATAAATTAATATTTTGAAAGCATGTATAAAAAAAAGTTACTTTATTGCAAAGGGCGTGATTTGACACACTAAATTTGAAATTTCTCAACTCCTCACAAATTTACGCCCCTACTTCAATTTTTATATTTATTTTTCGGTAGTTGAAAAAAGTCGTCATTAAAGTAGTGATTTTTTGCTGTGATCCATCTGATAACACTGGTCTCCAGTCATGATTGTTTTTCTCAATAAAACTTCTCTAAATTGAGTGGCTTCAACTATATTTGATTTGGATACTCTCTACTCAGTGCGGCTATTCCTATTCACACTTCTTTCTGTGGGTGTGTGAAGCTAAAATTGTCAAAAATGGAACTTATGACAAATCTTGAATATAGAAACCTAAAAGTCGGCATATGCACATGTCATGGCACTGGGAGTGACATGGGTTGGGTCCCACTTGCCAAACTTCTTCCTCTGGTTGTCCAGGATAAAAATGCAAAAAGAAAAAAAGGTTTTTCGTAAACCTCTTGGTCACCACTTCCTGCCAAACCACCATATTGGATATGACCATTTCTTCTGATACATCCTACACAGTGGATGATAGTTAGACCCAAAAAAAATTGGGTTACCTGATCACCTCTCTTCCTGTGGGCATGTCAGGTAAAAAATATCAAAAATTGTACAATCTATTTATGCTAATTATGGATGGTCAAATTCATAGACCTAGATGCATGCAAACACAACTTGGCTCTGGAGAGAAATGGTCTGGTCACACTGGGCAGAACCTTACCATGTGGCCAGGGGAAAACACCAAGAGACCCACCCCTCCCACACCTCTAACAAATAGATGAATTAGATCTATAAACAAGTTATTTGTTTCACTTGTATTCACAAATATTATTTTTCCTATTCAAACTATTGTTATTTGTACTGCACAGATTAGTAACTATACACTAGCACATCCTGCATTAACCAAACAGCTTACTCCATGTGTTGTCACAGTGTTTTCTGGTTGCTGGTTGTCACTGTGCCACAGCTCTTGTGGAGCAGCAGGCTCTGAGGGATCTCACAGTGTGGAAGCTTATCATTGTTGCAAAGTAAGAATTCATACTTGGTAATTCATTTTAAACTTCTGAACTGTACTTGTGACACTTGTCAGCCAAATATCAAATAATGATCAAAGGGTAACAACAAATCCTTCTTTTGTGACTAATTTTTAATTAAATTGAGTAAAATGCAAGGATATCATTTCTCTCAGCTGCTATAGTTTGTTTTGTTTTGTTTTGTTTTTTTAAACTAAATTAGATACTAGAAGACATCTGAAGATGGAGTCCCACAAGCTGCTATGTACATTCCTTTTTTCTTTTCTTTTTTACTGTTGTGAAGGATTCGCTTACAGTTTTACTGACCATATTTTGGGTATTTTAGAGGAACTGATTGATTTGCATAGTGTGGTTTGTAGGGTAAGTGAACTATTCAAATAATTGTAATAACTGATTAGGAATGTGAAAGTGAAAGGTAGACAACAACAAAAAGACAGCCATTCAAAATTATATTATTAAAAAAAGCCATCTCCCAACTTCTCCAAGTGCTCACACCAAATTTTATCCTAATTGGCCAGACAGGTTCTCTCAATCCTAGTGGTTATATTAGAGACTGCATAGAGAGACACTAAATGTACACCACACACACACACACATCAACATGTGTACTCAAGCACAAACATATGCACACACACACAGAAGGTGAACAAAAAACATGTCTCTAACTGAATCTGTGGGAGAAGAAAGAAGAAAATTATACGTGGCTTGTAAAAAAGGGAAACCGCCTACAACACCTGCTGTCCCTAGGTGGTCACCTATACAAGTATTGAGCAGGCTCAACCTTGCTTAACTTTGGTATATAATTGTAATTGAAACTAAAAAGTATCCAGACAGAAATTGAAATGCTGATACCCACACAAAACAGGCAATTCGCTATGCAGCCTGCAATAATAGTTGGGTGGGGAAGAGGGGGGGGGGGTAGGTATGTCTATGTCTTGTCTTCCAGTAGCGCCTACAGATTACAAGTTAGACCTATGAAACCATATATGTTTAAAATATTTTCACCAGGGAAACATTTGAGTAGCTCTATATGGCCACACCCCTTCCTATGCTTGTGTCAGGACAAAAAAACAACAACCAAAAATGATACTTTGGCCAGACAAATCGTTGGAGCTACCTAAATTATGATACCACAATGATCCGGATATTATTGTATTTATGGTCTGAAATATGCATTTTTGCATTGAAGGGTGTGGCTTCACTGCATGCATGGAATTCAGTGTGATAATTCCCCTATTTTGTTGTGGTAGTCTAATAACAATTGGTCTGGAGATGTTTTGTGTATCGAGGTTGATGTGAAGTACTTGTTTGCTTGCCACTATCATAAATATTACCTTAATATATTTTACTTTTTAGGTACATAAAATATGAAAACAAGCATTTTACTCATTATGCAGTTACTTCAAATATTATATGCAGTTTGTATTTCACTCTATATAAGCATGCACTTACACACAGATACATACACTGTCAGTATAATTGGTGACAGGGTTTGTTTGTTGTTCTTTTCTCCCCTTCACTAGACACCTTACCATTGTGCCACTAGAATCGGGTGGTAGAGGCCCAGACCAATCCAATAGTGTATAGTCTGTTATCATAATAGTCTGGTATTTTGAAGCTTTTTGGTTGGCAATAAATACAGATGAGTCTGTTGTGACTGGCTTTTAATTGAATTGGGTTGAATGTGAATTAACAACTTTTAAGTGTTTTTTTTTTGTTTTGTTTTTTTGCTATTTTTTTTTCTTTCTTATGTGCTGTCCATGATTTGGGACTAATTCAGGTCCTAGTTTGGGGACAGATGGGAATTTCAGATAGTCAGATCCATGGAGGGTAGTGGCAGTTCCTAGCAGAGGTCAACTTCAACACCAACATCTTCCAGCCAACCAAACAGTTGAAGCATGCTAGGAATTTGCCAAGAGCCTTCTTGAGTGTGTAGCAACTGCTAAGTTTCACAGATTGGAATGTTGCTGAAGGAGAGGGCCCATGCGTTCTCTGAATCTTCCACCACAACAAAGCATGCAATGCAATGTATGATCTCCATTAACCATTTCACTGCCCACTGAGGCATGTTTCATTGCATCCCAATATTCACCTGCTGTGCATCATATCAGGAATCTATCTGGTTTGACAATAAATGGAAATATCCAGAGATGTGATTCCACTGAATAATTTCATTATGTTTGTTATTTTCTCTATGGTAAGAGTCCAAGAAGTGTTTCTGCTCTGATGGTACTGGGCAGTGCTGAAGTCAAGCAGCTGTGCATTTACTCTTGCAGGACACATCTTCCATAATGTTTGGAAGGGTCTGTCAGCAGCAACAAAGTCTGCCACTGGAATGTAATTGTCAGGTGTTCCAGTTGGTTGCATACACTATACAAAACAATGGAGTTTGAGGAGTTTGAGGAGTTATGAGCCCATCCAGCTTCTTGGGGTGATGTTTTACCCAAAAAAAAAAAAAAAACAAAAAAAAAAAAAACAAGCACAAAAAAAAAAGAGGCAGGTGCAATTTACAATATACACTCAGTATGGTTCACCATGAATCCTAGGGAAGGAACCAAAAATGTTGCCAGACACCAGACCCTTTGGAGGCTTGGCCCACCACACTACTGTGGACTGTCCTTACCTGTGGCACACTGGTTTAGGAACACTTGGGAGTGGTGGGCAGGGGCAGCATACATCCATACATTTTACTCAAAAATGGATTTTGACTAATTGTTTACTGTTTGGAATTACATAAGTTTGTTGTTACAACTAATTGATTACAACTAAGTACTTTAACTGTATAGAAACCAAAAGTTGTAAATTGTACAACCCTAACCTTGTATTGTGTTCTAAACAATTATTTGCCTAGTCTAAAAGTTTTAATATAGTAATGATTTGCCACAGGTCTTAGTGCAGGACCACTTGTAATACAAATTTTACTAGAGACAAAATTTAGGATGAACATCACATAGGTGGTTCACTCTGAAGCTCTTCTGGTACTCAATGAGGATTACTGTGGCCAGCATCGTACTACAAACCACTTCCACATTTTCCATGCCAATAAAATTAAACTGCACCCACAATATTTAATATCTATTAGGCAAAACTCCTGCTTTAATTGTGTACAAACTATTAGTCAATGGTACCTCTACCAGACATGCAATGTGATGCACACCAAGCAAATGGAATACCTTGCGAGTGGATCACAGCTTTATTGAAGAAAAAACAAGATTGGAAATTTCCAGCCAGAAACCCACTCACTTATGATTTAATTTAACTTAATAGCACTGGTTGGAGGAAGTTTCAAAAGAATAACAAGATTACTAAAAAAAGTAATATTTAAGACTCCATGAACTTAAGTTCAGGGGTAAAAATAGCAACAACAAAAAAAAAAGAAGGAAAGTTTCATGTACAACAGATCAAATTGCCAAAAAAAAAAGGGGTGTGGGGTGGTGCAGTGGGGGGAATAAAATCATATAACTACAATGACAATGTAATTTAAGATAACTTCCATGTGTGGGGTCAAAAGGTATGTGAGTTTTTTTGACTAGTAGCAATGCTACGAAATAGTTCTATTATCTACGCACAGACTACATCAAGATAAATCGTTGTGTTTGCACATGTGCAATGGGAACGTATGTGGTGAGCATCCGTCCTTCAAGACTTCATTGTAGACTTCAAGAGCGGGAACTGGTGAGATTATCCAAGGAGGAGGAGGAGGAGGAGGTGGGAACAGAGAGTATGGTGGCAGTGCCAATATGACCTGACAAAGGACACAGTTGTATACAAAACAAAATGTAATTTAAAAAAACACAGATAGTTTTGTGGTGCACTATGTTAATAGGTGAGGTCTGTAGTTGAGGTGTGCCTGTCAGTTACCAAGGATCAGCCCCCAGTGTGTGTGCGAATGCATGAAGGGTGGGATAAGGCCAGACTCATTCATCTAGGAAGGTAAATGCCAGACGAAACAGTCTAAAGAATAATTGTTCTGTGTACACAAAGCCACTAATTTTTGTGTGTGTGTGTATGTGTGTGCGCGCGCACGCGCGCATGCATTGGGGAGGGAGTGGGGGAAGGATAGAGGCTAGTTTTCTTGGTACACTTGTGGGTATACCTACTCACCAACTTGTTCCTTTGAGGTAGGCTGGGAGCCTGTGCCAGAATCCACCATCACATGAGGAGGGCGTAAGGTCACATCCCCCGAACTAAACACTATAACACACACAACTGTTAAATATCTTCTTTCTTTTTTTATAAATATCCATCTTGGAATGTTCAGCACATCAGACTTAGCATAAACATAACTACACCGCAAGTGCAACACAGTTTCCAAGATCACCTTTGCCTTCTGAAGAAGAGCTACCTTCACCCTGTGTTGCCATGGCGTCCTTGGCCTTCATTTCCAGTGCTTTATCAATAATGTTGACTGCATCAAAACGTTTGAGCTCCACCAGAAACTGACGCAGCTGGCTCAGAGTTCCGTCACATGCCTGAGGAAGGGAGATAGAGTGAGAAAAGACAAACTGGTAAGGTATGTTCCAGCAATAAAAATAGTTCAACGTGATCTAGAATCAGCCATAGGACACATGTAAGGACTTTAAGGACTGGGACATGTGATGTGTACAATGTACACGCACATACTTTTGGGCGGCAGTGGGGAGGGGGGGTTAATGAAACCCTGACCACACCTGTGAAACAAGCCATATTTCCATTGTTGGACCCGTTGTAGTGACAGCACAACTGGCTATCTCGTTATGTCTTCACGTAATAAATGTCACTTGGATGTATTACAAGGGGCTAAAACATGTGGAACAACTGGAGCTTCCTAATGAATCAAGGGAAAAAGAGATCAACCAGCAAGAAGGGAACGACAGCTTCCTCTCTCTCTCTCTCACACACACACACACACACACACAGGGCTGCTGCTTCAGCAAGGGAGAGAGCTAGGGCAGGAACTAACCAAGAGACACTACCGAGTGGAGACAGTATAATGGCAGCACAACTGAACAAGGCTGTTCTTCAAATAGCACTTGTAGACACAGCTGATGCATGCCTTACTTCCTCTCCCCCATGAGGGCACACACACACCTGACCTATTACTCCCTCCCCCATGAGGGCACACACACACCTGAACCTATTACTCCCTCCCCCATGAGGGCACACACACTCCTGACCTATTACTCCCTCCCCTATGAGGGTACACACACACCTGACCTATTACTCCCCCACCCCCCCCCCCCCAATGAGGGCACATACACTTGACCTATGACCTCTCAGCCTCACCTCATACATGGTGAGCAGGTCCTTAGTTGGGGAACTGAAGGTGGCAAAGCCGCCCTCCAGTGACTGCAGCTTCATGAGGTGACACAGCCTCCTCCAGTCACTGGTCTGGTCCAACATGGCCGCCAGAGCAAGACGGGCATGAGGGTTGAGTATGGCCAGAGACTCCTCTTGCTTGATACTCACTGTCTCCATGCGGACAGACAACATGTCTTGGGGGGGGGGAGAAAAGGTGGAGTGAGAGGAGGTACTTATAATCCTCACCCATCTACATAACCACACCCACCACCTGCGTTCTCACCTTCAGCATCACCACTAGGTGCCTTCTCCATGGCGTCCCCCAACAGGTTGATGATGGACTCGTGGTTGCGACACTTGGCATGGTCCAGAGGGGACTCCCCCTCCTGGTTAAGGGGCTGGACATCGGCCCCGCCTGCCAACAGGAGAGAGGCTATGGCACTGCGGCCCAACCCACTGGCCATGTGGAGGGGTGTGTTCCCAGAGAAATCTGAGCAGTCCAGGTTGCAGCCAGCCTGCCAAGAACAACAGCAGCAGTGGCAACTTACACCCCCTGTACACCGCACTTACACTCATCTGACTCTTCCCTACCTCTGTGATGAGATATCCCGCCATTGGCAAGTCGTCCTTCTCTACGGAGTGATGAAGAGCAGTCTTGCCCGACTTGCTATCCTGGACATCCACATCAGCACGTGCATTGACCAGGAGCTTTAACACCTCTGTATGTCTGTTGCTAGCGGCCAAGTGCAATGGCGTTTCGCCTGAGGAAAGAATGGGTTAATTCATTTCATTGCACAAATACTTCATCCTAGAGAGATGTTGATCCAGTGGGTATCCCCATGGAGCTATTATCAACCTGCCTCAACCCAGCATGGTTTGTAATATAGAAAAAAGACACACACACACACACACACAAATTTTTCCAAGGTATTTGCGACTCACCATTTGAGTTCCTGATGTTGACTTCCGGTATGCGACAACCCTCGGAGTTTATGTGGTTGGTGCGGCTCAGGAGGGCCACGGCTCCCCGCAGGAAACCCATGCGGCAGGCGAGATGCAGTGGGGTGTTGCCCTCACGGTCACAGACCAGAGGGTTGGCGTTAGCCTTGAGCAGGTACTGGATCACCTTGTGCTGCTGAGTCAGCATCGCCAAGTGGAGGGGAGACTAACAGGGCAAGAGAGGAACTTCATTTAAAACGGTGGACATGTTGAAACAATGTGAAAATAATACTCCAGGGGGTTCTATAATCCACTCATCTAGTAGGTCATGAGTGACAGAGGAATATTGTTTAACAAGGTCAACATCGGGTCAGCAAAGGTAGCCAATGATTGGTAAGGATAGATTATAGAATAATACAAGCTAGAGGAGCAGCTATTCTGTAGAGATAATGCACACAGGGTTTGAAGCTCTACCTGCTTGAGGCTGTTGAGGCAGTCCACCACTGGAGTCTCTGTGGGGGGAAGCTGAGGCAGCACATCAAGCAACTGCAGCACCACATCTTGGTGATTGTGGATGATCGCCAGGTGGAGGGCTCTATATAGAATGTCAGAGTGCAACAAGAATAAAGATATGGTGACACAAGCAATAAAATTCACTTCCTACGTATGTACAAACCCACAACACTCCCCACCACCAGTTTACCACTACAATTCCTATTAACCCAACCCCTCTTTGCTATTGCTTCACCCTTGCATTTAATAACCCTCAGCCTCCATGCCACACCCTCCTTCCCATGCCACACCCTCCCTCTCACTCACGTATCTCCCTGCTGATTCTGCACTGCTGTGAGACTCCTCTGTGCTGCCAGCAGATAGCGGACATCTCTAGTGGTTGCCCAGGCCAACAGAGCGTTGAACATGCGCTCACATACCATAAAGGCAGCTTGCTGACGGTCCTCCACTGCCTGTTGGGCCGACTGCACCTCAGCTTCTCCTTGGTTGGTGCTAGCCATATCTTCATCTGCGTGTCAAGTGGGAGGGGGGGGGGGGGGGAAGGGAAGGGAAGCAATGAGGGAGGAGAAGAGCAGGAAGGAAGGAGAGAAAGTAATGCGGAAAAAAGAGAAAAGAAGTAACAAAGAGAAAAATAGAACGAGGAGAAGAGAGAGTGAGTGAATGAGATGTTAGAGAATTGAGGATAGAGTTAAATGCATCGACAGCTATTTTCTTCTGCTGTTTACTTGGTATGGTGGCTAGGCCTGACTCCAATTCTTGGAAACCACTTTCCAAATCTTCAGCATCAAAGAAAGCTGTAACCAAATTAATAAATAACAACCACAGCAAATCAACATCAGCCAATATTCAATGTGTTGCTATGGATACAGTACATATGTGCATGTGTCCAAGTGGCTCAATACCAATAGTCTCTCACCTACCCACCCTGCCTCCTAATAGATAGCACAACAACAAAAAAACAAACAACAACTTATAAATTAAATAAAAAGCTTTTGAACTTCCATGGTACACAAATCAATAAATAAAATTTGTCTATTTAACTCTCCAACTAGATGACTAACTAATCTACATTCCTAATCTTCATCACGTTGGTCACATTATGAAAAAGTAGGTAAAAAGGACATTTGCTTTGAATTATGGACCTATTCCATTAACATTAGTATTGATTCAACTGGTTAACATAACTATTGAGACATAAATTAGCTAAACAATAACTTATGAAAGCAATCATTAGCCAACAATTAATCAACTAACTAACAATATACAACTATTCAGACGTCATTAGCTAACACTGCTATCAATACAAGTTATAAACACAAATATTCATACATACAATAACCAATAATTTATCAACCTATAGTGCCTTACAAAATTAATTAGGTCTCTGAAAAAATGCTTATCTTGCAAGCCTGGGAGCCTGGGAATAATTTCTCAGACATGCAGCTGCCTCACCTTTCCCTTGTGCTCCGTCACCTGGAGGAGGATGAGGGCCAGCACCTGAAACATGGACGTCAGCTAACCGAGGGAGGGAAGAATCACCTTGTCAATTGTTATTAACACATGCACATTGAGTGAAGTACATAATTGTTATTAACACACTCGCCCCTGGAGAGTAATTGTTATTGACACTTTCACTGAGTGAGAGCACTTACGTGGACACATATCTCCATACTCAGGATCCAGCCTCTCTGGCTTGACTTCAGCACTGCCCAGTACCACAGGGCCACTGGCACCTCCTCTTGGATTCTAACATAATGAGCACAACATTCGTATGTGGTTTGTTAAAAATGATGTACACAATCAGTCAAAGGATAGCAAGAGTGCTTAAATTACAGTCACTGCACTTCAACACACACACACACACACCTGCATCAATGTGTTGCCATAGTTTGGATGACTCAGGCTGAAGCCACTCCTACTGGCCACATTGTCTGTCTCAGGAGGAGGATGTTGCTCCTGACAGAGACTTGGGCTGGGCTGAGACTGGTAACCTTGGACACCAGCTCTATGAAGAAAAAAGCAAAGAGATAGATATCAAAGGAGGGAGAAAGAAAAGGGAAAAAAAAAGGAAACAAGATTTTAAAAATAATAATTAATTTTTTAACAACAAACAATAATTTAAAAAAAATATATATATTTTTTTAATTTAAAAAATTTTATTTAAAAAATATAATTTTAAAAATTGAATGCATTCAAAATCAATGCAGTAAGTAGTATGGGTTTTGTCTGTTCTTGTTGGCGTATAACAATATTATATTCAAGCAGAACAATATGATGTGAGCAATACATACCCTCTCTCTCAATTTTAAATGAACAAAAATATCAGGTTTGTACACCATTTCGTATACCTCGCTCGTGGGCTACTTAAGAATGCCAAACAAACTTTTGTGCCATTTCAATAGAGAAAGCTCTTTCCCTGATCCACAATGAGAATCCTAAACTAGCTCTTCTAAGTTCTTAACTAGTCTTTCAAGAGAATTCTTAAACTAGTCTTTCATGAGTTCTTAACCTTGTCTCTCATTGCACTAGGTCAGAGGTAAGCTGCACTAAGAGCCCCTGTGTGTCTCACATAATGCATTTCTAATGATAGAAATGAACTTCCTTCTCCTTAAAATTTTGACCCCTTGTCTGTATAAAGAGTTAACCATTTCACCTACATACATTTACTCCTTCACCTGTAAGAAACCATGTTTTGTGGATTCAAGCGTGAAATATCGTCGGGGAATTGACGATCAGAGGGAAAGCCTTGACCAAAGCTGTCCAGTTGGCTGTGTTGTCCGCCGAAGGATCCAGAGTTAGCTCCGCCCCTCATGCCCTGATTGGTTGAGGAGAAAGACGAGGGGAAGTAGCCATCCATACCTTCAACCCTAAAGTATCACATGAAAAAAGCAGAGAGACAGATTGGGGGAATAAACTAGCGTTAAGATAGATTGAAACAAACGAGCAGTGAGATAGATTGAAACAAATGAGAGGTAAGATGCTGGACATAGAAAACAGATTCAAACCTATGAAATAATATTACACTCCAATGCCATGTGAGGAGACCTAACATAGTAGGTTAAAAGGGTTTAAAAAATCAACAAGATTAATCTTACTCAATAACATAATCATGGGGAGATGTGTAAGGGGCTAAATAATTCAACAGATGCCTCCACCTACTGGTTGAAGCTGTTGGAAGATGCTGTGTTGCCGCTCACGCCGGAATAGTTCCCGTCACTGCCTCCACTGGCTCCTCCATCTCTGTTGAAGTAGTTGCCAAAAGGCATGTCAACTACAGGGGAAGAAGTGGACATCACCAAAGGATATAAAATAACTCATGAAATAGAGACATTGCTTGTTAAATAGGGTGAAGTTATCATATAGAAGGGAGAAAAATTTGCACCTCATGCACAATACCAACTTCTGACTGGTGAGTTTATATTTGCATTTGAGATGATAGGTATGAAACTATTTGGTGTAACTATTATTTTGTTCATTTTTGGGATCGTGAAGTCTATAGATATTTGCAATGTTTCCATTGCCTGAAGGATTGTTGCCTTTGGAGTCCAACAGGAATGAAGGGGCCAGTACCACATGACTAGACCTTCCAGTCTCTCCACAAAGGCAACTCCCTTCTTCTGCAATCAGTTCACGTGTGTGCATGTGCGTGCGTGCGTGCGTGCGTGTGTGTGTGTGTGTGTGTGTGTGTGTGTGTGTGTGTGTGTGTGTGTGTGTGTGTGTGTGTGTGTGTGTTCATAAATATCTAGAGTGCAGACTATTACTAAAGATGTTGCATTAACTTGACATGTTCCATGCTCACTACAAACTAGATTAGTGTATCTTTCTTCACACAGTCTGTGCTCTATACTAACACTAACACCAAGACCATATCATGCATAATTATTTAGGTAGAGATGAGTCAATATAATGGTGATTAAAATATAAAGGGTGTAAAACACAGGGACACATAGAAATAGATAACAAGACGAGACACACTAGTGCATGTAGGACGTACTCTTACTGAAGAAGTTTCCCATGCCTCCTCCTCCTCCAGTTCCACCTCCAAACCCCGCCCCTCCTCCATCTCCAAAGAAGTTGCCGAAGTGCTGGACCTTTTTCTTCCGTTTGGCTCCAATTCTTTCTTCATCTGCAAACACCAAATATTGTCGGCTAACAAAGTGGTCGCACAAGAGCACCATATGAGCTCCATTGTTGTATCACATGGTCATCATGTGACACAAATTATAAGGACTGCTCTGGAAAGGCATAGTTCCAAGGATTGCTGGAATTAACATATTTTTAATAGTCTAAGGTGAAGGATATGGATTGAGTCAACTGAACCCCCAGGAGTTAACATTACTAACACCCATAGATTAAGGTTATTGTCAAGTCCAGGGCTTGAGGTTATTATCAACACCTGGGGTTAAAGTTATGGACAACACCAGGGGTAAGGTTTAGGTGAATGACAAAGGATAATATAAGGGCTTGGTAAGGGCTTGGTTTTGGCAATGCCAAAGGGTTAAGTACAGGAAAATACTAATATATAGCATTTTGATGGCAAGGAGAAGGATGGGAAGAGGAAAAAAAGGAAAATTAAATTAGTAAACAAACAACAAAAATAATAATTTCTGTAATGTAGTTTTAAGACAAGCATTAGGGTTGCAGTCTTGGTTGCTAGGGGAGACCTCTGTACAGCACATTTACAAACCACACAAGCGCACCAAACTCTTGAGGTAGGTAGAGAAACGGCTTGGGTTCGCTGAGTTCACTGTCAGAGGGTCGCCTGAGGGCAATTAGAACCTGAATGGGTCTCTCCACTGCCAGGTTATAGAAGGGCGGAGTCTGGAACACGATGGCATACTGGTGATGAACGTCGTTGGGGCCAAAACGTCCCTTAGCAGTCCAAGGCTGGACTGAGGATTGCATGGAGGAGTCTGCTTTGTCTTCATAGAAGATGATTTCAATATCGTCTAGACGGTTGAGGTGAGGGGGAGGGAGAGCAGAGAAAGAGAGAGAAAGAGAGAGAAAGGGAAAGAATAGATATTCAATGACTATCATTGTTATGGTTTTATATTTGAATATTTGATGGAAGACACACTGATATATTAATAGACCAGTAGACAGCCGCCAGGTAATAGACACAAATGCAGAACAATAAATAACTGAAGTTCAAACAAAAATCTTATGTTCTTTCTTGTACGTCAGCTATTCAATGTGGGCTGGAATGTTGGTCCCAACTATCTACTAATCTATGGATAGGCCACACTATGTCAAAAGGCATACACCAAATTTTGAAACTGTGCAAACAAAAATGAGCACAACACTGAACATGCTTCATTTAAAAGTTTTCTTACTCTTCTGGACCTTGTCACAGAGCAGAAAGACATCATCTCCGCCCTTGACACTGCCATTGGCCCTGTCCAGCCTGCAGATCTTCAAGTTCCCGGCAGAAGGAGCTTCTGCAGGATTAGAGTGGCAAAGATATTGACTTAAGCAGTATCAACAACGAATCAATGTCAACTACAATCAGTGTCAACAACAAACAGTAGCAACATCATCAAAAATAAACAGCATCAACATCAATCAGTGTCAACAACAAGTAACATACCAACCATCAGCATCAACAAAATCAATCAGTCAACAAGCAACATTAATATCAATTAGGGTCAACAACAAATAACTTCAACAACAATCAGTGTCTACAACAATCAGCGTTAATAGGCGGCATAAAAAAACAACTAGCAAATCAAAACATTAACATGAAAAAAACATCAATACATCACATCAGGGAAATACCAATTTAAGACACCAGCATTACACAATGAATGAGAAGCACAAACATGGATGTACATGACCACTACGTTCCATACGACCACTACATTCCACACGACCACTACATTCCACACCCCCAATGGTCTCTTGGCACTCACTGGAGTCATACACCTTGTGTGAGAACACTGGCTCCACAGGAATAGTGAAGCGGCCATGTTCATCCAAGAGAAAGGCCTGGAAACAAAGACGTATCACAGAGAGGTTCATGTGCTTAGCTTGCTCCTTCGCTTGTCCTCTGACTTGCTCAATGTCCTCTGGGAGGGGGAAGAAGAGGTGGGGGAAGAAGAGGTGGGGGAAGAAGAGGTGGGGGAAGAAGAGGTGGGGGAAGAAGAGGTGGGGGAAGAAGAGGTGGGGGAAGAAGAGGTGGGGGAAGAAGAGGTGGGGGAAGAAGAGGTGGGGGAAGAAGAGGTGGGGGAAGAAGAGGCGGAGAACAGAGGATAAAGGGAGGGAGACAGAGGAAAAAAAACAAGCAAATACAGAGAAAATAGTTATTACTTTAAATTGGTCGTCCACATGCGTTGTTAGTATCATGGACATATACCTTACCTGGTGAGAAGTTCTTCTCGACGTCATCCTCAAGGTTCTCCAGCATGGCATTGTCAAGGATACGTAGCTGCTGCAACAGACGCCTAGTCAGCACATCTGGTACCTTTTTCTTTGTCACATGCAGAATGCCCATATTTGGAAACCTGCAGGTTTAGCTCCAATAGTGACACAGAATACACACAATTGACTATTTCCCTATTAGCATTGCTACAACAGGACC
Organism: Lycopodina hypogea; assembly: GCA_963969325.1. Taxonomy (NCBI): domain Eukaryota; kingdom Metazoa; phylum Porifera; class Demospongiae; order Poecilosclerida; family Cladorhizidae; genus Lycopodina; species Lycopodina hypogea. The sequence continues at coordinate 7,847,491 of OZ017786.1, read as the reverse complement.
TGTGACACCTCAGCAGAAGGGCTGCAATAAACCACACCCACACAACACAGCCCACCGCAGGGCAGACTCTTGTCAACTGATTCATCAGGAGTTAGTGAGTGGCAATAGAACTGACTCTCAGCTGTGGCATAATTCTCAATAGGACACCAAATGATGCACCACATGCCTTGCAACCCAGAGTTGCACTCTGCACCCAACCTTACGCGAATTTTAAAAATCACAGTGTACACCAAGATACTCACTTATTACTGTGCCGATCCTTACCAGACAGACAAGGAGAATGCACTTGGCAGTTTATTTAAAAAAATTTTCTGTGTGGTGGCGGCAATGAAGGTGGGGGGGGGGGGGGGGGGAGAAGAGAATAATTGTTTCCCCACTGTTTTATCATGTCCACACTTTACCATGTTTTCATCTCTACTTTACCATGTGTCTTTTATCTACACTTTACCACATTTTATCTCTACCATATTTTATCTGTGCTTTACCAGACTTACTGTGCATACATCTCTGTCTCAGTACCCATCTCCACAATGCAGCGACCATCATGTGTATTTTTACCAACGATAGAGTGGGCATGAGGGTGGGGTGGGTCTGTATCTGTCACCATGGAAACCATCACCCTTGCACGTCCACGATAGCCTACCAGCTAGATGGACACACAAATATCATATAATATCAAATTTGTTCAAATAAATGACATGCAATAATGACAAGTACTTGGCACACACATGGGAAGGGGTTGGAGGAAGAAAATACTTCAGCTTTTATTGCAACTCGCAAAATAGTTGCTCTTCTCATTAAGCCCGTTACATTAATTAAAAGAAACCCCGACCCATTTTGATGTCAAAAAAATTCAACCCGTTTTGACATGAAAAAAGTTCAACCTGTTTTGACAGATAGCCTGCTCTGTTCTGACAAAAAAATGTCAATTTTTTTTTAACAAAAAAAAAAAAAAAAAAAAAAAAAAAAATCCCAAATTTGTCAGAATTAACTTGCCAAAAACAAATTTTAAAAAATTAAAACAAAAAAAGGACCATAACTTTTTTCAGTTTTTTCTTCTTTCAAATTCAAAACTAAATCATTCTGTTGCATCCAAGAGCCATAGGAGAAATTTATGCACAATTTTATCAAAATCAGTCCACACATTTAGGAGTTGCCAGACAAAACAGGCTATGCATCAACTATCTATAGCAGAGAAGGCAGAGAAGAGCAAGCGTGCTTTCACCAAGGAAGTTGATGGTAAACCAGGAAACCCTCCTCACCAATAACATTGAGAACATAGCAGGTGAAACAGCAGGTGTCATGCTCCTCGATCTCATGACCGCCTACGACACTGTTTAGCTCTGTAGACTCCACCTCAAATCACTCTAGATGCTACCCAATCGCCATCTCGTGGACTTCATAATGGACGTGCTCAACAACCACAGCTTCATTCTCCACACCAGCAATGGTCACACAGTCACCCTTGGAGACTCAAGAACAGCGTGCCCCAAAGTTCTGTACTGACTCCCATGCCCTTCAACATTACATGCATGACTTCCCACCTCCCACCCACGCTTGCCAGAAAATATGAATATGCAGACAATATTGCCATCCTACTCTACACGAGTTTATGGTCATACCTGCCAAATATAATGAAGTACAAGTCTTAATGTCAAAACTGCCAAATAAAATGAAGTACAAGTCTTAATGTCAAAACTGCCAAATATAATAAAGTACAACTGTAGAGAAGGTTTCCTATGTTTGCCAGTGCCTACCTTGAATATTGACCATGCTCTTCCCTTCCTTCAAACCAAATAACGTTTCAACTTTTCTGCTGGCAAGAGTGATTGATTCCAAAGTTATAACAGATGAAGATCCTTTTGAATCTGGGAGCCCATCCCTACCTTTCAAAAATGTGCGCAAAGTCATAGAGTCCAGGGAACAAGATGTCTCTCACATTCACTAGTTCTAGGACAAAACCACACAGAAGTACAATATGAACAAACAAAGGAAGCAACATGGTCTGGGTCCCTTTACCAGGGAGTAGAAGGTGCGAAATGCTTGTATTATTCTTTCTGAATTTAAGCACCACGATTTAATTTCAAGCATTATAATTTCAATTTAATTTTCAAGTACTATATATTCGTATGATGAGCATCTTTCAAAAATATATTTCAATATTGAAATTAAACCAAATAACAGTATATCACAAACAACTGTCAACCAGTGGTGGATTTAGGCTTAGACAAAATGAAGCCTCCTGAGGTCCATGGGTGAGGGAACCCCTACAAATCCTTAAAATAAAAATATTTGTTGTAAAAAAATAAAGAAGAAAGAAGTAAGGTCAAGCTCTCTCTCCCTCTCCCTTGTCACACAACTGGAACAGAGAGATACGTTTTATGACATTAAAACCATCGTAATAAACACATTATGAAACAGCATCAAGTAGCCAACACACTTGCCTACTAATAATTCACTGATGTCTGTCCGTCTGTGTGTGTGTGTGTGTGTGTCTGTCTGTCTGTCTGTGTGTGCATGTCTGTCCGTCTGTGTGTGTGTGTGTGTGTGTCTGTCTGTCTGTCTGTGTGTGCATGTCTGTCCGTCTGTGCGTGCGAGTGTGTGTGTTCGGGACTCTCCTATAAATGGAGACAAATTATGATGAAACTTAATGCATGAATGTTCCCTATAATCCCAGGATGAAACAGAATGTTTTTTAAGTTTGTATCGGACAGGGGATAGAGCAAGCTTTTCAGCATTTGGACAATTCTAGTAGAGGTTTATTTGGCTGAAGCAATGAAATGGGACAATCAGTGGACCAAAAAAAAAAGAAAAAGAAAAGAAGTTTAACTGTAAAGAGGAATTAAAATAGATTGCTTCCTCTAGAGTCAAGTGGCTCATTGACTGTCAACCTTACAGACTCCATGTACCATCAGGCCCACCCATGGGTCGTCAATCCAATGAACTCCTAGATTTACTGAGGTTGAAGATCATCTATCCTGGGAACTTCCAAATCAATACAGAAAAAATTGCGCAGACGTTTTCATCAACGTGACAGAACTTGATACGAGTGAGTAGGAGATGTGGTGAAGGAAATCTAGTCTACAAGATACTAGGCCAATGGTATCATGATCTGGCTTGACTGCTACCAGAGCCAAAATATGAAACCAAATTTTCTACCACTACACTATGAATATAATTATAGACAGGAACTACAAAACCTTACCACTTTGGCTTATGGCGAATATATTGAATCTCTAAGAGTCTTTACACCAAAATTACAACTTCGTAAGGAAACAAGATAGAGATGGTTCCAGACGGAACTAAAGCTGACGTCGTTCTCACCCAAGATAGCGCTGCTTGCAGACAAAATGTGGATTGTCCAGATTTTTGGCCAGTTGGCCCACAGTAATTCCTCACTTACTACCACTACCAACTGGCAAGTAGTCCACAAGCCCTCTCCCCCCACATCATGGCAAGTAGTCCACAAGCCCTCTCCCCCCACATCATGGCAAATAGTCCACAAGCCCTCTCCCCCCACATCATGGCAAGTAGTCCACAAGCCCTCTCCCCCCACATCATGGCAAGTAGTCCACAAGCCCTCTCCCCCCACATCTTGGCAAGTAGTCCACAAGCCCTCTCCCCCCACATCATGGCAAGTAGTCCACAAGCCCTCTCTCCCCACATCATGGCAAATAGTCCACAAGCCCTCTCCCCCCACATCGTGGCAAGTAGTCCACAAGCCCTCTCCCCCCACATCATGGCAAGTAGTCCACAAGCCCTCTCTCCCCACATCATGGCAAATAGTCCACAAGCCCTCTCCCCCCACATCGTGGCAAGTAGTCCACAAGCCCTCTCCCCCCACATCATGGCAAGTAGTCCACAAGCCCTCTCCCCCCACATCTTGGCAAGTAGCCCACAAGCCCTCTCCCCCCACATCATGGCAAGTAGTCCACAAGCCCTCTCTCCCCACATCATGGCAAATAGTCCACAAGCCCTCTCCCCCCACATCGTGGCAAGTAGTCCACAAGCCCTCTCCCCCCACATCATGGCAAGTAGTCCACAAGCCCTCTCTCCCCACATCATGGCAAATAGTCCACAAGCCCTCTCTTCCCACATCATGGCAAGTAGTCCACAAGCCCTCTCTCCCCACATCATGGCAAATAGTCCACAAGCCCTCTCTCCCCACATCATGGCAAATAGTCCACAAGCCCTCTCCCCCCACATCATGGCAAGTAGTCCACAAGCCCTCTCTCCCCACATCATGGCAAATAGTCCACAAGCCCTCTCCCCCCACATCATGGTTTATATAGCCAGACCAGTCCCAGCTCTGGAGGACCACCTACTCGGCAGCTTTCATTGAATGTAGAATTTCCCCTTATGGATGATGATAATTAGCCAAGGACACAACAGTGTTGCCTGTTCAGATATACAAAAATGGGTTGACCCCAGACAAATATAGTAGAGTAGTGATTTTAGCCACACCCAAAACATAACCCAATATTAATTAATAAATTTGTGTTAATTTTATGCACAATTATATTTTTATAGTGCAGTTTTGTCCTTTATTTATTTACATATTTTTGTTTAATTTTCTCACTATCTTCAATATGTTCTGTTCGTCACTCCCTTCTCTACAAGGAGCAGCACCAATCTCAGCACCCTATTGTTGAAAGTACAGCCTGACGTCCACAGCTATCTCTCTTAAAAAAATTTTAAAAACGCAAGGAGAAAAAAACATTGAAAAAAAACAAACACAATACAAAAAACAAGTGCAACCACGTGCTGTGCTGTACTTCCACATTTAACCACACCCCTCCCCCTTAACCACACCCCTCCCCCTCAAATGAATGAAATAAATCGATAAATAAAGCAGTGCAAGTGCACTTCTGAGCACACCCACATGTACTAACTGCCAATCGTAACCAAAAGGATAACCAACAGCCCACAGGCTGCTAACTACATGCACAGCACTCATGTGATATTCCACTTGAATATGAAACCCCGATGAGGAAGACACATGAGAAATGAATCACCTGTTGGGTGGAGGAAGTGACACATTACAAAGGTGTCAAGGAATAAAGAGACAGAACATTAGTTAGAAAAAGAAGGGGAAAAAATTTTTTCCATTTTTTTTTCTACCAGTGCTCTTAACAAGCCATCAGACACAGTAATTGAATGGTACAAGTTGAAGTACACCACTGCTTGGCACTGACTCACTCTGACAGTCGGGTATGTCTTCTGCCTCCTGTCTTTCTCAGAGTTCTCCCCCGGCAAGCCTCCATGACTCTGCCCCTCACAATCATAGCGGAAACGAAATCCACGCTGAAAGAGGAAGATGGAGAGGAGTAAAAGAAAGGAGAGGAGTATATGCATGAGAAGACATTGTTAATGTACACATGGCATGTACAAGGTTTGTTCACTGTATATACCCATTAAGTTCAGGCCCAAATCTGGCATATGTGTACACCCAGAGGCAATAAATTGAAAACCAGTGATTGGATAGAAGTAAAATCTCATTTTACTTCAGATTATTAGCAACCAAATGGTACACCTGTACCACGCACCATGCACCAAATAAGAAACCACACTCCTGGATTGGGAATAAGAACAGGGTTGTTGCAAAATAGAGCTGCCAAAGGTTCGCTCGTTAGTTTGCTAGCCTTCTCTCTACAACAGTGGAGCTTACCAACACTAAGTTTCTCTGATATGCCGACGAAAGATGTGCCTAATTCTCAATGTCTTCTGTACACTGTGCAGTCTAGAGAGCACAAGTTCATACACCCGACCACATACATTCCTGCTGTGTGATAATATTAGTCAACTACATGCTCCAGTTGAATCTTCTGAACCATTTCTGACTGTCAGCTACCAACAGATAATGTTCTTCCAAGTACAGGGAATACCAAGAGGGAGAATAAGTATTACCAACTTTAAAAAATGGAAACATTCAGTCCAGATGCTGGTGAGGACTTCACCAATGGCAAGTGAATCAATTGAGAAGCTGGTCTTGAGTGGGGTCCATTCTCTCTGACAGATCCCCCCCACTGCTAATGGAAGTGCACAGACACAAACCACTCACACGCAACACAAATGGTCACTATTATGGAGTCACTACTGTGAAGCTGAGCTCAGCAGATTTGCTTCAGGCTGAACAGCTGGATGACTCATGAGAGATGACAGACAATGTCTCCCTTCATTTGTAAGGGCACTGTCAGACAGAGACAGTTCTAAAACAAACACTGAAATTACTTTTCCAAGTGTAGTAACCATCCCATTATAGGGGTGTTGCCAAATTAATTGGTAAAGGGTCATTCCTTCTTAAAAACAGGTTAGTGTTTATCACTGCTTGTTTTTAATTAATATATTTCTTTTCCCTCGAGCATTCCATTCATTTCCCCTGGAATGTCTGATCGGACAATCTGAATATAAACACAGAAGACTAAGACTTTCTGTTATACTGCTCATGGTAACTATGAAAGATATATTCCATGGAGGCATCCAAGCAATAGAAGATCTTGTCCTAATCCACCTCAGGCTGTTCTGCAGGAAGTGGTATGTGATGAGGAGTGTTAATGCAATAATAATACAGGTCATATGTAATTACTCCAACCACACGTGCATGAGTAACCACAAAAGTTATTTTACAAGCACCCCATGTAATCTGATCAAAAGGATACTTATAACAGACTGTAACACTCCCAACCTAAAGGTGTAGCAACAGCTCTGTTCAGCTTAGAGAACAGTTCTCTTGGACATTATGTAAACTCACAAATATGACTGTCCAGCATTACACCATGCCTCCTAAACATTCCGGCCTTTCTAAAAAAATCAATAGGCGAGCAACACAGGGTTCTCCACTGATGGTTGGAAATCTACCATTCACCATTATCAAAAAAGATTAACACTTCCTATCAAGCAAGCACTTCTGCATGCATGGATTGGGTGCTCCCCGTATAAAATAACTTTACTCAGAGTTAAAAAAATAATAAGCATTTTTTAAGGGGAAAGAAGAAAAGCTTGTTGCAGCTGACGTAAAGTGAGAGCTGCTCTACAATATGGGTGCGACACACCCAATAGTGGAAGAAATTAATTTCAATAAATATTATGGTAAATTATTTGCCACAGGTCTTAGTTCAGGACCAATCTTGTAGCATGTCAAACCTAAAGGAACCATCTTACAAAATTTGGCACTTTTGGCCGCTGTGCAATGATTTTATCATTTCTTGGCCCGTACTCTACTATATGCTGTATGCTACCAAACAAATAATCAATCCAAAAAATTAATAAATAAACAATAAGTGCTTAGAGGATGAAAAATACACTGTCAAGATGGCAATCTGGATCAAGCCTGCTATTTCAACATGGAATGTGGACAACACAAAGCTGTGTTGGTGCCACGAAAGAATTAGTAGTGTCTCCTGACAAAAGGTAGGGGGGAACTAATTCTTTTCTCAATCAGTTTTGGTCACTAACCTTGACTCTGCTGGCATCCCTGAATAGACCATGGCCAAGCTGCTCCTCTGACCATTGGCCATAGATGCGTCGCTGCGCTCACTGGAGTTAGCCTTTGTGCTGGACGTGGGAAGGCATGCTCTAGGGAACCCACACACACTCACCACTACTAACACTAGCTAGCCCTTCATAGATGCGTCTCTGCGCTCACTGGAGTTAGCCTTTGTGCCGGACGTGGGAAGGCATGCTCTAGGGAACCCACACACACTCACCACTACTAACACTAGCTAGCCCTTCATAGATGCGTCTCTGCGCTCACTGGAGTTAGCCTTTGTGCCGGACGTGGGAAGGCATGCTCTAGGGAACCCACACACACTCACCACTACTAACACTAGCTAGCCCTTCTCTACCACTTGTGCTTAAATGTGTGCCTGCATCATGCACACAGACATGCCATGGCACAGTGCAACTGTCTTTGCCCCTCCCTCCCCACACACACCAGTACAAATTAATAAGTTAATGTATTCTTAAATACTAACTGAACTTGATATACTTCAAATATAAAATATATGCACTGGAATAGTAATAAAATTTTTTTTTAAAATAATAATAAATAAACAAAAAATCAATTAAAAAAAAAATATATTTTTTTTAGCAGTTTTAATTGTTAGGAAAACATTTATCACCATATGAATCACTATGGTTATCATATGATAGTCGAGCTACATTCTGAGCCACCACTCAGCAGATCAAAGGCTCAATGCACCACCTCCTTCTTACCCACATCCACCGAAGAGGGAAGTTAGTGCTGCCAGGTTGGCTGAGCGTCTACAACTGCACTGTGGTTACCATGCCATCTGTTTCTTAATTGACATTAGTATAATCAGGAATCAACATTATGTCCATCTTTCCTTTCATATGTTGTCAATCATTTCATATTACATTGTTTTTATCCAAATATATATTTGTACTGAATTAGGAGAAAATAATTAGCAATTTGGGCATAACAGTCCATATCAATAGACAAGTAGGCACAAACTTGAAAAAAAAAACCCTCACTACATATTGGTGTGCGTGTGTGTGTGCAGGAATAACACCGGGCACGGTTTTAAGCCTAAAAAGATTAAAGAAATTCTTTCTTCTTTTTTTTTGCTGAACCCTCCCCTCCCCTAAAACTGGTCATTAGTGAGAGTCTTCGAGGAGAATATTACAACCCCCCCTACAATAAGCATAATCCAATGGTTAAGGCACAGGGCTATTAAGCGGGAAATCGGGGTTCAAATCCAGGTCTGGGCTTCCCTTTCTTTTTTCATTTTCTTTCATTTTTTTATTTTTTATCCTTATATCTTTTCTTCTTTCCTCTCCCCCCCCCCCTCCCCCTTGTTTATGCTAACTTTGTTCATTGTTACCTGTGGCACACAGGTCAAGGAACACTTGGAATTGTGGGGGGGGGGAACAGCAGTTTTGTTCAAGAATGGATTTTTAATTAATTGTTTACTGTTCAGAAACATCAACATTTGTTGTTACAACTAATTGGTTACAACTAAATGCTTTTACTATAAGAAAACCCTGGATTACAATTAACCTCACCTTAAGTGTTCCAAACAATTATTTTGTCTAGTCTAAAACACTACGTTTAACAAATATTATAGCAATCATTGGCCACAGGTCCTAGTGCAGGATCGCCCTTGTTACTATGCAAACTAATTACACAAAAACTAATAACTCAAGTGAGTTCCAAACTGTTGGCAATCTACCTTTCAGCATTACACCATGTCTCCAAAAACAATCTAAACTTTCTGAAAAAATCACCGGGAATGCTGCACGCCTACTTATGGGCTGCTCTTACTAGTGGAGTAGAAGGTATAGAAATAGTGTTTTGAGTGGCTTCTATAATGTCTCATGTTGACATTGGCCTGGGCAACGCCGGGCGCATACTGCAGTGTAATATAATTAGAGGCAAGTTGTTAACATATAATTAAAATTTGCCAGCCCTATAAGCAATACACCTATCAAATGCTTGCCATGACAACCTCTAGCATTCCATATTTCCTGTGTCATTCAAAGATTTCTCTGGTGGCTTGCAGTATGTTAAACACTGTCACTCAGTATATTACACACTGTCACTCAGTATATTACACACTGTCACTCAGTGTGACATGACCAATCATGCTCCACTAGTCTGCAATGCTCAGGACATCTTGCAGGCCAATGATATCAATTGATGGGGTAAAAAAAAAACTGTGTCAGGAATCTCTGTAATATATCCAACAACACATAATAGCCAGAGATTCCATTTAAGGTCACTTGAACCGACTCCCTAGCCCTGAACTAAACCCTTCATCCGGGCAAATTGGGACCGGGCAGTGCCAATAACACAGAAATTCACATGTGGGAATATTCCATATATTCCACAGTGTTGGCGGGAATTTGGCTTGAAGTTTGCATTTGCATGCCTTCATACAGTAGGTGCATGAACATACATAATTTGCGTACATTCACAAGCAAAGGTCTATACTCATTCATTTGGCAAGTAAAGGATGAAATAAATGTTTACTGAAGTGAATTCTGTCTCATCTGAGCTGCAGTATCGTGCCATTTCTTAATAAAAAGATGATCTGGATCAGTGTCTTGGGACTCCAGCCACAGCAGTGAGGTGCCCCTGGGCGTTGGATCAGTGTCTTGGGACTCCAGTCACAGCAGTGAGGTGCCCCTGGGCGTTGAATGCTTCCCTCGGGGTGTGCTGCAGTGGGAATCTTCTGCTCTTCTCTCTCATCCTAACTGCCGCCATGTGCTACAGTGCATGATCTGACACAATGTCATCATCTTCTATGATCTGGTGACCTGCATGCATCTCAAGCTTCTAATTCTAGTCTCACTGCAATGCCATCTTGACACTCCCTAAAGGGGCAGCTATTTCTACCATGTCGCTAAAAACTTTATCATTTGTAGTGCAGTCTCCAGATGCCTCTAGGCCAGTCCTGGCCCCAAGCTCAAGTCATCACTGACCTCTTCCTTTTCAAAGGCCCAGTTGTCCACCATGGTCTACACATCAAGATACTTTCTCTCTTGGAATACACAACCAGCATAACACACAACCAGCATAACACACAACCAGCATAACACACAACCAGCATAACACACAACCAGCATAACACACAACCAGCATAACACACAACCAGCATAACACACAACCAGCATAACACACAACCAGCATAACACACAACCAGCATAACACAAAACCAGCATAACACACAACCAGCATAACACACAACCAGCATAACACACAACCAGCATAACACACAACCAGCATAACACACAACCAGCATAACACACAACCAGCATAACACACAACCAGCATAACACACAACCAGCATAACACACAACCAGCATAACACACAACCAGCATAACACACAACCAGCATAACACACAACCAGCATAACACACAACCAGCATAACACACAACCAGCATAACACACAACCAGCATAACACACAACCAGCAAAACACACAACCAGCATAAGCTGCAACTCTCTCTCTCTCTCTCTCTCTCTCTCTCTCTCTCTCTCTCTCTCTTGCTAAGGTGGCTTTAATCAAATGTTAACGAGAAGTGCAGCAGCACAGCATAGGTGTGGGTGTGGTGTCAAGGCATGCAGTTGGGAAGGGAAGAGAGTGATGGGTGGAGTGGTCTGGATGGACCAGGAGAGCTTAAAGAGTGCATCAAAAATTAGGCTAAAACAACTCTGTCCAAAGTGTGAGGTTAACATTCCAGTAGAACCCTCTATTTCAGCCAACCACAGCATCAGCCACCAATTAGTCACGATCCACCAATAACTCAATTACTAACGAGGTAGGACAAGAATGCCACTCCCTCAAGACTGCTCCAGGCTCCTCCCCTGGCCCCACCCACTAGGAGTGTACACGATCATTAAGACTAGAGTATTTTTCCAGGTCCTGCATGCGTTCGGAAGATGGAGGTCAGTTTGACTGCCGATTGGTTTGCATGGAGGTCCTGTAGTGGGTGCAAGGGTCACATGAGTTACCAAATAAGCTATGCTTGGAAAGGGTCAGCTTGTGAAAGTGACCATCCACCCACTTGCTGTAATTGCTTGGACTCACTCCAACAACAATTAAAAAACAAAAAACAAAAACAAAAAACAGTCTATGGAAAATTGGCAAGTAGAAAACAGTTACATTTTCTCTTTTTAATTGGCTGGAGAAAAATTCGACCAATGGCTTCCCTTCGGTGGACTCATTAGCACCTGTGTGTAAAGTGAGACTTGCGGAAACATCTGCTTGTAGGTCTTCCTGGTCAAAATGCTCACAAAAGAAACCAAAATGAACTTTATCATCGGCAAGGAGAATCACTAGAAGAAAACGAGGTTTCCCACCAAAAATTTGTTTAAAAGGGGAGGGAGGGGAAAGCATTATTGAGTGGAGGGGGGGGGGGGGGGAAGGGAAAGCATTATTGAGTGGAGGGGGGGGTGTCCACACTGAAATATTTCATTTTGGATCCCTAAGTCTTAATTTGGCCCTACCAATGAATAAATAATACATATACTAATGTGTTGAATTTAAGTGTGGTTCCGATCTGAACTACGGAGGTCACCTGATCGAATTAACTGATTTCAGCCAATGGTAAGTTATGCTCAATAGGTTCAAACAAGCTTTGCTTGCAGTAGCGAAAACTCTGTAAAGCTCGTCAGATTGAATGCTGGACTTGTCTATGAAACCTTATACGTTGACACCAAGTTAACACCAACTTAATGCAGTGTGGCTATGATACTGACTGACTAGGCAGATATTGAAGTGGTGAGATAGTAAAGGCTGGAGGATGCTCCTGATCTACAGACCATCATGGCTGCTCAATCCTTCAAAGACACACCCACTGGGCCAATCCTTCATTTCTAGTGTGAAAAGTGACATATGAAATAATATTTTCTGGTCGTTCTTTTCTGATTCAATGAAAATTCCCACTCCTGAATCTTTCTGAATATATCAGCAAAATGGTGAAGATTAGGCAAACATTCGAATTAGTCATAATGTAGTGTAGAGAACCTCAGACACCCATAGATAAATAGGCTATGCAGGCTTTAAATCACCTGATACACACAACTAACTGGAAGACTTTTGGACTCTATGTCACCCAAGAGCCCAAGGGTGATTTAGAACCACAAATGCAAGAATATTTCCCAACATAAACAATTTAGTTTACTTTTATAAAGCAATTCCTGTCAGCACTGAATCTACTGAACAAGGTCCTTCAGAGATGAAGTCAATTAAAACCAAGCTGAGAAATTGTGTTCAAGAAACCATTCATCTCTTGTTAACGAAAGCAGCTTCAGAAATATAATAATTTGATGCTTGATTCAGCAAACATTGCCAAGTGTTGGAATAGAAAGAGAAAAAGAAAACTTGATTTACTATTTTATATGACATTCGACATTGTAACCAAATCAAACTTGATCAAGGTTGGAAAGAGAATAAACCTGATTCACCTCAGTCAGGTTGGAGAGTTAGTACGCCAGTGGCCATACAACAGAATAAACCACAGTCTGTCTGTCATGCATACATGCAGGGTGTGGGTGCAAAATAATAGGGAGAATAATACACTGGAGCTTGTGGGCGATTGAAGGTGGAATGTCAAAATCACTATCAATGTTCGTCCATGACCAGCAATATCTTGGTAATGGGCAAACTATTAAGAAAAGGGTGTTCTCTATTTAAAGGCCACAGAAATAAGTAGTCACTGCATTATATCATCAAGGCTGGACAAATACACATACCCAATCAATCTATATGTGGCAAACTCACAGATTTGGGTTGTTCAACAATTTCAAGTCTTGGGGTCGTGTTCAGTGCCATACCACTTCCTGCAGCAGAAAGGAGTGTGAGGGGGAAGGGGAGGGGTTGGGGAAGGGGAGGGGTTGGGGAAGGGGAGGGGTTGGGGAAGGGGAGGGGTTGGGGAAGAGGAGGGGTTGGGGAAGGGGTTGGGGAAGAGGAGGGGTTGGGGAAGGGGTTGGGGAAGAGGAGGGGTTGGGGAAGAGGGGTAGGCAGGTGATTGCACTTTTTATATGAAAAAAAGGAAGGGCAAAACATAAGGAAAAAACCAAAAAAAAATGAGAGAAAACATATTTTTAAAAAACAAAACAAAAAACAACAAAATAAGTGTAGTCCACTGTGGAGAAGATCGTATGTATCCACTATATCCAGCTGTTTGATTGAGCCTGTGCAACTCAATGATGTCAGTAGAATCACAGCACAAGATAACCTAGGATGACCAATTCCAAATGCTAGCACTAAATCTCGACGGGATTCCAGTGACTAAACACTAGGGCAAGTCAGGCTGGGATATGGACTGAATGCTACACCTAGACCTGGCTGGAACCCTTGGTGTGGCCAAGACCACACAGTGGTCTGACGGGATTCTAGATGTACACTCCATCATGCTCAACCAGCATCGCTCAGGTATAGCACCAGACATTGAGGGATGCTATGTTTGCAGGCATCCCGGGAGACCACGGGAAGGTTCCTCCTGGAACTACAAACGCATGACCATTTCTTGCAGAACTTACTTTCATTTTATTTTCAATTATGCATGCAGCTATGTGGTCCTTCACTCAGAGTTCAAGTAATGGATAAGTAAGTGGGTTCTTTGTACACCAACAGGTTATGGCAGGAAGGGAGCAGGACATCTTTGCCGGGCATATTCAGGAAAGAATCTGTGCCTTCTGTACATTGGGAATTAAAATTCCACCACTGGACATGCCTTCGGTTTGACAACACATTTTTGTCAGTACAAGTGCAAAGTTAATTTCTTTCTCTATTTGCTAAATGCTCTCTGTCATGCAAGCATGTGTGTGTGTGTTTCCTGACGTAGATAATGGAACACTAAATTCTGGTGGGAGATACCGCCACATTTCCTTGTGCAATCCTTAAACTGTGAAAATCCAGAATCCTATCTACCCTTACCCAACTATAAGGAAGGCAGAATATGAATGCATGAGCAGAAAAATTGTCTAACCCTCTGTAGACAGGACACAATAGAATGCACTCCAGGTCTAAAAAAAAACAACAACAAAAACAAAACAAAACAAAATTAAAAAAACACCCCCAAAAAAATCCCCTTCCCCCCCCCCCCCCCCCCCCAAAAAAACAGATTTTTTAAAAACCCTCAACAATAAAAATAAAAAACCCTAAATTATCTATAAAACTCTTTGGGAAAAAATAATGCAAACAAACCAAAAAAAAATCCCCCTTAATTTTAAACGATTTGCTTTTATGGAAGTACCACACCTTCACCAAGCTCAACACTCCACTATTCAAAACTAAAGGTTAAGCCAACACACTGAAGGATCACCACCACCACCACCCACTGTGAGTCTGACACCTCATGTGGGTGCTTCATTATAACATTTGCACTCCACACATACATACCAGAAGCAATCACCTCATTTCTCTCGTGGTTGTACACATCACAAACCAACAGTGAAAGCAAACAACAGAAATTCACCTTCAGAACATACTGAAAAAGAGGTGACAGTGAAACAGCTTTGCTGTCAATTTAGCTGGCAATCTCCAGGTAAGAAACCTGATCACACCCACTGTGCATTCTAATGCCACTCAATATTTCAGTTGTGTGTCTGAACTCTGTATACAGTCCGAGTGTTCACAGTAGGAGGGCCCCAAACCTTACAAGGCCCTACGTCCTATTACACAGCTCCAAGGGCACACTTGCACACCTAGCCCTAGGCACCAGCACACCTAGCCCTAGGCACCAGCACACCTAGCCCTAGGCACCAGCACACCTAGCCCTAGGCACCAGCACACTGTGGTGAGGTGGAATGCACTATGGACCCTTCTATCTTACTGGTCACAGAATATTAATTACATGATCAACACTTTTAAACAACTGCGCTTCAAACATCTCTGGTCAATTCTTTATTCTCATTCAAGAAGACATGTGGATAATCCAGTTGTTTCAATTTCAGTGTGTATGCATAAAAAAAATTTATATTCACTCATCTGAGAAGTTATGTCAATACTATTTTGCTAGTATATTGTATAATGGTGGATCCATGGTGCATTTGCAACTCAGCAAGGCAGTTCTATCCACAATAGCTCTTGCCAACTGGATATTTACTATCTGTGCATGATTTTTTACTCTCAAGGAGGGGTGGGGCATTCATGGAAAGATAGCACTCACACCTATCTAGGACTGGTAGAAGAACCGGAGCCTCATCGTATTAATAACTAGCCACATTGTTACGGTTTCTAGCTACAGTTTATAAGAATTATTTGTATAACTGAATGAAACACCTTTGGGATGGAAATGTACCAGCCACACAAAGTATATATGGTTAGACAAATAAAGGGGAGCAGTGTTTGGACACATAAAACACAAGACAATTAGCCCACCTACTTATCACTACTGATGCCCCATTAACATCACCGACTTCAGAGTCCATTCAAAGTATCATAAATGCAACAGATATCCTACACAAACAGCTTTGGGCTCACTCACATATAAATCTAGAACTACCACTAGAAACGTCCCTATGCTGATGCCACTAAGAGACCACACCCAATATAATTTCAATCTGGAATGGGTTAAGGAGACATTGCCAGGATATATACTACAAAGCCCCTCAATCTGATGGTCAGTTGTGATGTAACAAACCCACAATGCCTTCTGGCTTCTGCAAGTTGTGTAAGCTGTTGGCATGACAGTTTATGTGGCTTTTAGTTGTCTGGACTACATTAAGTACTTGTTCTTGGAGATTGATAAATACCTACCAGAGATGGAAGTCAGGAAATGCTAAAGCAAAAACAACTAAAAAGTATATAAATCTGCACTCTGGCTCTCTTCACTAAACCAGGGTCAAAACAATTCATGTCAATTTAAACTTCCATACCTACTAACAAGTTATGTCCTCACACAAGCAGTATACTATAGCTAGCGATCTGATCGCCACTAATGTATAGCACTTCTCCATGTCACAAACTAGCCCTCAACACATTCATTTCCACTTGTCCACCTCAATGTACTCACCATTAATATGGTGGTGAGCAGCTTGCATTCCATGCGGTTGGGACATCATACTGTCCCAGTTGCTGGTACAGTAACCCCTTATTAAAGTTTTTTCTTATATCTCCTTTTTTTAATTAAAAAAAAAGAAGGCCCTGGTTCCGAATCTACACAATCAATTTAGCTACAGGCATTACCAATGGCAATTCTAGTACTGACTTCCTGGTTAAGCACTGTAGCCTTCAGATAAAACTGGCTAGCAAGATGGGAAGCTGAGAGTGAGACTAGTAGGTCACACTTTTATATACTCAGAGAATACTCAAACCGGCGTACAAACCTGGGAATTCGAATTCTCGGAGTCCTGAAACCTTCCTTCTTGGGAAAAACCCCCACTAAAAAAGTAAGCAATTGGTTGAAACGGTGTTACACGTGTTGGATGTGGTTTAGATACTCTTTTGGGGAAATTCAAATGGATTACGTCATATTAATTACGTAACCATTGCGTCATGATTGCGCAGCAGGGAAATTTTCATGTACTGCGCAAGCTAGGTTGCTGACAGTCTCAAACTACTAAACTAATCACTAACTGCAACAGATGTTTTAAATGGATTGCCAACAAAGGCAGCCTGGTCAAAAAGGAACAGCTGTATTGAAGAGCTTGCTTAGCAAAAACCTTACACATAATTAGTTACAAAGCTCTCCATGATCTCTTTGAAGTTGAGGTGTATATTTATGTTAATTGGTGTGATATGACTGAAGGTGATGGTGATAATCACTGCTAGGCAACAGTCAAATTTTTTCAGGGTGTTGAAAAAATAAACCAGCTCCAGTGTCTAGCCAGAAGAAGAAAAAGAGGAAGGTAGCTAAGTGCTGCAGTACTGGTGCAAGCTGGATCATGTCTTTTGTTCCAAGTGGACAAGGAGGTCTTCTCATTCGAACTCCCCTCACTTATGGCTTCATTCCTCCTTCATTCTACCAACCCAAGTCCATCTACACAAATGTATTAAAATTTTCATTCTAAAAACTCATCATTTGTAATGTTTTAGAAGGCTATAGTGGCCATTTAATATGATTTGCATTTGTGAGTGACTATTCTAATTTGTAATTTTCTCTTTGTGCAGAAAAAGCTAGTTTATTCTTCAGTTATATTTCTGTTATGGTTTGCTATTGACAGGACCATGCCAAGTTTCATGTGCTAGGACAGAAGAATGAGCAAGTCCTGATGAAGAACAGCCTAAATCAACTTGCGTTCTACACTCGAAACAATCCTCATCCATGTGAGCTTGTTGCTGTTACTTTTTTGTTGTTACAGTTGTTTATTTTCTTTACCTCATTGTTCAAGTGAATTATAGTGATGAAATGTTTGTTAGTAATGGTGAGGATGGTGATGGCTATAAAAATGGTGTGGTGATGATGGTAATGAAGAAAATGGCAATGATGTTAGTTTATTATTCTTTCGCTGTTGTGATTTAATATCTTAAGATAACTGCCATACGAAGTTTTGCTTCTTTTGGTTTCATTGTTTATTTCTTCAGTCCGAGTGCACCACATGAAGGGTCTGTTGGATGTTCCTATATGCTGTGTGGAGGACCAGGGGAGACCAAGGTATCTACTCTCCCCCTCTGTGCAGGAGGTTGGACCCGTGTTTCGCCCAAAGGGAAGCACAAGATACTCTGCTAACACTCATCAAGGAGTTGGTGAGTTCTTTACATGAAGGTGACAAAGTTGAAGGCAGTAATTGTGTGTTGGTTAGTATGTAAGAATGGGATATGTTGGTTATGTACATTTTTTAAATAGATATTGGATTGTTCAGTGTGTGTGGTCACGTGTCAATGCTTTGCAGAGGTGGGAGAGGGTATTTAGGACTACTCTGCAAAGACATGGCTAATGATTTTAAAGATTAAAAATGAACATAATTTTTTTTCCTATCCCAATCTACCAACAGGTAACCTATTAATGAATAGTTGATATAAAAGTTTCTATTACAGTTATCTTACTAAATACTAGGGCTAGAAATTTGAGATGAAAATACTTTTGTGTTCATACTTTATCATTTCCAGGAAATTTTTAATCTTCATATTTTAGCAACTTTTTCATCTTTCATGGTTATTGAGTGATTTTAAGCAAACATGAAAAGTTCACTCCTTCCTGTCTCAATTGGTTATAGTACTTGCCATCATAAGTGCCCCAAAATTGATTATACAAAAATAATTAAAACTTACAGCCATAAATTATATACCCCACAAAATCCCTATGTGGCTTGTTGTGTATACCAAATGAAATATTTAAAGGGTAACTGAAATAGAAAAAAGAAAAAAAAAAAGGTCTTTTTTATTGTCTTATCTTATTGTCCTTGATGAATAACCTGATATAAAAAATTTAAAAAATTGATAAAAATGTTGTCCAATATTCATGAAGAAAAATTAGCTTCCAAATTTACTTCCTGTGAGGGGTGTAACTCTTCAATGATGTCACAAGGGAGACAGAAGCAGAAAAAAGAACTCAATAAAAGTAATATGCTACTTCAGTAAACTTCAACAATTCCTCAGATTAGGAGACAAGATTCTGAAAGGTACTTCAGGAGTGATAGCAGCACATTGACACTTAGCAAAATAGCAGCTGCAAAAGAGCTGAGGAGTAGTGAATCTGAAGTAATAAGTGAAGAGGTCTGTCCCTTTAGAGAATGCAATAATTTCTCCTAGCTTCAGAACCAGTGACACTGCTCTTCAACTTTTACCCAGCTTAACTTTTACCCAGCTCTAATTCAGGTACAGAAAATGAGGATCAAAGACTTTCTGATTTGCCATGATAAAATCTAGCTATTTACAAATACTCTTTTAGCTTTGGCCACTTTTGGTGTGGAGCCAGATATTTAATAGCTAGCTATATTGCTACAGAAAATGAGGATCAAAAACATTTTGATTTGGCATGGTAATACTTGCTAGCTAGCTTGCCATTTTTGGTGTGAAGCTAGATATCTAATAGTTAGCAACTATAAAAGAGCAATTACACAATTTGCTATATAGTACAGCCAACTGTGTAATTATTCTTTTTCCACTTGGTTATAACAGTTACAGCTAATATATTATAAGGTTTGATTATTAGGGTAGTTACTAGCTATAAATGTTATAACAAAGTGTAAAAAAGGGGCAGTTGCACACTTAGCTGGCTACCTGAATCAGAGCTAGATGAAGCTGAAGAGGAATCGGTGTCACTAGGCTCTGAAGTTTTGAGAAATTTTTGACTCTCCTAAGGGTCCTCTTCACTTATTCATTCAGAAGAGCTGGGTCTTCAGATTCACACCTCAGCCTACTCTGCAGCTCTTCTACAGTTGCTATCTCGATAGGTATTAATAAACTACTACCACTCCTGGACTTACCCACAGAATTACGTCTCCTGATTCCAGGAATTGTTGAACTTTGTTGAAGCAGCATATCACTTTCATTGAGGCTTTGCTGCAGGTTTCCCCTTTGTGACTTCAATGAAGAGTTACACCCACACAGGAAGTCAATTTTTGAAATTAAGTTTCTTCATGATTATTGGACCAAAAATGTCCACAAAAAAAAAAAATTTTATACCAGCTTATGCATCAAGAAATATAAGCAAAAACAATAAAAAAAAAATTGTTTTCTTCCATTTACTCTATTCAATTAAGTTCTGTGATTGATGCAGTTTATTATTAGTAGAAAGAAGTAAACTAACATTATATTGAAACTATTGCATGTATTCACAGAATATTTAATACAATTTGTTAGCATTCAGTTACATCTATTTTAAATAGCCCAAATATTAAGAACAAGATAACTCCAGAAGTGTACTTTTGCAGAGGAATAGAAGCATAGCCAAGGATAATAGTGGCTTGATAATAGTAGAACACTGTTTTTCAGATGCCATTATTTGTCCAGCCTCAGAGATGAGAATAGATACTTTTCTTTGATTCTTCCTTCTTTTCTCTTTTTTTTCTTCTTTTTTTCCTTCCCAGAAATTGGTATTTTCTATTACAGTTTAAAAAAATTAATAGGTGTTGCCATTTTGATTGCTGAAAACTTCTAGCTCTAATATTTGCATATGCTAATAATGATGCACTGATGTTTGTGTCTGTGAGTCAGCAACTACTAGACATGTGACATGTAAAACGATTATGACGAAGCCTTGCACAGCACAATGTGAAAACAACTTTTTTTTTGGATCTGGATGGTTAGGGCAAACATTCATCAACATTTTGGACTATTCTGGTAATGGTCATTTGGCCAAAGCACTGAAATGCAAATGCATTGTTGCCAGATATTTCGGGAGCTAGAATCCTGAATGACTAGTTCAAATGCCAAATTAATAGCAGGTTTTTACTTACTTAGATTAAATTAACTTAACCTACGAAACCCAATAAAATATCATTCATGTGCATTTTTAACACATAATGCTGCACTGAGTTTACATTATTCCACAGTACCTATAGTCTTACTATAATTTATGATTTGTTTTTGCTACTGTTTTTTTTTGTGTGTGTGTGTGTGTGTTTGCTATCTCCTCTCAGAAGCTTGGACAACAGGGCACAAATTGTCAGAGGTTAATGGAGGCCACCTAAAGATGGTTTAGGGTGAAGATTGGAGTAAAACCCAGCCCATAGGGCTGGTTTTTTCAAATTTTCTTAGATGGGGAACTCAATTTCATGCATGAGTAGCTAGAATGTATTAAGTACTGAGAGATATTTCTGTATGCTATAGATAATGGAAGATGCCAACATATTCATGGATGTATCAAAATTTACCAGAAGCTAAGAGTTTTATTTTACTTGATTTCAAACACCAGAATTTAGGCATTTTTAAATCAAACTCCCCACAAATATGTAATATGAGTGCTGTTTCAATGATGTCGTCTAGATTGTTGACTGTTCATTACTGCAGTTCCTGTGACGGCTGCATGGAGGGAGGACTTAGAGAGGAGAACTCAGAGTGCTGTGATGAGAGCTTTGGGTCAGACTCCTCCTTCCAGGAGAGGCCTCGAAGTTAGGAAGGGGAACCAGTTTGATGATCTTTGTGATGAAAAGGTACACCTAGGTTACTATGGAGAGACCCTAATAACTATAAACATGACAACATAACAATAACAACTAAAATTGTATATGGAAATGATAAACTTTAATAATGGCATAATTGTATTGCATTATTTTTAAAATTACACTCCATCTGCATTGTACTACTGCACACTTCAGTCACATTAGTTCTCTTTGATGAATCGACCAAATGTGATTAGTTGATTACACTTGCCATTATTTGTCATCATTGTTTACATGTGTGTTTTTTATTTTATTGTTCAAACGATGTTTTTATATATGCAATATATATAATACATATGTACTAGCTGCTGGAGTGGTTGTGTCGTATCTTACTGACAGACTCCATCCCGGTCTGCCAGGCATGGCTGGCATCTGCATCTGAAAGTGGTTAGTTGCTGTGAACTGAATTTCCATGAAAGTACACTAACTGTTGTGTTTGGTTGATGGTGGGGAGTGTACCCTATGTTATAGCACAGTACTGCCTATTGTTAGTTGTATTAGCCTCTAGAGTTCAAATTGTCAATGCAAGCAAATGGTTTTGTGAGATGTTGCACAGTCTTGTAGTTATACCACTATACCTGTTTCTATTCCAGGGATAAGATTGTAGTAAACATGGCATTGTTACAAATGAAACTGCTACCAAAATTTGCATCACATAGGAAAAAAAAAAGTTGCACTAAATTCTATTATAGAAAGTAGTATTAATGGTGTGTATGCAGCTGTAGTATAAGGTTATGATGTGTTTAAAAAGAATTTTAAAAATTATTTGACCGAACAAACAATTAATTTTGACACAAGGAATATCATTACCTATTATTGTGGAGTATGAATCCAGCTAGTTATTGTTCATCCATACCGAATCAAATTCTCTATTCAAACTGCCAACCCTGTAGCTTGTTCCTGTACAGCCTGATTCAAATTTTATGCTCGAATTTGTGACGTTAATGCAACATGATGATATGGTCTATTTCCAAATAACTTTGCATAAATTAAGTTTATTCCAGCAGTAGGTGTCATTATTAGTTCAGTCACAGAGTGGGAGCAGACTTCAGCCTCCAGTGTTCCTGTGCAAGTGTAAGACAAGAATATTCAAACACAAAGTTGTCCTAGTGAACCTGCTCTTAATAGCTATACCAGGTATCTGTGGAGAAGCCTGAGCACCGAACCCATAATCAACTGTAAACACTGGCATACACACACAAGAGTACCACCTATTGACACATGCACACATTTCTGTGTAGAAATCCATGATAGATGCATGCACACATACTCAACTGCATGTGAAATGCACATGCCTTCGTTACTGTGACAGGTACTTTTTTGGGTGGGTCATCTTTACCAAGGCAGTTGTGATTACCATAATTTAACAAAATTCAATAAGGGAAATGAGTGTCTTTTTTTAATTTTTTTTTTACCTTTCTTCATGATTCAACATTATATTTCCCTTTCAGAGAAGTTGATAGTGCTCAACATGATCAAGATGGCCGCTTGTGGAGAGTTGCAGGATCCATCCATGCTCACCTCTGCTTCTGCTTGTCCACAGACCTTGGACTCCCAGACCTGTAACATCTGGTGCCCAGCAAAGAGTACGCCAAAATATCTGCATAGCCCCAATAAGAATGGTACTATCTATGAAGAGGAAGAGGATTTCAACTTTCCACCACTGAAGAAGGATGACAATAAGAGTCAGTTGGGAGGGTTGTGTGAAATAGAGGCCCTGCCACCAAATTTCCCCAAGAATGACAGTGTCATATGTGGAGCACTGAACCTATCTCGTCAGGCATCCAGGGACCACTCCAAAGCTGGTCCAGGCATGTTGGGGCAACCAAGCAAGAAAGCAGGGATGGAAGAGTTGGTACCAAAGTGGCAGAAAGAGTCGCATGAGATGAAGAAGCAACTTCACAAGAGGTCATCCCCACTTACCCCACCCATAGGCCACATCGGATCTGGAGCTGCCATGGTTACTCGCACATCAGCTCTCCAAAGGGTCAAGTCTAAGGGCATGCCCATTGCGGGGGCAAATGAAAAAGTTTGGCATCCACCAGCCTCTGTCAAAGTGGGTCACTAGGACATGCAGTGAACTACAACTAGTTTGAGGAGGGATTAGTAATGTGTTGTAGGAGTACTCCAATAAAAACATGTGCATGGTAGTTAGTATATGTGCTGTATGATACTTCCTCCATCAATAATGTTCTGTTACATATCCTAGTTTTAAAAAGTAAGACATAATGAGATAACATACAAAAAAAGAAACTAAAATTGCGATTCCAAGTAGACCACTATCTATAAACACTGATACAAATGGTTCAAGGTTCTCCTTGTTTTCTTCTTCTTTTTATTTTATTTTTTTATTTTTTATTTTTTAGATCTTTCAATCTCCCTTCCCCCACCACTACCACTACATTTGTAGTCCTTAAAGTTCACATCTTTGGGACTTATTTCTTCAGATCATTGCACAGAAAAGTTATAGTGTGTGTCTCTGGTGCTGCTAACAGGCTGACATGGTCTTCCAGAGAGAAATAGTGCACAAGGATATTCTCAACACCTGTGGCACATGGTTGGATCTGCACTTTCCACCTCTTTCTTCAATTTTATAGCTTGTTAAATTTTCTCATGGAAATACATACCTTTTATGCATCCACACATTTACTCATCCGTTTTCTGATCTAATTACTAATATATAACTGTAGGAGTGTAATTTATGCTTGTTTATTAGCAAGAAGAATCCATTAATATCTCCATGGAAATGCTTTAACTAAACATTTGAATCCCAGGTATGTCAACATTCTCTGGTCACATTAATGTCACTGTATTTCCCCCTTAGCAAGGTTCTACAAGGTCACAGATGTATAACATTCCCATTTAACTTCATGTGTTGGTAACAGAGTAATATGGCAATGTAGTTTTGTTGGAAGGTCACTTTGCCAGAGAGGGGGGGGGGGGGGGAAGAATGTCATGCTGAATATTTAAGTGATAGGAGATAAATTGTAGTGGAATTTGGTCATTTAAAGGACAATATACTTTTAATACTAACCAAAACATTGAATTGATTCTATAAGCTTTTTAAAAGTAGTAAATACATAACAGAGTAAACTTGGAAGTCAGTGTCATTGGCAGCAGGAATATTCATACAGTCGATCTTAATTTATTAGGGTCAAGTTCATCTACTTTTGCTGTCCATGAAAAGAGATACAGTATCAAGAGCATGTGGAAACAATTCTGACAAATGTGCTGAATATATAGATACTCTCTCAGTGAGCCCAGAAGTGATTCAGATAACATTATTGCCACTGTAAACCTATGAAAACTAGGATTGCCATTATCAAACTCATAAATTTTTAAAAGTCTTCAAGAGAAAAATCTTATGGGAGCTCCTCTAAAAAATTTTTTTATTAAAATTTTTTTTTTTTATTATATAGTAATTGCATGTTAATGCACATTCTCTTGTAAAATCATCAAAACCACTTATTGGTTGGTTAAATCCAGTGAAAATATGCAGCATAGGTAGGAATATTTTTGTGCTCACTTAATGGTAACAATGAACCTAAGGCTAATTCATTTTAGCCACTCATTTTACAGTATAGCATCTGAAGGATATTTGTACATGTACTATATATATATATATATATATATATAAATTGTGCATTCAAAATATGTTCACAATTATATACACAAGTTGTAAGCTTAGGATGCGCCAAGATTGAAAAGGATCACTATATCCCATAAGACAAACAAGCTTCATTTTCCTACTCTCCATTTCGACATTGAAACGTCTGTCTTGCTCAGTGTGAATTAAGCTATATTTAAGCAGAGCTATGATCTACAAAAATTTTTTTATTTTTACATTTTTTCTTATTATTACTCCAACACATTTCACAGAGCTTAAATGAATAGAAATGTAATCTCATCGTCATGGTGGTGGCACGTGTGTGCATATTATAGTTTTATTTGTCCTATGTTGCAGGTAAAGGTATCACTTTAAGCTGCTCCTTGACTGGAACACTACTTCACTTGGTGTCACTCTCTGGATGCTGCTATTGGCTGACTTCCTTTCTCATTGTTAGATTCAGATGTGGACAGTGTAAATAAGATGGTGGTCAATCAAAGGCAACTAACTTCTTTGGCACATGGTTGTTCATGACAGAAACAAAACAATTTGGTGAAGACCTCCCCCCCCCCCCACCTACTTTTCTGGTCATTTGTTTCTATTAATCCTCATTGAGTAGTCCCAGACCCACAGCAAACCATTGTTAGAACTCCCCCAGTTTTGTTGGTTTGATTGGTATTACGTACTTAAAATATAACATACTTAAAATATAACATTATTGCAACGATCAAGTCTCCTCTTTGTAGGCTATTTGTTGTATTTTTGAACACCCCTCCCCCAATTAGCAGCTGGTCTAATTTCTGTGTTTAAACTACAATGAACACACACACACACACACACACACACACACACACACACACACACACACACACACACACACACACACACACACACACACACACACACACACACACACACACACACACACACACACACACACACACACACACACACACACACACACACACAATAATAACTTCATTATAAAAAACAACACAATTCTATACAATTAATCAAATGGACACAAAATTAATGGTACATTCTGAAAATGTTATAGTCAAACTATAAGTTTGACTAGTCTGAATAAGAGAGAGAGAGAGAGTGAGATTAGGGCAAGAAACAGACATGGTCACATACTTCCATCACACAACTTCATCTCTGCCATCCTCCTCCACTAAACATGGAGAAATACAAACATAAGAAAGAAAAACAATCATCATTTACAATTCACAAATCATCATATATGCAAAACAAGGAAAGTTTGCTGTAAACTTTAGCCAACCTCTCTCTCACTCACTCTATATCACCTATCTCTGTGGCTTATAGCCTGTCAAACTCTCTGACCTACAGACCTGAAACTTGGTATGAATACACAACTTGAACCAGAGAGTAACCTGGACAATGTCAGAACCCCCAGGGGCTACTCCGGGGGCACCAAGACTGGAAAAATTAGATTTTTACATACATAATACACTTCCTTTATGAGTGAGTAATTATAAAGCAGTTATAAAACACACTATGTAATCAAATCACACACAGAAAAAAGATACCCAAAGGGCACTGAGGTACATCCACAGTTCTATTTGTTTAGCTACATGATAAGTTAGTTAACTTTGTTCACTGTTCTTATGCAATCTCATCACTTCCAAATATGATAACCCAAGGAAGCTCATTGTCATCAGTCACCACCACCAGACCAGTCAGAATGAGAGAGCCAGTGGGTGAACATGTGTGCCAAATAATTAGATCCAAGAGGTACATTCATAGCTATGGTTACGTAAATGAAATGCTGACTTTGTTCATTTAATTCCAAAGTACACACTCAAACTTATGCAGACTTATGAATATGTGTTGGCAGTCTTCCACTCAGCATTACACAATGCTTCCTGAATAAAAAAAAAAATTAACGGGCAACGCCAGTTGCATGCACTGCTGTCACTGCTGTTATTTGAGTGGAGTACAAGGTCTAGAAGTGGTGTTTTGTGTGGCTTCATTCATGTTTCATATTGCCATAGGCCCGGAATACCATGTTAATGAATGATGGCAGAATAAAACATACTCCATACTCCCACAGGACGGTCATTAACTGCACTGTAAGCTCTGGAGTACACACACTCCAGAGCTTACAGTGCAGTTAATGACCGTCCTGTGGGAGTATGGCTATATATATATATAGCCTTGCCGGCAATTGCTACAACAAATAGTGAGAACCTAAAATTTATTAAGTATATTGCTGAAGACATAAAATAGAAAGTCCATTCGCTTTGATTTTGCTGGTCTGAATATCTCTATATTTGCTCATTTCTAATATTTCAGATACCATCCAACTCTGCCTGAAGTGGTGTTTCTTTCTATGTTACTCCTGAAGTTCTACGAAAAAGGAATCAGGATTTAGCAGTATAGTTCATAAGGAAAGTACAGGCATTCTTCGGATCACACAGAATGTAGATAGTTCATGGACTGTAGTTGGACTATTGTCCCTTGCCTACTGGCGGGAAGCAGAAGAGAAAACTGATGTCTGACAATTAACTTCTTGCTAGTGCTGTACAACCAGGTTCATTCAAAAGATAGGGAAGCACATACAAATATTTAGCTAGGTATTAATGGTTTATCTGTGGCAAAGCAATTCTGTTGGAGATAGCATGGCACACTCCTGATAGCAGACTAAAATTTTGATGTCGAACTTCTGGGGCAGGACAGAGGAGCATTGTGCTATAAAACTGCTGGCGCTCAATATCCCAAATGGAAATCCGGAATTTGGCTCCAGAGTGTAAATATTCACCTTTGGTGAATCAATCTATCCTCCTGCTCCTCCTCATCCCCCCCCCCCCTCCCCTTTCAGAGTGGAGCAACAACGATTATCTCTGACCGAACAACATTTGAAAGGCAATCTCACCAGAGAGAAATATACCCTCACTAAATATAGCTACTCAACTGGTCAGTTCATTTAAACTTCCAAGTTATTATTTAGATGATGTAATACATCTTTTCAGGATAAATACTTGAAAGAAAACCATTGGATTGCTTATCGCAAGATGGAGTGTTTTGTTTGGAATGAAGGCCATCTGCTACAAGGATTTTGGTCATTTATAACTGTATGTATTGGATTAAATGCATACTCTAGTAAAACTACAAAGTTTGCTAGTCACAACTCTACACTGTGTAATTAACTAGAATTAAGTCATGCTGATGTTGTGAAGTTTTCTTTCGTGCAGCCTGAATCCTCTATTATAAATTATTTACTGCTCATAAATGAGAGGACATACCACAAGCAGGTGCACAATAAAATGTTTGGCTGATGTGGTCTCTGACTTCTTGATTAGTTAGGGACAAACCAAAAATGAGTTTCCATGGCAATGGTGATAATGCCTGTTTACACCACAGCACTAAGACTTTGTATAGAGACAAATAACACGTCACAGTGAAGGCCCACCTCCAGACAAACACTGCAACACAAGGAATTCATTCCAACTAACACACTTTTTTAAATGTTTGTATTGTGAAACATCCATAAGGTAAGTACATGACCTCATACCTGCGTAGCAACACACTATTCGCAATTGAGAAAAATAAGTCACACCCCCTCAGGCTATGCACATCACCACACACTGAATATGTCACGAGAGAATGTGACATTGCGTGGCACCAACCCACCCACCGTGTGCACACTGAACTGATCAGACCAACACCGACAGTGCACTATTATTCTTCTAACCTTCACACTTCGTTCATTTATTGCTATTAGAGTTATCACACAATAATCACATACTTAGCTGCCTCAGAAGTGCTTCAGCTTTGTCCTTCTCATCTCCATTTCCCTCCTCGTCCTCCACTACTTCTCTCTCTCTCTCCTCCATCTGTTCCTTCTTGTCCACATTAGATTCATCAATGTCAGGCAACCTATCAATGTCTGCATTGCCTTCAACTGGATCAGGACCACCTTCAACTGGATCAGGACCACCTTCAAATGATTATTACAGAGCTTGGTAAAGTATAGCCATTTTACATGATTGCACGAAGGGAAAAAGTGAAGGGGGCGGTTAAAAAGTAGGGGGGAAAGTGGGGAAAGAAAGAGAGAAGAAAAAAAACACACTCAGACTCCAATGATTCTCAGTGCCCTTAACCATTAACATGCACACACTATAGGAGTAAGTGTTGTATGAGTCAGTGCACACAGACATTATGCACAAAAGTTAGTGATTATGGCTTGGACTTAGAAGTGAACATATTAGAGGAAGAATATTAGAAGAAAACATGATAGAAGCAGATTTATTAGAAGCAAGAGTTTATAAGTGGGCACACTAGAAGCCAGCATGCTAGGAGGGAAAACATGAGAAGTGAACAAAGTATTCGAGGCAAGCTTTTAGAAGTGATAACATTATAATCAAGCACATAAGGATTAAGCACATTAAAACTGGCTAATGTATTCAACCAAATATTACTATTGATTTAAGACATCACATGAACTTGTTGACCTTGTAATGGAGTCTTGTCACCAGGACCGACCAATGGGGGAGCAGGGGGCTCCTCAACCGCCGGCACGTTATGGAGGGAAGGAATGCCCTCTGGCCGTTTATATTTATCACTGAGTCTTCTTCCCTGATTCCTCGTATCAATTAGGGGTGCCTTTTGTGCTCCATATGTCCTCCGACCAGCCTGAAGAAAAATGGAGGGAATATATTACAGTATTAATTTTGTAAAGTCACTTAGACCAAAAATTGTTCACATATATGTAATCTTTAGCTATATCATAAAAATGACATCATAATACAGAGTGGGCATCAGTTAGAGTTATCAACATCACACAAAATGGCATAGAAAACAGAGTGTGCATCAGTTGGAAATATTTACATTACACGAATGCATGCATACATGCAAGCTAAGTGGCTTCAAGATGCCAGGTTTGACTTGCATCTCTTTGCCTTAACCCCACCACCTCACTACTGGACTTGTGAGCCTCTCAGTAACTAAAGAAGGAAGGGGTAAGGCTTATGACAGATCTATATGAGATAAAAAATTGACATAAGTAATGACAGCCGCGAATTTGTCCTCCTAAGCCTCGACAAGCTGCATAGCAACTGCCAGTGATGGTGGTGCCAAGGAAGTTGCTAGTGTCAGTGGTAGCTCTGGGCCCTCAGCAAGGAAAGAAGCCTTGAGCTGGCATTCCAAGACTTGTTCCAGTGGACTAAAAAGCATTCCTGCAATGTAAAGCAGGCTGGCTGGTGAGTGAGATAAAGCACATGATAACATTTATAACAAAACCATGACAGTATATCATCAAGGGTTTCACTTCTTTTCACACAATAGCATGTACTGGCGTTTGTTTCGTCCCTCTCATCCTGGACCAAAGATTTGAAATTAGTGAAGAAGAATTATTATGCTGGTGTAAAGGGAGACGCTGAGAGAGCAACAAAGTTACACAAGAAAGATACTCAAAGTACTTGTGGCACTTGTAATTTTTCTAAAATATTCATTCTAAAAGAAATCACTTTTTGGAAGTTGAGTTCTGCAGCTACAAAAGGACATTTCTTAAATTGCAATGGGCAGAGCACAAAGCTGTTTCTTTCACTTCCTTCCTTTCGTGGCAACATGGCAAGGATACTATATCCAACACTAGTAATGCATATCATGCCCCACACTTCCAAGCATGCAGTCCATGAATTACTTTTCAGGAAAACGATTATGGACTGCATGTTAAAAAATGCAGCATGATCTTACTTCCCCCAATGTATGTGTGCCCGCCCCATGATGCTGTGCAGATGACATGGAACACAGATGTATATTCCATGGCCACACCCACAAAAGGTGTTACCATTGCCTCAACAGAACAAAGAATAAGACACAATGCACTCACATTTGATATATACATTTATATAAGATTACATGTTGACAAGCATTGAGATGGCGAGGGAAGCAAGGAAGGTGTGTCGAAGGCTGTGATGGCATGCTAGTACTATCAATGCGGTTAACTTATCTTTTAATATTGCAAGACAATTCAGACAGACTGCCTTGTCACTATGAGTGTAAACAGTCGGTTTGTTCATTTAGAATGTGAAGTAACGTAAGTTTCTCTCACGTTGAGTCCTTAGAACTAATCCCTGATCCTTAATACACTGTGAACCAGCTGAACACATTGTAGGTTGCTATAGTTACAATCATGCACATGCTTGACAACATTTTCAATATGATACTTTCACTGTGTTTGCCTGTATGGGTCCAGACAAAAGGGATACCATAATTGGTGTCAGCACATAACCGGTTTTGAATAAATTTCCGAGAATTCTCTGGATATTAATTTTCTTTCTTCTTGAAAACATTAGTCCACTAACAGCTTCAATTAAATTTCCAGATATTTAGTGTGAATCTATCTTTTCCGAAACATTTACACCAGGTCAAAACCTACACTCCAGCTGATTGTCTGACCAAGACCTACCATGCGTAGGGAGAAGCATGCAGTATCAAGGCTAAGCTACAGGTATGGCAAGTCGGCTTATGACGGTATTGAGTGTGCATGAGTTAGAGTTATCAACATCACACTATGGAGTACAACAGGAGAGTGTGTTCCAGTACAGAGTGCAAGCTAGAGTAAGTATAACTTCAGTTTTAAATTCTCAGCACTTCTCTGTTCTAGCTTTGTAGACTTGATAGGCTTAAGTAAAACTATTTATTGGAAAAAGAAACAAAACCATCAAAATTGAACAAATCCTTGCAAGCATGATATTGCTGTATAGGAAACAAAAGCTAAATAAACTTAAAAGTGGATAACTATTTCCTCTAAAATTAAACATGCTCCGTACATTGACAAAACCACTAAAACACATCACATGATAATTAACAGCTTTACACTGGCCTCATTCCGCTGGATGGATCGCTGGCAGGCATTTTCCTTCATCTGACAGTCACGCCTGCACAGGGAAGCACCAAGAGTGGAGATCAAAATAGTGTTGGAAGAAAAAAATTAATTAAAATATTATTAATACACATCTAGATTAGTCAAGGAGGGCTATATTTATCATCTAGATTAGTCAAGGAGGGCTATATTTATCATCTAGATTAGTCAAGGAGGGCTATATTAGTCATCTAGATTAGTCAAGGAGGGCTATATTTGCCACCTAGATTAGTCAAGGAGGGCTATATTTGCCATCTAGATTAGTCAAGGCAGGCGAAGTTAGTTCTTTAGAATGGTCAAGGAGGGCCACAGCTGACATTTAGACTATTCGAGGAGATAACAATTGGTGTAGACATATTTCCAGCAATTGTGTAAGCTAAAGGTAAAAGCTACACAGAATTAGGGAAGCCCTACATACTCAAGGTCAGTCTAACAGACTCAATGGAGATATATTGCTAACACAGTTATTGCTACTACAGTCTCAAGCATGCACTCACAGCTGTGTGTCTAGAAGGCGCTTGCTGTCGTCACACTCTGTCTTCTCCTCATCGCATATCTCCAGTTCTTTCTCAGCATCATCAAGAGCTTGACGTGCGCTGACTCCATTGTTCTGGTGCAAGTTGAGTTGTGAGTTTGCTGATTCAAGCCGCGCTGAGGGAAGAAACATAAGGAAGAGACAGCAAAAGTCTCTATAACCTATGCAACGTGCCTTGGGCACTATCAAACTATTCAGAATATCTTTTCATGAGGAAGAAATAGGAAATAATAAGTTCTCTACAAACATTTTGAAGCTATTTTAGAAATTATAAATTCAAAGCCTTAATATTAACTCAAAAAATAAGAGTGGCAGTAGAAAATTTCCTGTTATTGTGGTATTATTTTCTTTTCTATAAATGTAGTATATTGTAGACGTGTGTATAGTTGTGGTGAGGTTCATGGCATGCCATGACTGTTGGTGTCCTTATCAAGCTTACATTAATAATAATTATATTTGCTGTGGGACTGAATTCTTTGCTGTATGAGTTACCTGACTAATGAGGTGGCATACAGAGGTTTGGTTTGTCATCTGGATTCTCTTGGTCTGCCATGGCCAACACCTGAACAGCAGCAGTATTAACCTCTTTATTAAGATAGAAGGTAATCTCTACTACCATTCACTTTAGCTTCCTTGCTGATCAAAAGACAGCCATTATCAGAGTTAGCTGGAATATACCTGGAGGCTGCCATTAGAGAAGGTTGGAATAGTTTCCTGTCTTCCAGGCAGACAGAAAAGCATGCATACCTGGTTTAGTTCCCGCATACACATGATTGCTTCAACACTTTCTAAACTTCAGGCAAGCAAAATATTGAAGTGTATAGTGCTGAAATCCTGTACTTGAAGCCTTTTCTCGGGATACTAGGACCTACCCCTGTTTTTATGGTAGAATCATGGAAAATCAGATAAAGCTAGCAGGTATAGCAACCTTAACAACAGTTGTGAGACTCTCCAGCATCAAATGATAACACCTGGGGCGTAGGGGATGAGATATTGATCTGACCCTCTATAACTAATAGCGGTTTCGAAAGGTCAAACAGCTAAGGTGGTTGGGGTCAGGCTCAGAGATCACACACAATTATGAGAGAATAAAAAATCCAAGATATTAGGAATGACAAGGTTCTCTGTGGGACAAGGCCCAACACAGCACAGCTGGATCACAAGACAAACAACAGCACATACAGAGACACCGTCACAATACCTTTAATATCTCGCAGCTCTGCTCCAACAGTAGCCTACAAAACAAAAACACAAATACAGCAAGAGAATAGTAACATAACAGTAACCATTATTTAAATATGGTTGAAGATAATTTTAAATCAGCATGCATCAAATCTGGAAAGCGCACACACAAAAGTTTAACAAGAAAGGTTAACTGAAGTGGAATACAAATTGCTTATTGTGATGTGCTCTAAATAGATATAGACAATGTGCACCTTCCGAGAAATTGTGTGTAAGCTAAACAATACATGGGAGGAACTCACTGTCATATACAATATGTAGAATTAATGCTCTTTATTAGCATAATCTTGTTTACATTATATATGAATCAGCCTCCACACCTTACACCATAAGCTTGGTAAGGTGTGGTGAATTAGCATCTATAACGTTGATTCTATTTCATGCATACCCCACCCTCTCCCCAGCCACACCCTCTTCCTACCCCACCCACCACAATCCACCACTAGTGGTACATGATCTCAACTGCATTCCTTCCTCTGGTCATCTTATCCACACCACCCACAGTACAGCACTGTGGTGAGTGACATACAGGGGCACACCACCCACAATACAGCACTGTGGTGAGTGATATACAGGGGCACACCACCCACAATACAGCACTGTGGTGAGTGACATACAGGGGCACACCACCCACAATACAGCACTGTGGTGAGTGACATACAGGGGCACACCACCCACAATACAGCACTGTGGTGAGTGATATACAGGGGCACACCACCCACAATACAGCACTGTGGTGAGTGACATACAGGGGCACACCACCCACCGCTGTGCATGAACTCTGGATGAGAGTCACCTGATCAGTTACAAGTCTGACTAATTCTCACTAATAGTATAATTATCCACATCATTCATTTAGTGATGCAATTGAAGCTGTACTACAAGATGACCTTATGTTGCTGTACTGTGTGTGTTTCAAACACTGACCATGTTTTCTTCAGCGTCCTTCTGGGACAAAACGCACTCACTGTACGCGCTCTTACACTTGGAAACCTCTAGGTTCACATTTCCCTAGGCAGGAAAGGGAACGAGGGAAGAGGAATAGAAAAAAAGGAAAAGAATGGAAAGAGTGTAATAAGTAGGGTGAGGAAGTTTATTTAATGAAAACAGTGAAATATTTAACTACTTATTTACCAAAAACACCCAAAAATATTTAATGAAAATTTTTTTAAAACACCAAAATATTAAATAATATAGTTGATAAGTCTGTGTGCGAAATTAAAGCAGAAATGCATTGAGCTAGGAAATCAAGGCATTTTTTTTGGTGGGAAGACTAACATATTAATTTCGTTAAGTCTCAGTGCACTCTATTACAGAAGCAATTAGCTACAATTGGTTCCCTTAGGTTTTCTGTGGTCAGGCAAGCGAATACCAGCCAGAATATTTCTGTATATAGAAAATGCAGAATTATTTGACCTTTCTGACTAGCTGCAAATGCTGTTTCACCTTCTCTTTGGTTGTTGCAGAGACGTTGGTCTCCCTGCGAAAGGAACTTGAATATATCTCCCCTCTGGTCCCATTCTGTGAACCATTTTCTTCTCTTCACTTCCATATTTCATTTTGTCGCCAACACTCAACTAGGCCGCCAATGATCACACCATGCCGCCAGTGATCACACCATGCTGGTTCAGAACCATTCTCAAAGATCTCAAAAGTACTCAGAGCATGATCATTGGTGCCACATAGTTTTTACATAGTCCAGGGGTGCAATATTTAACTCCATGGGGGAGGGGTGAAATTTATGAGATACTAGTAGACATTCCCGGCAGTTTGGCAGGTAGGACCACGCTCATGCCACTCCCACTCCCATGTGTGTGTATGCTAAGGTTTGGGTCTCCAGGTCCAAGATTTGCCCTAAGTTAAATTTTTGGGACTTTTAACCTCACACACCCACAGGAAGAGATATGAATAGGAATAGCCACACAGAGCAGAGAGTGCCCAAATCAAATGTATTTCAAGCCTCTTCATTCACAGAAGTTATATCGAAAAACTCATGACATAAGATCACTGTTACCGGATGGATTGTGCCAAAAATCACCTTAAAATAGCTCAAAAGA
The DNA here is from genome assembly GCA_963969325.1 of Lycopodina hypogea. NCBI lineage: Eukaryota > Metazoa > Porifera > Demospongiae > Poecilosclerida > Cladorhizidae > Lycopodina > Lycopodina hypogea. Next base: position 7,811,643 of record OZ017786.1, on the reverse strand, counting down.
AATACTTTTATTACTATTTTTATTCAGCTATCTAAAAAAATATCATAGGAAATCACTACAAAAAGAAACCCTGACAGAGATAGCATTTAGCAAAGAAGAAAGCAAAGAAAAAGCAAAAGAAAAAGGGAAAAAAGAAAAGAAGAAAAAAAATCAACCCAGTCCAGGTTTGAACCACTGACTGAGGTTTGAGAAACCTGTACTTTAACCAGTGAGTGACATTATTTTTAAAAGGTTTTAAAAAAATTTTAAATGTAAATTCCTCTTCCCCCACCAGGAGGTGACATTTTCAAAATTTGTTTGGGTCAAAAACCTTGCCATGTGACCAAGCATCATGCCTGCAAATTGTCATCAAAATCCATTCAACTACTTGGCTGTGATGCTCAGATATACATACAAACTTTCATTTTTATGAATACTAGCTGGTAGACTCGTGCCACTAGTCACTGGAGTGTCAACGTTGCTGTACTGCTGAACCCTTAGACCTAGAGGCAACTTGAATTACGTACAGAAACTTGAACAGAGGAGTAACTTGTCAATGTTGAAATCCAATAGCTGGATTCTGAAGGCCTCAGGACAGTAAAACGGGAGATTAAGTGGGTGGTGTGAGTTTATTCCTGACCACAAAAAAACCTGGTCAGAATAACACTGAATGCTAATTATCCCTGTTGAAATTATCTTTAGCAAATTCTAATTGAATGGGCAATTAACCTTGCCACTACACCTATCCTCACACCAAATTTCATCCATCTGCTATCTCAGGAAGTACTCTTTAATTTTCATAGCTCTCAATTTTAAGAAATAATTTTCAGAACCAGAAAGTCACAGCTGTCACACCACTGTGAGTGTGAGTGTGTGTGTGTGTGGGGGGGGGGGGGGGGGGGGAGGAGAGGGTGGGTGGGAAGAGAGAGAGAGAGAGACCAATCTGTTTAGGAGCAGACAACCCCAGCTACTACCCAAAAGCTGAGGTTGAGACAACTCCACCTGGACTTTTTCTGTCTAATTTTATTTATATGCTGTTATTGTTTTCTAATTAAAAAATAAATGGTATTAAAAAGGTATCTTGATAAGGTATAATAATAATATAAGGTATATAATATAATATATATAATATATAATATAATATATAATATATAATATAAGGTATATAATATAATATAATATAATATAAGGTATATAATATAAGGTATCTTGATAAGGTATCCTGATATGTGTGCTGAGGTGGCAAAGTAGAAAACTTGGCGAGCAAACAAAGTTTAAGAGCTGTACGACCTTATTTTCCTAAACTCACAAAAGTCCATGTGTGTACCAACCTGTGTGGCTAATGCACTGCCAAACCCTTGAACATAGACACCCCAAACTTGGCTTGCATATACAACTTGACCAGGGGAGTAACTTGGGCAATGTTAAAACCCCAGGATGGGAATGTGGGGGCCTCCAGACTAGAAAAACAGGAAATTCAGTGGGTGTGGTGAGTTTATCCAAGACCAAAACGGGTCAAAATTACACTAAATACTAATATCTCTGTTGAAATTATCTTTAGAAAAATTCTAAGATAATGGGTATTAACCTTGCCACTACACCATCTTCACACCAAATTTCATCTACCTTCCACCTCAGAAATTATCCTTTTAATTTGTGAACACATTTAGAATTACAGACTGACTGACATACACATTCCTTTTTATATAGGATTAGGGTAAACCCCGTCCTTTAGGTGGTTTTTCCTGATGTAGTTATAAAATTGTCTAAATTGCTTGACCCTGCCCATGTTACTCCCAGAGTTAATTCGTGTATACATACCAAGTTTTAGGTCTGTAGTTTCAACGGTTTGATTGGTTAAAGTACCATATTTGGATTTCTTTTTGGATTGAAATAAACATAGAAAGGGGTGTGGCCTTAACAGCATTCCTAAAATGTTCCCCTGGCAAAAAAAAAAAAAAAAAAAAAAATTACAGAAAGGGTGTGTGGCCATATATACATACCTAAAACCACACCCCTATATACATCTTGACCAGGAGAGTATCTTGAGCAATATTAAAATCAAAGGGTGACTTAGACAATGTTGAATGTGGGGGTTGCCAGACAAGAAAAACAGGAGATTAAGTAGGTGTGGTGAGTTTATTCTCAACCCAAAAATGGTCAAAATTAAACTAAATTCTAATTATTTCTGTTAGAATTATCTTTAGCAAAATTCTAAGAAAATGGGTATCATTAACCTTGCCACTACACCTATCCTCACACCAAGTTTCATCTTCCTGCACCCTCAGGAAGTATCACTTTAATTTTTGAACACATTTAGTGTCAAGGAAGGACGGACATACTCATTCCTTTTTATATAGGATAGATAGATTATGTACCAATTATAAAATTGTCTAATTGCTTGTTTCATTATGTAGGGATTTATTATGTGGCATTTCCCCACTACTTGGAAAAGAGCATTGAAAGTGGTATATATGTTTGGATGTTCCATTTAATACATGGTGTATATAACTTGACTTCTGGAGGAGGGAGGGTAATACATAAATAATTTTTGGTTGTATTTGAATGAAAAAAAAAGTAAATTCATATTTTGTATTCAACCAGCTGGCTTTAAGAATTGATGGTCTAATTAATCTATCGCATGCTAAAATAGTAGATGTAGTTGGCACATTTCTAATTAGGTGAAACTTCAGTTTGCGATTTCTGGTATTTTGTTAATAAACTTTCGTTGTCTCACAGAATCCCATTTTGGCAAGTCTTAGAATCCGAATTTTTGAAAATGTGTTTTTGCTTTTAAAACCAACAACAAACAAACCATCCTTGCTGTAGGATGTGTCTACCATGAAGAATGAGTTTTATTTGGTATGGTGCTTTGGTGATTGATAAAATGGATACACACAAACATGCACACATACAAACTATTTTTTAGCCTGACACTCATGGAGGGGGGTGTGGCTAGGTGGGGCCCAGCCCATGTTACTCCCAGTCAGGTTGTGTATACATACCAAGTTTTAAGTCCACAGCCCCAAGGGTTTGTTTGGTCACAGTACAATTTCTGGCTTTTTTTTTGTTGGTGTGACTCAAACCCAGAAAGGGGTGTGGCCTTATAAACATTCTTAAACATTCCCTAGGCAACACTGATTTGAAACGTGTTCGTGAATATAGCTACCTAGGTACAAGTGTTTTAAAACTACCATTTTTGGCATTTTAGCCATACACACCAAGAGGAAGAGGTGTGGCCAAGTGGGACCCACCCCATGTTACTCTAAGAGAGAAGTTGTGTGTACATATCAAGTTTAATGCCCGTATCCCAATTTTTTAAAAATGGCAAGAGTATCATTTTTGGCTCTTTTTAAAATTTGAATACAGAAAGTGGCGTGGCATGGCCTTATAGGCATACCCAAAACAATCCCCTGGTGACACTGAGTCTACATACATATATATATATATGGGTTTGTGGGTCTAACTTCAAGCGAGAATCGAGGCTAGACAGACTATTCCCACTTTATAATATAGATAGATACCATAATTCTTTGTGGCATCTCATGACCTCATAACTTTCATCCAAATGCAAGTAATTTTGGTACCAAGCTGTACTTTGTGCTACTTCATTGATAAAATCCCTACTTCCCCAGTCTCTTAAAAATCATATCAAAGCATGCCACTAAGACAACACTTGCCACTTAGAGTGTGGTCATAGTAACACTTGAGGTAAGTCCCGAGCACAAGGTTTCTAGTTCATTTGTACATTCTTGGATAATGATGCTGAATCCTAAAAATTAAAAAAAAATTTTTTTTTTAAAAAAGAAGAAAAAAAGGGTAAAGTATAGATGAAATATCTACACATTAAAAGGGATTGGTACTTATGGGGGTACAATAACACAACTCATTAATTATTCATGAAATATTTTGTATCGGTTATAATTTTCCCCCCTTCTTTTTCTTATACCGGTAATTTTACTATCAAATGATAGCATAGTTCATAAGCTTTCCAATGATGCAAAAAAAAAGAAAGGGAAAAAAACAAAAAACCAAAAAAGCTTCATTTTGACAGAAATCATTAGCATAATGGACTGTGTCCCCTTAAAAAAAGAAAGCATGTGCTCATAACACAGATCAGAGACAAAGCTTTAAGATGGTATGTAGAATGCTAAATTTAATGATGTGACCACTGGAATACTAGGGAAGTAAGCAGCGACTGACTGCGCACACACACACACACACACACACACACACACACACACACACACACACACACACACACACACACACACACACACACACTTTGCTAAATTATCAAGCATGGATGTACATAGAAACCTGGAGAATAACAGAGGAAACTTAATTTTTTACTATACAAAAAGTAAGTGTAAATATTTTTAGCTGGCACAGAATGGTAGACAGCTAAGCTACTATTACCTCATATCTCTCCCACCTTTTAGCTCTATCACTTCATAATGTCAATCATCACTTTAAAATCGATGTAATCCTCTCAAATCTCTCCCCCTTCTTTCCCTTTGCCACCATTGTAGCCCAAACACGATCCTAGCCACTACTCCTTGTAATGGCTCCTCATACCTCCTCTGTCCAACACGGTCCTTGCATGCCCTAACCTTCAGATACACACACCATTCTCCCAGCCCTCCAGCTCACCCCAGCCCTCCAGCTCACCCCAGCCCCTCCCCACTAGCCCCATCTCCCGCCCATCAGCTCACCCCAACCCTCCAGCCCACCCCACCCCTTCAGCTCACCCTAACCCAACAGCTCACTCCCCCGCCCCCCTCCAGTGCTCCAGCTCACCCTAACCCAACAGCTCACCCTAACCCAACAGCTCACCCTAACCCAACAGCTCACTCCAGCCCCGCCCCCACTCCAGTGCTCCAGCTCACCCTAGCCCAACAGCTCACTCCACCTCCAGCTCACCTTATTATCCTCACACTCCTCCAGCTTGGAGTTGATGTTGCCCAGCTGGTGTGTCAGTTCCTCGAGCTTCTGCAAGTACTCATTCAATTTAGCATTCAGGTCATCCTCATGCTGGTTCCTCTGAACCTACAGAGGAAATCATAAGTGATCTTAACCACAGACTCAATGAGAAAATATACTATTGGTTTTTAAACAATGTCAAGGGCATTTGTTGAGGTGGGTGGGTGGGTTGGTGGAGGTTCCATGTCATGCTGATGTTTCTTGAAAGATGAACAAAGTATTTCTTAAAAAGGAGATATTGGAACAGGCACGACCACATCGATGCTTCATATATTTTCACTAACAATATCATTCTTCACCACAACGTCCCAAAATTGTCTTCCTTGGATGTGCATGCTAAATAGCCTGAATTATCTACTATATTTCAATTAAACTGAAAATTTCAACATAAAATATAAAGAAATGCTCACTTAAGAATTTGGGTGTGATAATTTAAATTCAAAGAACATATGGATAATTTTCCACTAATCCTTACTTGGCTTAAATCAAGATCAAAATAATAGGTAATGGATATATATATTAAAACAAAAACAAGCACACATCCTACTAAGACCCTCCTAGATAATTTGAAAATTAACCCAATTGGTTCAATTTTATCCTTTTTTATCATTTAACATATATTTTTTAATTGCTAAACTCATCCACTTTCCAAAGAGTGGGTGGCAATAATCACAGTACAAAGATCACAGACTTCACATGAGGGGCTGAGAGCTCTCCATGCATGAAAGTAGACACCGGATCGAAGTCACTCGGACTCCAGCCACAAGACATGTTCCACATCATATTCAAGTTGCTAATGACTTATTTAACTAGTCTGAGGTCGACATTATTGGTACACACACACACACATATTCTAAAAAATTGAATGACAACTTGTTGTTCTGTACTTTCACGGCCACCTAGAACCAGACAATACTGACATCTACAGAGGGTGGTACAATTACATTCCATTACATGCCACACTACTTCAGGGAGTAAACTGTGAACTGGAATGTTCTGGGCTAATGGCATTGGGGAAAACCACATAAGAATAGTTGTGCCTCATCTACAACTCATTGAGCTGTCCACATGATGGGTGTGGCTTCATCTTGCTGGAGCAAAAAAAAGCACAAAGGTATAATACACCATCAAGGTGTGAAGAAAACAACTCTTGAAAAATTCAATTTCAAGAATCTCTCTATATTGACCTTCTAATACGTTTTAGACTGAACAACATCATTGAAAGCTCAATAATTAATTGGCTATAAGGTAGGTGAGGAATAAAATTAATTTTTTTTTTTAAAATCTGAAAAAAAAAAAGTTTTAAATTGAAACAAGAGCATAAAAAAAACAAAAAAACAACTAAAACCAAACAATAACAAGAAATGAATTGATTGAATTAACTAATTAAAAAAAGGGGAATGAAGGAATATGGTACCTATGCAGACTACAAGTCAAATGACCCTTTATCAATCAAATCACATATACCAATCATTATACTTAATTCCATCATTAAATGACTAATTTCTTAAAATTGGTAAAGGGTCCTAAACATGTGGTTCACAAAAATTCAGACAATGTTGCCTTTAATTAAATATCAATTTCTTGCAGCTGACATGATCATTGGCACTAGGAAGGGGCAGCTTCCTGAGGTTGAGTGAATAACGTTGAGGACACCAGAATGGATTTCTTAACAAACCCAAAAGTTGTAAATCATACCACAAGTTTAACCTCACATAAGTGGTCCAAAGAACTATTTTACCTGGTCACAGTGAATCAGCTAAGTCTGACTGCATATGTAAGGGCTCAAGAGAAAGAAAAATTATGAAGAGGGTATTTCGAAGCAGACATCATCATTATCAACTGGTGGATAAAGTGCAGCTGCAGATTGTATGAACCCATTACAAGTCCTGTAAGGAGAGATAAACCAAGGGATCCAGCTGCTGCATTGGTCTTCCTCTCTAAAGTCTGCCCTGTCCACACTACAAACAGGTTTGTACCTCGCTCCAGCAACACCTGGTTCCAAACGTTTTCTTTCTCCCATACTAGCATAGTGCTGAACCGACCAGCATGGGCAGAGTAATTGGCTAGTCATTAATTGGTTTTCCGAAATGGGGGATTTGACTTTCTGGTGTGCTACTTTGTTCTGTCTTTCTCCCTCTGCAATGTTATCACACCAATGGAGGACAAGGAGGAGGGAGAGAGCTGTTGTAGTTAAACTTCTAATATTGAATATCAACAATTAAGCCACAGGCATGTTAAATAAATCTGAGCCATAGAAGCCTACCTTTCTGAAGGTTTCAGGTGAAACCTGTTGGGTTGAAACCGGGTGTAGTGTGGCAGACTCGTGGAACCCATTCCAGACACAGGTGAAACCGGATTTATTGTGCAGTGTGGACAGGGCTTAAGTCAGGCCCTTGGCCTAACCCAGCCAAATTGAAGCAGACAGATGGAAGGTCACAAGCTGAAAATCAATTACTTCAGGCTGATCAATATAGAAATGAACATGTTCCTTTTGGCAGGACTGTCCACATGCTATTCCTCATCAATCACCAGACACCTATATGTGTGTCCAACATAAACCCTCCTCCTCATTCTATCCCCCCCAGGTTGCCATGGTATTCTGAGCTACATAAACAAGCACATGTAACTAAGCACAATTCAGTAAAATACATACTGTGTACCCAGGTTATTTAAAAACAAAACAAAACAACTTTTTCTCTCTTAATTTTTATAATCCCTACTATAGTTTTTCAGTTGATAAGTTCACTAGTTTGAGATACATTTTGTTTTAAATGTATGATGAACTACCTGGCGTCAGAACTGGCACCTTTAAAAGGTCTGCTGGTATTCAGACCAGTAATGATAATGAAGTGAGTGATATGACAACAGTGCACAACACTTACACATAGCTGGTTGCCCACACAAACACAATACTACCATTGACATTAATTTATATATAAATGAATAAACATGATACAGTTGATGAACACTAATTAGATAAGAGTCCCTACTAAACACAGCTCTGCTGCAGGAGTGAGTGTTGTTGGGGTTCTCCTGGGATCTGGGGACCCACACTCCATAATAGAACAAAAGCAAAAGCATGCATTTAATATCAATTAGCTAAATAGAAAAGTACTGATCCCAAAACACTAACTATTATTCTTTTATGTCCTTACACAAAACTAGTCCGTGGGTGGGAAAGTTAGACAAGTCATTTACATATTCTAAATAACCTGGTTAGAATGGGTTAGATCTGTTGGTCTTTGAATCCTTATCAACTGGGGGGAAGGGAGTAAACTCTGGTTGAAGTTACAAACACACAAAGCAAACTACACTTAACTACAACCACCCAATCAGGTGTGTTCTATTAATAGAACTAATAGCCGCCTACAACAACATCAAATGACCACCAGGTTGACATAAATTGACCACTGTGGTCACCAATCCATGCCATAAACCAGAAATTCAACCGCTAATTTAAATAGTTATGGATGGACAGATAGAAAGATTATTTTCTAATACAAAACCAGTCTTCTTTTAAGCACACAAGAAATAATATATATATATATAAAAGTATGTATTTAAGCACAAGAAAATAACACTATAAAAAAAAGTATGTAGTTAAGAAAAAATGTGTTTGTATTGTAGATGGGTTTCTCTGTTTTTTGGGGTGAGGGGGTGAGATATGGAGAAATCGTATGGCCAGAGCTCAAAGTTTCCCCCATTCTAAGCATCATATACAGTGTAATTTTTTTCATTGAAATTTCACCATAAGGTATTATATCCTTCCTATGTCATAGGACTGGGGTCAGTGCTGGGTTAGGGAGGCAGGATTTCTGAGTAGTATTCGACAAAGAACTTGGTGTTTGGAACATACTTTACTGGGGATCACACTTTACCCGATTATGGATTTATCGTTTTGGAATTAGTTTATCTTACTGTGTTGAGATTAAAAAAACCCTTTACCAACAAAAGGGAAAACGAATGGATCTGTAGCAATATAGGTCCTTGAAGACGTGCAGCAGTTCTAGATAGTAGAGGGTATGGTGAAAAAACCCTTGGAATTAGTTCTGCCACAAGACCATTTTGAACCAGAAATGCTTGAACAAGACTATTCTGAAGGATCAGTCTTGAAGCTGTCCACACACAACCTCATAGAGGAATGGAAAGGAGTTCTTGTCACAAGATGAATTCTAATTCTAATTGTATGAGAAAAGTAGTTAGGTGGATGAAGAGCTAAATCACTAAAAAAAATTTAAAAAGGAGTCAATAAATAATCACTTGCAGTGGAAAAATTACCCATCCCCCCTTCCAGGTAGGTTTAAAAGTTTAAAAACTTTTTTTTTTTAATCAATATTTTTTGTTGATACTAATGATGATGACTCTTTACAATCATGAAAAAATGCCATTTAAAAAAAACCAAACAGACAAAGCACCTGCGACAGGTGACATAGACAGTTTGACCCTGAAATTTTCATAGAAATCAGCCTAGTCGTTTAGGAGAGGGATGATTAATATGTACACACACACATAAATAACTACAGCACCAACTATTTACCAAGTTAGAACCATGACCCCTGGGGAAAGTTTTGGGACCTCAACCTGGCCACACCTCTTCTTGTATGCATATCGGCCAACAAGAATCCAAAAAAGGTATATCTGGCTGGACAAACTCTTACCTACAGACCAGAAACTTGGTATGCACACACATCATGACTTTGGAATCGAGGTGGACTGGGTCCCACCAGACCACACAACTTTCTCTGGGTTTGCAAAGCTAAAAATAGTTAGTACATACGTATGTTATTACCTGCAGCACACAGGAACACTTGGAATGGTGGGAGGGGGATGCATCCACATATTTTTTGGTCAAGAATGGATTTTTTATAATTAGTTTACGTAAGGAAACACAAAAGTGTGTAATTACAACTAAGTAATTACAACCAAGTGCTCTTACTGTATGAATACTCTCTTTTTTCCCCCCCCCCCCCTCTCTCTCTCTCTCTCTCTCTCTCTCTCTCTCTCTCTCTCTCTCTCTCTCTCTCTCTGTTACAACCAAGTGCCTTTTACTATATATAAACCAAAGAACTGTAAAATTTTACAACTGCATCCTTATCTTAAGTGTTCTAAATTATTACTTAGCCTGGTCTAAAAATGTGTTTCAATAAATATTATAGCAATTATTTGCCACAGGACTTAGTGCAGGACCTCTTGTTTATATTCATTTTCCTGCAAAGTACCAAACCAAATAAAACCTTCTCCTAGCAACCTACATTGAGGATGGATTTTTACCTAAATAATTTAAATCACCTGACTGACCATAGTTCTTATTATAGGTGTGAGGTAAAAAATGTCAAAATAGGAACTTTGGACAGATGTTTGGATCAGGAGACCTAAAACTTAGCACACATACATCATGACTATGAGAGTGACATGGGCTGGGTTCACCAAGCCACACCCGCTCCTCTGGGTGTGTCAGTATAAAGAGTTAGTACATGTGTAACAATTGTGTATTCACTTTCCTGCCGAAGAACTACACAAAATGAAATCTGTTCTTCAAGGATAGACACATCTACAGCAAGGAGGGTTTTCAGCAACAACAAAAACAAATAACCGCGGCCACACCTATTACTGTGGGCATGTCAGACTAAAAATGCCAAAAATGGTACTTTAATCTAACCCTTGGACCTAAACTAATCTCAAGCTATTGCATCATGCTTTATACTGTTCGAACAAACTTGAAAGTTTGGGAAGGGATGTGATTTTCATGGAAGGATTATATTCAACCTTGACCTTATTCCATTATGCTTTGCAACTTAAATATGTCAAGTGCATTTTGGGCTTCCTCAAGTTACTTGCTGAGTCAGCACACGACTTGCCATGTTTGCAGAGGTATGTGCAGGGCTGGATCCCAACCCGGCCATTTTGTGGGAGTGTTAGGCTGGTCAAATTCATGGCCCTAGAGGCATTCATACACCACACTTAGTCACACCTCTTCCTGTGGGCATGTTATTGTATCCTGGACAATGCCAGGTACACCTGCTAGTAATATATATCTATATCTATCTATCTATCTATCTATCTATCTATCTATCTATCTATCTATCTATCTATCTATATATATATATACTCTGGTTTAAAATACCTGATCATTATTTTTACACAAGTCTGTCTTTCTGTCCGTCCATGTGTTCATGATAAAGGGTCAACAACAAACATCCAGTTTGTAAAATGGCAAATAGAAAAGGGAAGAAAAAAAGTTTTGTAATCACCAAGAAGAACTAATGAAGAAACTATGAAGACAACTATTTCACTAGCATAGAATAATTACCATGGAATAATTACCATGGAATAATTACCATGGAATAATTACCAAGGAATAATTACTGTGGAACAATTACCTTGGAATAATTACCTTAAAATAGTTACAGCTCAATAATTACAGTGGAATAATTACAGTGGTAGATCCACAAAGTAGCAGGAGTAGTTTGAACAAACTTGAGGGAGCCTGGGGTGAGCTAGTACCTAGCTTTATATAATCTGCTGAACAATGAAGTTTTCAAAAGTTTAGTGTAGAATTCCATATATGTATAAATATTTTTTGAAATCATCCACAGCAAATAACTCTTGTGTAACCAGTTCTCTCTCTGCTTTAGAGTGATTGCTGAGGTTTCCTCCCCTAGAAAATGCTATGTTTTACGACATCACCCCATCAGCTATTTCCCGAGTTTTCAGCTGCACCAGAAAAGTTGGCTGTTCGGATAGTAGTGGTGATAGGAATGGCTGCAGGTGTGGAATTTGTTGACTATTTCTGTGCATTCTGGGATTTATTTGTCTTTTTTAGATTTAAAGGTGGGGGGAGCACTTGTCCATTCCTTCCCCCCCCCACTTGGATCCACCACTGAAAAGTAGTATTTTGTAAAGTTGGCTGTCTGGTTAGTAATGGTGGTAGGAATTGCTGTGGCTATGGATTTTTTTGTTGCTGGCTTTAGTGCTTTCTTGGATTGCTTGTTTATTCTTCAGTTTAGGAGAAAGGTGGAGGGAGCACTTGCCTGAACTCCTGCTCCCCATGAGCTAGAAAGCCTTACACATTTGCCTTTTTTGGTAATTTGATTTTCCTCAATTTTTGAGATTTTCATTTAATTGAAATTTTTTTCCTATCACAATGACCCAAGTAGAATTTATTAAAATTACCCTGACCTGATTATAGTGAATGCAGTAATGATTGAGCCTGAGTCATCACATCCACAATATTGTCTTGTCTATTATACATTTTGGTTTGTAAGTATATGTGTCTAGGCATAATAGTGAAAAAAAAACAAAAAAACAACCCATGGACCAACTTCCAGGGTTTCACACTGGGTGGGGGGAAGAGGGAGATTAGTTTTAAGTAAAAAATTTTGGGTTGCCAATGCCCCTGGTGAGGGGAAAAAAATTAAAATTTTTTTCAGACAAAAAAAAAAGCCTAAAAATTGGTCATTAGTTCAAGTCTTCCAGGGGAATAATACAAACAACCAAAAAAAAAAAAAAAAAAAAAAAAAAAAAAAAAAAAAAAAAAAAAAAAAAAAAAAAAAAAGGAGCATAGACTATTCATAGTTCAATGGTTAAAGCACAAGTCTACTAAGCATTTTCTCCTCCTTTTCTTCCTTCCTCTTCCTTCGTTTCTCTTTATCCTTCAATCAGTTCTTCATTCAATCCTTCCTTCCTTCTTCCCCTTCCCTTTCTCCCCCTAATTTACCCTTTCTCTGTTTTATTTTCTTTCCCCCATTTTTTAGAAAAGGTGTTTTGAGTGTCTTCTATAATGCTTCACATTAACATTGGCCCCAGCAACGCTTTGTAATATATATATATATAGATTAGTCCAATAAATAAAAATATCATTTGTGTGAATGGTATATATTTATCATCAATATAACTATATGCTTGCAATGTGTCACTCAGAAGAGATGCATTTGCTGATGGACTACACTTGCTCCATGCTCCATGTCAGTTTGAGTTGAAACTCTCAGAGTTGATGAATCCATCAAACCAGTAATAGTAACTAGATCTAGTCTTGTCCCACAGGCATCCTGCCTACCTACCGTGGAATGCAACCACAATGCCACATTAACTGATTCGATTTACAACTGCATATTCATGATGTCTTATGTTTTGCATATTAATATATGGTCCCACTATATAGTCTCACGAAACCTGGATGAATTCTGAAATATAAGTCATTTCGTAAACCTGATTTACCTTTACAGTAGGTGTGGTTGGTTTGAAATTCCATTAAAATTTATTTTGGTTGATGAATAGATGCACTGACATTCAGGCACAAGAACATGGAATGCACAGGCAAGTCACCAGACCCACTTTATTTGTGTACTGGTGATGCAATACAACCAGGGCTGTGAATAAAGGGGTCTGGTACCGAGACAAAATCAGATCATACATTCATGGCCTTTGCAGATTTTAGTGAAAATATCAGTTGCATCAAGATTTACATTCTAATCACAAAATAATTAATATCTCTTCCCAACCTCCTCTCAAACTGTGTCTCTACTAGATGGTCTGATACCTCCCTCCCCTCCCCCCCCCCCCCCCCCTTCCTCTCTGTCTGTGCTAAAGGTACTTACCAATGCCACAGTTAGGTCCTTCTTGAGCCGACTTACTTCCACTCTTTTCATGTAGTAGAGGACAGTCATCAGGAACAAACAAGCTACACAAGCCACTAGAACATTACGAGTTACAGTACTGGGGGACCTCTGCATCCTGAAAAATAATAATAATAATAATAATAATAAAAATTTTAAAAAAGGGTGCCAAATCCGTAATTTCTCCCAGGCAAGGCAACGTACCTGATACTGTATTCCCCCTATAAACTCCTCTGTAGAAAAGCCAGCAAGATAGGTTGACAAGCTGGTGGGACTAGTCAATAGTGCGTTTTATGTAGAATTGGGCTGAGGCACGTGAGAAAACTTAACTTCAGGTGATGCCTTAAAAGGAAATGGGCAGGGCAGTAATATTTCAGTGCAAAATGGCAGTTGTGAAAACTTGGTAGTAGGAAGCTGCGTGGAAAGATATCTTATCGGTGTATTGCTGGTGAACTCAGCTGGAGCTGAACCGCCACCTAGGTGTGTAAGTCATTCCCGTGTGGGTGGTGGGTATTGTTGTCTAGAAGGCTGTAGTCAAGCTAGTTGGAACTTGGTGTTAAAGCTAATCAGCTTTTGGCGGACTTCAGTGGTAACTGGAGAGTATTTAGTGGAACATTGAACAATGGCAACCCGATTGAAGCATCTTGTATCGAAGAGAAAAAGAAGATTTGTGGAGAATGGTTTCGACCTGGATTTGACGTGTAAGTGGCTAGCTAAAGTTGGCTAATGAGCTCTCTAGGTAATTGCAATATGTACTTGAACAGCTGAATGCATGTGTGTATATATATATAGCTGTATATACATATAATGGGAGCAAATATAAGTGTATTGTGTGAATTAAAGAATAGTAGAGAAATTAGCATCATGCTCCCTTCTAGGCTAGCCCTTCAGCCATCAAAATTATTTGCCCTTCTCTATTTAGCCATGGATTGTATATTTTTTAAATAGGTCCCCCATGATACAGGTACATTGAATGCCCAGAATAATAGTGTTACTATTGGCAACCTTTGTGTTGGATGTTTGTGTATCTTACTAGGTACCTGTGATTGTGTGCAGCAGCTACAGCTAGTCTCCTTCCTTCATGAATCCATTTTGTTTGTTTTCCTGTGTATCAATGCTGTGTGTGCTCATATGGGACAACACACCCAACATGTGCTTGGCCTTATGGGGTGAAGCCAATCTCCTGGTACAGTCCAATCTCAACCTCAGACCATTCATTCTTCTCTTACGTAGCCCCATCTTTAATTTCTCTCATCCAACTCCAAGCATTTCAATTGGTATCTAGCCATAATCCCAGGGACAATTATGGCATGTTTCCTAAACAAGGAGTGTACGCTTAGCTTATCATAGTCTGGCATAGCCAGACCTGATACACATGGACAAAGTTGTTCTGCTGAAATTCAGAACAGCTATATGTAATATAGCCTAGATTGAAATTTGTGGTTAATTTTTACATGTATGCCTCATATGAGGCAGCAGAACAACTTCGGTATAGCCATGTCCCAGACCTTTTCCTAGCTTAGCAATTTGGTAAAGGTTGTACTTCAATGGACTACCGTTATCCCTGACCTAAGTTCCACCACTCTGGGAGGTGGAATCTTCCAAAATATGATCAGAATGTTCTGGCCTTACCAAATGTGCCTTACAAAAATGCAATTAAAGGTGTATGGGTTTGTGGTTTATTTGCACTAGTTGCACAAATCAGTGTGTGGAAAACTTTGATTAAGTTTAGAGCAGGTTTTGATTAAAAAAAAACAACAAGGAAGGGTTTTGTTTCAGTTGGTGGTCTATTTACATTATTTGTTCAGATCAATGTGAGAAACAATTTGATTAAGTTTTGATCATGCCTTCCCAGCTTTAAAAAACTGGCTGCTATGATTAGCAATACACTCAATGTATGATTCCCCCATGGATATGGGGAAGGGAACCAAATTTTTAGACAGAAAGACAAACCCTTCCAGGTGGAATAAAAGTGTGGCAACATTGTAAGCTCTTGCTTGGAACTGCCTTAGACTGGTTTACCTCATTAATCAATGGCGTACATTTCTGTGACTTTGAGAGGACTGCTCTCTGGAACCTCCATGCAATCCAAACCCAAAGTAGCTGAAGGAATATGAAATAAAAAAATAATGAAAGTCCTTGAAATTGTGCCTTCTAAATTAATGGAGATATTTTGATTAATTGGGGTATGCTGCATTTTTTCCAAGTTTTGAAGAAACTTTTGCCCAATTTTCAAATGTAAAATACTGTAGTTCTGCTGGTATCTTAAGAATGATCTCTTGTGTTTAGTTCACAGCTGCTAAATATAAGGCTGTGCCTGCCACAGTTACTGCTTATTGCTAACTGGAAAGAGAGTTACTGGTGGTGGTTGTTTTGTGGGTTTTTTTAAAGTTAGTTAAAAAGGCTGTTGTTTAGAGTTGCATTATTGTTAGGTAACCTACCCATGGGTTGGAGGTACCTGGAGCTCGACCATAGCTTTACCCAGCTGGGGAGTATCCAATCTTCCAGTATCTTCAAGCCAGAGCGGTCTTACTTTAACTTTTGCTGAGAACTGAAAATTTTCTTCCTTTTATGGATTCCCTTGGAGGGTATTTGGGATGGGCATATCCGGTAAAGTCCAGATGTGAAAACTTCCTTCCCAGTTCGTCTGACCATCTGGTAGAATGCACAAGATTTCTGTTATGTACTTTTGTCAAGGAGTAGCTGAGATCAAGTCAAGTTAACTTGCTCTATTTTATAGTTAACCATACAGTATCCTAATTTATTTCCATATTATGATTCTATTTTTTCAGTTAGGGCATCAGCATATCCACTGGGAGGACCATAATGTAATCAATCCTTGAGGTCAAGAGTGCAGGCAGAGATTAAATTGACTTCTGCCCCATTGTCTAGTTGCAGGGCACCTCCTGACTAACACAGGGTTTCCAGGCAACCATTACCTAGTTACCTTGCAGCACAGAGAGTATTCATTAGTACCCAAACAATAGTGGATAGGAGAAATATTGGGTGTTGATTGTGGAGAGAAGGTCCAGGTGAAGGTATATTCCCTCATTAAACCTTGCAGACCACAATGAATTCTCATTCTCTGACCTTTAATAAGTAAGTGTAAATATAGGTGTTTCTGTGGTGCAGTGAGTGATACTGTCTTGTGCCACAGGTGGTGCATTGTAAGCCCCACCTTGGCTTCTGTATGTCAGGTGGATGTGAGACCATGTGTATGGGTGATCGTGTGTGTTGGTGGGTGCTGTTCTCATTCAAGGAGCTAATATGTGGGTCAGAGTAGCCGAAGTATATGAATTGAAGGTCTCTGCTGATGACCTAATTTTGTTTAGCATGCCCGCCTTGTGTGATGTAATTAGTAATTAGAGAAGGTGATGATGCATACCTCGTGATCCTATAAATACCGGAGAGGACTGTTTCTATGCTGACCACTGAAGGCCGTGGAGGCCGTGACAGGTATTTGAACCTCTAGTGTTGCACAGGAAGTGCCAGTGCTGATTAGACTAGTAGGTAGAGCTTTGGTCCTAGGAAATGATTCCCATGGCAGTTCTTGGGATTTGGTGGAATTTATTTGCACATTTTGCTCAAGACGTGTGAATTTCCACTGCGCACTTATGATTTTACACTGAAAACTTACGATTTTACACTGGAAGCTTGTGAATTTCACTGGAAGCTTGTGAATTTCACTGGAAGCTTGTGAATTTCACTTGCAATATTGAAGTAGAGTTGCAAGATGTCACTATTTTCTAACTCGTTGCTTGTTTTGTCGTAGACATAGTTGTGAGCCAAGTCTGTATACTACAATCATTTATGTTATCAGGTCATGTTTATCCATCATGACACCACTCGACTGCAAGCATATAATCTTTAGAAAGGACTAGTTAATGTTCACGCAGAGTGCATCTGACTTTTGTATTACTTTTTCCCTTTGTTTCCCTTCAACTTCAAGATCATATGTTTCCTCTCTCTCTCTGTGTGTGTGTGTGTGTGTGTGTGTGTGTGTGTGTGTGTGTGTGTGTGTGTGTGGTGTGTGTGTGTGTGTGTGTTGTATAGTTAGTGTCCTAACTGCATGATGTGTACTTGGCTCTGTGAAACCTGTGTGTCTCTGGGCTGTTATAAACCTCATGTGGTCTGACCCTCTGTTTCCATAGGCTGTGGAGCTATAGCTAAGCTTCATGCTTCTTAGAGTGTTGAGAGGGTGACGGACATTGCCGGTTAGCATTTATTGCTAACATTACGTCATAGGGACAATTGAGGGTTCCTGTTCAAATATTGCCAAAGGACGGGGTAGGGCTTGCAAATATATTGAGGGGTGGGATTGGGGGGAGTTAATTGCACCTCCACTATGTGGTAAAGTTAGGTCATACATCTGTATATTATGTTAGCATACCTCACTGTGAACAAATGACCATAACCACACACCTTGAATTACTTGAGCTCTAGAGAAGGAAGTTGGTGCAGAACTGCCAACCACAAGTTGAAGCGATCATCCTCATTCAGAGTGAAGTTGCAATTAACTCCCTCCACCAAGGGAAGGGAAATATTTCTTTAAAATATCTATGTTTGAGGTGTGCTGAAATAATAATCTTGTTTCTCACACACGCACACAATCTTCGCTGGCACTTCTCCTTTGGCACTGTGGTGGACCATGGGTGTTCAGTGGATCAATTGAGATGCCATTTCTCTGCTTGTGTTTTTTTAAAAGCCAATATAGTCAGGGGGGAGAGAAATGCAGTTAGAAGATTGCAATTAAGTTGTGGTATAATGTTCTGTGTCATGCACTTCCAGGAAAACAGTAAACTTTTGGACCTTGTCCTTTTTATTTTCATATGCAGCCTTAACCTGCAGAGGTTCTCCATCCTCCCTTGGCTTCTGTTTTGGGGCTTGGCTAAGCTCAGGGCAGTGATGCTCCAGTATGTGTATGTCTGCAGAGGATGCATGACCACTTTGCCTGGCTCTGATTAGATACATATTTGTTATCCCATTGGATGCTGCCTGGGAGCGTGCAGTCTCACCACTCTCACCTAGGATCTTTTCACCTGATGTCATGTGTTCAGCAACGGATGATCATGTGACTATCCCATGATTCTGTCCGTGGATGCTGGGTTTCTCAGCCTTACCAAACCTTAGTGTGGCTGACAAGAAAGAGTGGCACTAGCTCAAGTTTTGCACACATGAGGATGTGAATGTGACACTCTCAAAACTGTCTTTTCTAAAGCTGTGTAGTGGTTCTGTTTGCCCTTCTACACTGCTGAGAGAATGGTGAGAGAATGATATTGCTTGTGCGTGACTGGGCATAGCTGCTAATCTCGTCCATACAAAACTAACATGACCATGGAGCCATTATTCTCTCTCTCTCTTTGTCCTTTGACCATGCAACCAGTTCTATTTGCTCCTCTTTTTTTTTTAGTTTAACTTATGCAACATATCATATTCGTTTTTCTTTTTGGCTTGGCAAATGAATGTTACGACAAATTTCCTTCGGGATGAATGGATATTTCTCTGAGCTGTTGTAGTAATGTCAATCTTTCGGATTAGTGAGGGATTTATTAGGTGACTGATGTCACATGCATACATACGCACATTATGTGGGTGTGGTGTGCGTGTGGTGTGCGTGTGGTGTATGATAGGACACACCAAAACATGCCTTCCTCTCACTTATATATATATTTTTTTAATTTCATATCGTCAATAATAAGAGAGTCGTGAAATGTTGATGGAAATATTGTGGAAGCTAGTCTGAATGTTTCCACCACTGTGGTGAGGTTTCTTATGTCTTGCAGCATCTCTGGGCAACCTCTTCTGATAAAAACATCTCCAAAACATTGACTTTATATATGTCAGTGTTGTGGGGCTGTCCATAGGAAACAGATCAGGATTTCCCGGCAGGCATAAATGAGGGGAAATACCCTAGTTGTCTTACAAACTAAGCATTTGTGATTGAATGCTTAAAGGTGTTTCTCTCACAGTGAGTTGACCTGAACTTCTTCTGCAGACACGCTGATAGACTTCAGAATAGTTGGGGCTGCTTGGTTAGCTCACTTCTGTGGTCTGGTGTTAAAATTAACACGCTTGTTTGGTCTGGTGTTAAGGTTAACTCACTTGTGTGATCTGGTGTTAAGGTTAACTTACTTGTGTGGTCTGGTGTTAAGGTTAACTCACTTGTGTGGTCTGGTGTTAAGGATAACCCACTTGTGTGGTCTGGTGTTAAGATTAACTCGCTTGTTTGGTCTGGTGTTAAGGTTGACTCACTTGTGTGTCTGGTGTTAAGGTTAACTCACTTGTGTGGTCTGGTGTTAAGGTTAACTCACTTGTGTGGTCTGGTGTTAAGGTTAACTCACTTGTGTGGTCTGGTGTTAAGGTTAACTCACTTGTGTGGTCTGGTGTTAAGGATAACCCACTTGTGTGTCTGATGTTAAGGTTAACTCACTTGTGTGATCTGGTGTTAAGGTTAACTCACTTGTGTGATCTGGTGTTAAGGTTAAATCACTAGTGTGGTCTGGTGTTAAGGACAACCCACTTGTGTGGTCTGGTGTTAAGGTTAACTCACTTGTGTGATCTGGTGTTAAGGTTAACTCACTTGTATGATCTGATATTAAGGTTAACTCACTTGTATGGTCTGGTGTTAAGGTTAACTCACTTGTATGGTCTGGTGTTAAGGTTAATCACTTGTGTGATCTGGTGTTAAGGTTAAATCACTAGTGTGGTCTGGTGTTAAGGATAACCCACTTGTGTGTCTGATGTTAAGGTTAACTCATTGTGTGATCTGGTGTTAAGATTAACTCACTTGTGTGGTCTCGTGGTAAGGTTAACTCACTTGTGTGATCTGGTGTTAAGGTTAAATCACTAGTGTGGTCTGGTGTTAAGGATAATCCACTGTGTGTCTGGCATTAAGGTTAACTCACTTGTGTGTCTGATGTTAAGGTTAACTCACTTGTGTGATCTGGTGTTAAGGTTAACTCACTTGTATGGTCTGATGTTAAGGTTAACTCGCTTATGTGGTCTGGTGTTAAGGGCTCACTTGTGTGGTCTGATGTTAAAGTTAACCAACTTGTGTGGTCTGGTGTGGCTGTGGTCAGTCCCATGTCATCCAGGAGATGACCATGTTTTTTGGGATATACGTTATCATCTGCATGTATCAAAGTTGAAAGAGCACAACATAACTCCAGTTGGTACCTATCTTGTGCCCTCTGTCAGAACATTCACGTGACAAAGTAAATGCCCCTCGTGACCTTAGCCAAAATGCTAGTCTCCAGACATCAGCCCTGACTGTAGTATCTGTGGATGACCGGGTGATTAATCATGGCCACAGAGTAGGGAATGGGTGTGGTCCAGCATGGGTTTCATATGGATGTCCGTGTGTTCCCTTGTTAACATGCTCACTCATACATATCGCTGGATTGACTGCAAGACTGGACATAGTGTAATTCACAGGACATTCCATCGAGTTCTATGACTGTTTTCTTGTACGAAATGACTGTGAAAGGCACACACATTAACATAAGAAAAACTGTGCAGCCCGCACTCTGTGATTCTGATTCCTTGAAACTCATCGATCAATCATATTCAATAAGGTTAGGGCTCGTTATATCAAACTTAATTAACTTTTATCCCTGATATGTGTAGATATCTCATTAGTCTGGGATACAGACATTATTGTGATGCAGTCTTGAATTAATAATAATTACTGACATTTCCAGTAGTGATAGGTGTGATGAGTGAGGCTGTTGAAGTGGGGAGGTGGCAGGCAACATGCACACGTAGTAATGAAGCAAAGAGTGAGGGTTATATAGTTATATAGTTATCATGTGTTATGTATTTCTGCAAACATTTACTTTGAGTACACCTTTCCTGGCGCTAGCATTAAGTCCCATGCTCCAATGATTATAGTTCACTGCAAGTTACGGTTTGGTTCATGGGGGGGGGGGGGTTGGGCCAAGAGTTCTGTACGTGACCGAAAAAAGAGGAAACTTTAAGGCAAATAATGCCACCGGAAAAGCCTAGAAAAGTTGTGTTAAGAGGTTACACTAGCACTGATGTAGACGCTTCTCTGTCATCAGTTTGTCAGCTGAGTGCTGGTTGTTGGTGGAGGCAATATTGGGCTAACGTTTATGGATTTCCTTGCATGTTCTCTGTCAGCTGCTATGGCTTTAAGTTCCTGCCCAGCTCTGCTGTGTGAATCAGTGGGAGCCTTCTAGGGGTGTGGCTTCCAGTTTTGTCTTCAATTAATTATGCTAAATTATGTGTTCAGCTCGCCAATATATTGGTCACTATTCTGCAATGGACAAACCCTTAAAACATTTCTTTCCTTTTTACATTTCATGTACATAGCGTTCAGTTTTATTCAAAGAAGCTGAAAGCTCATAATAATCTGCTGGATTAGGAATTCAAATTATGGACAACACTATCAATTAATTTTTCAATAAACTTGTTTACCAGCTATCATTTTACTTATTTTGTCTACTGCATTATCTATCTCTTCTTTTGAACCTTCTAACTGTTCTGATGAAGGTCTGCTGCAAATGTTATCTAAACCCCCTAGGTTGTTGTGTGGGTGCACAATGCCTGCATGTATGGATCATGTAAAAGGACTCTTTCTGCAAGGTTTTAAGAAAGAACACTCATCATACTAGGTTGCTGACATAGCCACTGCTGGAGAGAGAAAGAAAGAGAGAGAGAGAGTCTGAAGCGAGCACTGCAGTGTGTTGTAGGGCATGCTGTTGGTTATAATGAGATGGAATTAGTCAAGCTAATGTCCGATGACCTGCAGACCTTGGCATGCTACCATTCAGTCACGCACACACACACACACACACACACACACACACACACACACACACACACACACACACTCACACACTCACACACACACACACACACACACACACACACACACACACACACACATTCGTTCCTTTCCTCCTTGTTGTCTCTTGCTGTGGCTGTATGATGTATGCGTGCCTGTGTCATGTTGCACTGTCAGCACTATGTAGATTACCCTTGTTCTCAGGTATGAAGGCATGTTTGCACACATGTGCATGCACATGTCTGTAGGCATGCCAGACATAGACATCACATCACCACAAGCCTGTCTGTTTGATGATGTACAAGCTAGTAGTTAGCGTAGCTCACTGTTTTGTTCATGTGCTTTGATAGGTAATATGTTGGGCTCTTAATTCACCTTTGAACCTAATGGTAATAGCTTGTTGTGGCTCTGTTTCCTCACTAACCTATGGTGACTACAGCATCTTGCATGTGGTGTGTGGTGGGTGTGGCAGGGGTGTGTGGTGGGTGTGGCAGGGTTGTGTGGTGGGTGTGGCAGGGGTGTGTGTCTAGTGGGTGTGTGTGTACTAGTTGGCAACTCTCCACTATGCTGGCATGTATATTTGAGAAGAATGAATACACTGAGTAGTGTGGAGTCGTTCTTGTACCAATCACTGTGTAGTGAGTGGGTTGTCAGGAGGTGGTGAAATTGGGTGTGATTTGATGATATTTATTTGAATGCTGTGATCTCTATTACTGCAATTACTGTATTCCCATCTCTGGAAATAGTAGGTAGAGGGTATTAGGTTAATATGACTTGTATTCGTGACATTGGTGAGTGGAAAACTAGAAATAAAATAATAGCCTAATTGGGAATCTGTGTGTATATGGGTGTGGGTGGGTGTGCATGGTGTGTGTTGTGTGTGTTGTGTGTGTTTTCTATCTTGCTAAACACCATGCTTAAGTGTGTACCCATGCAAGAGCATGGCTGCCTTATCTGCAGGCTGTTATTATGTGTTTGCCTGTTGTTGTTGTTGTTGTTGTTGTTGTTGTTGTTGTTTGTATTGAAGATAATGTACAGTGATTAGTAGCAACAAGAACTGCTTCCAATAGAGCCATTCCTACCACACTAGTAGTGGAGTAAAGGTATGTCATCGGTGGGGCAAGCAGTGCACACTCCAGAGGGAGGCAGTTAGTGTGCTCAAGTACACTGCCCATGTGGTGGTCAGTAGTTGTGTGGGCTATTGACCATACCACAGTGAGCAGAGATATAGCACAGTGAGTGGAGATATAGCACTGGTCCCACTGACCATATGCACTAACCTCAACTATATACATCAGCATAGCCACAGTGCCACAACACTAACCCAGAAGTCCTACCTGTTACCCTTTACCCTGACCCAAATTACCCTGGATGTTGGCAGACACACACCCTCTGGGTGTGATGGAGTTGTGATGGTGTAGATTAGCTGCTGGTACACGATGGCTATTGTGATGTGCTCACAAACATTCATGAGTGAGTAGTAATGTACAGATACTTGTTACATGGGAAGCTAGGCTATCAGGCATTGTGTGAAGTACTCCATCCCCTGGAGGGTGTAAGCTTTGGTGAAGGCTTTGAGCAATTTAGTGGAAATCATACCCCCTGGAGTGGTCAGCCTTGGAGGTGACTTTCAACCATTGGGATAGTGTTAGATTATCATCCTAGGTGGACTTCTTAACCTTTCCCAAGGTTATTCATAGTATTATATGTTTCCTAAGCATTGGGAATATGTGGTCAATTGATGTCACCATGACAACACCATCTTGTCACCATATGACATGGCGTATAGTGGGAGTCGTGCATGGCGACCTGACAACACTATAGCTTACATGCCATCATTGACCATATTTCGAAAGAACATTAGTTCTCCTTCTAAAGGTGAAGAACACAAAAGATGTCACGACCAATGTTTGTATATTTAGCGTGGACATAGGACCATGAACCTGGATCAGCTGTTGTGGCCACACCCTCTCTCCTGGGCATGGAGGTGTGACTTGAAGATGTGCAGGTGCATCAAAATGCAAAGGTTGAGAAGTTCTCACTGGTAATCTCACTGGTATTGCACTACAATGCCCCTCCAGCCATGCAGTGTGGACCTTTGATACACTCGACCGGGTGTATCTATCAGACATGCTTGCATATATGGCCTGGGGCATTATGGCTAGCTGTTGTGATGATAAGCTGCGCTACTTGTTGGTGCTCTGAGCTGCTGTGCTCATTCATCTCTCAATCAGAGGTCCTCTCTGCATTTGAATGTCCTCAGAGTGTGTGGGTATGAATCCACGTCAATACTCACTGACCTTGGCCTGGTCTGCTCACTCCCATGGCTTCCCTGCCACAATTCAAGTGTAGTGCAGCAGAGCTAGAGTCCATCCACCACCATACATACACACATGCTCAGCAAAATCAACCATTGGAATGTTATTTTTCTTACGATCAAGGAATGATCCTTGCTGTGTGTAGTATAATGGACTGTCAGATCAGATCCCTCATAAGCTCTCAGCAATTTATGTCTGCAAATGGACTCTGATGTCATTCTGGTTTGGATCTTGACGTGGACCGCTCCACATTCTTATTAATCTACACTTGACCCCACTGCCTGCCACCTTGTCAAATGAGTTGAGTTGGCAATGGTGATCATGACCTTGGTGAGAAATAATCATAGAATAGCAATGTTCTTCAGGCTGTCTGAGGGCTTATGGCTTCAGGCTCATATGATGGTGCTGTGTTAGTATATTGGTTTGTCAGCCTCAAGGTGATTTTTTTTTACAATTTTTGGTTTTTCTGTCTCTTATTTATCTTTTTTTTTTTTTAATTTTTTAATTTTTTAATATGACGTATTGTTTTTTTTTTGTGTATATTGTCAGTCAAAGTCATACACAATCATCAATATGGTAAATTATGTACTTGAATGTTTTAAAATATTGTGTTGGCTTTTTTTTTGTTCTTTGTGGGGTATTTTTGGCATATATTGTTGATGTGTTCCCCCAGAAAACTATCTATTTGTGTAACAATAACATTTATTTCTTTGCTGACTCAGCTAAACCTTGAGAGCATTTTTGGAGTAGGTTTTCATGATCTGTCCATAAATTTTGTTGATAGTAATTTAGGATAGATTCTTTTTGAATGGGAGGTAACTTCTATGGTGCAAGGCAGAAGCTTTGAGAGGCTTCACTCTTTGATGTGGTGTGTTAAAAATAAGTCATGCAACATTTAAACATCCAAACAAACATGTTCAGGGAGAAGTGCGGTATTGTTGTGGTTGAGGTGATTAGAGCTTATCAACATTTAGCTTATGGTGTGGCCCAGAGAAACGCATGCAAACATGCATCCTATTGGGTCTCGGGCTAGAGATGCGTATGTAGGGTGATGTCTTGTTTATTGCAGCAACCTCCTTGTCTGGAGGTGTGTTGAACAAACAGTGCTGGAAGGAGTCAAAGGACAGCCATGATGTGTGGGGTTCTACTTCTACAGGTGGCCACAGTGTGGATCTACTGTGGCATTAGGCACTCAGGAGTGAGAGAATTCGGGCATGATTTGAGGACTATTTCAATATATCAGACATACAATTAATGTTCCATTACACCCAGGGATCACATATCTAGAGCCTGTTGATCATGTGACATCAGGAACACTGCGCAATACAATATTTAAAGAATACTGGAATGGACTCATTTATTTTCCTGTGTCTTTTGGAGGAGGGTAGAAGGATATCACAGTTGTTTTGCATCGTAAATCAGACCTACACTGGTGGTCCATAACTTTGTTATGGCATACGTTTCTCTTAAGCAACCATGGAAAGCAAAGTCCTGGTAAAGTCCCGGAATATTGACAGTGAGTCCTAGATGCTGCGATGATGTTTCTTAGCTCTTAAATGATATCCAGAGGTAATTTCGGTTTCATGCTTTTGTTGATGTTGTCCTGCATTATCTTGTTTAGAAAAACACGTCTTCACTTCAGCTCTCTCTGTGTATATTTTAATTTTAAAGCCCTGTCCACACTGCACACTAAAACCGGTTTCACCCGTGTCTGGAATGGGTTCCATGCATCCACACTACACCTGGTTTCATCCCAACTGGTTCCACTTGGTATCACCTGAAACCTCCAGAATGGTAGGCTTCAGGTGGCACAAATTTATTTAATATTCCTGTGGCTTTATTGTTGATGTGCACTATTAGGAGTTTAGCTACAACAGCTCGCTCTCTCCTCTCTATCCTCCATTTATGCGATGATGTTGCAGATGGAAAAGGGCAGAACAAAGTAGCGCATGAGGAAATGAAATATCCCATTTCTATACGAGATAGAGGAAAGCCAATTAATCATCCCAGCCAATTATTAAGCCCATGCAAGTGATGTGGAGCAGGTTCAGCACTATGCTAGTGTGGATGCAAGAGAACGTTTGGAACCAGGTATTGCTGGAGAGATGAACAAACCCATTTGTAGTGTGGACAGGGCCCCCCTCTCCTCATTTGCAACAGACTTTACTCCAATGAGTTTGGGTGCCGAGTCACTGTTTATTCTTTTGTGGAGGTTTCATGCCTTTTTTGTTGTAACTTTTATTACTTGTGGTGTATGCTTTTTAGTGAAAGAAGTTAATTAAGTTGTGTTGTTGAGTGTTAGCTAGACTAGAGAACATCTGATCAGGTTCCTCTGTCAATCAGTCACTCCTAGGGAGCATCCTGGATGGTGTTGCCATGGCATGCATGCATGTAGTGAGTGTGGGCGTTGCCTCAGGGCTTGACTAACTCAACCTCTTATAAATTACTGGTGATATTTGAGAGCTGATGCACGTCTAATGGCTAATTCAGAATATCATGCTCTGGTTATCGAGATTGACTTTATGTGGCATTGATAACTCTTTCCAATTGTTGAACAGAAATCCTGCAGCATTTATATTGCTTTCTAATCATTAAATGGAAATCCGGTCTATTCTACCGTAAGGTGGTACCATGGTTGGTAGTATATTCACTTGATGAGTTGGCTACAAACAGAAGGGACATAGCAAGGTAGTGACTGATTAGCTGTGCACATTGCTGGTATATAGTACACACTTGTCAGGTACTTTTGGAATTGGTGAAAACTTGACGCAGAAGTTGAATTTGCTTGTGTGTTGAACTGTAGACCAACTCAACCATCTTCGCTGAGTTTGAGTTGAGGAACTAACATACTTCACATGTGAAGTATGTTTATGTTTATCCAGAACCCAAGGACACCCAGCCACACTTTAATTGTTAAGATGTTAAATATTGTTGGTACACTCTTTAAAAAAAAAAAGATCTGAGTTGATGTTGTGGAAGGAATCACTGCTGCTATTGTAAGACTACACTTCCATGTGAGGAAAAAAACAAACCAAACAAGACAGCAGCAACTGGAAAGGATCAAGCCAATTATGCTTTGAACAAATAGTGGGGAATTAAGTTTTTCATAATGATTTGCTGTTAAACAAACTTTAGCTAAGTTTCTGATCTTTTTTTTACTCTTTTCAGCAATTTCCATAAAAAGATAGTAGTTAAGCTAAGTCAACTTTAATAGAGCACTAACCCAACTTGAGATTCCTGTTTAATTATGTCATGATAGAATATCTCCTTGCTAGTCTAAGATAACCACTTGCATGAAACCCTTTTGGTTGTGAAACACTTTTAATTACGAGGTTCACTGATATGTGAAGGTCCTCCCAGGTGTCAGAGTTTAATTGTCTGACCTTCCTTGCAAAACAGTCAATAAATCAGTGCTTGGGGTGGGAATATCTAATAGTTAATCAGTTGATTGTTGGATCACAAATGGTAAAGCAATTAAACTTTTAGCTGTAATTAACCATTTGATCTACAAACCTACTCACAGATTGTAGATAGCTATTAGTGCCAATGTATAGCTCTGAGTGGACAGTACACTCTGGTCAATCCTGAGTGCACTCAGTCAATGAGCAAGCTTGTCTTCTTCAAAGGAGATTAAGATGTCTGTTTAGTTGCTTGGGAAAACGACTGTATTTGTATTATATCAGACGGTCATCCGACTCACCCAGTAAGAAGCCTCCTCCACTCCATCACTCTATTTGCATGGCATGGTCTACAGGAGGTGATTCTTGCAGCTGTTCTTATTCTTCTTCCTTAATATCTAGTGGGTGGGTGGGTGGGTAGTGGGAAGATAAATTTTTTTAATGGAAAAAAAAATTAGATGAGAAGAGTCAACCAGCATTGATGAGTGAATAAGACTGACAATGGTGGACAGGCTGGAAATAGTTTCAATGGCACACAAACGCATGGTCTTGGCTAAGACCATAAACCTTTTTCCATGATAAATAGGAATTATAAATGCTAGTTTCTCCTTTCCTCTCTCAGTGAGTACAACTAGTAGAGAGCTGTGGACGAAGCATGGAGTAGTTGACATTGAAACTCAACCTTTGAATAAGTTTTGTGTGGGTGTGGGTGTGTGTGTTTTGTGGAGGGAACTGTATGGGTATGGTGTGTGTGTGTGTATATAATTAACACAGAATTTTTGTGCTCGCAGCAACTAAAGAGCAAGTGGTTAATATAACATGGTCGATAGTTACTGGTTGGAGATCTGGAAGCGACCTCAGCTATGTATGCTAGCCAAGTAGATGACCCTTGTCCAAATAAAGCACCCAGCAAAGGTGGCCTTTCCACATTGTTTGTTAGTTTCAAAGGAATGTTTGTTAGCAGTCAGTGTAAGGAAAGCTGCCTCAAGAGATGGATGTATTTGGAATGTTGATATGAGATAATCCCTTCCCCATGAAATTTTGCTTGAAATGTTTTTATGGGAAAAGCCCTGCTTGTGAAATGTGTGTGGGGTAGATTAGTATTGGGGGTAAATAATGTGTTTTCAGTTTTGTTTTTTGTGCCAATACCAGAAGTTATTTTCTCATCAGGTCATGTGACAGAGACCATATGCTCCTAGGTGTGGAATTATAAATAGCTGAAAGGAAGGGCAAGCTTAGCTGAAATGTCAATGCGGTGTAATTAATTAATGGGTTTGAATATATGTAACATTATGATAAACTCTTCGATTCACCATGCAAGCATCTGTAATCACCCCCCCCCCCCCCCTATATATAGCTATTTGCAAAGCTGACCATTAAAACCTTGATTCTATCAACAGCAACAATGAAAATTTATAGATAAAACACACCCACTAACAAAGTACCTGGCCTAAAAACAGAGATAAAGATATCATCTACTATAATTCAAGAATTAAAAAAAAATAATAATAATAATAATAATAATAAAAAAAAAATTTTTGTTTGTTCTTTATCTCCCCTGGACTCTTGGCCCTACTGGGAATTTAAAAAAATATTTTTAACGGAAAAGAAAAAAAGAAGGTAAGGGTTTTGCCTCAGGGTTTTGCTGACCTCATATAGAATGTTTTTATAGCAGAGTTACCTGTCCTATGGAGACAACAAAGACATCTTACTATTATATTTTAATAATTGTTTGTTGGTTCACTATCTATGCCCAAACATTTGGGTATGTTTCCACCTGCTCCAGCTCAGTATCCCCCCCCCCCCCCCCCCCCCCCAACTGCTTCCCTGAGTGTGATGCTTAATTACAGAATGCAACCACTGAAGGTGTATAGCAATGTCTTCCAATGGATTCTGTTGCTGGCATTGGCATGATGATATTAGGAACCAAGGAATTTGCTATAATGCTGCTGTTGTTGGGAAACACAAAATTGGATTTTCCCACATTTGTCCAAGTAGTCCACATGGAACTGCTTAAATATGAATTTTACTTTGGATGGAACTGCTTAAAAATGAATTTTACTTTGGAAATATCTGGTTTGTCTTCAATTTTATACCAAGGTTGTGTGAAGGATATGAAATAAAAGATACTTTTTTTTCCTACACACACTTTCATGGCTTAAATGATGTATTGAGCAGTTTGAATAGAATGTGAAGTGATGCAGAACTAACTGATGGAATAAAGGCACTATTTTCATGTTATGTTTTCACTTGTTTCTGTGGTGTAGTGGTTATCACGTGTGCTTCACACGCACAAGGTCCCCAGTTCGATCCTGGGCAGGAACTGATTTTTTTTCCCCCCCTTTTTCCCCCCCCTTTTTTCCTCACTTCATTTTTTTTCATCCCATTATTCTTTCTTCTATTCCCACACCTTTTCTTTTCTTCTTCCCACTCATATTTTTTTCTTTCCCCCTTTTTCTTTCCCCTTGCTCATCTTCTCCCCCACTTACCTTCTTTTCCCCCTGCTCATCTTCTTCCCCACTTACCTTCTTTCCCCCCTGCTCATCTCCCCCACTCACCTTCTTTTCCCCCTGCTCATCTTCTCCCCCACTCACCTTCTTTTCCCCCTGCTCATCTTCTCCCCCACTCACCTTCTTTTCCTCCCACTCTTCATTTACCCCCCCCCTACTCTTTTTTTTCCTCCCTATCTCTTCTTTCCCAACCTTTTTTCAGACTCTTTTCTTTTCTCCCACTACTTTCTCCCCCCCTTTTATTATTTTCTTTCCTCCCATTACTTTTCCCCCCCCTTTTATTACTTCTTTTCTCCCACTACTTTCTTCCCCCCCTTTTATTATTTTCTTTCCTCCCACTACTTTCTCCCCCCTTTTATTACTTTCTTTTCTCCCACTCTTTCTTCCCCCCCTTTTATTATTTTCTTTCCTCCCACTACTTTCTCCCCCCTTTTATTACTTTCTTTTCTCCCACTACTTTCTTCCCCCCCTTTTATTATTTTCTTTCCTCCCACTACTTTCTCCCCCCTTTTATTACTTTCTTTCCTCCCACTACTTTCTTCCCCCCCTTTTATTATTTTCTTTCCTCCCACTCTTTCTTCCCCCCCTTTTATTATTTTCTTTCCTCCCACTACTTTCTTCCCCCCCTTTTATTATTTTCTTTTCACTCTTCCTTCTTTTTCAAAACATGTTCTCACCTTGTCCCATTTTAAATACTTTTTCTATTTCAAACTCTTTAAAATATTTTCCCCTTTTTTTCTTTCAAAGACATTTCCCCCTCCATTTCTCTTCATTAGTAACCTTGTGTTTTGTATCACTAAGATAACATTTTAATGAGTAATATATTTTTTTTAATTTATTTATTTATTATTATTATTATTATTATATATATTTTTTTTTAATTAATTAATTTATTTATTTTATTTATTATATATATATATATATATATATATATATATATATAATTCCTGGTGTGTGTGGTTGGACCTAGTTTGTGTTTTACAGTAGAGACCCTAATTGTTAAGGGGGAAAAACTATCCCCTTCTACTTTCTGGAAGAGCAAGTTTGGTTTGTCAGGCTGCCATCATCATGAACTGGCTCTTGATATTGGTAATTCTTTATGGTGTCCATTGTTGGTGAATGGTGACCATGATGATGCCTTATGGACAGAGTGTTCGTTCATTCTCTCTTCTGCATGGTTTATTATTTATAAGTAGCACTACTTTAACTTGTCAATATATAATCCGGTTGTGTCTATCATTTGCATGGTTTTCTTGTATACATTGTGATGAAACAGAAGGTATGCCTAAATTCTCAGTGAGCTGTTATAACAAACATCACTAATATTTAAACATATATTTCTCATTTATATTTGTGCATGTATGCTGGTTCCTTGGCTTGCCAGGTGGTGGGGCCAACTTGGCTCTAATGCTATATCGCACAGAGAGTGCTTGGGTAGGGGAAGGTTTTGGGATTGATGACATGCGTCTCAGACGTAGCTGAGGTTACGCTGACCAATTAATTTTTTTCACTGATGCATCACACAATGCCACATATGCACTTTCTCATTTCCTTCTCAACAGTATTTTTTATTCTGCTCATAACTTTCCTCCTCTCGTCTTCTACTTCCTCCCTCCTGTCTGACACATTCCCTCTGTCTTCTCTCTCTTCTACTTCCTCCCTCCTGTCTGACACATTCCCTCTGTCTTCTCTCTCTTCTGCTGCCTCCAGATATCAAGCCTAACATTGTGGCCATGGGGTTCCCCTCAGAGAAACTGGAAGGCGTGTTCAGGAATAACCTTCAGGATGTTGTCAGGTGAGCCGCAGCTATCAATACGGAGGCACACTCATATGTTGACCACACCCATTCACATCAACAATGATCACATCCATGTAGCAATATAACTTAATGCATGACCACGCCCATGCCCAAACAAATTATTATTATTTTTTTTTAAAAGGCTGTAGAAACTCAGCATCATTAGAGCCTGAATATCTTGTGCAGAGATCTGATAGTTGTACACTTTGTAACAACACCCTGGGCACATTACAAATGGCCATTTGAATTGTGACTGCCTGTGGCCTGTATTTAGAGCTGCCGTGTGCACTTGGCTGGCTGTAGAGGCAGGCTAATGAGTGGGCTAGCTACTGACTGAGTTGACTAGCTGTGGTGTTTGTTATTCATTGTGCTGGTGGAAGTGCTCTTGCCTGTGTTGTCATGCTGGTAAGGTTGGTTGTGAACATGCTCATGTCTCCAGTACTTCTATTTCTGGCTAATATGTTTGTCCCCACAATAATTATGCTCTGTGGACTGCAGGTTCTTTGACTACAAGCATCCGGAACACTACAAAGTGTACAACCTGTAAGTGGATTCTAACCTAATTCTGTGTTTCCCTGCATGCATGCATGCACTGGAGGGGGGAGGAGAGGGGAAGGGAGGAGAGGGGAAGGGAGGAGAGGAGAGGAGAGGGGAAGGGAGGAGAGGGGAAGGGAGGAGAGGGGAGGAGAGGAGAGGGGAAGGGAGGAGAGGAGAGGGGAAGGGAGGAGAGGGGAAGGGAGGAGAGGGGAAGGGAGGAGAGGGGAAGGGAGGAGAGGGGAAGGGAGGAGAGGGGAAGAGAGGAGAGGGGAAGGGAGGAGAGGGGAGGAGAGGAGAGGGGAAGGGAGGAGAGGGGAAGAGAGGAGAGGGGAAGGGAGGAGAGGGGAGGGGAAGGGAGGAGAGGGGAGGGGAAGGGAGGAGAGGAGAGCAGTGGGTAGGAGAGGAGAGGAGAGGGGTGTATGTAGGACAAACCTGGCTGGTCTCCTTGTTTTGGTCAAATTTAACTTTTTGCTGATGTCAGCATTTTGCATCCTGTTTAGGTTGGACATAATTTGAGTGCATAGTTTGCATTGTTTATTGCATAGTTGACTGCCGATCAGAAGTAGTTAATACTTAACCACATAGATATACTTAAGTGTATTGACTGATTATTAATTATTCATGTAGTTAATTTAAGAACCACCCCCTAAGGTCATGCCCAATAGTTTAGGTTTTATTCATATGGCTGAGTGTTTGTTGTTTTTGTTGTTTTTTTAAGAAAAAGGAGACATTTCACACCTCTTGTCAGCTCCTCCATTGTATATGTGCAGTGTGGTATCACCCCTCTGTCCCTCCCTCTCTCCCTCCCTCCCATGTTGAGAGAGCAGAATAGTTTCACAAGACACTATAGCCTGCCAGCTATTCCATTTCTGGTTAATGCATCCACTGTATTATGTGGCAGGGATGTGGGGGTGTGTCCACTGTATCATGTGACAGGGATGTAGGGGTGTGTCCACTGTATCATGTGACAGGGATGTTTAGGAGTTTATCCATGAGGAATATGCACCTGTTTTCTCTCCCACAGGTGTTCAGAGAGATCTTATGACCCAGGAAGATTCCACCAGAGAGGTGAGTGTGTGTGTGTGTGTGCGCATGTGTGTGTGAGGACGTGAGTGTGTGTGAGTGAGTGAGGACGTGAGTGTGCGTGTTTGTCTACATGTAGCCATCACCATCCACCCCTCCCTCTCTCCCAGATTGATCATGTGGAATCAGTGACAAGTGATGTAGTCTCTCCAGCTGTGTGCATGTAGGCCACAAGTTAGATGATCCATTACCAGTTCAATGAAATGCATGACAATTGTTACACAGCATAAACTAAATAAATGATCGGTGTCCGATTAAGTTTGTAAGGTGTCATTTAATTTGTGGTCTGGGGCTTCTAATAATATTATATTGTGTTGTTTTTTGTGTTTAAAAAAAAAAAAAGGTTTTTTTTTTTTGATCATTTTGGTGATCTGATTTTGGGCTAAGTTGAATATAAATCTATTACTGTGTACAGAATTATTAATATTTTTTTTTTTTTAAATAAAAACAAAAGAGTCCTCCGAGCTCATTTCTGATCTTCAAGAGTGTCTTTGTCGTTAGTAATAGTTAGTTTGCTGACTCTTCAGTCTTGTGGTTGGTAAACTATCGTACCATCCCTTGCAGCCCTCCTTTGTTTCTGAGATTAACAATGAATTATTAGGATACGTGGAATGTACAGGCTTTAATGTATGGATGGTGAATTTTCATTATGGTTAGTATGTGTTCCAACAAAGCCAAAATAAAAAATGATTTAAATTTTTTTATATCCAAGAATGTTTTATTTTCTTGTGTGATCCTAATGATCTCAGCACAATGTGCATAGTCTGGATATTTCTTGGTAAGGGGACATCCCCAGCTCGCTTTGGATATGAACGTGATTTTGTAGGTAGTAGTGATTCTGAAGTCCAGCATGATAGAGATTCTTTCCTTTCAAACAGAGAGTAACTTCTGTAGTGCAAGACAGAAGCTTTGAGAGGCTTCACTCTTTGATGTGGTGTGTTGAAAATAAGTCGTGCATCATTTAAACATGCCAAACATCCAAAAAAACATGTTCAGGGAGAAGTACGGTATTGTTGTGGTTGAGGTGATCAGAGCTTATCAACAATTAGCTTATGGTGTGGCCCAGACAAATAAACAATACTCCAACAGATTTTGGTGGCGTTCACTCTTAACAGGCATACAGAGCATGCCTTAGCCACATGATCTTGAGATCTTCCAAATCCATTGAGACCAACGTTGAAAAATACCTAACAACAACAAAGAAAAATTGCCTTGTTGATAGCTAGAGTATTCCACTGCCTGGCTCACCAGCTGGGGGAGGGAAGTCGCCCTCACGCTGTCCATGTGAAGCTGTCTCTCTCTAATGGCACAGATGGTGAGCACTCTCTCATCTCCTCCTGTACATATGAATAGAACATCTTCCTGAGCACCAAGTAGCTGTAGTCAGTGTAGGTAGTCCGATGGAAGCATGAATGGACCCCAGGTACACCAAATGCTGGATGCGGTGTTCATATGTTGATGAATTCTTGTGGTGATAATATACCTGCATTACTCTCCATTAAGGATAACCTGTGGATGTTCTTGATGATGCTATTAGTTGATTATTATGTGACCATTGCATTGGCAAAGCTGTCTGTGTGTTTATAGCATCACATGATTGTCACATGCTAATTGTCTCATAGCGAATTACTCAACTGTCACACGACTATAATCAGCATAACATATGTTTAGATTAGTATACATTATGAATATCATATGACTGTCATGTGATCTTTCAGTGGCCACCTATCCATTCGACGACCACAATGCCCCACCTTTTGAGCTGATCAAACCCTTCTGTGACGACATGGACCTTTGGCTCAAAGAAGACAGCAAAAACATTGCAGTAGTCCATTGCAAGGCGGGGAAGGTAATGCCACTGTTGAGTTGGGTGGACCATGTGACCATCCTTTGCATTCTCTCTCTGTTTGCGTAGGGTCGGACAGGGGTGATGATCTGTGCTTATTTGCTGCACGATCGGTTATTTGACACAGCAAAGGACGCTCTCCAGTTTTACGGAGAAGCAAGAACCCAGAATGCAAAGGTATTGCCTTCCAAGCAACACCATGATCATTGTAGTGGAATAAAACCATATATTTCTATATTACAAGTACTGTGTTGATTTGTTTCATGAAGCTTTACACATTGCAGTTTGAATAATTTGTTGGTAGTCTTTCAGTAGTTTATAATGAGCTTGAGAACTGTCATCAACTCAACTCTAGACTGCACATGGCATAAACAATACAATAAATCATTTCTAGTGGTCGGGAGGGGAGAAAGGCGTGGCGGTGATGGGGGAAGGGGGGTTGAATTTGAAGGCCTTTTCATAATAATACCACACACCTCTCCAAGAATCTATGACAATGCTAGATGATTATTCCCCCTTCCCTGCTTCCAAAACATACGACCACAAGTGGTTGTTGCTGTAGTCCTGAGTGTGAGAGTTGTCCATGTTTTCTTGCTCAGGGTGTGACTATCCCAAGTCAGCGCAGATACGTGCAATACTATGGCCATCTCATGCGGAACGGACTGGAGTACTCCCCCAAGACTATCCTTCTCAAGGCAATAAGATTAGAGGGTGTGCCCAACTTTGCCCCCGGAGGTTACTGTAAGTGTGGTGGTAGGGAGGGTAGTGCATCTAATTAAGAGGTTAACCTCTGTGTCCTCTAGCTGGCCAACTTGCAAATAGACATACAGTAATTAATATCAAGATGTAATCTTGAGTGTTGATAGCGTTAACCCTCTCACAAGTGTAAAGGTTGATCCAATATCATACAATGCCGTTTGTTGAATTTCATTCTCTATATTTCTGTCTGTTGCTCTATGAAACTAAGAAGCTTTGTCCTTCCTCAGCATGCACTGCAGGAGAAGAGTGTTTCAGCAACAGTGTAAGGGGGTGGGGCAGATTTAATGCGGACTAGTCAAAAATTAACTCCTAGCTCGGGATGTTATCTTGACATACAAATTTCTGAGAATTTTTTTCCTGGATTTTCTTTACCGACTTGCATCGATTGCAGGGAGGGTAATAAAGAGGTTGTGTATCTTTAAATATTTCCCTTCCAACTAAAGTGCCAGGATACAATAGGGGAAATTTCAGGGGGTTCCCCCAAGAACTTGAACCATTTGATTGTGATCTAAGTGATTGTTAGACGCTTGAAGAGATGAACTATTTGAGAAAAAAATGGTCTTCAAAGTCTCTCCTTAAAAGGGTAACTAAACTGGACCAAAAAAAAAAAATTGGTTGTCTTATGTCGTTGTCCTTGCATAACCTGGTATTAAAAAATTTGGAAAATTTTGGTCCAATAATCATGAAGAAAACTTAGCTTCAAAAATTTACTTCCTGTGTGGGTGTAACTCTTCAATGATGTCACAAGGGGGACAGCTGCAGCAAAAATCCTATTAAGTGATATGCTACTTCAACAAACCTCAATAATTCCTCGAGTTAGGAGGCAGGATTCTGCCGGTAAGTCCAGGATTGGTAGCAGAACATTGACATCTAGCAAAATAGCAACTGATAAAGAGTTGTGGAGTTGGGAATCTGAAGGAATAAGTAAGAGATCTGTCCTTTGGGAGAGTGCAATAATTATTCATACCTTCAGATCCTATTGATATTGCTCTTCAGTTTCATCTAGCTGTGATTCAGATAGAGAAAATGAGGATCAAAGACTTTCTGATTTGTTGTGATAAAATATAGCTATTTTCAAGATACTTTTTAGTTTCGCTACTTTGAGAAAGTGAGGATCAAAGACTTTTTGATTGTCATGGTAATATTTGCTAGCTAGCTAGCTAAATAGCAAACTGTAATTATTCTTTTTAGACTTGGTTATAATAGTTATAGCTAATAGCTCAGGGCAGTTACTAGCTATAAATGTTATAATCAAGTGTAAAAAAAAACAGTTGCATACTTAGCTAGTTGCCTGAATCAGAGCTAGATGAAGCTATAAGAAATTAGTGTCACTAGGCTCTGAAGTTATAAGAAATTATTGCACTCTCCAAAGGGAACTCTTCACTTATTCCTTCAAAGAGCTCAGTCTTCAGATTAGCTACTCCGCAGCTCTTTTGCAGTTGCTATCTCACTAGGTATCATTGTACTGCTGCCACTCCTGGACTTACTGGGAAAATTGGTCCTCCTAACTCCAGGAATGGTTCAAATTTGTTGAAATAATGTATCACCTTCATTGAGTTCTGGCTGCATGTCCCTTGTCCCCCCCTTGTCATGTTATTGAATTGTAACGCCTCCTTCTCCCTCCCTCCCCCCCCCCCCCCCCCCCCCATCACAGGAAGTAAAATTTTTAAGCTAAGTTTTCTTCATGAATATTGGACAAAAAATTTCCTAATTTATTTATACCAGGTTATGCATCAAGGATAAGATAAAACAATAGAAGAATTATTTTTTTAAGTTTAGTTACCTTTTAAGGTTATCACAAAATATGGAGAAAATTTATTCAAAAAAAAAAAAAAAAAAAAAAAAAAAAAAAATCAAAATATATACAAGAATTCCTAATTAATACAAACTGTAGTTGAGATTTTATATCTATAACTTATTCTCTCAATATTTGCATCTCTGTAGCTCCCTACTTTGTGGTCAGACTGTACAAGACAAAGATATACACGTCAAAGTTGTACGAGAACATAAAAAGAATGGACACATTTGCGGAGC
Organism: Lycopodina hypogea; assembly: GCA_963969325.1. Lineage (NCBI taxonomy): Eukaryota > Metazoa > Porifera > Demospongiae > Poecilosclerida > Cladorhizidae > Lycopodina > Lycopodina hypogea. Next base: position 7,772,974 of record OZ017786.1, on the reverse strand, counting down.
TCAGCCTGCCCACCCCCCTCCCTCTCTGTGGCGATGTCAAGATAGAGTTCTTCTACTCCAAGTTTGGTGGCCGTAGAGACAAGATGTTCCACTTTTGGTTCAACACATACTTCATCGACATGCACGTGATGCAACAAGAGGCATTGTTTCTAGCCGATCACAGGTCAGTGGGCGTGGCAGGGAGGACAAAGTGTAGTTTCCATGTTTAGCGAAGAATGATCTTTCAAAAAATTTTTCTGCTTCAGTCTGTGTTTTGTTGATCCAGTAAGTAGCTCTATAGGGCAACATCAACTACCCTCAACCTGCCACAACTCTGTGGTTTTTACCCTAGCATATGTTTGATTAGCTATTGTTAACTTTACGCTCAGTCACTGGCTGCATGAAGTGTTGTCCTGAACCTTGGAACTATGTTTATCAGCCCAAGCTAAGGTTTTCGAGCTTAATCACATTATTTGGCAGTTAGAAACAACTTATATAAAAGATTGAAACAAGGGACATAAAAAAATGCAGATGGAATCACCATTAACTATTAGTATTTTCCTCTGCATGTCTCTATCTTCTAGAACAAATCGTGGTGAGAAGGCATCACGTTTTACCACGCTCCCTCTCTCCTCAGCCCCCGGGGGTGTGAGCACCCGGATGTCTCGGCATGGTCTGCCCACACGGGGCCAGCCCACAGGCGTTCCCCAGATGCAGTTGGAAAAAGACCCGAAAGCTGCGAGCAGAGGTTCCAGTCTGACCAGCAATGGGGGCGTGCCTAATGATTACCTGGTATGTGTGTGTTGAGGTGTGGGGCGGGGCGATTATGGGGAGAACACAAGAGGTTGTTAGGTGAACCACCCCAATGGCTGGAGAGAAATAGGTGTGATCACTAGAGTGAGTGGTGTGCCTATCCAAGATTCTCCAGGCAAGGAGTCTCCCCATCGTCAGACCTATCTTCTTTTTTGGTGGTGAAATTTGCTCCAAATAGCTCATTTTATTTGTTTTTGCACTTTTCTGTCTGATTAATTTTTAAACTTTTTAACAACAAACACTCATTCGTTTGCTGACTGACTAATGACAGTTTTATTTCTTTTTTATGTGTGTTGTCTGTACAAGAGCATGTCCAGAGCTTACAGTGTATGGGAGAAAGAGTGTTGGTGTGTGCGCGATTTATCTATCCATGATATGTGTTAGTGCATATTGTCATTTGGTAAGGGATCACCAGTGCTCTCTCTTGTGTGCTGCAGACCAGTCCGGATTCCAAAGTGATCATCTTGCCCAAGGAGGAGGTGGACAAGGCAAACAAAGACAACAAACGATACCCACCAAACTTCCAGGTCAGTGACGGTCAGTCCCCTTGGTGTCACGATCATGTGACCACACCCACTGTTGTGTAATGTTCCTCCACTGTGCTCTATAGCTACAGTTGGTTGGCCACCCCTCGACCCCTTCCTTTTTCAGACATCCAATGGACTCTGTTTTTCTTGTTTTCTATAAAACTGACCGCGCCACAGTAGGCAGGGGGGGGGGGGGCACAGCCACACTAGGCAGGGGGGCACAGCCACACTAGGCAGGGGGGCACAGCCACACTAGGCAGGGGGGCACAGCCACACTAGGCAGGGGGGCACAGCCACACTAGGCAGGGGGGCACAGCCACACTAGGCAGGGGGGCACAGCCACCCTAGGCAGGGGGGCACAGCCACCCTAGGCAGGGGGGCACAGCCACACTAGGCAGGGGGGCACAGCCACACTAGGCAGGGGGGCATAGCCACACTAGGCAGGGGGGGGGTGGGCACAGCCACAGTAGGCAGGGGGGGGTGGGCACAGCCACACTAGGCAGGGGGGGCACAGCCACACTAGGCAGGGGGGGGGGGGGGGGAAGGGGGAAGTATAATGGCACAGAGTATTTTCATGGGTAGCATGTCCTAGGAAGGTCTGGGGGCATCCCCCCTTCTATGAAAACTTTGAAACTGTGTGCTCTGGAATGAATCCAGTTGGTGTGCAGCCAGCCGATTATAATTACTTTGTGGTAGGGAGAAACTTAATCTGGGGAATGAGGCTTTTTTTGGGGGGGAGGGAATCCCCGGATGCTCCCCCCCCCCCCCTATTTATAAAACACTGCACACTCCTCCCAACTTTGTGCCTTCCCCGCTACCCACCCATCACTTCCCTTTCTCAGAGTCTATCCTCTCCCCCTCCCTCACACACCACCTGTTGCTGTTTTATTATTGCTAGCGAAAGACCCTCCCTGAGGTTGGTTTTTTTGGCCCACCATTGATTGGCTGTAGTCACAAAAGTGTCTGCTTTGAAGACATGTTGTAGACTTTTTAAAAAAAAAGTGAACTTGTGATTAAGGTCAAATTGTTAGAAATACCATTTTTGATATTTTTAGCCTTACACACAATAAGGAAGAGGTGTGGTGAAATGGGACCCATTCATGTTATTCACAGAATCAAGTTGTGTCTGCATGCCCAAGTTTTAGGCCTGTAACTCCATTGAATACAGAAAGGGGTGTGACCATATAGATAAGCTTATGGCGTACCCATCGTGACACTGATTCTAAATATATGTGGGTTCAACCATTCAAGCGTGAATCAAGGACAGACAGACAGACAGACAGACAGACAGACAGACAGACAGACAGACAGACAGACAGAGAGGCAGACAGATAAACACACTATTCGTACTTAATAGTATAGATTATAATTTATTTTATTGTACTTTTTTGGTGGTTATTTCATTTATTTAGCTACAATATTTATTTGTTGCCATGACCACCCACCCACCCCCTGTTGTTCACTGTCATCATCAGGTGCACATCGTTCTCTCTGAGGTAGCCAGTGAACACATCTCTAACGACGAGTGTACAGTATTGGACAGCGACTTCAGCGACGACTCAGAGGAAGACCTCTCAGACACAGACAATGAGGAGGAGTGGGACATCCCCCAGCCCTGCTAGTAGACACACACCCTCACAGGAAACATCATATATCGAGAGATGTGAGTGCTGGTGACATGTGCAATACCCTGTATGAAGATGTGTCTGCTCCCTGTCACTGTGTGTTGGCAAGGGTGTGGCTCACTGCAACATGCTCACTCTAACTATGTGTTCTAGTCCTAATATATAAGTTGTCATGTATGCTTACTACCGATGTCCAATATGACACTGGAATTTTTTCCTTTCTCTTTTCCTCTGCAGCTCTGTCCCGCTGTTTGTCGTATCATGTTTTATCCTTGCACTTTAAACATTTCCATTCTTACCTCTCCCAAGAGCACATGTTGCCATGGAGACAACCTTATTTATGAACTCTCTAGGCACTCTTAACTATTGTAGTACATGTATGTCTGTCTCTATCCATCATATCTGTCTGTGTTTGCTGTCGAGTGATGACATTTTTATTCCACCCAATAACACGATTCTTTTGGTGCTGGATGTTTTCTTTTTCTTGTGATTGAATCAAGCTTATTTATATATGTGCAGAATGTGAGCAAAGTAGTGTGGGTGGTCCAGTTAGTGTCTTCAGTGCAGTTAGTGTCTTCAGTGCAGTTAGTGTCTTCAGTGCAGTTAGTGTCTTCAGTGCAGTTAGTGTCTATCAGTACAGAGTTGGTGACTGAGCTCTATTTCTGCCTCTTGCTTCTTCACAAGCAGTTGAACTTATTTATGTTTGGACTAAAAAAATAAAGAAGTACAATGACTGGAAAGAAAAGGGAATTAATCCTCCAGAGAAGAACTTCAGTTTCAATAGGCAATGTAGTGTATAAAGCCAGATGTATTGAAAAGGGAATAATCTATGTGGTCACTGTTGCCAGTTTTTCATGATCCCAGCAGAAGCATGTCACATGCCAAATATGTAATTTCAATTGCAGATATTAAGCGTGAATTTGTAAAATCGGGAACGACCAACTTTTGAGCACTGAAATAAGCAATCAACTACCCAAGAAAATTCCCCCCATAGATAACTGTATACTGTGTAATACCTGACCAATCAGTAAATAATTTGAATTTAACAAATTTGACTTCAGGGGGAAATTGTGTCATCGAAATCATTTATTTTTACCAGCGAACTTGTTTCGTGTAGTCTAAATGTTACTTTCTTGTTGATCTTCTTCTTAGGAAACTTTCTCAGGAACACCAGTGCTAAGGTATCCTCTGGTTCAATCCCTGGTCATGGTTGGGTGTTTGTTTCTTTTCCAATGGAAATTCAGTGGATTTGGAAGTCAACATTTCAAGTCAATATTAATTCAAAATATTAAATCGTAAGCGAGCGGGGTTTTGGCTGGAGATTTCCAGTCTTGTATTTAAAAAAACAACAACTAACAACTTGCCCAAAATGAAACATTACTACTCAGAACAGCTACTATTACAGTGCTCCCTCTTTTGAAAGACTCCTCCATTGGAAGACCACCTCTTTTGAAGGACCTAGCTAATGATAAAATTTTAGGACCACCATAGAATCCAAATTATATGTACTTGGTGGTTGCACCTGTTAACTATGCAATAAATATTATGACTGTTATGATTTGCAGATGTAATTAATGGTTTAGGCACATATTAAATGTGCAGTATTCCAAAGACGTCTATAATTACAAATACCTTAATGAATTGCTGTTTTAATGGCAACCCAGACATCTCTATGAATTTAGACATTTTACTCTTGCTCATGACAAGACAGATTTGTTGGAGCTCATTAAAATCAAGCTACTTCAGAGGAGACTGCTAGATGTGACTGCTAGATGTGACTAATAAGGCCAAATGAACTAAAATATATGATTTCATGAAATCCTAAAACTGACCAAGTATAAATTTATATAAACATTTTTATTGTCATAATATAAATTTTTTATTTTGACCACACCCATTTCCCCCCCCCCCCCCCTTTTTTTTTTTACTGGAAGACCACCTCTTTGGGAAATCGATTTTTGTTGGTTTTAAGGGTGGTCTCTCAAAAGATGGACTACTGTACCTCAAAAGGGGCTTTCTTCTTCTTGAGTATGAAGAGCACACAGTGACTATTGGTGTTCACAATTCAAGTTTCAGGTCCCTCACCAGCCAGGTATTGAATTGTCCAGCTCACGTAGGCCATCCTCTCCTCCGAGAAGTTTGAACAAGTTGCATGAACCAAATATGTGGTTCACCATTTGACTCTGTTCTCCATATGGACAGGCCGGTGAATAGCATAGGTCTCATTCAGCCATGGATGCACCAAGGTGGCCAACTCCGGTTCATAGTTTTACCCACTGCTTTCTTGGCAGGCTCACTCCAGGTGGTAGGCCAACATGCGGTGGTAGGCCAACATGCGGTGTTGGGAAGAACCTGTTGAGCCTTGACAGTGCTGCACTTCATTGTTAATTCCACTTGGTTGGGGGTTCGTAATGAGACTCTGTGCATGCCTTTAAAAGGAGTGCCTGGATTTCAGGTGATGGTTACCACTGTCAGCCACAATAGAGACACAGTTGTGTAGTATGTGGTCAGGAGATGCTCTTGCCCATGCAACCAAGGCCCTAGTAGCGGCTTATCGTTGCAGATTGATTGATGCAATTCCACAAATGACAAGCAAATAGTGCATAGGCATGGCACGTAGACATCCGGACACAATCCTGAGGTCTCGTTCAGGCACATATCCAGCTTCTGAGCATGGGCACTACAGCACCAGACTGGACAGGCATACTCTGCTGCACTTGGCACAATGGCCATGGCACCTGTACTGTGTGGAGTGTTAATGTTGAAGCACCCCAATTCATGCCTGCCAAGCAGCGTAGCAAACTGTATCTGGCAGCCACTTGCAACGCAGCCCCTCTACATGCTGTCTGTATGTTAGCAACCAATCCAGCTTAACTCCAAGATACACTGGATAATTGCTGTGTGCAGAGCTTTACTATCCACCTACACATCAAGATCACGGTCTGCCTCCTTGTTATTGAGATGAAAGGCGGAAGCAGTGGTTTTAGCGACGCTAAGCTTCAAGCACCACTGTTGCAGGTACCCCTTGATAGCAAGTATATCTTCTTCTAGGGTCTTCACTTCTCCCCATTCTTGTTTGCGTGCAAGAGGGCCATCTACAGTGGTTGCAGGGATGTGGTGGAAGTAAATGTTGAATAACACAAGAGCTAGAGTTGATCCTTGAGGGACTCCATTTTTCAGTCACCTGAGCCTGCTGGTTTGCCCATCACTGGTCTTCAGGGTAAAATTGCGGTTTGATATCAGCACCTCCAAAAATTAGATGAGATGTTGTCTGGAATTAGCCGAAGCATTCTAAAACAAGGCCGTGGTGCCAGACCGTGGCATATACTGCAATTAGATCGACCAAAACAACACACCTCGTAGCCATGTTCAAAGCCAGATTCAATATCATCTGTAAACAAAGCCACTTGATCAACAGTCGTGCAGCATCGGCGATATCCAGCTTACACTGGTGGTAGTTGTGGCTCAACGATGACGTCAAGCCTCGTTTGGATAATTCATTCTAGGAGCTTTTGCGTCACACACAATAATGAGATTGGTCAATAGTTCTTAACATCATTAACAGGCTTGTTTGGTTTTGGGATTGGGATCACTGTTAATATTCGCCATATATTTGGAATATGCAATGTTATCATGCAGATCGAATAGTACCAGCACAACTAGGACAACATGCCCGGCCCACAGTGCTAGATGGACTCAGGAAGGATGCTGTCAGGACCTGTGCCTTGCTGATCTTCATCTTTTTCAATCCAGCAAGCAGTTCCTGCTCCATAAATGGCATTGAAAGATGTCCATCAGCCCCAGGGGCCGCCCTCAATCCCTTGATGTCCATGTTCACCACTTTCTCGAACTCCTTGTCAGCCCCAGAAAAGCGTCTGCTTTTGAGCAGCTGGTGCACAATGGCATAGGCACTGACAGGACATTTTTTCAGCTGTATAATCCTGCCAGTTAAATGATTGAAAGTCCAACCTTTTCTGCTTGAGTGAACAAAGTCTATGGATGCTACCTATTCCTCCCATCTCAGTCTTCTTTTTTTTTTTCTTTTCATTAAGACATTTCATCAGCTCCGTTGCTTTATCATCAGCAGTTGGGCCAGGCTGCTCATGAATAATCTCTTCATAGCATTGTTGACAATCTGCATCCCACGTGGGAATGAAGCTCTTTCTGCATCCACATTAAATGGATCGCTTAGCTGCATATAGGAGGATTTTTCACTATTCTGCCCAAGAGTCCAAATTGTCCCCAGTGGATGGATCAGGGAGTATCCCACTAGCAGTTTCCATTATTAATGAGAACTTCAGTCAGTCAGTTTTCCGAAAGTTCCACATCTTCACAGGGAGGGTTGGGACAGCTTGATTGGATTAGTTGGTTCAATCATCAAAGGTTAGTGTTGTGACCATGGAAACCGCTTGAGAACTCTACCATGAAAGGGAGCAGCACCAATGTTGACGAATACCAAGTCAGGGTTGGTGGTGGTACCCAACGACATGAGTAGAAGCTGTCTGGTTGCTTTTGGTTGAAAAGAAGCTGCACAATGTTGGCAGAAGCCCAGTTGGACAGTGCCTCACCATCTGCATTAGCTTTCTTATAGCCCCAATCTGTATTGTGGTGATTGAAGTCATCTGAGTACATGCAGGGTAGGCCATATCTTGGGATGGAGCTAGCAGAGTTTTGTTGTGGGTGGTTTGGGTATTTAAAGTCGTTCACTGGGAGGACTATTTTTCTCAGGGTTTGCAAATGTTTCTGAATCCTGGCTTCTTGAATCCATTTATGCATTTATATCTTCGATTTACTATGGAAGAGTTCAAACATAACTCATCAGGGTGCTCCAATATTTTTAAATGTGGTCAGTGACTGATTCAGAGAAACCTCATCATAACTTTTGCCACTGTCCAGTTTTCCTTTTCCAACTCTACAAACTGTGAGTGAAATTTTTTCTTAAGGTGATCTTGCCTCAGTTTATTCACAGAGCATCCATCAAACCCTGGTATTCCTGTAACTGCTGATAGGCTGGATCAATATTTAGAATAGAGGCTACCCACCACCTGGGAAGAACAATGTGGTAACTCCAAACTTCTAGCTATAACCCCCCCCCCCCCCCCCCCCCCCCAGCTGCATAGGTCTAAATGACCACTGATCAAAAGTTCATGATTATAAAGAATAGTGTGGATATAAAAAAATTCATGCAGGGAAAATCAGGACTCTTCGTAAATTAGAATTATTTTGATGCACACACAAATACTGTGTTACAGGATATGTATAATGTATGTATGGTTGTGTGTCTATCCATCCACTGCACCTACAAAGCTCTGAACTAAATAAATCACACTCTTCAGGCTAGACACTCATGGTATATCAAGGAGATAGTTAATGTTCACTTGAGCTGTTGGGTATGCAGCTTTTCCCCATTCTGATTGGTAGTCTAACTTTTGAGCAAAGCTGCACATCTGCTTGATTTGTAATACAGTCTCTCTGAACTAAACTGAAATAGCAAGTTAGTTAATGTAAGATTTTTTAAAACTTTAATATTGTGTGACTATATCTCACAGCAAGCATTCTTCTCTGCATGCTGATTGCCTGTGAGTATATAGATGTATATGGATCTATCTTACAAAACCATGTGTGGGTTGATGTGTATCTTACTGTAATTCTCGATTCGTTCGTTTGTTCATTGTTTTTTGTTGCTTGTTTATTGTGTTTGGCAACTACTCCCAAACGATAGGTCCTAAAGGACTAAAATGTTCAGGGTTTGATGGGGGTCACCCTGGGGTAGTTAAGGAAGTCTGGTGAAGATCAGAGTAATTGCCTGCCCATGGGGCTATTTTTTTTTTCCTCAAAATTTCCTGATTGTGGTCCTAACTCTATACCTGAGAAACCCATCCCACTTATTACAAATCATAATTGTGTTAACACATGTCAGCCAAACTGTCTCCAAACCACTTCCAGCATTTTTTCTCTACTTCTTTTTGAGCCTAGGCCCAAGAATCTGGATAGAGTGGGGGGGGGCTGTTGTCTCCATCCATAGGATGGGTACTTTTCTAGTATATTTTAATTGAAAAATTGGTACTTCCGGATTATCTCCCCCCCCCTCCCCCCCCAAATATGAATTACACAAATAAGAATTCTAGGATACTGAAAATTTTTAATATGAAGTATTACTTACATGTATTAATTAATAAATAAGAATTCTAGGATACTGAAAAGTTTTAATATGAAGTATTACTTACATGTATTAATTAATGATACATCCAAAATGCACATTCCATTAGCCAAAGCCCTAGCCCTAATACGCATAGGAGATAACCCAGAAGTGCCAAAATGGTACTATGTGTAATTCATATTTGGGGGGGGAGATAACCCGGAAGTGCTGAAAAATTTATCTAAATCATTTATGTGGTACATTATGTTTATTGCAGGCACACACAAAAAAAAAAGGAAAAAAAATGTACATCATCTTGGAACTAAAATATTTAACATGATTTATCAGCACTTGCATCTGTGGAAAAACTCAACTTTGAGAGTTTAGATAGAAGTGCAATTTATCTCTTTCAGAATATGCCAGACCTTACAAGAAATCATCAAAAGGCTATTCATATAGAAGTCAAATGACAAGTGAATAAACTAGAAAGATGACCCTAATTAAACAAACAAATATCATTGCAATATTCAACTAAGACAAACTAATAACAGCATTAATGTTCTATTCAGATAGCTAACAACAACATATATATATATATATATATATATATGTTAAATAATTCAAATATCACATTTGCATTAACACATTAACATTTATATATTAATGTTCTATTCAGGAAAATCAACAGCAACATTTTACATTTACTAATTTAGTTCAATGACTGTCACACATTTCTCTCTATATATATAGAGAGAGAGAGAGATCCAATATACAAGCATTCATGCAAAATAATTTCTAAGTGTACTCTCCCAATAGGAGGCACAAAGAAAATTTTTTACCCACATTCTATTCTTAGTTTTAATGGGGGGGAAAAAAATTTTTTTTTTTTTTTTGGGGCTGAATGTGATCACATTGCTAACAAAAACAACAACAAAAAAAGAGAAAAAAAATAACCTTTTTTTTTTTTTTTTTTTTTTTTTTTCCACATTTTTGATCACCTCAAAATTAAGACATCATGCGGGTCATAGTTGATAAAATTTCGTCTCTAACGTTCTTTAGAAGAAATACATCGAACTGTCATACATTACAGTCCCTTTATATTTTAGCTATATAGATTATAAATTAGTGAATTTGTTGAATTGTTTGGGATGAATTTAATGGGGGTGGGGGGGGGGGGGGATCTGAGTTTTGAAGGGGGATCTGAGTTTTGAAGGGGGATCTGAGTTTTGAAGGGGGATCTGAGTTTTGAAGGGGGATATCCGTTTTGCAAACCCAATTAGGTTCTTTTCAAACCTGTTGCACCGCCCAGTTAAATGTCTTGGGCGCAAAATTATGACAATAAAACTGATTTGTTCAGAAGAATTGCCGCAGAGGGGTTCCAGGCTAGCCTGAAATTGAAATTTTCTCAACTTATCATTAGTGACTCCTTTTAATATCCAATGAAGTAAGGTAAATTGACTAGCTAATTCCATTAAAAAAATGTTTTTTTTCCTCCCAGTTCCTGATATTATTCACAGCTTTTAACTCAGAGCAAGCTGCAAAAAAAATCCTGTTAGTATTAAACCCCTTAATAGAGTCTCCATAGCTCTTTGAAAAATTGCAGGAGCTGAAGCCACTCCAAAAGACAACCTGTTGTATTGGAACAGTCCCTTATGGGTATTGATAGTTAAGTACTCTCTGGATCCCTCCTCCACTGGAATTTGTAAATAGGCATTTGCTAAATCCAACTTGGAAAAATATTTTCCACCAGACATATTAGAAAACAGTTCCTCAATCCTAGGAAGTGGGTAAGATTCTGTGTGTGATGCCTGATTGATTGTGGTTTTGAAATCACCACAAATTCTGACAACACCACTCTTTTTCATGACTGGTACAATGGGTGCAGCCCACTGAGAGGATGTAACAGGGGATATGATTCCTAGGTTGGTTAATCTATCCAATTCATCCTCCACCTTTTTCTTTAAAATGTAAGGAACTGTACGCTTGGCTTGACATTTGGTTTCAGATGAAGTTTGAGAACATGACCTTGCATGCACCCCAGATTATCATTAAACACATCAGCATTGTGGTTGAGATACTCTGTAATGGCTCCCATTACTGGGCAAGGTGGTTAACCTCTCAAGTGTAACTATAAAATGATCTAACCAATCTCTACCCATCAAGTCTGGTCCCTCCCCCTTAACTACATGAATACATAATCTCCATTCCTGATTATCATACCAGGCATTGACTTTTGTAATTCCCAGGACTTTGATGACCTCACCATATAAGTCTTGAGGGTTACCTGGGATTCCTCCAAGGGAGAGATGTCAGTTTGTTGATCGATGTCTTGATAAGTTTTCTCACTGAGGATGGACAGAGATGCACCAGTGTCCGAATTCCATGTCCACATGTATTCCATTGATGCTCACATCCAGTACCATAGGTTGACATGGTAGTACGAACTGGAAACATACCATAAGAACCTTGAACTGAACCTTGAACTGAAGCTTGAACTGAAGCTTGAACTGAAGCTTGAACTGAAGCTTGAACTGAAGCTTGAACTGAAGCTTGAACTGAAGCTTGAACTGAAGCTTGAACTGAAGCTTGAACTGAAGCTTGAACACCCTCTTGAACTCCATCATGATCCACCTGATCATCTTGTATATATAGATTCTTTTTATGACCAGGGTTAGGTTTTGAAATAGTAATTCAGATTTTGACCTACAAATCTTAGCTAAATGGCTTTTCTTCTTGCAACAACGGCAAATTGTATCTTTAAATTTGCACACTGGGGCAAGATGTGGTCCCCCACACCGGTAACATGTTGGAGTACCTTTCTTGCTTGCCAATCTCTTGGCCCCTTCAACAACAGGCAGCCCAGAGGAACTGTAGTGTAGTTCTGGCGAATTGGCTGAGCTGTTTTTAAGAAATTTATTATTTTTCTCAGCAGCTTCAATAACCTGTGCTAGGTCAAAAGTATTTTTGAACGAGAGGCGCTGCTGAATGCCGTCATGGTTCACTCCACACACCAACCTGTCCCGAATCATTTCTTCCATAGCGTCACCGTAGCTACAATGTTCGGTTAGTTTGCATAATGCTGCAACATAAGAAGCTATTGACTCTCCGCTAGCTCTTACTCTTGAATTGAATAGGTACCGCTGCATTATCAGGGAAGGCTTGGGGTCGTAGAATGACATTACCTCCCTGACCAAGTCATTATAAGCAATGCCCTCCAACTGGGCTGGAGTTAGAAGGCTGCAGATCCTGCGAAATGTTGCAGGGCCTCACACTGAAAGCAATATGGATTTCTGTTTATTTGCCTCCGTAATACCGTTTGCATCAAAGTAGTACTTCATGCGCAAGGTGTAAGAGCTCCAGTCTTCTCTGCTGGACTCAAAAGGTGACAGGGTACCGTGAGTTGCCATAGTAAGTTTTATCCTCGTCGCCAATGTAGTAGCCTCACAATGGATCTAAGTCCACACGCTTGTATCCCAGTAATCAAAAAATTTATTAAAATGATAACTTGACAGCAACAGACATGCAGCAACAACTCAATTCTACTCAACTGAACAATGACAGTTCAACAAAAGTATTTGTACAAAAATGAATAAAAGAACTAGTTCATCATGAAACCACACTTATGAATAACATTAACATTAAATGAATAATAAGGATAATCAACAGTCACCACAACTTCCTTCTACCATTTTCTGTTTGTGATAATTTCATAAAGCATACCTTTTTTTTCTCTGGTAAAAAAAAAATGCAACAAGAAAGATTCCATTATACACAAAGAATATTATGTATTTCTTTTCTTTGAGCTGGACAACCAATGGCAATTGAAAAAGCAGTGTCCAACAATTACCTTACAAACAAATATGCTTGGTTGAGCTGTTCCTCCTATATGAAAGTACACTTTTGGAGTGATTTTTGCATGAATACTTGTATATTACTTCTCCATATTTGGATTATTTAAAGTAGATGTGAATGCTAACAAATTGCATAAAAGAATATACACACATCAGTCTGTCCAGTTTGAGTAATGGGGGGAAATATTGGTGGGACAGAGTTATGCAAGAGAGTTTAAAAAAATCACTGTGTGGAGTGCTGCACCTGGTGTTGTTGCCAGGTTTAATTAGTATAATAACCACACATAGTTTCAAGGATTATATGTTATATATCCATAGCAACTATGCAGTAGCTGGTTGTAACCTTCAGTTATATTTGCATGATAAATTTTTGGTCATTTATGATGGCATTATAACTAGTTCAGACAAGAGAGAAGTGAGCTTTCATGTTTGCTGAAACACCATGTGGGTGTCAAAAGATTTAATCATACCCCATGAAAAGATGAAAAAATTTGTGGAAATTTAGTAAGTAATTTGTTTCTTGAAAAAATTACCAAAAATGTATGTTCCACCTCAAGATTCTAGTCCTAAGCATGAATGTCGTGGTGGTGTGACATGTGTTGGTTTCATTGTCATACATTCAGTGATTTAATGCTAAATTCCAATAGTAATAGTCACCCAGCCAACATGACTAGGTCAGCTATATAGCACAGTGTGGGTTAGTTAGTTGTACCATTTATAAGCTTTGTGTTGAGTACAGGGATCTTCAGTCATGCATATCATAATCCAAATAGCTGATAGTCACTAGACAACATGACTAGGTCAGCTATTTAACGCAGTGTAGATTTAGTTGTGCCTTTTTCTTCTTTTTTTTTGTTACAGTATATAGCTAGGGTCTGTAATTTTTGAGAGTTAGTGTAGTGTTCTAAATGGTACTGTATGTGCATGTACCCCTTAGCCAACATGACCAGGTCAGCAAATTAACACAGGCTTAGTTGTGTAGATTTCATTTGTTTCGTGTACTGTGATTACTAATAGTTGGCATAATGAAGTTTTGTGTTGTGTAACATTTGCAGTGATTAAAATAATACACATTAATGGTTGTTAGATATAAAGTTTAGTGTTCTAAAACATTCCCAGTGATAAAGGTAATGTACTTCTAAAATGTTTGGTGAATATATATATATATATATATATATATATATATATATATATATATCATTATGGTGTATTAAACTTTTGGCTTTTTACTCCACCTATTCACTTTTGTGTCTTTCTCGTGGAACAGGAAATGATTCAGAATGCTGATGATGCTGGTGCCAAAAAAGTTCAATTCTTTGTGGATCGAAGAAAGTTTGGATGTGCAAATATAGTGAATGCATCTCTTACAGATTTCCAAGGGCCTTCTCTCCTATCAGCCAATGATGTTATATTCTCAGAGCAAGATTGGGAAGGAATACAAAATCTGCAGCAGAGCATCAAAGCAGATGACCCCTTTAAAGTTGGTCGGTTCAGAATAGGATTCAATTCGGTTTACCATCTGACAGGTATGTTTGCCTGTAATTTAAAAATACACAAATTAATCACAAATACAGTATACTGTAATGGGCTCTGTTCATGTTTATTTCCAAAGTTGATAAATTTAAACTAACCAAACTAACCCTTATAGCAACAGGACTGGAAATTTCCAGCCTAAAACATGCTCGCTTAATGTTGATTCCAAATCCACTAAAGGGAGAAAAAATAACAACCATGACCAGGAATCGAGCCGGAGACTCTCTGATTGGAAAAAGGAAATTTGACCAAGCCAACAACAAGTAACTTAAAGACTCACAGGTAAAAAAATTGAGACTTAGAATACTTTGACAATAGTCGGATGCTGTAATTTTTAACAATGTGTTGTTGAATCCTTGACAAGTTAGCATGAACCAACCTTATTAAGAGTGAAGAACCTGAAATATTCTGGGGTTTTTTTGTGCTAACTCAAGTGCTCCCTCACCATATACCAATTTGTAGTATAGAACTGATAGGAACTTCTTCCATCAGTGGTGATGCTGAACAACAGAACGTAAGAAGAGCCATGGGATAGATCCAGGTTATCCCCCACATAACCGAAGTACCCCTCCCCTCATTAGTGGTGATGCTGAACAACAAGAACTAAGAATAGCCAGGGGATAGATCCAGGTTATCCCCCACCTAACCAAAGTGCCCCTCCCCTCATTTACCAATTTGTAATATTAGAACTGATTGCAACTTCTTCATTGGTGGTGATGCTAAACTAACAACTGTGAATGACCAAGGGATAGATCCAGGTAATCTCCACCTAATCAATTTCAGTAATATGTAATCAATTAAGCAAGATTATTTTTGCTGTTTCAAATTGCAATCCCTGACTATATACCCTTTTTCATGAAGTTGTAGGAACACATTTAAATGATGAAGATGGTTTATACCATCAAAACACATTAGCGCATCTTTTTTGTTAGTCTCTCCTATTTTTCAAACCCACACTCATATACCGAAACTTTATCAATATCTGATTGTTTTCGACCTCGAAGAAAAGTGTGATATAGCTATGCCACCTTGAAGAAGTAGCTAATTATCTTAAGTAATTCTGGCATTATGTATTTGAACTTCACAATTATTTTCCATGCACATGCTCAATATAAAACTTTTAAAATGTTTTGGGTGCAAATTTATCAAAACTATCTTCATTTTATCACAAATATGAACTAGTTGTGTGATGTGAATAGCTCAATTATTGCTGTGTCATTGAATTTCTTAGCATGCTGTCATGCAACTTATCACTGAAGCTAGTAGACATCAAGTTTATACATAAAAGTTGTGACACTAACAGTAAACTTTCCCATCCATCATCTCCCCCCCCCCCTAAAAAAAAAAAAAAGAAGCAAGGGATAATCCCTGGAAATACCCTTACCTACTAAGTTAAACTGCAGATAATTAAATATCTCCTGATCTCCTGATCAGGGGTTGTCCCTAATAATTTCACGCTACTCCAATATAGTTGTAAGAATACACCAATGAGAGCTAAAACTGGTCTTCAAGGGGTTTTTTTTTGTTTTTGTTTGTCTTACTAACATTGTCTTAAAGTTAATTTTGAACTCCAAGAAAGAAGTGATGATGCAGCGGTTGAACCTTGAGGAAGTATATATCACCCACATTCTTATCCTTCAGCCTTAGAACTACTTTATTTTTAAATATCTGGTAAATTTTGGCATTTTAGTTTGATGCACAGGTTATAACAGTCTTTTGTTAGATTCACAGTTAATTGGTGGAATTAAAATGCTGAAAATAGAGGGAGAGGAGTTTTTTTTTATATATAAAATTATGATACCTCATCTTTTTAACCTTTATTGGTTTGTATTTTGTTTTAACTTGTTTGGCTGGAGATTTTATATTTACAGAGCTTCATTAATTATACTTACTGACTATGCTGCCAGTCCTGCTTCTTCAGCATCAATATTTTGACTTTTAGGATACAGCATCTGCTTATAAACTTATTCAGAGGAGCATTTCCTCTGTCAGCTGTTTAGTCATGCCTATAGCACTTCTGTACCTTTAAAGGGTTATAAAATTATTATTTTTGTTGAATTTTATTGTGGAAGAGTTACAATTAATCTGAATAAGCACTAAATTTTATTCGATGCCACCTTTTTCTGGCTAAACATTAATTTATTTGTGCATACTTATTTGTGGATGCCAAATAATGAGTGGCTTATGCTGTTTGAGGTTATCACTTCCTCAATAATCCTCCTTTTGTTCTTCATGATATTTCTAATTTAGAATCAATATTGAAGTATCTAGAGACTGAGTCCTTAAATCAGGATCTTCCCCTGAGACATAAAATGCTATCAATTATGCTAAAACAAGCTTGTTATTGATGTTAATCATAATGACCCCTCATGAATGATAATTCATTTATCATGTGGATTCCTTCTTGCATCTCCTTCTAGACTGTAGCTCAAATATATTGATCAAGTTGATGATCTCTCATTAGAAAAGGTGGAAGTTAGATTGGGAAGTAAAATAGGCAACAAAAGCACTCACTTTTTTCATGAAGATTATCTGCTATTTCCATGAAGATTGTCTGCTATTTCCTGAGGAAATATGACCTACATTTATGTTATTCCATGTCTACACAAACACATCAAATGCACACATAAAATGCACACATAAAATGCACACATAAAAACACATAAAACAAACACAACCAAAAATAAACTTGAAAAATGTGTGCCAATTATGCCTATATTCTTTATATGGAAGTTTTTTTCCATGGAGAAATAATAGAAAATATATTGGTTGGAAGTGGTAATAAAAAGAAGAAAGAGCTTTGGAAGACAAAACTAGCAAATGTGAAACTCCAGGTTCAAACCAAAGACAGGGATGTGTTGTTTTCTTTTACCTCCTCTCACCTTTCCCTATTTTTCTTCTTTCAATTCTTCTCCTCCTCCCTTTTATTCCTTCTTTTCTTCTTCCCTCCTTTTCTCTTTTTTTCTTATTTCTCTGCCTTTTTACTTACCTTCTTTTTCCCCCACATTTTTAAATTCCTTGTTTTCTGCTTCCCCTCCTTTTTTCCATCTGTTTTCTTTTCTTTTCCCACCTTTTCCTTACCTTTTTTTTCTTCCCTTTTTTCCTTCCTTTTCTTTTCCTTTCCTTTTCTCCCCCCTCATTTTCTTTCCATATTTCCTCTTCTCCCCTTCTCCCTTCCTTTTTTTTTTACCTATTTTTATCTTCCCTTTTTTTTTTTTTGGTTCCTTTATTCCTTCTTCCCCCCCATTTCCCCTTCTTTTCTTCTTATCTATCAATGACCTCATCCTCTTTTGGCTTAGGGTGAGCACCACCTGGCCACTTTCTGCTAGTATATATTTGATATCATCCATGATATATTTCACCAAAACTGACCTTAATTTTAAAGAAGTAAGTACAGTTCATACATAGCCACAAGGTGATGCAGTAATGACTGTTAGCCCTGGCCTGTAAATAATCTATACTATAAAGTGGGACTAGTTTGTCTGTGTGTCCTTGATTCAGCTTAAATGGGTGGAGTTAGACCCACGAACCCATATATATTTGGAATCAGTTTCACCAGGGGAATTCTTAAAGATCGTCTATAAGGCCACACCTTTTCTGTGTTCAGGTCAGGCCAAAAAAGAGCCAAAAATGTTCCTTTGGCCAAACAAACCCTTGGACCTACAGACCTAAAGCTTAATATGCATACACAACTTATCTCTGGGAGTAACATGGGATGGTTTCCACCTAGCAACATCTCTTTCTCTGGGCGTTACATACTAAAAATAGTTTGTAAGTATGTCTACATGTTTGTGTTTATCCACTTTATCACCGAAGTAGCATACCAAATAATATCCACTCTTCAAGTAGACATGCTACAGAAAGAAAGTTTTTAAAAGCAAAAACAGATTTTTAAAATTCTGATTTCAGAATCCAAAATCAGGCAAAATAGAATTCTGTGCTAAGCACAGGTACTTACTCTGTTAATGATAATGATAATAATCATCTTTAAAAATTAAACAGTAAAAAAAAAAAAAATAGAAAAGAAATGATAAAAAAAATTAGAAAAAAAATCCCTTCCCAAAATTATTGTGAAGTAGTGAGTCTGTAGCATCGCATCAGCTCCTATGCCATGTAAATTTGGAGGTCACTATTGTTAGTGCACGTTTATATCTGGTTGGTGTGTGTGTTAATTCTTCTAAGTTAGAAGAATATTTGAAGGTATATTTGACATTTATGTTAGTGTTAAGAGTTGTGGCACAACCAATTTATCGCTTCACTAGCAGCATATACCCAGCGTTTCCCGACCAATATAGGCTAAAATCCAGTAGTTGAACATGTCTTGCCAGTAAGAAAGGTGATGGTGGAGAAGATGTATTATAGAGAGAAGTGGCCAAAATACTATTTTTGGCTTTTTCTTACTACCATGGTAACCATTTTGCGAAATTTTTAGCCCATGTTTTAAGTTGGGTCAAAACCTATCATCATGCCGAGTTTCAGCAAAATCCACCTACCGGTTTGGCCGGAATGATGGTACAAACATACAGACAGAAAGACAGCCAGACAGAGAGACAGACAGACAGACAGACAAATTCTGTTTTTTCCCAGACATGCCACCTGGCATAAAACCATCTCAGGGTGGGTCTCCTCCATCCCTAAAAGTTTGGTCAAAATCTAACAGAGGGATTTTGAGAAACGGACGAACATAGTTACATAGTTACATAGTTACATAGGTCTTCTAATATATATATATATATATATATATATATATATATATAGATTGGGATAATAAAAAGTAACACATAATAACAGGTGAACTGTGGGATTAAATGTTTGTGTGTTGGTCTGTATAAATTCAAAATTATATTTAAAAATTTATGTTTTGTGATGTTACTTCTTTTTTTAAATTTTCCTTAATTGCATGATTATTATTTTATTTTGTATTTTAAAATATTCCCTATATTTCAGATTATTTATGTTGTCTATTTTCAACTATGTGCAATACTGATATGTTTGATAATCCTGTTGGGGCAGTCATACCTTGCTGATATTTATTGTTCAACTGATTCCACTTGCACTTCCACAGATGTACCTTCCATAGTCAGTAGTGACAAAGTGACCTATTTTGATCCTCAAGAAAAGCTTTGGAATGGTCAGTCAGGAAGACTATACAGACTCTCGGAAGTTCTGTGCACAGATAGTGTGAATCCTTTCCATGGAATATCTGATTTCAACTCTGAAACATCTTCCTATTATCCTAAAACACTCTTTCGATTTCCTTTGCGCACTGTTGCCTCTGGTTTATCAGAAAATGTGTATTCACTGGAGAAAGTCTTGGAACTCATCAATGCCCTTAAAGCTGAAGCCAAGTTGTTGCTAATTTTTCTTCGATCAGTAACTTCCATTGAAGTTTATGACATAGATAACAAAAGTATTCAAACCTTGTTATTTCAGACCAAAGTTGCAGATAGCTTTTTGAAAGATTTGACACAAAGGCGAAGAAGTCTAAAGGAAAAAATTAGAGCCAGTCATGAAAGAGAAAAATACAACAGTTCGACTGTCCATGGCTTTGTAGCCAGGTTTGATGTTAGTATATATAACGACAGAGTCACCACCACCACTCGATGGCTAGTATCAAATCAGGTTGGCTCTTCCATTCCCAGGGTAAGGGAAGCTTCAATGAAACAAAAAGTTTTCCCATGGGTAGGAACAGCTCTGGAGCTGAAAAACCCTGGAAAGGTAGGATATTTTATTTTCTTTCAATGCCTATTGAAGCTGCTTCTAATCTACCTGTCCATATTAATGGGACATTTGGCTTAACTGATGACAGACGAAGTATTAAGTGGCCAGGAGTTGAGAGACAAAATGATCTAACTTCAAAATGGAATGATCTCTTGGTGAAGGATGTTTTACCTTCAAGCTATGCAGATCTATTATTGGAATCCATGCAAGTAATTGGAGATGATAATTTCTACAAGGCTTGGCCTGTTGTGGAAACTCTAAGAGGAACTCACTGGGAAGATCTTTTGCAGCCATTGTTCAAAGACCTGTTTATGAGCAGGGTAATATTGTCAGAGACAGTGAGGAAGCCTGGAGAGTGGGTACTACCTACATCTGCTATTTACATATCACAATCAATTGACAGACTGGAAGCTGTTGTTGAGAGGATAATGACCAGCTGTGGAATGAAATTAGCCAAAGTGCCTAACTCTGTTAGGAGTTCTTTCACGTTTTCTAATGTGAAAGTTAAAGAAGTAACTCCACAATTTGTGAGAAATTCAATACACTCAAACATTTCCAGTTATAAGAATATTGACTCAACTGATAAACTCGAACTTTTCAGATATTGCTTGTCAGATAAAGTATACACAGATCTGAATGAACTGGAACTACTTTCATTAGCTAATGGAAGTTTTATTGCTTTCCAAAACCCACAGGCCTTCTATTCTGTAGCTGGTCCTGTCTACTTGTGTACACCAGAATGCCCGAGAACATTATTACCCAACCTGGATCACAAACTTGTAGATCATTCAAGTGATGCAAGCCTTCACAGACTTCTGATGTGTGTAGCCAGCACAAACAAAACACAGCTCAAAGTCCTCAGTGTCAACCATGTCGCAAGTCTTGTGGATGAAGCCATGCCAATCCAGTGGAAAACGCTTAATATTATTCACTTTCCATGCAATGAGCAATTCCCTTTAGACTGGTTTGAGATATTTTGGAAGTGGGTCTCCAATATATCTCTCAAATATTTTTCCAATAAACTTGTAGTGCCTGTTCAGCAAGCTGGTTTTTCTGCAACTGATCATTTTTCAGTGATTAGATTAGCTCAGTCTCAAGCTGTGTTGTACATACTTGGCCACCAGGAAATAACTCCTGAAATAATGTCATCATTGACCAAATATGGAGTTACAGAGTGTGTTTTCTTACTTGTCACATCAGAGCCTAAACTCGTACATCGAAAAATATAGTCCAGAAAATATTCTTTGCGTCATTTGCAAAAATAACCTTTATGGTTCCATCAAACTTACTCTGCAGGAATCTGAATTCTTGAGGAATGTTTTGGCACAAGGTAAAACTCTTGATCTTACAGTTTTGCGCAACATTAAAATATTCGAGACATGTACAAATACGCAAGGCTACCATTTCTCAGTCATTGATGTTCTTAAGCAGTCTGTTCTGAAACAATGTGTCATAGAGCCTCCAAACATACAAGATTTGATTTCTATTCTGCCAGATAAAATTCTTATCTTTGCAAATGACTCTGTTCAACTTCATCTACTTGGAATGATGAAAATATATGCTCCAACACGAGGTGAGTTTGTAGTTGATTTGATCTTACCTCTTATACAAAATGAGACAATCATTGGTTCTCATATTGACAGTGTCATGACACATGTCTTGGATTCTTACTATAGTCTCTCTAGTTTTAATTCCAGCATCACTAAAGCTATCAAGAATCTTCAGTTTGTTAAAAACAGTTTAGGTCAGAGAAAATGTCCTCTTGAGCTATTTGATCCCAATAATGAAGCTCTATCCTCAATATTTGAAGGAGAATGCCTATTTCCAGCTGAACCATATAACACCTCAAATTACTTAAAAATTCTAAAAGGCTGTGGATTACGTGACTTTGTTTCAGCTCAAGAGATTCTTGACCTGATATTTTCTATCAGTGTTGATGTTTCAACTTCACCTCAACCAGTGAGTGACATGAAGATTACTCGTGCTAAGGCTATCGTGAATTACATGCAAACACAAGAATTTAAGAGCAGAATGTCTGGCAGCTACATCATTGATAAGTCCATTTACTGTTCATATTTGCCTTTTGACACAGCGTTGCTGCTACTCTCTGAAAAGAGAAGTTGGTTTCCAGTTCAGGCCATTTCTCTGAGCAACTATCCCAGCTGTCTTCCATGGAGAGGGGATGGCTCCATGTCACATTTTGTGTCACTAAATGACACAACTGCTGTGTCCTGCACCTCTAACTCAATATCTCCCCTCCTCTATGGCTCACAAGCATACTTCACTCAGCCATACATTGATACTGAGATGTTAATATGGTTAGGTTCCCATGAGCCTAATGCTTGTCTTCTCCCTCATTTTTGTGAAATTATATCTCACAAGAAAGATATCCCTGCTGACACATTGCTGAACTTGGTCTCTCATGTTTACTCTGTCAAGTAAGAACAGCTGCAACAAGGCCAGATGAGTGGCATAGATGCTTTACAGGAAATGAAAGAATGGGTTTATATCAGGAAACATGACAAGTTCGTTGAAATCAAAACAGTTGCTGAATGAGAAAACTTAAACTTCCGCCATAAAATGGAGCCTTACCTTCATATTATACCTGACAGCATCTCAAGATATTCTGCTCTCCTGTTATATCCTGTTCGCCTGAAGAATATTTTAAAGGACTACAAAGATGTGTTACTATAGTGAAGGAATTGATTCAGAATTCTGATGATGCTGAGGCTACTGAGGTTAACATCTGCTTTGATGCATGTTCCCACAATTTTGAGCAAAGAAATCTGTTCTTTCCAGGTATGCACGAGTCTCATGGTCCAGCTTTAGTGGTGCACAACAACAGTACCTTCAGCAGCGAAGACTTCACCAACATCCAGAGACTAGCGGCTGCCACTAAGCAAGAAAAAAAGTTGAAGATGGGAAGTTTGGAATAGGATTCTGCTCAGTTTATCACATTACAGACATCCCTTCATTTATCAGTCAAGACCGGTTGTATATTTTTGATCCAACCTTAAATTATCTCAGAAAGGAAATAAAAAAACCCTTCACAACCAGGAAAAATGATTAAATTCCTCGATAAAGTCATCCAAAATTCATGCCAGCTCTCACCCTATGTAGGACTCTTTGGTTTTAGCTGCTCCACTGTGTTTGATGGCACCATTTTCGATTACCATTTCGAAATTTCCCTAGTGAGCTCAGTAGCACATGCTATACAAAAGTACATGTAGAAGAGCTTTTTGCTGGAATAAGGCAATGTGGTGAAAACTTATTACTCTTCTTGCAGCATGTTGAGAAAATTACTATTCAGCAAATAGAAGATGGTCAGAATTGTCCAACACTTTTGTATGAACTCTCAAAAGGTACACCCACTGCACTTCTTCAACTTGAACAAACTTACCTCATTTCAATGGTGAGAGTTGAAGCAAATGATTTGATTGGTGATACAAGAACTGATAGAGACTAGGCTAGGCTAGGGCTTGTTGCTATAGCTAATGTTTCATCAAAACACACGACCAATGCTTCACAGAAAATCAGTAAACAAGCTGTAGCTTCTGTTGCTTGCCTACTCAGCAGAAACAATAGGGAAAGTAATGTATTCACTCTAGATTGTGACTTAAATGGTGAAGTGTTCTGTTACTTACCTTTGTCGCAGACTACAGGACTTCCAGTTCACATTAACAGCAATTTTGCAGTCATCAACAACTGCAGAGGAATTTGGACTTCGTCAGAGTGTTTATCATCCTCCGATACTGAAGTACTATGGAACGTCCACCTAATGACTAATGTTATCCCTGTTGCATACAAGAGGATGTTGTGCAGTCTGAGGGAAATGCAAAAAAGTGGTTTACTTTAAAATTACAAATTCTATTCTCTGTGGCCTCTTGATGCCAAGTTACAGGTGAAAGTTCCATGGCAGGAGTTGTTCACAACACTGTACAGCAATCTCGATTGTGAGGAGCTCATTTACTCAGAACCTACATCAAGCTGGTTAAAAAGGGAGAATAGCAAGTTCCTTGAAGACAATATTTTTTGCAATTCTGGTGAAATGAGCTGTGTGCTCGATATCGTCCATCACCTCAAGCTACCCATAGTGCAATTACCTTCTTACAGAGAAAAATTTTCACTTGCAAGTGATACAATCATTTCTTTGACAATCTGCCCCAACTGTCTGATCAAGACATATTCTCTAGAAGAGATGAAGTTATTCTTCACTTACTTGAAGCTTACACTTATCAAAAAGGTAGTAATTCAAGTCGCTTTGTTCTTTTGGTTAAGTGTTTTGATAAGTATGCGTGTATTCCTTGCTATCCACATGGAAGTGCTCTGCAGAGGTGCAGCAGTTTAGTTCATCCTCGGTCACCATTTTCTAAATTATTTGACAGTCAGACTGTAAATTTCCCATCAAATTGCTTGTTGATAAAACTATTACCACTGAGGCACTGAAAGATGGTGGAATGACGCATAATCTTCCCTGGAACCTTATCTTGGAGAGAGCCCAGACAGTGCCAACTCTCTTTCAGACCAATCCACTGAAGGCACTCAAACGAGTGAAGTTGCTTTAGATGACTCTCGATCAGTATGTTCATGACAACCCACCTATCACAGGAGAAACTATAGATGCTATTCCTTTTCTACCTGTCTTAGAGAAACCCAGTAATTATCCTTTACATTGGCATGGAGAGAATTATCATTTGCTTTGTGGACAAGAACTGATGATTTCTGGCACAAGGTCTCCTTCAACCATAAAAAAATGCCCTAATAGCAGGTTCATAAGTATTTTTTGTCTCTCATTCAACCCCTGATGCAGGAGGTTGCGGCACCATTAAGACGAAGGTCAGAGAAATACTTCATATCAGGTCCACTCCAACTTTTTTGGAGGTCATTGCACATCTGAAAGAGATAGTAGATCAGGTGTCTGATTCTTTGGATAAGGAGTGGGTTTCCAAAAGTTGCAGAATGATCTATGAATTTTTTGACTCCACTCTGATATCAAATGCCTCAGTAGATGTCAATGAACTGAAAGCATTTCCATTTATCTGGAGTCAGAACAAATTCATCAGCATGGATTCTGTGGCTACACAATGGAGGCTTAAAGGAGGGCCTTATTTATATTCAGTACCAGACATTCTTGTTGGTAGGAAATGTTTGGTGAATGAACTGCATATTCAGTATGAATTTTCATATCAAGATGCAAAAAAAGCTTTACAAATGATGAAAAATGAGTTTGGCGAAGAAACACTTGACTGTAGCTGTCAAAAAGTGATTAAGGACTCGTTTCCCATATTCACGGCAGCATTTGAAAATAATGAAATTTATAAAGAGTTAGCTCAGTTAGATCTCTATCTACCTGATGAATTTATGGTACTACACAAGTCTACAGATCTGGCCTATAATGATGCTGGTTGGGCTTCAAAGGAAGATTACAATTATATCCACAAAGATGTTCCGAGATATCTTGCAGAAGCTTTGGGCGTTAGATTAGTGAGATCTAAATTCTTGGACAGATTTATTTCAGGAAGGACCAACTTTTTTGGAACAAGTTTTGGCCAGCATGAAATTCTTACTAGAAGAATCCAAAACATACTCAGAGACTATCCTTTTGACATTACTATACTAAAAGAACTTTTACAAAATTCTGATGATGCATGGGCCAAGAAAATGTACTTCATTTTAGACAAGAGAACACATGGTAAGGAAAGATTAATATCAAAGAACTGGCATAAACTTCAGGGACCTTCACTTCTTGTTTGGTATGACAGCATCTTCTCAGAGAAGGACTTGCAAGGTATCCAGGAACTTGGTCTTGGTAGCAAGCGCTCTGAAGCTGAAAGTATTGGCCAGTATGGAATTGGTTTCAATGTAGTCTACCATCTCACAGACTGTCCCAGTTTCATAACAGGTGGGGAGACTCTTTGCATAATGGACCCTCACTGTCAATATGCCGATGGTGCTACTGAATTATCTCCAGGTTGAAGGTATGATAGTTGAAAGGTGGATCATTATTTCGATTTCCTCTCCGTCATTCAAAGAAATTAGTGAAATTATATAAGATTTTTGGATCCAATGGACTCAAAATCTTTACAGCCTCTGACTTCTTCTGTTATGTCATCAAAATTACAGGAATGGATGCCTAAAATGAAAAGTGCCATGTTTTTCCTTAACAATGTGTCTGCAATCAAATATATGGAGATCGAACCAAGTAGCAGCACCTTAAAAACAATTTGCCACTTTCAAAGCAGTATTCCAAATAACTCAAAGTTTCAACATGAAATCGACGATTTGAAAGGTTTCATTTCTAAGTTCAGAGAAGTAACAAATTGCCAAACCTCAAGGGCATTATACCCACTAACTATCACAGAACTGAGTTCTGAGAAAGAAACAGAATCAGAGGAGAAATGGCTGGTGCAGCAAGGCATTGGAAACCTCAAGGATAGAGACAAATTTTGGCAATATGTTAAAGTAGTGAAGCCCAGACATGGCATTGCTGCTCCTAGGGTGCCACAGGATGGTGGACAATGACAACTCTTCTGTTTTTTGCCTCTTCCAGTTGAAAGCCAAGTTCCAGTTCATGTAAACGGAAACTTTATGCTTAACACGACTAGTAGAAATCTGTGGTTGGCCACAAATCTTGATGATGTTGATGACAAGACGAAGTGGAATATCAAACTTTTTCAAGCAATCTCTTCTTCCTATGCTGACTTCCTTATCAATGGGAAGCATTATTATGTTGATCCAAATTATGGGACATTGAAGACAGCACTGAATGACATAATTAAATACTGTGCTGTATTTCCAAATAACCGAATGTGTAAAGAGAATGAGAAGAATCAGTTCTTACATGATGTTTTCAAAACCTTAGTGCAAGGTAATGCTGAGGTGCTATGTGTCTTTGAATATATATATATAAAAAAAAAAGAACATTTCCAATATAACCACTCAGTGGTATCCGCTAATTTCAAAGAAAAAGGTTGATCAAGTATACTTCTGGTTAAAATCATCAGTAAATTGCGAGATTGTTCATCCTGATTTGGAATCCTTGGGGATGAAGATTACTTTCACTTCCAACACACTAAGGTACAACTTTAATGCCCTTCTAAACTGTGCAATACCAGAAATTTCGTGTGCTTCAGTCTTTGAGTATTACACTCAGTACAGTATGTTTTCCTTTGTGAATGGTATGAAGCCTTGTTTGCTATCTGATACTGTGTTTTCTGATGTAAAATGCTTTGATTTTTTTTGAGTACTTACTCAATATCTAACAGGAAGCATTAGCTGATCAAAGAGATTTATACAGAAATGTCACTTCCAGTCTTCAGCACTACGAGCATGCGTTAACTTCATCAGATTCAGGAAAGTTCCCAGAACCCCCTTTTTCACACTTTTTGCTATTGTCAGCTGATGGGATGCTGAAAATATTCGAAAAAGAACACAGGTGTTTAAGTTCAGACTTTTCCAGACTTTTCCCTGCTAGTCAGGACTATTTTTTACATCCTGACCTTAAAGCATTAAAATTGCACCCATCCTACTTCATTGACCTGTGTGAACCACAAAAAAGCAACACAACCATAATTAATATTTTTCTTGAGATATTTAAAGATGCTTTACCACCAATAATGTTATCAGATAGTGCCATACAAAAGCTTCTTCTCTGATAAATAAGCAAAAATTGGTGGAATTGTGGGAATGCTTTACTAAGGATAAAGTATTTAAGTCATATCTTCCATTGTTCCTAAAGAAGGTAGCGCTGCTGCTTACATTAGATGACAGACTCTTCTCCACCTGCTCTGGACTGCTGCCTATGTATCTTCCCAATGAAGCTTGTTCATTAAAATATAATAATGTTTTCAAAATTATGACTCAGTTAAAATTGCCATTTTTGGACACTTCCATTGTCACAATTGCAGTGGAATGTCCTAGGTTATCAGACCATGAAAGAATTTGAGCAAATATTGTACACATACACAGAGTAACCTCTTTTACTGCAGTGCTAAGTAACAATGAAATTGAAAATCTTAATCACCTACTTTGCCTCAATCTTTATGTCTGATAAATCATTGAATATTTTGCAGTCACTTCCATTCTTTGAAGATGTCACAGGGACTTATCAAGCCATTAAGGGCAGGCAGGCTTACATCTGGCCAAATTCTACCTTAAAAGGTTACCAATCTTGGTCAGTTGGGCAAGATGCTATTTTTATCAAACCAAACTCCAGCTGGGCTCTCCTTCGTGGAGCAAAGGAGTTGCCTATTCAGAAAATCACTCCAAGTGTCATCTATGGGTGTTCAAGATAATACCAGAGCTCTGGTCCTTCATGATGATGCAGATGAAACGGTACACATCAGAGCTTCTTTGCACCATTCAACTTTGACTGAGAAAAGAAAGCATATTTGTGATCAGTTGAAGGAAATATATAAACTGAGCCCTGATCTAAAACGCAGAGCATTGAAACGATTGTTTCTGAAATACCATCCAGACAAGAACTTAGATGATCAAAAATAATCTGAAGTTCTTTATTTATTTTTGAGGAAGCAGATAGAACACTTGGACAAAAATGAACCACTGGATGACCCAGACATTGAATTTAGCTACACTTCAGAATCACACCAGCAAAGTTCACAAAGCCAATCTAGAAATTTTTACTATGATGAATGGAATTATACAGCTAGAACACACTATTGGGGCTATCGTAATGCACACAAATGCTATTGGGGCTATCGTAATGCATGCAGTAGTGCAAGCTCTGGTGTAGGTGCAGATAGAGCTGCTTCACACAATGACCCTTTCTCATATTTTACTGCTACTCAGAGATAGAATCCCACTGAAGGTTGGAGATGGGTTAAGCAAGCTGAAGTGGACTTTGGAATTCTTGAGAGCTGTCTAAACCAAGCCAGAAAAAATCATGGACATGCTCATGTATGCTTTATGGCACACCCGGTGGCAGAGAAGGCATCGAAGGGAGGAATCTATGCTCTCTGTGGGCTGGATGGATGAAATCTTGTGGACCATAATCTTTCCAGGAATGCTCTCTCTCTATGGACAGTTAGACCTGTTGAAGCATGCAGTCTTCTTGAGCACTGCAGGCCATTGGAAAGCTATTACGAGGACACCCGTTATCCTAGTTGCTGAGCTGGCTTCTTGGATATTCCTTCTGATTATTACACAGAAGATGCTCAAAGTGCAAAGATTCATGCTGAAAAGGTTCTGCACATTGTGAAATCTATTATGATGTAATTAATTTCTAAAATTGAATTAATTTCCTTATTTGTGCTGAACTCTGATTGTAATTGATGTAATGATGGTAAGTACTTTTGTTGATCAATAGTTTTAATGAAATCATTGAAGGAAAGATCCAATTAAAGCATACCACTCTACTGTATAATTTTAATTTAATCGTATTATCTAACTGACACATAAATTGTGTGCTAAATAGTGGGCTTGTTATTTTCACACTTATTTCTTGGTTTACTTTTAATCCTATTTTAATAAAAACAACAAGGAATGAATGGAAATAGAATTTTTTAAAACAGGACAGGGGTTTTAAAACCTAGCAAGTCAACCAGGGTGGGTTACAGGAACAGAGAGGGTTTGCAAGCTCCCTCCTCCCTCACTGAAGATTAAGAATGTGGAAACAATAGCTACTTATGTGAAAGTTGAATAATGAAACTGATTCCTGCTCTGGTTATTCCAGAGTATCCACCCCAGTACATCCTTGGAACTACAAACAACAAAAAAATCATATCTCTGAGCATTTCTGTTTGGGCTGTTTGATGGAGCAATGAATAAAAAGAGATTTAGTATCACAAACAAGTGAAAGCTATACCTATAGCAGTCAAGTCAGTCTGTCTGTCTTAATTATCCCAGTAATAAATCTGCCAAATCTATCTGTGTGTGTCAATGAAGTTCTCCTGGATACCAGGACTGTGTGAATGAAAGAGGGAAGGGTAGAATGGGAAGGAGGGGGAAGGAAAATTAGGTGGATGAAAAGAAAAATTAAGTTAAAAAAACTTCTTTATTGAGCATTCAATCAAGGACTTTGGAATCATGAGCCTAGCTATTAACCACTGAGATGGTGTTAAGTAGAAAAAGATGGTTAAATAAGAATAATATATTGAAATTTCAATTAATTCAACAATCAATACTAGAATGTTTGTTATCTAGGATAAAAAATGGAACTTGTAGAGAAAGGAATACTTAAGGGGATAATCAACCAAATCTCTTAAATAAATTCAGAAAATACAATCATACAGCCAGGACAGAAAAAAGAAATATATAAGAACATATTGGAGGGCCTAGCCCTCTTGTTCAAATATTGGAGTAGGTGGCCCCCACTTCCTACTTTTATGGGTAGGGCATATGAAACAGAGGAAACTCGGAGGGAGTTGCAATTGTACTACTTGCCCAGCTATTAGTGCATGGAAGGCAGGTGGTAAGTGCTGGAAGGCTTGGAACTCAAGAATAATCTCTGGCTATATTGGTTTCTGGAATGGGACCATATCCATGTGCTCTCTTGCTATGCTCCAACGCATCCAGCAGGGAAGAGAAAGAGTCATTCTTTGATAGTCTGCAGCAGGCCCTATCCTCTGTTCCACCAGGCGAGCTGTGTGATGCTTGGAGATTTCAATGCTCAGAGTTGGGCCAAGGTTGATTGGATGAAGATGAGTGGTGGCATGTGAGGGGCCGCATTGATATGGAGAAACCAATGAGGTAGGGAAGATGCTACTTGACTTTCTTTTCAAGCAATGAGGCCACATTGTGCAACACTTGGTTTCAGAAGAAGGCCAACCATAAACAGACCTGGCAACATCCAAGTAGTGCCAGTGTATTGACTATGCCATAGTGAGGCAGCAGCATCACAGTATGTGTTTGGACGTCACTCACTGTGATGGTGGAGCAGAGTTAACACTGACCACCAGATGTTGAGGATGAAGTTACTGAGGAGGATGATTTGTACAAGAGTGAAAGCTGGAAAAAACGCCAAGAGATTTGATGTGAATATGTTGCAGGGCAAAGTGAGAATGATAAAGGAAGGGAGACAACCAGGGGTGTGTTACACAGAAAAGTTAGTGATAGAGCCAGGGAGTTATGGAAAGAGAAAGGGTCAGTGGAAGACAAGTGGAGAGCAGTGAAAGCAGCATTATGGAAGAGAGCTGAGGCAGTGTTTGGTTTTGAAGTGAGGAAACAACCAGATTTGTTCCATAAGAGTAGGGCTGCTATCAAACATTTGCTTGAGGAGAGAAATAAGCTCTACTCTCTATGGCAGAGCACTGGGCAGGAAAGAGACCAGAATTAGCTAGCACTGTCTCACATGCCCAAGCAAGGAGTGAGATAAGGGAAGTCAAGAACAGGTTATTTCCAGATGAAGGCATCAGAAGCACAGAGAAATAGGTTTGGGGGCAAGGTAGTGTGGAGGTGCATCAGGGATATTCAGAGAGAGAAGGGGGCTAGTACCTGTGAGATTTGCAACAGTGAGGGATAAAGAGGAGAATTCCTGCAACACTCCAGAGCAACAACAGCAGAGGTGGAGGAGACACTTTGTCAAGCTTCTGAATATCCATCCAAAGTGAATTTGATGAGAAGTTGCAAAAGGCTAAGCAGAGACCACTGAGGCCCAACAGGTCTGTATTGCCATCGGAGGAGGAGATATGGGAAGCAATTGGAAAGTTGAAGAGTGACAAGGCTGGGGGTGACTCTGACATTCTTCTTGAGATGGTGAAGCAGCTAGCTGTGAGGAAGGGTTCTTCCATTTGCTGATGGATCTAGTGCATACAGTATGGTGTGAGTATAGAATTCCCTTGGAGTGGTCAGATGCATTTCTGGTCCCAATACCGAAGAAAGAAAGAAAGATGACCTTGGTAAGTGTGACAACTGGAGGGGAATAGCTTTGTTGAATGTTGTGGGGAAAGTTGTCACAAGAATCCTCCATGTGACTAGGAAGGATCTGAAAGATATTGAGATGGATCAGAGCAAGTGGTATGAAGAGGCTGCTTCATCTAGGGCAGGATGAAGGCTGCGTACAGGTTGGGATTGGAGAACAGTGATAATAGAACAGCTACAGAATATCCCCTAGTGGCAGCATGTGAGGTTGTGTGTGAGGTATGTTCCAGGAAGGTCAGGAGGGAGAGTGATCAGAAGAGACACAAGTGTAGGAGTGAGAGAGAAGCAGGTCTGTGAGCAGCATGGAGCCACACAGGGCACAGACTGCAGCAGATGGTTCAGAAGCAGAGGACTGGCAGTCCACACATGCAGGCCAGGAACAGGACACTCTAGGATAGAAGTTTGAGCTTTGTTCCCCCTGATGGGGGGAAATATAATCTGTACAACGGCAGTTACAAACAGGACATGTGCGTGTGTGTGCCCTGCACTGACAGGAAAAATTTCCTGTCCTTCAATATCATCTTCCCACACCAGTCCACCCAGGTGTGATGGGGACATGGAATTTTCTGGGGTGCAAATTCACTGGCCATGACTTGTCAATCAGCTAAGTGTCCAGGTGGGACTTCGGGTGCCCACACCCATAAGCTGACAGTCTTAGTCAATCCTCCTGTGAGTTCCTAGCCCAGCTCCTGGAGTTTGCTTGCACTGGCTCATAGTGCCTGCTTAGTGCACAGGCACCCTGACTACATCAGGTGTGTGTGTGTGTGTGTGTGTGTGTGTGTGTGTGTGTGTGTGTGTGTGTGTGTGTGTGTGTGTGTGTGTGTGTGTGTGTGTGTGTGTGTGTGTGTGTGTGTGTGTGTGTGTGTGTGTGTGTGTGTGTGTGTGTGTGTGTGTGTGTGTGTGTGTGTGTGTGTGTTAATTTCATTTACCACTGCATTTGTTTTACCTGTATTATCTACAAACCCTACCAACTAGTCAAGTACCTCATTTGTTATAAACATTTGGGGCTAGTCTTGACAAGCAGCTGTCTATAATCGTGTGGAGTAGTCCAGATTTTGATAGCAGTTCACTTTCTTTGGTGTTGCAACCAAAGTTAAGAAAGTTCAGCACAAGAGAATGGTAATAAAGAACAGCTTTGTGACAAAAGATCAGAACGTGAAGCAGAAATCAAGTTTGTGAAAGTGGCAAGTGAATGGGGGCGGTGCAGGTGTGTGTGTTATATAAGCATGGTAGGAAGTTGGTTGGGGACCGCACAGCTAAGTCTAGATTGAGTGAGATGAGAGTAACTGAGTCCCAGTTTGCTGATGATGTGGCATTGTATGCAACCTCTCGGGATAGTTTTGAGTCAGTAGCAGCAGAGTTTGTGAAATGGCAAGTGAATGGGGGCTGACTGTGAGTACTGAGAAGACAAAAGGGATGGTTATTGGTGAGGGATTGAATGAGAGTGATGTCAGACCAGTGCAGGTGGAGGGTGGCTCTGTGGATGTAGTCCAGGACTTCACATACTTGGATGTTAACATCTCAAGAGATGGGGAGATCACTAGTGAGGTGACTAGAAGAATTGCTAGAGCAGCTAGAGCAGCTAGAGCATTTGGATGTTTGAGGGTGCCAGTATTTAAGAACAAAGACCTCTCATTGGCCACAAAGAGAGCAGTGTATAGGGCAGTTGTTCTAGCTGTATTACTGTATGGAGCTGAAACTTTGACGATGAAGGCTGTGCATACAAGACGTTTGAATTCTTTTCAAAACCGTTGTATTCGGACAATCCTGGGTGTGACGAGGTACCAACAATGGAATGAAAGATTAACATCTCAAAGCCTATCACATAGGTTTGGCTTGCAACACTCCATCTCTGATATCATTCTGGAGCAGCGTTTAAGATGGCTGGGTCATGTGGGTCGCATGGATGAAGAAAGGTTTACAAATAGATTGTTGTTTGGGGAGCTCAACATGAAGAGACCATGCCACAGGGCAAAGAAGAGGTGGAGGGATGTTCTGAAAGTGGATTTGCAGGCAATTGGTGTGTATGATAGATGGTATGAGTTGTGCCAGAACAGGAAGGGGTGGTTTCATTTGTGTTTAGATGGTGTAGAGAAAATTTCAACATCCAGGTGATGGAACACCTGCTCAGCTAACAAGCAATCTGAATTAAGAACACTAAGTTGTGCCTGTGGAAGAAAATTTTGAAGACAAGGAGATCTGACCAGACACCAACATTTCTGTGTGATGCCATCATATGCTATGTTTATTGCCATTGGTCCTTGATTTATCCAGGACAGCTTCTAAGTTCTGAGAGAGAGAGAGAGAGAGAGAGTGAGTGTGTGTGTGTCCTTGCAATTACATGAAACAGGTGCAGACTCTAGCCAGCTTCTCTGAAACTGATGTTAACTGATGTAGTCTACAGTAAATTGGAATAAAATGATAAAATGAGTATTCTGCCTTTCCTACCACATCGAGAAAAAAAAATTATAATGCAAAATAATTTGTAGTTGCTCAACATAAAATAAACACAGAGTGAAGTTGATGAGTACATTTAGCATAAGAACATGGAGAGTATTGATTTAAAAGGTGCTGAGTATAATGAAGAAACAATCAATGGAGGACAGTCTTTCAGCCCATGCAAGAGTCATTGATACACACTTGGTTGCCTTGGCATCATGCCTTGCTGCTGTCTTGGCACAATGCTTTGCTGCTGCTGCTCAGGTCAATTTTGAGGTTTGATAGTAGTTTGTCCAAGGAATTCTTTGCGCTCATGGCACTAGGCCTGAGAGCAGCTTCATCCTCCCAGCACTCAGTGAATGTTTGAACGTATGATTGCATTACCTGTGGACAGAGAAAATTCACTATTACAAGATATCCTCATCAGTGTATATTATATATGTACATATACATAACATGGTCATTCCACACATAATCATCAAAGGCAACTGAATTTTTACTACCATAACCTCTCAGAATACTTCTATCTTAAAGCTCAATATTGAAAATCGATTGAAATCGATTCAGTGATTTCATACTTTTGGAACCTAATTTAACATAAAGAATGAGAAAAAAATAATAGTGTGTCTTCCAAGCTGGTTGATTTGACAAGCTATGAACTAAGTAGTTTTTATGCAGACAGGACTAGTCCATGCTTCATAGTTATGGCTAGAGTCGTGAATGCTAACCAGACAGATTTCTGTGTTCACAACACTTACATGATCTAAGTTCCAGTGGTCTTCCAGACGAGGTCTTAGCTGCATGGACAAGACTGTTTCCCTCATTTGCTCCAGAGAAGGATGCTGAGACATCACATCTGCATATGGCAACTTGGAGTCCGAAACTGAACCTGGAATTAAGAGGAATATCATTGTGATGGTACTGATGTAAATAAATTAGGGTTTGATAAGAAGTTGGTAATAGTCATCAAAGTAACATGCTAGCTAGTTATTTCATTCATTAATGACATGGTGTCCAGAGGAACCATACCAGACAATTTTTTTAAACTGATTGGAAGTCAGTGACCCACACACTCACCATGAATGCAACAGCGGCTGGCGATCTCCCACATCACTAGGCCCAAGGCATATACATCAGCTTTCTTTAACAGGTTGAAGGTCATGTTTTCATGTGATTCATCTCCTGCCTCAAGCAATTCTGGGCTTAGATAATGGATGTCACCCAGCGGTTTGCACTTGAGTTTTGAATGGAGATTAGAGCTTTCCTTTACTGCCAGGGAAAGGTTGCCAAGACAACAGGTACCTAAGGCAGGTAATAAAACAATGGATGATCGACATCTTGAAATCATTACAAAAATAAATAAAACACTTACCATCGTTCTTCACCCAGAAACAACTGCTGCTGATGTTCCTGTGTGCAATGGCCACTTTCTCAACTCCTCCTTCCCCCTGCACCTCTGTGTGCAGATGTGCCAGCCCACTAGCTGCTGACTGTGCCAATATCACCATCGCACCTACGCTGAGGGTCATTTGGGACAAGTAGTCAAAGAGAGAGCCCCTCTCGTAATACTCGGTAACGAGGTAATGTTTTGGTTGACTAGGAGGCTCATGCCGACAACCGGCGGCGATGAAGACTGAAATGTGGGCGTGGCTCATATGTGGAAGCTAAAACAAATGAAATCACAAGCAATGACAGACAATTTTATAAATACTAGATGGTATGAATCATATGAAATATTCCATCACATAGAGTGAAATTTTCCACATACAAAGCAAATCACAATCTGAAAAAAAAAAGTCTCACAAAATGTTGATACCAACACATTCCTATACGTCAACTATCAACAAGCCTTAATATATGATGATCAATTGTTTCACCTGCATTTACTAAATAAGAATTACTATCGACCAACTTTAACGTGCTTCAAATCAGTGTGCATCCCAAAGAATAAATTTCCAATATATCTAAACTGCCTAAACCCAGTGTGATGTTGATCTAATACGTGTTCCCCTAGTGCTTTCTGTTTCCCAATGTTAACCTGCCTCACGCAGTGCTGGTGGTGCCCCCATAGACCTATTATCAACCTACTTCATGAGGTACTGTTCACCTGGTTCAACCCAGTGTGATGTTGATCCAGTGTGTGTCCCCATAGAGCTACTGTTTACCTGCTCCAACCCAGTGTGATGTTGATCCAGTGTGTGTCCCCATAGAGCTACTGTTTACCTGCTCCAACCCAGTGTGATGCTGATCCAGTGTGGGTTACAGCTACTTCTAACCTGCTCCAACCCAAAATAACTAATTCCAACACCAATACAATGGAAATCAATTGATGAACACACAACTATGCCAACATCAACCCCTTACCTGATGCAGTAGTGTCTCCGAGTAACACATTTCTTCATGTTCGGGTGAATAAGATTTGATCATCACCTTTTCTCTCCTCCACCTGCCGATGTAACTCTCGCTAAACTGTCCCTGGCTGATGACCTGATCCAGCTCAACTCGTCTAATTATGGAGCGCTGCACGAGGAGAGAGAGGGAGGAGGAGGGCAGGGAGGAGAGAGAAGACGTTGACGATGAGGTCGAGCGCCGGCTGGCAAGGAGCATTGATGACAGCGTTTCCCCTAATTAGATGAAAAGTTGAACACGAGATTATATTGGCAGTCATTATCCACACAGAGCTATTGTCAATCTGCCCCCACACAAGTGACTGATCACAAGCTACCATCAGAATGCTGCCACAATCTCCACCAAATCCCTGACCATCACTCCCACCCACTCAATACATGAGGTACATATAATATAGTGACAGCATACACTGATCTCCCTTGGTTCTGAGATTGCGTGTGTACAGTGATTACTATGCATAATGTTATGCATAATTAGGTCTGCAGATATAGAAAACACCTCCATTTTAAACCTCTCCATGTAATAAATATTATCACTGACCAAGCAAGGTTTACTGCCTTCTTCATGATGGCTCTTAGATGTTATCTGAGTGCTAGCAAGGACCAATGGTTAATGATATTCATTGCAGCAGTATGGCTGAGAGGATTAGATGTCCATAGTAAGACTACAAACTACCTTTGACAACCCCTACCCACCCCTCTTCCCTCCCCCTTTCCCTAGTTACACCTGGTATATTCCCTCATACGTGAAAGAGGACATATCTGGCTCACTCCAGAATAATTGTAGAAACAATGACCACTACAATTATTCCTTCAATTAAAAACTGAAATAAACACTAATTATGTAACAAAAAAAAACACAAAATAATTTTTTAAAAATTTTGAAATCTCAATGCTAATAAGATTAACTCTGAAAGCATTCCTCACCATAGCAACAACCCAATAAGCTTGTTACACATTAGTCATGCCTCCTAAAACATGTCACACATTAGCGGTAAGCCAAGATTAGCTTGTCTCACCTTCAGGGACGATAGCAGAGCAGTAGTTATCAATGACCAATCGACCATTACCAGCTTCAATGTCTTCTGTCCTGTTGGCACCACGACTGCCCCATTGGAAGTACAGACAGCAGAGAGTAACTGTGATCACAAGGGCTATGATGGTCGTCACCAGGAACACCGAGCCAACCACAGTAGCAATAATGACGACTTTCTCTGAGTTGAAACTATCCACTGTTGTCATGGAAATGGCTTCTATGAGTGAACACACATTATATTTCATGATTTTGTTGTTTTTTTAACATACATGCATGAAACAATTACAATTTTAATTCATTTATCCGTGGGCTATAGATTAGCATACATTCTTATAAGAGAATATTAATAAGTAGTATCTTGGTTTCTAATTGCACCAAGCAGACTCTCTCACACCTGAACTCATGGAATGGTCGTTAGGGCATGGTTCCACACAGAGAAACTTCAGGGAACAATGTGTGGGTGGTTGGGGGTGAGAAACAGGAGACTATTTGTAATGACTCGACGCAGTGTACCATGATAGCGTTGATGCAGGCTAGGCTGCGCTATGGACCACGAGATAGACTTATAAATCACCTGAACTGCTACTAAATTGTAAGTTTTCTACATGGCAATCTTTGCAACATCAACTTCAACCATCAACATTTATTATCAACTGCAACCATCCACTTCCAACATCAACCCCCACAATGTGATCTTAGGCAGAGAGGATGTTGCACCTTGGTGGTATAATACAAATACATGCACACACTAAACCTGTCCACATTAATGCATCTATACATGCTATTCTCTAAGTAGATGGCACATGGCGCAGTCTATTTCCTCTATCATACAACCAAGATGAGAATATAAACTTACAAAGTTAAAGTTATGAATTAAAATGGTCTACAGCCCTTCAGGTCCACCTCACCTTCCTGCGATTGCAGTAGTTTCCTCATCCAGCCATGAGGCACAATGGTTTCTTCATGCAGACGCAGCTTGTGGTTGCATTGATCTCTGTGGCAACACACAACTTTAGAACCAAGTTCATTGGACTTGCAGAAGGAACGTGCAAGGTCTTCAGCCACACAGCCACTCTGCACCACACCTCCAACACCACCAGGTGAAGGTGGGGCGGTGGAGACCTGCAGACACAACACAACACAACATTATCATCAACTAGAGAATAAAAATATGTTAAACTTGAAATTTTGAATTTTAATGGAGTTATGTTGCTCTAATTATATCAAATTCCTTGGAATGGGATCCTTTGCTAGTGGCTGATTAGATACTAGCAGCACAAAATTCCTTTGCCTCAGGCAACCATGCATCATCCACCCACCCAGTGTACTATGTACTCATGAGGAAGGTGTGGTAAATAAACTAGGCTTTGAGTCTACAAGAAGGATGACAAATATGCTAGGCTGTGCGTCTACAAAGGAGGCCGGTAAATATGATAGACTTGAGTCTATTGGGCAGAGTAAATGGTGATGCTAATTAGCTACGTATCTTAGAAGGCTTTTCACTTTCTGGTGTTCTTTTTATCACATAGAATTCATCTCTTAAATCCATGTACAGACAGTATATAGCACATGTTGCATAATTGAATTAAATTGAATATGCTTAGCTGCTGATGGCCAGACTTTAGAGAGAGTTAACCCTTTCACTAATGGAGCAGCCAAAACTGAAGGGTCAACAAGGGAGCCAGGCTGTCAACAGCCACTAGCGCTGAGACAGAGGCATTGCAAAGGAGCTCCTCTGAACAGAGACGGTGGAAATAAAGTAACATCATCTCTAGCATCCACTCTCCTGGCTAGCTCACAAGCTTTATCCATTATTTTATTTTACTTGCATATTTCTCACATGACCTAATCTGCTGAGAATTTATACCCATCCAGGACTAGCTATAGGGACGCTATCTGCTTCCGTCTTTGTTTTGCATCCACACCATGTGAGGATAGAAAATAATAGCGTCTGCATACCACATCCCATTCCAGGATCGAACAAATGCAATTAACAAACAACATAACAAGATTGCATAATAAAGGTAATCAGTGACATGCACATGGCATGGGGGCTGACCTTCATGAAACAAGAGCCCTGGGTGGTACACAACCCCCAGCCCTGGGGGGAGAGGGAGGGAAGAGGGGGGCAAGTTGAACAGCGACACTCCAGGCAATCT
The DNA here is from genome assembly GCA_963969325.1 of Lycopodina hypogea. Lineage (NCBI taxonomy): Eukaryota > Metazoa > Porifera > Demospongiae > Poecilosclerida > Cladorhizidae > Lycopodina > Lycopodina hypogea. The sequence continues at coordinate 7,732,867 of OZ017786.1, read as the reverse complement.
GGGAGAACAGGACAGGAAGAAGAATGATAAATGTGTTATCTATTACGCAACCAAACCAACACAGACTTCAATAGAACAACCCCTAAATTATGCACACATTATGTCTGGACGACAGGAAAGAGGACCAGCAAATTACCACTACAGGAAGAGAAATAGATACATGCAAGAAAGTTCTTCTTGTGATGCAGGTTTTCCTTGGTTGGAAGGAACCTGTGGTGGATAAGTCAGGGAGCCAGCTTGCCAAATGAGCTCTTTAGAATCTTTAAAAGTGCTGCTGATCATAACCTCAGTGGAGCCAGCACACAGAACACCTCCAAGTGTCTTCACTTCAACTTTACAACTCACCGTAGCTACAAGATATCACCTTCCAGGCAAGCAACCAACAGAGGAAAAATTTGCTCTGCAAGATTCCAGTGGAGCAAGTTCAATACTAAAAAAACCCTCTTTTTTAAAATTTAAAAAATATTATTTAAGATAATATCTCAAAACTTCCTAGTAGAAGTTCATCCACACTAAGTGCACTGCATTGGGTGAGAGATTCATTGATTCCGTCCTGGAAGTTGTAGCAAATATTATTATGTGACCAAATCCTATCAACCAAAGAACATTATAGAAGCTGTTTCTGGCAGTTACTTGAAGTTGCTGGCAACACAGAGTTCTGAACCTTAGGAAGACAAAACTACAAACAAACAATTGGTGTGTCAGTGTATTTTGAACATATTCCCAAGGTGAGGACTGGTTGACTAGTCTTTGTAAGATGCCATCAACACCCAAGACTGGCTTAGAGGCTTCAAAACAGGAATTAGAAGCAGCTGCTATCAATTAAACTATCGAATTACATCACCACAAATGCCTACTACAACCCAACCCCAATAAAGCAGGCTCTTTCAAACCTCCCCCTTGTAAAAATGGCACACAGACCACGTGGTTCAGAGGTTACCCAGGGAGGGGGCAACAACCCCACCACAGAGTGTAAACATCTAGACAGTTGACTCAGTGTGGTGTGTTGTGTTGTGTGTGTTAATTTGTTTGCCCCACATGTGTGTGTGTGTGTGTGTGTGTGTGTGTGTGTGTGTGTGTGTGTGTGTGTGTGTGCGCGCGTATGTGTGTGTGCGCGTGGGTCCCCATGTGTAGTGTATCTGTGCATCTGTGTGTTCATCTGGTGTGTTGACATCTCATGCAATTCATGTGTTGAGAAGCTCACATCAAACAAACACTCATTTGGCAGCTTCAAACACTACCACTGTGAAGGCAGGTGAACATACAACCACAACAAATACTACGGCTTTATTGGTAGGCAGATGCCCATAGCAACACTCCTACTCACAGACACTATGGCACACACACGCCACACACTTGCATTGCACTACATGTGGTGGACAGGAATGCTCACTAATTAATGGGTCTTCCTTAGCACTTATAGATCCATATGTGAAACAAGTAAATCTGATAGCTCTTACAATAAACTCAAACAAAGTAACAGTTTAATTAATTTCAAACAGCTGCTTCTTTAATCATGTTCATTAAATTCCATTAACATGAAACCCCACTCACTCTATGATATTGACCATGAATACTCTGAAGAAGGGCTAATTATTTGATTAATAGCAGGTGGAGATAAACGACCACTACATCACCACATTCCTAGAGTATTTCCTCAAAGAATGCTAGCAGAGAGCACTGGCCCACCCTGGAAAGCATTCAAGAGCATTCTTTCATGGTCCCACTTCAGAGCATTATTGGAATAATTTCACCAAAGATGGCATTTAGTAGAAATAGTTAGTGGATCCTCAAAAGCTCCTGCAGGGACACATTTCACAGGAACCCTATAGAAAATGTACGTCACCTGAAGTGTGGATGGTCATGTTGCTTCAGTTATGATGTGGCAGGCCATAAGTATTTTGGTGTAAATGATTATTGGATAGGGATAAGTCCAGTGCAAATTTTGCAAGGTAAGCCAAAGAGGAAAGGAATAATCAAAGGCTATATCAATTTCACAGTTGGAATCTAATCAATACCTAATACCGCCCTCCCCCATGGGTAGTTAAATACAAAAAGTTAAAACAAAGCAGAAAAAGTATTCTGATTTCAATTACACAAAAATTCCACTTCATTCAACTAATTTATTTTTCAATTAAGTAATTATGATGAACAGCCCTAGGCCATGTTCGATGGCCAGACAGGTTAATAAGACAGAGAGTCACTGGAGCCAGTGGCTAGGGATAGATGGCAATGGGGAAATGTCCCTAGCCTAACACCTACAATGATCAGGAACAAACAAGCTTGCTGGCTTGTTAGCAGTCAGACATATCATGGCCAGATAATACAATATCAGCAAGTCAGTTGACCAAAAGATGAATTGCAACAAAACACTAGCCATGTAGTCTTTGAGGAGACAATGGGCAATGGTAGACCAGCAGGCAGGCAGGCAGGCTTATGGCAGACAAATTCTCCAACTCTAATTATGTGTCATGGCAACATGTTAGTCCTGTTTGTCAACCCTCCCTCTCTCCTTACCCGCTCTCTCTCTCTCTTTCCTCTTTCTCTGATGCCTTTTGAGTGGTTAGGACCCAGCCTGGCTGGTGTGTTTGGAGTCAGCTATGAAATATCAATTATATCATCGAGTAAAGGCTCTGAGAACAGAAACCACAAATGCAAATTAAAGTTTCCATGTTGTTGATGTGGTTGAACTTCAGAAATGACTTAATCTGGAACCAATCAAAGCAATTAGCAGTTATGTTAACAGAGTATCAGCAAGTTTTAAAGGTATAAAAAGATCAAGTAAAACATCATATATCATTACTGCATGTAAAGCGATAACCTCTTTTTCATTTTTAACACAATAAAGCAATTAAATTTAGATAGATATTATTTAATTAGAAATCAGTTGAAGATCTTGATGTGTGAGGAGGGAGGGTGGATAAGTCAAGTACACCATAATGGAAGGTTAAAGTACAGGGGAATTGGTTTGCAACACTGTCATCATGTTGATGCGAATCCTAACTCTGCAAACACACACACTTTGGTTGAGAGGTGAGATAGTTTTTAAGGCCTGTCCACACTGCTCACTAAACCAGTTTTACCCGTGTCTGGAACAGGTTCCACCAGTCCACACTACACCCAATTTCATCCCAACGGGTTCCACCTGAAATCTTCAGAAGGGTAGGCTTCAAGCAGCTAGGATTTCTAACATTCCTGTGGTTTTATTGTTAACAGCTCTTCTTCCATCCCTATCCTCCCATTTGTGCAATGACATTGCAGGGGGAAAAAGACAGAACGAAGTAGCATACTAGAAAATAAAATATTCCATTTCTATACAAGGTAAAGGTAAACCATTTAATCAGCCCAGCCTATTTTTCAGGTATTAGAAACTGTGCTTCCTATGCTTAAACTTCCTAGCCAACATATTAAGCTGTGTGTGGACATTGTACAATCAAATCATAGTTAATATTGATTTCTAATTAAATCAAAATTTTCTAAATTGTAATTGAATACGATTTTAGTTGGAATGCGACATCTGCAGGATAAGCGGCTAATTGGTCCAGACCTCCTCTATGGCCCTGGGGCAAGATCTGAACACTGACTGCTCTGTCCTGTATGCATGTGGACTATAAGGGATTAATGACCAATGGATGTATGTGAACAATGATGGGCTCTCTGTGCTACAGCTCAGCTGGGACCCTAATCCAATAAAATTAATGACATTTACATAATTAATAGCATAATAGTAAACTTGCTCACACCACAAACACACGCATACGCACACATTCACAAACACCTTATCATTACATATGTTCATCCTTAGTCATACCACCTCATTTTTACCCCAACCTAGTCTTCGTGGAGTATAAATGTTACTTCTTCCTCGACAACCAGTGCTAGTCCCTGTCCCCCCCCCCCCCCCCCCCCCCCCCCCCGTTCAACTCCTGCTCATGATTGAGTTTTTTTTGTTGTGGTTTTTAAAACCAGAGATTAAGTCAGAACATTAAATCATAAGTGAGTGGGTTTTTGGGCTGGAAATTTCCAGTCTTGTTTCTGATTACATCACTGTTGTGACATAACTAGGATGATCAAACATGGCTATGAATGTCATTAACTTAAGTGTCTGCTGGGGGTCTATATGCCCCTCCCTATCTTTGGTACATCACCTCTTTTTTTTTGTCAAGAAATTAGAAAATGTTATCAAAATGAAGTTTCATGGGGCAATATGTTAGCTTGAGTGGTGTAATTTCATAGGGGCAATATGTTAGCTTGAGTGGTGTAATTCATCCCAGTGTCAGGAAAAGGGGGAGGCCGTACAGTTGCAATCAAAACAAGGCATAAGCCTAACTGATTATTGATCTCCTTGGTGATAAATGCACTAGGGAGTTCATAATTACAGCCCGGGCAGCCAGACAGGCAGTCTCCAGTGGGTCAGTCAGCCACCACAAATGCCAAGCAGTCCAAGTAATCCAGCTGTTCCCCAGGAGCACTGACTGATCATGGAGCAGAGACAGTAGGTCTGTTGATATTGCCCAGGAAGTACATCTGATAGGACTGAAATTGAATGCTACAGACAGACATGTAAGACCAGAATACTATTACCAATACTGGAATATCAGAGAGGATGGTTGTGTACTCACTCAATATCATCAATAAAAACACTTGAAAATCATTACTGAAACCAAATATATTTTAGGAAATGTTTTTTGTCAAGGAATATTTCTTTTAGTTTAAAAGGCTCTAGACAAGCCCTAACAATTGTAACATCCATTATTGAAACTGAATATATTTTGGGAAATGTTTTTTGTCAATGAATAGTTCTTTTAGTCTAAAAGGCTCTAGACAAGCCCCAAACAATTGTAACATCCATTACTGAAACTTAATATATCTTGGGAAATGGTTTTTTTGTCACATGAGTAGTTCCTTTAGTCTAAAAGGCTCCAGACAAGCCCCAACAATGGAGATATCCCATACATACCAGTCCATTCTCTACACACTCACTATTCACATAACCCAGCTCCAGTGAAAGCCTTTTTGATAATACATTCAGTTTTCACAGCTGTTTTTATGTTACCACAGAACATTCCTTGTTTAGAATCAGTGATGGCCTTGATAGCTTGAAAGCATTAGCACTCAATAAACTCCAATAGTTCTTTACCCAGTGGGGCAATAACGTGTCTCCACCATTGTCTATACAAATAACATCATTTCTTGTGGTTATTGATCTAAGAGGAGGCAGAAATCTTTCCAGGAGGCATTCAACATGGACAGGCGAATCAAGGTCTAGTCAGTTCAATCAATTGTAATTATTCCCTTATCAAATTCAATTGATAACCTAATAGAAATGACTAGAAATACATTATTGGTGGGAAGATAAGACCATCTGCAAGTCAGCATGCTGTGATTTCATTAGCAGAAAGATATAAAAGTAACAGCACATCCTAGTAGTGCATGGGAAAATTAGCATCTCTAATTAAATGGTATTGTGTCTATGGTGGTGCAGACATTCTGGCCACTTAAATCCCAGCCTTTCACAAGCCTCTCTCCCAACTACATCCAGAAGTGAAACAGGATGGATCCAACAACATTCCACTGTCTCACACTTGAGACACACAATCAACACACCACTGCAGTGAAGCAGCCACTAACTGCGAGGGTGGATTTGGCTAGGAAAATGGATATGGTTATCCCTGCAGATTAGGATTAAAATATCTAATATCTGAGCATGCTCGAGCATATGTACATAGCAAATCGTAGAACAAAGCTGCAGATTTTCATATTTTTCCACATGAAGCTAACTTTTTTTTTATTCACCAGCATGGACAAAGGTGCAGACAAGCCACATTCCAAGTGCTCCACCTTCACTCCCATGTACTCATACACAGGTGGGGGTAGTGGTGATCAGCATATAGAGGAAGGGGTGTATAGAAATGATCTTTTCGAAGCTGCCATTAATATTTGCCCTAACCCCAGCCAAGTGAACTAATTTGAACACTATGCCTGCATTCTGGCAGAAGATACAGACAATACCTTTGATGTGTCTCCTATCTAAACATGCACAGATTAAGGAGAGCTACCAATAAAAAAAACACCTGCTATGGTCAGAGACCACACTCTCCCAATATCCTTTCTTACATTAGACAGAAAGCAAGATGAAAAGAGCTGCATACTCTGGACTCTGGGCAGGTGTGAGAGACTAGCACCTTCACCAAAGCAAGGCATGATTGCTCAAAGCATAGCATTACTTAATGGTGTGTGCCAAATACAACCAAAGAAAATTAAAACAGAACACAAAATAATGATCAAAACAAAACAGGCAGAGAGAGTTGAACGTTCAAAAGACTTAAAAGAGTTAAGTGTTCAGTCAAATATGTGTGCAGACCTAATTGCCCAGGGAGGCATATATGCAATGCAAGGGATGGCAGAGACAAGTCATAAAAATACATTTATGTTTAATGTACACAGAGCAGATTCCCACAAGATTTAGAAATATAACCTGATCATTAACTAATTGCAAGATACTGTCAGAAATGTCTTCATGACACTTTCAAGCGCAGCAATGTAACTCATTTAACAGTTGCATTAAAATCGGGGAGATGAGTACAATTGACATTTCTTCATCATAAACGACCCATATCTCCTGCTTCAAGCTGTGTGGTTCTCCCGTCATTTTGCACAGTTTGGACGGTGTGAGAAAAACAAATGGCTACAATCGACATCTGTTAATCCTTTGTCAACGTGCGAGACACTGGTACTCAATTAAATGGCTGGTGAGTGGGTTTTGATGCAGAATGTGGTGTGTGTGTACTATGAGTCTTGGTCATATTTAAAGTGGTAAGCATTCCATACAAACCAGTAGATGGCATTGTAAGACCACATTCAATGCTAGCTGACACAAGATCCTGCAGCTCAACACCATACCTACAGTGATCAGCATGGATGTTCCAAACCAGTTTAAAATAACTACTACATAAATAAGCAATGAGGTTGAAAGTGAAAATCATCGTCACTGCTTTTTCCCCCCCCCCCCCCCTTCCCCTATCATTTACAACAAAGATGGTTAAATAGTTGTTTTACCCACCACTTCCTTACAAACACATTACAGGCACTGGGGAGCTTTATCCCCTCCATTCCACACAGACTGCAAAGATGCTCTGAAACTGCCTGTCAGTCTATGCAGAGCTTTTATGACCAAAAGCCACCAGAAGTTACGACCTTTTTGCCAAATTAGCTCAATGTCTCTGTGAGTTGAAGGGAAAGTCCGACAATGAGATTTAAGTAGGTCCTAAACTTGAAGCATCAGTGCAAAGCTCCTGTTTTGATTGTGACTAGTTGCAGATCACCAACTGGTGGATGGATCAGTCTGTATTAGGCTGTTAACAACACACATATGTCGCCCCACATCCTAATACTGACAGGAATGAGTTATAAACACCTAATAGCTCCTTAGGACATTCTGAACATCCGAGACTACTAATTGAACTTCTGGGAATGATTGGTCTATGAGTCATGCCAATTAGACAGTGGGGTTGAAGTTGGAAGTGCAGTGAAAATAACCAGCAACTGACATAGCCAGTTTTCTTGTCTGGCTCCACCACTAAACCATGTTCAAAAACCTCAACAACAAAAAAACAATTATGAAGTACAGACATAGTTGACCAACAAAATAAATTAATTAGGCAATGGGTTCTGGCTAGGGGTTCTGGCTAGGGGTTCTGGAATGAGTGATTCACCCCAGAATCCGATTTGTGAAACCAATTATGAAGAGTGTTTGCTTACTAATTATGATAAATTAAAACATGGAAAAGATTAATATTGATGAGAAGCATTGAGTACAGGAATATAAAATACTCCACACAAGCACTAGTCAGAGATGTTGAAGAGAAACATCCATTTTATATTTTTTGGACATGAGGTACTAAACGGTGTCACCTGTTCCACTGCTAGTGCCAAGTACCATAAAACAGCTGACGCACCCAGTGTGACCATTACGTTATCACACATGTACACACATACATGCATAATTTGTGAGAGGAAACATGAACACATGTAGGCACATCATTCACACACAGGTGCAAGCGAGCACACACCCACACACAATGTGCATCTAGAGCCAAAAGGGGCAGAGTAATGTCCTCTAACAGTGATAGTGTGTGGTCAGCCTCAAAGAGTCTCCCTAAAGGAACCCATGACAGTCCAGGAGTCTTTTTGGCTAAGAGTCAAAACTTAAGGTTCAATGGTATCATCTTTCTATTGGCCCCTAAGATCTTCCCTAAAAAAAGCCGCAAATAGTAGAATGTGAGAAATGATGCATATACACTTAAAGCTAATAAAACGAAGAGACTGAAGCCTTATTAAAAAAACCACTACAGAGAAACCCTGAAGACTTGTTGTGGGGAAAGGATTTTTGTGAACTGATTATTTTCGGTGGACACATAATAATATCAAGATGGTGATTCATAGTGACCTATGTGAGAGGTATTAAGAGTGTTGTACAAAGAAAGCCCAGATGGAAAATCCCCCACCATATAATAGTGAAAAATCGGCCCACAGCACAACTATAACCACTGCCTCCCTCAAGGCACATTTATTCTCTGACTAAGAAGTACCTGTGCTTCTTAAAGAGCAAAGATCTTTCCATTCTAGACGAACTAGTAATGATTGGCTCCAGACATCACCCATGTTACAGCTGGGGACAACAAAAAAGTGAGATCATCAAAGATTGAAAAGTTCTTCAAAAGTAAAACCACATCAGTGTCTGAAAATTTTCTCATCTCCAGCAGTTCAATATTCATCTTGATGGTGCCAAACAGTGCTGGACATAAACTGTGTAACAAGGTGGACATGAACAAACAACAATTAAACTTGAATATTTTCCTTCACAATGAAATTTAACTTTTCTTGAGGGGATTCAGAAAGCACTGCTAAAACTCAGGGTTATCTGTTTGCAGCTGTTACAGAACTTACACACTGCCTTCTGTTGAAGTTCACTACTATTAATCATACGGAATTACAATTCTAGTTGAATATATCCAGAAACATCATTGACATAGAATTTTCTATTCTAAAACCAACCCACATACCTTGGCTACCATTTGCACCCACAAACCATCCTTATTGGAGTTATTGTTATTACTACTCAGCCTCTTCTTCGTAAAATGAAGAAAATGAAGTTCGTGGTTACCAAGCAGCCCACATACCTCTCTGATACCAGCAAAAATGTAACAAAATAGAGTTAAATACAAGCCAGTGGCTTAAAATGTACATCAAACAAATACAGTTGATTGCCAAACTCTCCAGAACCCTGGCTCCACCTGAATACTAGTAAACAACCACAACAAAAATACAAGTTGTAGTGAAAGGGAATACAGCAGGTTCTAAGTTTGTAGGGGGGGGGGGGGGGCATTTTCAGAATCTCTTGACATAGTTTATCATTACCACCAGTCAATCCTATCACGATAAGCTCAACAAGAAACTTTGATATTGATTGGATTAGAGAATTAGACAGACCGTCTCCCTCAATAGAAAGAATTGAAACTCTCAACAAATTTCCATCTCATGCATTCTTCAATTCATTGCATAGCATAATTAGGTTTCAACTATTACCAGTAATTCTTTAATTCATTTCAGAGCATAATTAAGTTTCAAGAAATACCAGAACTCATCTTTAAATGTGACACTTGCCCACAAATATTAGTAAATACAATCTAAACACTTCTAATTTCTATCCCTATGCATCACATGTTAGTGTCCAGCTAGAATAGAAAAATATGAAGTATTATTACTATTTTGTACTTGTGGAATATACTAAAGCTAATGTATTTATACAATCTTGCAGCAGACATTGAATAAAGATTGCATGACAATACTCTCAGGTTATGATAGTCATAAAGCACTTCTATACCATAAAATAGAGCAGGAGTAATCTTAGTTAAGCTTACTAAGAATCACAGTTAGTGTACACAACTAACCAGTTATTTGAAGCTGCAGTGACAACCCCAGTATAGCCATCATTAGAATGACAGAGGGTAACCGGTGGAGCTGGTCTGGACCACGAAACAGTAGACCGGCCCTATCACACCAAACCTTCATTCTTGAGACAGAAGTGAAATGGTAGTCAGCTAACATCCGCAGGTAAAGAGTTTTAATACTCAAAGGTTTTCAGTTCCTATGCGTAAGCAGCTCTTTGGAGTCCCCCAGCCTGCCGCTGTTAGCATATGATAGGGAGCGCAGTCTCTGACACCTTAACATACGGTAGTAACTGTAGCAACGCGCTGTGGAGGAAGTGCTAGGTGCCTGCCATGATGGCGACATCACCCCGCCACTTTTATTGACACTTCATACTACGTTCACATGCTGGCATGCAGCAGCTAAAATTAATTAACGTTTAGCCGAGCCTTTTAGTAATGGCGCCTAATTCAAATTACAATTATTTAAAAAATCTATTTGATTTCTTCTGCATTAATTGGATTGTTTTCCCTTTCAGATCAATTATTTTTATTTTATTTCCTATGAAGACACAATATTGCATTTTATTGGTGCAGTAACAGCCTAAAGTCTCATTCTCAAGTTTGATTTGGAGTTCAGAATTTAAACTGGTTATTTGTCCTCCTTTGGCAGGGCCAGCTGGTCTGCAAATTCTGTCTCATCCTGTTTGTTGTCATGTTTCTGCACAGGAAGTATGCCACAACTTATCTTTGTCAATGTTATTTATGATCAATATGATATTAAAAATATATTTGGGTGACACAATGTATTTGTAGTTTGGTCATCTGAAAAGACAATATTTTAACTTTACTGTAATCAATATTAAAGTTGGAATCTTCTAGATTTGGCCAGATTGTGGACCATAATTGACAATGTAGTTTTCTTTTCCAGCCTCATTTCGCCATGCCCATTGCAGTGGAAAAAGGAAGGGGATAAGGGGGGGGGGGGGGGGAAGGGTGGTGGGAGGAGAAAAAAAGATGAAAAAATCCCCCCCCCCCCCCACAAAATAAAGGTGTGACCAAGCACGAGATAATGTATGTAAAACAAACACACATACACTCAAATATAATATGTTATTGAGGCAACAAAAAAAAAGGAGCTGCAATTCCAAATAAAAAGTTTTGAAATGTACTAGCTACTCCTACTCCAAGCATTCATACTTAATTTTATCCCAAAAGGCCAGTGGTTCTGTCACTCCTGCAGACAGACAGACAGACAGACAGACAGACAGACAGACAGACAGACAGACAGACAGACAGACAGACAGACAGACAGACAGACAGACAGACAGACAGAACTAAGATTTCATAGGTATTGTTGTGTGCCCTTTGCAGCTTGGTCCAACAAAGTAAGAAAATAGTTTAAGAAACTAGTCCAAAAATTACTGATTACAGCTTTGATGGAACATATGGGTGATGGCATTTATACTAATTTTGTTGCCAAACTGCACCCATGACTCAACCAAGGGGTAATAACCCTGTCACATGGAGACTGCACATGAAATTTCTCATAGTGAACAAGAGTGTTATTACCCTTGTGTGGGTGTATATGGGCACTGTTCGGGTGTATATGGGCACTGTTCGGCTGTTCAATTAAATTTTGCTTCACCTGGACCAATCAGGATGTCTCATATTACTATGCTTCTGTGGGTGTGTTTGGCTATGGCCAAACCACACATAGTTATACACACAGGAGGGTGATAATATTCTGCACAGCCACCAAATTTCAACTTGTTTGGTCCTGCAATCCAGCAGAACAAGAGCATAGCTGTGGTCTCTGGAATAGGACTTCTCAAGAAAACAGCAGAACACCAATGCCAAAAAAAAACAAAAAAAAAATGATACAAAAAAATTCCAAAAAAGAGAACCAAATAATAACAAGCAAATCCCTAACACTGTCTTTAAAAAAAAAAAAAAAAAAAAAAAAAAAAAAAAAAAAAAAAAAATTCCCAGAGTACCGCACCATAAAAACTTCAAAATTTAAGGAAGTTTGTAGAGGAAGTTCAAGAGATTTTTTTTTATTTTTTATTATTATTATTCCACGGATTTTCATCTAAACAAAAAAAAATACAACAGAATCATATTCCAAGTAAGCCACACAGGACAGATCTTTATTCATCATCTCTTAGTTAGCCTAGCATTTCAGTGCTCTTTCTTCTATTTTCAAACACACAAGAAAAGCAACACCAGTCAAACTAGATATAAAAACCCCAACAGCATATTTGTAGTGTATCTAGGCATAATGGCCAAACCATTGGACCAAAAGGAACAAAATTATCAGGTGGGAACCTAGCACAATTTTTTCTCCATTGAGAAAAAGTAATTCAATTTTTTCGTAAAAAAAACAAAAAAACCTAAATAGTGGACATCAGTTGAGTCTTCCAGGGTAATAGTACAACACAAAAAAAAAAAAAAAAAAAAAAAAAAAAAAAAAAAAAAACAACCCCTTGAAAAAAACAAACAACATAGTCAATGGTCAAAAAGCAGGTTTACTGAGCAGGAAATCCTGGGTTTAAATCCTAGTTTGGGCTCTCTTTTTTTCCTTCCCCACCTTTTTTTTTCCTTTCGCCTTTTTTTTGTTGTCTTCCTTAAAGTTCTTTTTATTCTTCAATCCTTTTTTTCCTTCGATCCCTTCTTCTTCACCTCCCCCATTTTTTAATTCCTCTTTTCCCCCTGTATTCCCCCCCCCTTTGTGTATGCTAACTTTGTTCATTGTTACTATGCAAACTAATTACACAAATCTAATAACCCATGTGAGTTCCAAACCATGTGTTCAAATCAATACAAACCCTCTTAATAATCAAGGGAAATAGTGCATGCCTACTTATGAGCTGCTTTTATTTGAATGAAGTAGAAGAATAGAAATGGTGCTGTGAGAAACCACTATAATGTTCCATGTTAACATTGGCTAGGGTAACACATGGGGTATACACTGCTAGTGATCAAATAAATATCAAATTAAGCACTTGGACATTGGCACAAGTCAGTTTGACTATGGTCAATGTGGTTTTGATCAATGTGGCTCTCTAGTCAGTGTCTTTGGTCAATACAGAAATGTTTCACATTTTTTGAATTCTGGGTGTGACCAACTTGATTTCACTGCTGGGATTGATCATAATTACCATTGTACACCAGGGTTGCTCAAAGTGAAAAATTAAACCTTTGAAAGAAGTAATGAAGAACCTGCCCTATGGCGGTTTTTTAACCCACCTTTAGTGGCTGTAGTCATAAAAATGTCTGTTTTGAAGATATATCTTGTAAACTTCTAAATCAAAACTGAACATGTGATTAGATCAAAGCGTTCTTGTAGAAGTACCACTTTTTGACATTTTTAGCCTTATACATAAAGAAGAAGAGGTGTGGCCAGATGGGACCCACCTCATATTATTAGCAGAGTAAACTTGTGTCTGCATGCCCAAATTTTAGGCCTTTAGCTCCATTCTTTTTTCTGGAAAAAGTACAATTTGTGGCTTTATTTTTAATACAGAGAGGGGTGTGGCCATATAGGCATACTTATGGCGTTCCCATGGTGACACTGATTCTAAGTATATATGGGTTTGTTGGTCTAACTTCAACCATTCAAGCGTGAATCACGGATACACAGACAGACAGATAAACAGAGACTAATAAACAGACAGGCAGACTATTCATACTTTATATTATAGGTAACTATTAACAATGTTGTAATCTGCTAAAATTGGAAGGTACAGCTCTTGAAGCATGTCTTGTATTCATGCTATGCAGAAACAAGAACAACAAGATCAACAACAAAGTAACATTTAGACTTTGCGATTAGATCCGATTAGATTGCAGCTAAAAATAGGTAGTGATGGATGGTCTTGGTACCCATTCTTTTATTATTTATATCATTAAGCAAAAAAAATTATTTCTGCATTATGCAAGCAGTAATTAAGTTAATTATTCATGAGAGAGAGAGCATGTCAACTTAAACTTTTATATCTCTGTGGACTCAATTGCCATGATTAGGTGCAAATTAAAATTAGAATACAGCCATTCATATTCTCTTCAAAGTGGTGGTTTCTCTCCTTGTCAATATATCTGGAGTGGTTAATGTGAATCCTTATCATGCAGCTTCTTTACTGTATTATGACCGTTTCATATTATTTTAGAGATTCTTGCTTTGGTGTCAAAATTTACTGTATTTAGTAAATTCCAACAAATTACATTTGCTCTGCTGTGCCATCTATCCCCCCACCACCTCCCCAACTCTCTCTCCCTCACACTTTACTAATATATTTAGAAATACACCCCATATGGGATGGTTAGCTTATTTTATTGTGGAACTCATTAAATTACATTTGCTCTTTATGCCCTCTCATTGGACACTAATATTTGTCCTTTTTGGGGCAAGAGCACCAAATTTAAGTGAAACTCAATTAACATTACTTAAAGGGAAATTTTTTTTACTTGTTATTTTACTCATTAAAAAATAATAAGGCATTTTCAAAGCTGTGGGTAGAGTCAGGAATGCTTTGTTATTTCATAGTGGAAGTGACTTAAAACAATGGCAATGTCCTGTCCCATACATATCAACCTAATATAGATAGCATTTGTTATTGTTATCTTCTGTGGTGAGCAGTGTGTGTTTCTACCAGATTATTAATTTAACATCCTTTCTAAATATTCTTGGCAACATAGATCAACTCTTGCAGTTATCATGCATGTCAATATTACACCATCATTCATTCCAGACATGCTCCATTCTCCAAATATATCGACATCCAGCTCATGATTAATGTATGAGCAAGCCAATGTGTCACCCTAACACACAGAGCGACAATCCTATCCTTGCCTCCCCTTGCTGCAGTAACACTGGCTCCAAAAAGAGTCACAAGAATTGTTATTGCATAGTCTGCCTAGTTCAGACTCTCATGCAAAAGTCATCAAATTTAGCTTCAGCAGCTTATCCCAGCATTTCCACATTTCAGTTCTTATGATGGTCCACAGGAACTGAGTATAAAACAACAGCAAAAATTGCAATAAATTACATCAAGATTACCAATATATCCATGTTTTAATAATAGTGTTTCTTACAATTAACCAGTTTCTGCATAATTCCTTTGTAATAACATTAAAATGCTTTATTATAATTTTTTTTAAAAGTTACATACACATGTTTCAGCTTATCCCAGCACTTCCACATTTCTGTTCTTATGATGGTCCACAGGAATTGAGTTCAAATTTTACACACATTTGATGAAGGATCAATTGTTTCAGTAATTAAAAGTGCACAAGACAAGAAAACTTCTTTTTGTAAAATTCAGTTGTTGCCATCAAAAACACACAGCGTTCCATTAATAAATCTCTCAGTCCAACCAAAAACATTTGTATTCAATTTCATGCACACTGCACACACAAATCTGAAACTTCACAATCTTAGTAATTTTGTTGTGTTCTGTGATCAATTCCCAGGAGAGCCAGCATGTTTCTAACGTCACTGTCATTTAGCTATGTATAGCATCAAAAATAATATTGGCTTATAAATTGCATATAAAGTTAGGTTGATTACCCTTAATGGGTGGTTGGATAAATAATCGTGATGCATGCCAGATGCCAGGTATGGTCCACAGCATCCACCCACAGCTCATCTACTCCAGTGAACTGACTGAACCTTGACATTCTCAACAAATCGCCAAGCTACGCTCCATTCTGTACCATGAATGTAGGTAGCAGCAGGAAAGGGAGATGTACTACATGTATGTACACCATAAGAAATGAATTGGGATCCTTGAAATGTAACCTAGACAACCACTTCCGGTAAATATCAAAGGTCTGTGAGACATCCTATCTAATAATTGTCAAGGAAATTTGGCATTTCCTCCAAATATAAACATTGGAATAGTTAACATTCTACAGAACTGAAAGGTATCTATAATATACACCATGATGTCAATTAATCATTTTCCAACACTGAAACAGAGTAGATGTGTTATTCAAGACTCCTAAGAGAAATTTTAAAAGATTGCCAGCATTGAAACTTGGCATTTGTTTAAAAAATATTTTTTGAAAGAAATTCAATTATTTTCCAGCATGAAAAATTCAACAAAATACATTCAAAACCAACTGAAATCTCATAGTTCATAATCAAAACAAGACTAATCCTTAATTTTTCTTTCCAATCAATGATGCCGGTGATGTGAATACAATTTTTCTTATTACATGTATCGTTTATATGAGTGAACTTTAGAAGGGAGGAACTCTACATTGTGTGATAATGGTAGGGGTGGAGAATAGACACTTGAATGTTTAGCTGTTTTCTTTCTTGTACATTTTTTTAATATTATGAAACCAAAATTATCAAAAGAAAACTGATCAAATAAATAAAATGTTATGGGAGAAAATGACATTAATATATTTTTTACCAACTTGTTTTTATGGAGTCTAAATGCTACTTTCTTGTCAATTTTGATGTTGTTCTTCTTAGGAAACTTCCTCAGGAAAACCATCATTAAGGTCACCGGTTCAATTCCTGGTCATGGTTGGGATTTTTTTTTTTTTTTTTTTTTTTTTTGCTTCTTTTTTTTCTTCCTTCCTTTTTTTTTTTATTTCTTCTTTAATTTTTATCCATTAAGTCATTGTTAAGTCAAAGCATTAAATCATAAGTAGCAGGTTTTTTGGCTGGAAATTTCCAGACTTGTTAATTACTATGATTTCTCCACCCCCTCCAGTCCAGTGATATTTGATTCCTCCTTGGGATATTTTTTCTTCTTTTCTTCCTCTAGTGGATTGGAGGATCATTTATCAAAAGGAAAACTTGGTTGCTATTTACACGTCAAACATATCAATGGACATGAATTCCATAAGGGAGGGGTGTACTCCCTTTTGTCTTCTGCATTCTATGCAGCAATAAATAGAAGTGAGTGTTGAGATCATGCACTAAGAATGACATTGCATGTAGACATACTTGGCATTGATTACAAGATAGGAGGATGGCATACTCTGCATTGGAGTGAAATGGGTAAAATTGTGGTTATGCCTTTCATGAGCCAATCATCCCCTTTTTAAAAAACAATAACCATGGATGCATTGTTGTTAGTTTTTTTAAAGAAGAAAGATCATCAAAATATTTTTAGTACCAGATTTTTTTTCCTTTAAAAAAAATTTTTTTTTAATGATTATCCTCCAGCTTGAAAATGAACAAACATGAAGAACATCACACAGATATCTTCAAACATATGGTAGATAATACATTTTGTAATGGTATTTTCAAATTACAGTTTATGAACACTAAAAATGCTTCTGTATGGATGGGACAATAAATATATCTTATTTAATTTGAGATTTTTTTTGTTGGTTTCTTTGTTCCCTATCAAATACCAGACATTTGTGCCAACAGGGCTCATGGAAAGAAAAGAGTGATTTGGGAGGCTGGTTCTCACTTAGAGAATGTTTACAGATGTTGTGGTCTGTAGTACTATGGTGGTTACTTATACAGGAAATGAGCCACCTCCACTAAGGATACTTGGGGGGAAAAAACCAGCCCTACCGGAAGGGATATATTCTGATCTTCACCAAACTCGGCGTAAACCACCACAGGGTGACATCCATTGCCTCCTGAAAATTCAAGCTTGGTAGGCCCAAGCAGCAGGGGCAGGGAGAGGATAGCAAATACGCATACAGACATACACATAGGGGTAGGGGGATGTGGGAAGCACTACCCCATTTCTAGAGTAAATATTGTGATTCATCTCTAGTAATTAGTCTCCTTTTGAACTTCTTGTGTGGTTTATAAACACGACTTCTTTAGAAATGTCTTTTTGAATGGCATCGGCTTACACATGAACTATCACATAATAATTACCTGTGGCACACAGGTCTAGGAATACTTGGAATGGGGGGGGGGGGGGGGAAGAAAGTACATCCACATGAATGGATTTTTAACAAACTATTGTAGAAAATACAAGAGTTTAATGTAACAACTAAGTTAGTGGGTGGTTACTCATGAATAGGAAACTATTTAATGAACCTAGCCCTATCCCTAACCACATTCTCCCTAAACGGGGCCAGTGGTCCTGTGAGCAACCCCTGAAATTTTCAGGACAATTGGTACAGGCACCTGTGAGAAGATTAGAATATAATCACATGCAGACAGATAAATTGAAAATTAAATAAGCCGACTTATATAGAATTTAATTGCCTTGTAATTTCAGATTCAACATTTCATAAAATAAATTTCAATTGTTAGGCTATATATATATATATAATTTAATATAATTTCACATCAAGAAATTTCAGTAGCTGGATTCACCATATTTTCGTAATAAATATGCATGTATGTGTAATTCCTTCCCATGCAACATGCAAAATGATATTTCATAACATTTATAATCTTTTGATGTGAAATGCTACATCTGTTTTTTTTTTGTTTTTTTTTTTTGCATGTGACTCATCAGCCGACACTCAGCCAAGTGTAGTGGGGAAATAAAGATGTTTTTTCATGTTTATTTTCAGGTTTATCGTACGAAATATCATGCAAGAGCTTCATTTCTGATTGGCTATCGAGAAACTTAATGTTTTCATTACAAAAATCTACATATTAGACAAATTATGTGGTTGCACTTCGAAAAGGGGATAAAACACAAAATAGTTGTAAACGTGATTGAACTACAAAGAATATAGTGGAACTACAAAATAAGGGGGAAAACACTACATAATTGCAATGTAAAAATTTATAGATGTAATGAACATTAGCTAATTATCTAGATTTCTAAGCTGGTAACTAGGCAATAATGTTCAATACTATAAAAAAAAAAAGAAAGAAAAAAGATTGTTCATGACTGTCAGAGCTTCCAATTGAAATCTTCACACACAATTCTTGCAACAAGGATGACCTTGACGCGAATAGAAGCTGGTCCCTTCCAGGGGGCAACGACAACTCTAAATGGATGATAATTAGGATCACATATTATCTCAGAAAATCCTGCATCATATTAAAACACTAATACAACACAGCATTCACTATAAACCTTTCAGGGGAGGGCAATACTATTTGAATGTATTTGTTGTGTTGTACTTCACTTGAGTGTGGTGGGAATACCAAACATTTGACTTATATAACTAATGCATTTAGTAAATCATATGATAATTTACTGCAGAAACTTAATTTTGGGGTAAAGTTGACAACCCTTTGGGCAATTCTCACCACAAAAATTTGGGGAGAGCTAAAAAGTTTCATAAAAAATTGGAAGAAAAAGGGGCGGGAACTAAAAACACACATTAGAGCATGCTCGTCATTTGGTTTGATAAGAAGGTGAACAAAGGACAAAAATATCTTCCTATTTTAGTAGACTGCGAGTGGCCAAGCTGACTAATAATATAACTTGTGGTCTGGGTCAGTTTGTTTTCTTAATGAATCCACAAGTCTATCACACAAATATATATATGCCCCACAATGGCTGCCTTATTCTATATCAGTTCATTACTGCAATTAAACTTTGAAGAACAGGGAAACAAAAAGTGATACACCCACCCACCCACACCCACCCACACACCTCGCAGATGAAGCAAGCAGGATGCCATGTGTGTTCCAAGGCCTCCACCCACAGCTCGTCCCCTCCGATGCGCTGGTTGCAGCCATGGCAAGTGGAGCCATACAGAGCTCCATAGCATTCCTTACAGATGGCCATGTTATTCTCCATGCTGAACCCTGAACCTAGCAGTAGCAATGGAGAAACAATACACATTAGTGTGCTCTAATAGGGGACATGTGATAAAGAACAAACACAATGAGACCTGCATGATTATAGCATTTGCTAAACTTGGTTAAAATTCTATATGGTGGATAAAACACAATAGGAAGGTTCCCATCAGGACCAGCACAAGGCAACTTTTCCCACACATGCAAACACGCGCGCGCACACATGGTACGAAGTACCACAATGGCAGTGTCCTGGATGAATCCAGGAGCAATGGCAATAAACTTAGCTTATGATGGCATCACACAGAAATGTTGATATCAGGTCAGATCTCCTTGTCCAAGAAATTTCCTTCCACAGGCACAACTTAGTGTTCATTTAGATTGCTTGTTAGCTGAGCAGGTGTTCCATCACCTGGATGTTGAAATTTTCTCTACACCATCTAAACACCATCTATCATACACACCAATTGCCTGCAAATCCACTTTCAGAACATCCCTCCACCTCTTCTTTGCCCTGTGGCATGGTCTCTTCATGTTGAGCTCTCCAAACAACAATCTATTTGTAAACCTTTCTTCATCCATGCGACCCACATGACCCAGCCATCTTAAACGCTGCTCCAGAATGATATCAGAGATGGAGTGTTGCAAGCCAAACCTATGTGATAGGCTTTGAGATGTTAATCTTTCATTCCATTGTTGGTACCTCGTCACACCCAGGATTGTCCGAATACAACGGTTTTGAAAAGAATTCAAACGTCTTGTATGCACAGCCTTCATCGTCCAAGTTTCAGCTCCATACAGTAATACAGCTAGAACAACTGCCCTATACACTGCTCTCTTTGTGGCCAATGAGAGGTCTTTGTTCTTAAATACTGGCACCCTCAAACATCCAAATGCTCTAGCTGCTCTAGCAATTCTTCTAGTCACCTCACTAGTGATCTCCCCATCTCTTGAGATGTTAACACCCAAGTATGTGAAGTCCTGGACTACATCCACAGAGCCACCCTCCACCTGCACTGGTCTGACATCACTCTCATTCAATCCCTCACCAATAACCATCCCTTTTGTCTTCTCAGTACTCACAGTCAGCCCCCATTCACTTGCCATTTCACAAACTCTGCTGCTACTGACTCAAAACTATCCCGAGAGGTTGCATACAATGCCACATCATCAGCAAACTGGGACTCAGTTACTCTCATCTCACTCAATCTAGACTTAGCTGTGCGGTCCCCAACCAACTTCCTACCATGCTTATATAACACACACACCTGCACCGCTATTCCTATTGCGCCAATCAGCCACCATAGAACTAAAGTAGATATTAAATAATGTGGGTGCCAGGGTACATCCCTGCCGTAAGCCATTCTGGACCTCAAACCTATCAGTTACAGTCGAACCCACTCTAACCTCAGCATGCATCCCCTCATGGAAAGACTTCACAACATTCAACATTTTTTCTGGCACACCATACTTCTCTAGGACCTTCCATAGGGCTTGCCTGGCCACTGAATCATAAGCCTTCCTCAAATCTACAAACAACACATACAATGATTCGCCATGTTCCCTCGCTTTCTCCACAAGCTGTCTAGCAACAAAAATCATGTCTGCACAACCACGTCCTTTCCTGAACCCACTCTGTGACTCTGGCAGAATTTTTTCAGCAATCACTTGCAATCTTCCCTGTAAAATTCTGCCTAGTACCTTCCCTACCACATCCAACAAACTTATTCCACGCCAATGGTCACACTGCTTCAGGTCACCTTTCTTTGGGATTGGAACAACCACTGCGTCCTGCCAGTCTCTCACCACTTTACCTTCTTCCCACACCTTCTGCATCACCTCCAGCATTCTATCCCACAGATCTACACCACCATGGAGGATTAGTTCAGGAAGGACACCAGACTTTCCTCCTGCCTTTCTCATCTTCGATTTGGTTAAAGCCTGCATCAATTCCTCTTCAGTTGGTGGCATATCCAAATCCAAGTGTGGTGGGAGTAGTGGCAGAGTGTCAATCACTTCGTCATTGAATGCACAGGGTATGTTAAGTATCTTTACAAAATGCTGATGCCATCTGGCTCTTACCTCCTCGGGACCCTGAGTCAAACTTCCATTTTCTTTCATGACAGCAGTGGGTCTAGTTGGTCTTCTTCCAGCATGAGCCAGCTGCAACTTCCTGATACTCTTCCACCTTGTGCAACCATCCTTTTTTGCAGCTTCCCCCTCCTTGGCAACCCTGCATATCCATTCTTCCTTAGCATTGTCCACTGCAACCTTTACCTTTCTCTGATGTCTCCTAAACTCCTTCTGGTTGGCTGAAGTATTGCACTGTATCACCCTCAGGTGAGCATCATCCTTGGCTTTGATCAGAGGTGACAACAATCCTCACTAGTTTCAATTGATTTTCTGGCATAAGATTCCTAAAATTAACCTACTAATTTATTGGCCTCAAACCAGTCTGGTTGCTTCCTCTTCTCTCTACCAACTACTTCCTCTGCAGCTGACACAATACAAGACTTCAGAGCATCCCAGTTGCACTCGGTGGAATCTCCAGCTCTGAGTGGTCTAGCCAGCAAATGTTGCTCGAACACTTCACGGTATTCATCCCTCTTGGCAGGGGTTTTCAGTTTATGGATGGCAAAAGGCAAAGAAATCTCTTTTCTTTTGGCAGAACGAGGAACAGTAACCTTTAGCTTAGCTCTTACAAGCTTATGGTCAGTCCAGCAGTTTGCTCCCCTCATCACCTGCACATCTCTGCAAACAACTCTCTGTTCAGCCCTCATCACAACAAAGTCTATCATATGACATTTCTTTGTTGCTGGGTGCATCCAAGTTCCTTGTTAGATTTTCTTCTTTTGGAACCAGGTATTCATGATTGAGAACTGATTTAATGCACAGAATTCCAAAAATTCCTGCCCACAAAATTACGCTCACTCAAGCCATGCTTCCCTATAACACCTTGTCATAGATTATTCCCTGTGTCCAACACACCCACCCTAGCATTGAAATCACCCAGCATAACAAGGATATCATTATGTGGAATCCTATCTATTGTATCCTGCAAATCATCATAAAACTAAAACTTGAGCTTAATGCTTGGAGGTGCCTTAGCTGTGGGTGCGTAAGCACAAACTACTGATACATAAGTGCCTGATGCCTTTCCAGACCATCCTCCCTTTTTCTTTCCTGTGTGTACCCACTTCAATCTAGCTGATATTATTCTGGAACTAACTGCTTCCCACACCTCCCCTGCATTTTTCCATGCCACTGTAGCCTTTTCGTCCAATGCTATTCCAACACCCTCATTCCTACTAGCTCTTTCCTGATCCCCTGGCAGAGGACGACCAGAGTGCAGAAAGGTATATCTACCCACTGGCCACACATCCTTTCCAAACCACTTTGTCTCTTGGATCCCTGCAACAGATACACCATATTTCCTCAATTCTCCCATTAACAAATCTATCTTCCTATCAATCTTCCCAGGCTTGTCACTATGGTTACCATGCTTAGCTACACCCATTAGTTGCTTCCTACAGATCCACTCATCACCTGAACACTCTACTACTACTAAACTATTTCTATTTCTCTTTGATTTCTGCTTCATGTTCTGTTCTTTTGTCACAAAGCTGTTCTTTATTACCATTCTCTTGTGCTGAACTTTCTTAACTTTGGTTGCAACACCAAAGAAAATGAACTGCTATCAAAATCTGGACTACTCCACACCATTATAGACAGCTGCTTATCAAGACTAGCCACAAATGTTTATAACAAATGAGATACTTGACTAGTTGGTAGGGCTTGTAGATAGCACAGGTAAAACAAATGCAGTAGTAAATGAAATTAACTTATATACAAACCTAGTGTTAAATGAAATTAACTTATATTTGTAGAATAAAATGACAAGGTTAAAGTTCTAAAGAGAACTTTACTTATAATAACTAGTACAATTTGGTGAGAGATAAATATAGCAATCATTAAAAAAATTAAAAATTTTTTTTTTTTTTTTTTTTTTTTTTTTTTTTTTTTTTTTTGTGCTGAACTTTCTTATCTTAGGTTTGAAACACCAAACAAAGTGAATTATTATCAAAATCTGGACAACTCCACAGATTATAGACAGCAGCTTGTCAAGACTTAGCAACAAATGTTTACAACAAATGTGTTACCAGGGTTACCACAATGAGTTACTTGACAAGTTGGTGAGGTACGTGACAAGTTGGTAGGGTTTATAGATAATACAAGTAAACAAATATAGTGATAAATGAAATTAACTTATATACAAAGTACTAGTGTTAAATGAAATTAATTTATATAGTACTCACTAATGGTACCTGTGCAAGTTTAAAATGATTTCTGTTGTTATGGAAGTAGCCACTTGAAAGAGAATTTTAAGACTAGAATTATTCAAATTTCGGACTACCAACAAACTTCCAATTAGTTAAGTACAAGTGAAAATATCTGTAGAATAAAATGAAAAGGTTAACACACACGAACACACTGTATGTGTCATGTAGTTCTCTTCAGTGTGACCACCTCTTTAAACAAATTAAGTCCAACTTGTATGCCCCAAACACACATTCGTGCCTGACGGATATCAGTAAATATCAATACGTTTTACAATATAAAAGTTCAATCTTAGAGTGGCATTAGTTAAGAGAGCCTAAGGTATTCTGTTGAAAAGAAAAATGTTGACTAAACTCGTCATGGAGACCCGCAACAACTACTGCACAGCACATTAATAATAGTTGCACGTCTCAGCATGAGGCAAGCACATTAAGGGCTGTCTGTCTGTCTGTCTTTACCTTTGGAGAGGTCTGCCTCACACTGGGTGCAGGTGAAGTGCTCCGCATGCCAGTGCAGACCCACAGCACTGATGATGGCCTGCAGGGGAGAACTGAATCAACACACAAGTGCACACACACACACACACACACACACACACACACACACACACACACACACACACACACACACACACACACACACACACACACACACACACACTCACCCACAACAAGAACTGTGACATTCTACGTGTAACTACAAACACCATCTTTTCTCTCACCCGAACACCTGCCACCATTCCTCACATCACCTCCCTCGCCCACTCCACTTTCCTATTGCACACCACTTCTTCTCCTTTCCATCACATCAATCCCTCCCACCCTCCCCTCCCAACTTTCCCTAGCCCTTACTCCAACAATGGGTGCCTTGCAGGCATGACAGGTTTTGGCAAAGTTCTTCTGGTAGCAATCCTCACAGAAGATCTTCTCTTCCTCCAACAAGAAGTTCACATTCTGCAGGGACTTACTACAGTCGCTGCAGGTAAAATGCTCAGTGTGCCACACCTTACCCATTGCAGAAGCATAGGGACCCCTACAAAAGAAAAATCATTACACATTTCAAACAAAATTGAAAATATACAACCAGTGTAATGACAGTAGCAAATAAACAAACTACAGTGGCAGCTGTATCAACTACATTGTGACTAAGTGACTCAAATCAAAATGGCGGGATGTAAAGATGTTAACAAGTTTTGATATTGCATTCAACAAGTTATTTTTTTTTAGCTTTTAAAATGGCTTTGTTTACTATTTTAGTAATAAAATATTACCTGAAGCACTAATGCGAGTTGTATCTGGGATATAAGGTATTGTTTTAAAAACTTTTCTAAAATATTGATGCTCATTCCAGCCTGGAAAGCACATGGTATTAATACTAACACTTCTACATATCCAGTGATGCTACACTTTCATTGTGAAGATTTGTCTGTCTGTTTTTCTCTATGTCCTTATATATACCCACCCACTATGGTATGTGTATAATTAGCATTCCACCCACTATTGTATGTGTATAATTAGCATTCCACCCACTATTGTATGTGTATAATCAGCATTCCATCTATTATTGTATGCACATAATTAGAATTCACCCACTATTGTATGTGTATAATTAGCATTCCACCCACTATTGCATGTGTATAACTATAGTCTGTTCGCGCTGACTTGGACCCCGGAAGTCAGCGGTTAATTACTGAAGTGACGTAGTGCATACTTCAGCCTATTAACTTCGCCAAAAGAGGTTTAAGGTATGCTTGCGCAAAAAACAAACAAACGCCCACAATAACCCATTGCAGTTGTACCGCGTGGAGGCTGTAGTTTTTCCCTGGTTGGCAAACTTGCACTTTTCAGGCATCCCAGGCTTTTCAGGCATTTTAAGGCATCTCTCAGAACTTCAGGACTTCTCCTCAACTGATAAGTAAGTTGTGCTATTGTAGTCTTCAATCATGCTAAACTCTGTTAGCTAATGCGGAATGCTTGCATTTTTGTTGTTGTTGCTGGTTGCTGTGGCTGGTTGTTGTTTGCTGTGGCTGGATGTTGTTATTTGCTGTGGCTTGTTGTCAACCGAGTGCGAGCCTAACATTTGGGAAATATATAGGTTTAGGGCTAGGAATTATTATTTATATATGATGATATGCTTATATATTTACAGAGCCTGCTCCTTCTGTGTGCTGCTGTACTGTTAACCCTGATACCGACCTTGTGTCTCAGAAGCAGTCCTCTTCTTCAAAGTCAAACTGCCAATCTAGTAACCCTTCCAAGTCTAACTGTCAGACCAGTACCTATTCTGAGACAAAATGTCATGCCAATACTCCTCACAAGTGTGATTACCAGCATTCCACGGAAAACCAATAACACCTCAATAATTAAGAGAGCCCCCCTCATCAAATCCTGGTTATGACTATGGGATATATCCTTGCAAATTGTTCCTTCTGTACAGGGAGAAGTGAAACATTCAATACAGTGATTATGAACATAACCTCGTGAAATATCTTCCTTCAAGCATAGAGATTTGTCACACACACCCCCCCCCCCCCCCCAAAAGAATGGGATAATACTGAAAATATCTTTCCTTCCATTTTGGAGAGTTGAACCCCTCGACCATGCGAACATGGACACATCCTTGTGATACCGATTTTAGTACACCTCAACTAAGTGAAACAAGTCACATCAAGAACTTGTTGTACCTTCATCATAGGGACACTTATGTACCCGTCAAGACTGGACTATGCACTTTCCGAAACATGGATTAACATCAATGGAAATAATATGACAAACAATTAAAAACTCATATATTATTTTTCCTGTGCAGGATGCCCCTACTCACCTGATCATTTAGATCATTTACTTGCCACTCTTTTTATCCTCCTCTCAATCCTTTACCTTTCCATGCAAGACCTTACTCTTGAAGCTGATTTCAATGTCAACGAATCATTGCTGTCTTCACTTCTTGAAAAAATGAACTCAATTTCTGATCTTTATCTTTTCCCCCACAATCAACTTGTCCCAACTCTAACTCACTTCTCTCACATTAGTGTATCTTCTATTGTAGATTGTGCTCAAGCCTCTGCTTCTCATTGGAATACTTACCAACCTTATTTATTTTCCTCCAGACATCATCCACCTAGCATTAATTCGTCTCCCATCCTCTCATCACTATCATCCCTTCAACATTAAAATTCCCTTCTCTTCATTCCCCCTGCCACAGAACTGTGGAACTGTCTTCCACTCCACATTAGAATATCTTCATCCCTTTCCACCTTAAAAAAACACTTTCAACCAATTTTACCTTAATTCTACTATCTCATCCCTGGTAACAGTCCACTTCAAGTTTTCACCTTGTCATCATTTATCATTAATTCATGTATCTTATATTTAGCTATTTACACCTTATCATCATTTTTTCACTAATTTATATATCTCATAATTGGTGTTTGCTATTGATTTCATTTCCCATGTATTCAACAAAAGTTTTAAAAAAGAAGAAAAAAAAAGTTGTTTTTTCTTCTGAATATATTTTTTTATTATATTCTTCATTTGTCTTACACAAGTTTATTCATTCATAGAAATGATAAAGAACACACCAAAGAAGTAATGAATATACATAAATAAATACAGAAACAATAAATATTACTTAATGGTGAGAAATTTGTATGTGACAAACAGGCATGGTATGTGACAAACAGGCATGGTATGTCCCTGGAACAAATTGCAAAAAGCATGGATATTGCCTTCCTTGCTCTCTTATTGACCAACTTCTTGAAATTGGACACTTTATCACTCCACTTGAGGTGATTGACATGAATAACAGACCTTTACCTACAGCCACTAGCCTTGAGCGAGGGAGAAGTTATTACAAGGTATAAGCTTACTCGGAGTTAGGGTCCAGCTGAAACAATGAAGAATCAATTCTGTGCTTCTTTTTATGTATTCCACTTGAAAAACTGCTAGAGTTCTGTGGTGGACGTTAGCCTCCAAGGGATATTTTTACACTTGCATTTCATATGGTCAATTAACACTCAGTGGAATGTTGTGTACTTGCTTATGGGACATACAGCTAACTTTGCCTAGGGATGGTTAACTTCTTCAGGGATAGTACCAAAAGAACGTCTGGAGCATTATGAGTTTGTTGGTCCTTGAAATTTGGAAATCCGTTGAGTATTGGCCAAGTTATTAATGCTTCCCCAGGGCCCAAGTCAGCGCAAAAAGACCTTAGCATTCCACCCACTATTATATGTGCATAATTAGAATTGAAGATTCCAATATATCCGAAATAGTTTGTTCTCATTGGGTCTGCAACTGTCTTATGCATGCAGCAATACAATGTGTCAACAATACAAATTAGACACCAGTAGCAAACAATCCGTCCTCCAGAGGGAAATTAAAAAATCTCACTATAATTCGAGATTTATTTATTCATTATCCTCCCCAGACACTTGACAAATAAATTAAAAAAGAAAAAGAAAGGA
Organism: Lycopodina hypogea; assembly: GCA_963969325.1. Taxonomy (NCBI): domain Eukaryota; kingdom Metazoa; phylum Porifera; class Demospongiae; order Poecilosclerida; family Cladorhizidae; genus Lycopodina; species Lycopodina hypogea. The sequence goes on along the minus strand of OZ017786.1, from coordinate 7,704,438 downwards.
GAAAAAAAGAAAAAGGAAAGGAAGGGATTTGAGTACAGCTTTGATATCCTCATTTTCATTGAGTGTGTTCACAATCAGAGGCGTACCCAGGGGGGGGGGGGGGGGTCAGGGTGCTCAAGCACACCCCTGGCCCCTGACATAAGAATCAGTCAATATTTTATACCCAATGCTTGTTTGCAGCCTCTAAGCACTGTCAAACACCATGGCTTGTTCCCAAGGCATTATGATAATTGAAAACATTGTGGACAAGGTAATATCCTACTTGCAGGAAATAATTGTCATGCTGCTGATTGAAAGGGAGTAGTTTACCCACAAATCTTCTGCAAATGTTACCACAATTATCATTAATTAACCAAAATTTGTATAGGAAAGAGGCACAGGCCAGCAAGTTACTCTAGCTGCTTTTCTTCATCAGCCGTACTAATTATCACAGAAAGTCTGAGCAGCCACCATGTCAAAGACTCGGAAAGACTGAGCACACTAAGCCTTCTTCAAGGAGAGCAAATGTTCCAATAGGAATACTGCTGCTTCTTCACTTGCTGCTCATTCTCTTCTGCTGATTTTCTCAGCGCTGCTTTTTTTGTTATCACATGAACTTTTGTTCTTTGAGGTTTTCTTCCTCCTAGCATAAACATAAACATAACTCTTCTGTTTTCTCTTCAAAGGACTTCTGACATACTTTAAATAAATTTAATTTACTTGGAGCAGAGACAGGAGACTCTACAAAAATAGAGCAAAAACACAGATATAATGATATAGCTACACCAATTGATGCCAAGTGCTAATGTGTATTACTACTTGGCCAAGTTGTGTGCTCTTGAAACTTTGAAGTGAGGGTAAGTTTGGGCCAATGAGCAGCCATAACTACAGGTCTCCTGTGGGTCACCTCTCCATGGTCAGGGTGTGCTCTCCAAATGTCCTAGAGTGGGCTTCTCATATCCAAAATCATGAAGGAGCAACATATCCCACACACACGCACACACACACGCACACACACATGCACACACACACGCACACACACAAAAAGACCAAAGCTTCACAATTTCCTAGGAGGCATCCTTATTTCCTAGCAATTAGGACTTAGTGTCTTAATTTTAATTCTGACAGTGTCCAAATTTCTTAGCATTCATATTTTCTGTGACACTGGGCATGCTTAGTGGAGTTGGACCATTTATGGGCATGCTCATGCTGAGCCTATAAGCCACATTCACATAATAAATGTAAAATTTGGACCCTGGAATGAACTTTAGGGTGAATTCAATGAGCAAAAATGATCCTCCTGGTATTAGCTCATTCTGGAATAATCTATCTCTCTGCTAATTGAGCCTTCCTGCACTAGCTGAGTGGAGCTAAAAGTAACAAAATGTCGGATGTCAACTCCTTACTGGCTAAAAATCATAAAACTTAGTGTTAAAAATTATTAAAAAATTGTGCTGACTGTTCCGTTAAAAAGGAAGTTTTGATGGAAACCTCTGAAACACACCTGGAGATGCCACTGATTTGTGCTAAGTCACCAAAATTTAAAACACTGGTTTCCACCAAGGATGTTCACTGTAGATATCTCCACCAAGGATGTTCACTGTAGATATCTCCAAAATGCTTACAGATTCTGGCACTATTCTTGATGATGAGAAATATAAATTTCTGAAGAGCCACCAGAGACTGAGTTGAACGAATCAACAAAACTTATTTTCAACATAAGTGGTTATGTGAATGTAAACCTTGGTTAGTCTATAGTGAACAGGGAAATGGTGGTTATTATATTCATTGCATTTCATTTATTTCAAGTTCTACTTGCTATTAAGGTAGGGATCCTGGTATTCTTGTTACCAGAGCACACGAGGGTTACCACTTAATAGGCTATTAGCTATAGCAAGAGTCGATGCATTTCTTCCTGTAATGGAAGGCTTAAACCAAGCATCTACTGTCGTATGGATCGTACTGTTTCTGAAGTCATTGCAACTAATTGTCGATTTTTAAAGTCTATAATTGAAACAATTATTTTATGTGGGCATCAAAAATTGGTCAATGTGGTAACAGTGAAGCCTGATAAATGTTGACAGCGACAAGGGTGAACTGGTAAATCATCGAGAGAGAGAGAGAGAGAGAGAAAAAAAAGTTTAGTGTATTCAGTTGATACTCTCTTAGCTGAGCACCCTGAGAGTGGGAGCAGCTGATCACAATTTTAGGTGCTCATATTCTGAACTAAATCTTGGCTCAAATTAAACAAGCACCTAACTAAGTTCAGTGCCATGGTTGACGATTTACTGATTCTTCCACCAATGAACAGCTCAGCATTGTAGTTAGATATGTTTTTTTTTAACCTGGCATCATTATTCTCAATCTGATCAAGCTAAATGAAGAGACTTAAGCAACAAACTCACCTACACACTTGAGAATGAATCTGTCCAGTGATGCTGTATTGTTTGGAGTGCACAGAATCTCATTTCTTGCTTGTTTAGTTTTGTATAGATAAAAAAAAAAATACAATAACTTTGAGCATTCTATATACTACCTGATCATTCTATATCCCCTCCAGCTCCCAGCTCCCAGCTCCCTCCTAACCTATCTTACTTCCTCTCTCTCCCATCAATATATCCTTCTTGTTTTACTTGTTTTCTCCCAATGACCTTCCTCTAGTCTCTTTCCTCCTCCTCTCTCCTCCTCCTCTCTCCTCCTCCTCTCTCCTCCTCCTCTCTCCTCCTCCTCTCTCCTCCTCCTCTCTCCTCCTCCCCTTTCCTCCTCCTTTCTACTCCTCCTCTCTCCTCCTCCCCTCTCCTCCTCCTCTCTCCTCCTCCTCTCTCCTCCTCCTCTTTCCCCCTCCTCTCTCCTCCTCCTCTCTCCTCCTCCTCCTCCTCTTTCCTCATCCCCAACACCTTCCTCAATAGAAGATCATCATCGCAACATTCATGGGACTACTTCTAGGACCATGGAAATATTCCTTCTCTTTTCAATCTGTTTGGGACTTTTTTTTTCCCTTATGTTAAGCTATGTGACGATTCAGAAGAAGAAGCATTCAACAACCTCTCCATTTTTGAAGTGGGAGCAACAAGCCCCCCCCCCCCCCCCCCCACCTAATTGGGATGACTACCCTGCACCGCCTCCAGCTTACACTAAACATAATCTTTATCCATTTCAGCAGCTGGAAGATTATCAACCCCAACTTTCCAATGCATACCATCAAGAAAGATGCGATGTTTTCATAAACATGTAGGCTTTTTCCTTCTTTACAAGCCAAGTATCATTCTTCTTCTTCATCTTTCTTACCCCACAGCTTCAGTTAGTGAACCATTTTTTATTATTTTTTTTTTTCACCTTGTGTGTGTTGGTCCACTCTAATATAACCACTGGAATTGAGAGAATCCAATGGACCAATTTGGATTAAATTTGGTATGAGCATTTGGGAAGGGTGGGAGATGGCCTTTAGATAATAGAATTTTGAAATGCTGTATTTTTTGTTGTTGTCTACCTTTGAATTTCATATTCCTAATTAGTTATTACAACCACACTGTGTACAACACTCAATTTCTCTAAAATGCCCTAAACAAGGTTATTAAAAATGTACATAACACTTTATAACAGTAAAAGAAGAAGAAGTAGGAATGTACATAGCAGCTTGTGGGATTCCATCCTTGAATGGTTTGTAGTTATTATTATTATAATTAGCTTTACCTGCATGGGTGAGACGTACAGTGGTGATACAGTAAAGTAATGGTGTGTGATAGAACATGGTTGAGGGTGGAGCTCCAGGGACTGGTGTCACCTGACAAAGATGGTGATAAGATAATTAGGTAGATTAGGTAAAAGGAAAGTTATTTGTGGCGAGAGCAGCATTGACAAGGCCAAAAGTGAAAGGAACATTGATTGTTTCACTTTGGTGCTACTGTTTCCTGGACAACGACCAAAAGGCGCAGAAGCTAGTGTCTCTTGATGGAGATAAATGAGAGGGAGAGGTCGATTGGGTTTAGAGGGATCACACGATAGAAAAGAAATCTGATGCCTTGTCTTCGAAGATCTGTGGTAGTTATATTGCAGTTTGCTCAGAGAGGATGATCTTGTACCAGATGAGACAAATGAAACATAGCTGAATATATTTACGTACTTTGTTGGTTGTTTGAAGCATTTGACTCAAAAGAGTATATGTTGAAGCTCCAGCCAAAATATAACTGTTAGCAAGTTTAGTTTTGTAACTCGGGTTTTGTAATCGTTACTGAAATCGTGGAGGACATACTTGTGGCCCTGCGTTGAACCTTCTCCAGGAGCAAGACATATTCATCACTTGAGGTTGCCAAAGTTGTGAGCAGTATGACAGTCTGGAATAAACAAGAGATAGATATAGACTTTTTTTGCATACAAGGAAAAGGTTACTGGAACAGAATCCCGTATGACGATCAGAATCTGGTATGCATTTGCACAGATAGACATCACGTGAGCCGACCATGCCATATTGCAGGTAAACAGGATCCTTTGATCTCTCTGCTCTCTCACCCGGGCTATCATACTCTTTCCAACAGAAAAGGATGATTATGAGTATGAGGGATATAGAGAAATCTGCATGGTAGTACACTTAAAACTTCCCATACCTCCATGAGATTGGCCAAAAACAACCTTTGAAATTGCTTTGGAAGATATTCAAACGGTTCGTCAATATCTCCACAATACACAACATCCATAACTGTGTGGTGTAGTTTCCTCAGATGCGTTAGTCGACATTTGACCAGATCCAGTACTGCAGTAATGTTAACACTGACCTATGATATAAATCACAACATCGAATACCCCCGATTGATATTATTCCACTTGGTTTGTTTTAGGGGAAAGAAGATGTAGGAATCCAAAGCCAAGATGATTAACGAATTAGAACTTAGTTATTATTACTATTGATGTGACAAGCTGATGCTATGCATTACTAAAAATTTGTACTATTACCATTTATGGCAGTATGAATTTTTTTAGCTGTACATATTTTTAGCTCATCAGGTGATTTGTTGTTCCTTATCTTATCTTGGGAAATAAAAGTTGAAGTCATAAAAGGAATAGAATGGAGCGGGAACAGAATGGAGCGGGAACAGAATGGAGCGGGAACGGAATGGAGCGGGAACGGAATGGAGCGGGAACGGAATGGAGCGGGAATGGAATGGAGCGGGAACAGAATGGAGCGGGAACGGAATGGAGCGGGAACGGAATGGAGCGGGCACACGCAAGCACGCATCATGCAAGTGCTGCATGTTGTTCAAGTTCCCGTCATTAAATCAGAAAATCAATTTTTTTTTTAATTAAAGCAAGATTTTGTGTTTACTGAACATGCCATCACAAACAACATCTCATAACTTAAATGGAAATTTAAAAAAAAGAAAAGAAATGCTTTTTATTGACTTTATATTAATGCAAGTATATTTTTATAATACAAATTAATGCAATTGCAGTGTTTGCATCTGGCAGTAATTAAATATACTGGTAAAAACATACTTCTGTTCATATTGATTATCATCAGGCAGAGACCCTTTACCTGATAGGTTCCTTGCAAGATTCACACACACCTTGCCTCTCTGCAACCTTGCCACCCACTGACGCTGCAAGACAACAAACAGTGTAGGAAGATGGTCAATAATGCATTGATTCTTACCCATCAAAAATACACACAAAAACACAGATATATGTAGAAACTACTTCTAAAATTTTCTTCTTTCCCCCCCCCCCCCCCCCCATATATTTTCAACTTCACTCATCTTATAAAGAAATAAAATTGCACTGCCACTAATCATCAGACAGTGTAAATGTTGATCCTATCCACAATTGACATAATGTAGCACTAAAATAGGCGTGGTTAAACATTAAAGTTAGTGGACTAATCAATATCTTATATTTTGCTAACTGAAATCGAGGTCACATGATCCTGCATCTGTACTTTAACCGGTTGTGTCTTTAATATATTTGGATCATAATTACATACTTGCCAACCTTTTGTACACCAAAAATTGTAAGATTTGGGAAAAATTCCCCAAAAAGTTGTGAGATTTGGAAAAAAAAAGGTGAGATTCTATAAAAAATTAATTTTTTTTTCCAGGAAAATAATGAGTTTTGTGGTATTAATTGATGACCTATATTAGAATGCATAGTAATTTGAGGGGAAAAAAAAGAAAAAAAAGAAAGTTAAAATCGTATTCAAGAAGACTCGTAAACATTGGGTTATGGAATTAATGGTTAAAACATTGTCTTCCTGATAAATATTCAGCCTTCACTCATGCATTTCTCTTACAGCACCTGTGTCTTTCTGTGTCTGTTCTGAGGAGTGTCCGTGATTGTGCCAGAGGGAGGCTATGGACCCACTTTGTAGATGTAACTGGTTGTAGAGCTATGTCATTGTTATTATTGCTGTACCGTTAGCAATTGTTTGCTGTGAAATTATAGACTCATCACTTATTTAGGTTATTAGTTGATTTATTTCTATTTGTTGATTAAAGTTATTTTATTTCCTTTATTTTCACTTGTTTGTTTGTTTGTTCATTTGTTATGTACAGTGTGAGACCAGAAAAAAATATTTGAAAAAAAAAAAAAAAAAAAAAAAAATCCATGAGTTTATAAAATCCTTCAGTTGATGTTTCTTTTTATATCTTCCAGTGGCTTGTTCTGCATCAGGTTTCCACTTGTGGCATGAATGGTGTTGAAGATTCTGCTTCACTTTCTTTGTGGGAATCTCTTGTACAGTGCTTTTTGACATTGGCCAGCCCTTGGTGATGACAAGAAACACTCCATCCACAAGGAATGCAGTAAAATTTATAAACATTACCTGGTAGTGAAAGAACTGGGCATAATTCCTTCCACATAAGCTTGAATTTAACTTTATACATTGTTGCTCCACATTGTTTATTTTATGATATGCAAGATGTTGAAGTTGATGTGTTGTTGTTTTCAGGTTAGATTCTTCCTCATCAGTGAGATCAGTGACAGAATGAAGGGAAAGTTATTTAGTCGCTATTTTAATTATGAATTGAGAACATTTTTTCTAATGCCAACAAAAAGGCTTTATGGCATCAACAGTGATATGGTGACTTGGCTCAAATTTAGAGCATCAGAATATTACATTTTCAAGAAATCGCCGTTTTGCAAGGACAGTAAGATCTGTAGTTAGGCGGGGAGATTTCTGCATGCTGTTGTGAGAACGTGAAAAATGAGGCTAAATAGTGAGTCTCATGTTAAAGCTGTGAGACTTGGCAAGTATGCAAGTACAGTGATATCAAATTGGAAAAGGTCATCAACTTTATAAACCCAGTGTTACAAATCTGGAAAAAATGAAATATACATGATGACCCTGTATCAACTGTAAAATAATAATAATAATAATAATAATAATAATAATAATAATAATAATAATTATAATAATCGTATTAATAATAATAATAATAATAATAATAATAATAATAATAATAATAATAATAATAAATATTGTCCGTAGATATAGCCATGGACAAATGCTCCCATCAGCTATCTCATATGCTCCGTCTCTCTACCCACCTTACTATAATGGCAGGTGCCTCTATAGGTGCCAGACACTCCAACCATCCATAGTTTTAATGGAAATAGCTCAGTTTTATATGGACGAGTAATTTTCACTTTAAAATACTTAGAAGGGTAGACCTGATCAATTCTCGCAATTTTCAAGTAGCCTACATTTTTTACCAAGACACTACACTCAGGTAAAGGGTCTGGCCTCAAGTAAATTTTAAAGCTTTATATTTTTTCCATTCATCCAAATAAAACATTATTTAAAAAATGATCTGAACCGTTCCACTGAAATACTTGCAAGAATACTGAAATGATCAAGAAAAATATGGAGATAGTAAATTTGAGCCTCTGAAATACATACATGGTTTACTAAAAAAAAAGTGTCTTTATAGTTCATCTTGCAAACCTGTTGGTGACCCACCCACAGCATGATTATGTGTGAGCTAGATAGCTACCAAGGGTACCACTTTCTGCATATAGTAACATCTTGGAATTCAAAACACAAACATACACACATGCATGAACACACATACACACACACTCAAGGAGAGCTCAATTAGCGGCACACAAGTAGAACTCCATGCTACCTGGCTGAGTATCAATACACTGCAGCATTGCAGAGGCAATGGAGCCAAATGTCAGGCCGCAAACATTCCAATTGGCTGCAGGCCCATTGAAGGGAAAAAAAAGAGAAAAAAATACTATTTCCCTTTGTCATACTGGAGGTCAAAATCCCATAGGACCAGTCACACATGACACAATCTCCACACCAGAGTTGTCATGTGTTCCAATGAAATGCTCACATGACTATCACCTGACCTCCACCCCCCTCCCCCCCCACAAGACACATCCGTGTAGTAATGTATTCCACAATCCCCTTGGTGCTCACTAACAAAATCATGTTATAAGTACTCACAGGCAGCTGGTGACTCTCCTCCACCAACTTGAATGGTGCCTTCAGAGGAGGCAGACGCAGGAGGGGGAGGCTTGGCAATGGGCAAGTCCTTCTTAGACACAACGGTTGCCTTGGTAACAGTGCCACCTGCAGCTGCATGCCATAATTCACAAACGAGTGAAATTTTGGGCAGCAAAGTAAACAAGTGAGTAATTCAGGTTATTGTACAGTTAAGGATAAGATAATTCAATTTGTTGAAACCCAATTAGTTGCAATCCCCAAATGTCAATATATAAAATTGGAATGATGAGGAAACATCTTTGGAATAATATACAATGCATTCATGTGGAACAGTCAACATGTTGTCTGTGCATGCCTGCATGACCATTGGGCACATACCACCACTGCTAGCTATAGGCTTATTTCAAGGTGTTATGCTCACTTTAATGAATCCACACTTTCAAGCATTAGTTGACTAGCAACAAATAAAAACAGTGTTTTACTACTAACATTCAATTAACTAAATGCCATTCATGTGCAAACATAGGACCGGAAAGAAAACAAAATAATAGTGACAATAATTATCAGTCAAGAAGGAATAAGGTAAGATGGCCTTCTACATGACACTGAGGAAGGAAGGGAGGTTGACTCCAACAGAACTCAAACTCCTACATAGCCATCATATGTGCCCTCTTCTCTCTATTTGGGAATCAGCTAATTCACCTCTACCTTCACCTGAAGCTACAACAGACACTGTGTGTGAGACTGTGTGTGAGACTGTACACAAAATAAACAAGATAGGAGTGGCCAATCAACAGTGACACCACACCCTCTCAGAGCAACTACCACAGCATCCATCAACATCCACTACACAAACTACTGAAATGAAATGTCACTTCCTGTGTGTTTGCTCCACTGTGGAAGTGAAGTGGGATGCCATGTCCATTAAAGCTAGTCCCACCGGATGATAAGGCAGTGCCTTGTGTATGTGCTACAAATGTGTCATAATTTTTTTTTAATACAGTTTGGATGTAAAGAAGTTATTTTGTAAACAATCATTAATATTAGCAACTTGTCTGGTGAATGGTCAGTCAGTTGATATGCTATTTAGTAGTTAGCATAGTCTCCAAAATTCCTGCTAAATACAGCACAGAGAAGATATGTGTCTGCCAATGTCCTGGGCCAACTCTGCCACCTGGACTTGGCCAAGGTTGATGATGGCATTACCTTTCATGGCTTATGATATCAACAAGCATCATAATGACTGCAAAAGCAATACTAATTACTGGCTAATGGGAAACCCACACCGGTTGAGGCAGGAGAGCTGTATGCACTTACTTTGAGGTTTCTGAGAAGTCTTCCTCACTCCGCCTTCTTCAATGACCACATTACGCATCTGCTGAGTGGGTGGGGCAGGCGGCTTGCTATGTAAAAGTACATTAAGGAAGTCATATGTTATTTCACCAACTCCACAATAAAAAGAAAATAAAATGACAAGCTATTGTTGATGTGCTGCAAACACAAACATTAAAACAACAACAACTAAAACTATGATTGACTCAAAACATTTTGATTGCTATGCAAATTTGTTCCTATATAGCTACTACCATCCTGCCTCAACCCAGTGCAATGCATGGCATCCCAGGAGAGTTACTGTCCACCTGCTTCAGTCAAGTGTGACATTGATCCAGTGCGTGCTCACATGATGATCACATGCACAATAATTCCTTACAAAACCACCACCTCCATGCATAAGCCTTTCAGCTATGCACACACAAACTACATGATATCACCAAGAACAAGCCTAAACAGTAAATTTATAAGGAGGGGAATGCAGTTTCCAATAGCAACCCATTGTCTATATTTGAGAGTCAAAATTTAAACAATAGCCCAAAATTTGAGAACATGAATATATGTATGAATGTATGTATGAATGAATGTATGTATGTATGCCATTAGCCAAGCAATACATAGCCCAAGAAGACCACCTTTACAAAATGGTGTCTTCTTAACTCCACTTTTTTGAAACCTCAGTTGAAAGTTTTAGCCAACTGCTGTGAGCATAGGCTGCAAAAATATGCATACTGAATGTTCCTCTCCACAAGAAAAGGCACACAAGGTTTATGAAGGCACAATTTGCTGCAATTTGAACTAGTTATATTAGAACATGCTACATTTGACCTACAGTGTAGGGAGTCTTGCAAATATGCTAATGCACTGAGACATGCAGTATAAACTAGATTTAATACTCTCTATGAACTACACACAGTATTTTATATAGTAGACTTAATGTATGCATGGATTATACTGCATGTATTACAGATTACATATGGACTAGAGATCATACATAGCAGAAGAGAGAAGGTGCAACGTTCAGTGATCACGGTCCAAAATACACACATGATCAATCTGTGTTGAAGCTGTTAGTAGCTAGAGGCTCTTACTTGAAAACAGCTGGTCCACTCTCAGCTGTGATCCTCTTGAATGAAGGGGACTGCAGGGAAGTGTTACTTTCACTAGCGATGCCACCCCTGAATGGATCACATGATATGCACATGATTTACACTTTCTTGATCAGCTGAAAGAATCGTGTAGTGCATATACAGTATATCCAGCAGCCTCACACGATGAATGCTTTAGAGTTGCCAAAATAGAATGTGTCATGATGTCACCTGACACTCACATGATGCACATTTGTAGCATAAAAAAATCCAGCAGATTCACCTTGTCTATGAACAAAGCCTGATTTTACAGCAAAACAGAGCCTTTGGGGAGCAAGGTATGTAGTACCCCAAATATTGGATCAACCCAGCCAGGTCTTCAAGTAGCGCAAAACAACAACAATAAAACAAAGCAAAACATAACAAAAACAATAACCTAAATTTAAAGCTTCTGGAAGTTGAATGGTTCACACACGTGATATTATTGGTATGAAGTTCAACTTGAACAATCCACATATTTCTGTCTGCCTCTCTATCTATCTGTCTGCCTCTCTATCTGTCTGCCTCTCTATCTGTCTGCCTTGTCTGTCTATCGGCGGGTCCATTTATTATTTAACCCTCTCTGTACCTGTCTGTCCGGCTATCTGTCGGCCTATTCATTATCTACCTCTCTCTGTACCTGTCTGTCTGTCTGTTTGTTCTCTGACTGTCTGAAATATAATTTTTTTCCCTCTGCATTTTAGGACTAGCGGACTTACCTAAATGATATTCAGCTGTTTGTCTGTCTGTCTGTTTGTCTAAAATTTTGATATTTTTCCCATCATCCTCATTTTTAGGACTAGTGGGTTTACGTAAATGATATTCAGCTGTTTGCCTGCCTGTTTGTTTATTAGTATGTCTGTCTCTTTGTCTGTTTGTTTATCAGCATGTTTGTCTGTCTGTCTGTCTGTCTGTCTCTCTGCCTGCCTATATACCTATCCACCTATATGTCAATTATCTGTTTATGTATCTCTTCTTATTATTTCCACATTAACTCTAGTACCAAAAATCTCAAAGTTGCCCACAAAAAGTGATCAACAATGCTCCCCATATATCATTACTGCATGGGCCATGAAGGGGCGAAGGGGATAAAGGCAGAGGTGTGGTGTGTGCAGAAGGTTAGTTGCAGGGATATTCAAGAGTGGTTGAAGCCACCATGGGGAATATTAGGAAGTGGTGGAGGGAAAATATCCACTGTTTTATAGTGTACTAGCAGTGTATACCTGGCGTTGCCCAGGTTAATGCTAACTTATAGAAGCCACTCAAACATCATTTCTAATACCTTCTACTAAGTAAAAGCAGCACATAAGTAGGCATGCAGCATTCCTGTTGATTTTTAGGAAGGTCAGATTGTTTTTGCAGGCATGGTGTAATGCTGATAGGTAGATTGCCAACAGTTTGGAACTCACTTGAGTTATTAGTTTTTTGTTTACTTCGTTTGCACAGTAAGAATGAAAAAGTTTAGCATAAACAAAGGGGAAAATATAGGGGGAAAGAAGAAGAAAAAGTGAATAAAAAAGGGGGACGGTAAGAAGAAAGGATTAAAGGGAAGAAGGATTAAAGAATAAAAAGAAATGAAGGAAGAGGAAATAAGAAACGAAAAGGAAAAAAAAAAGTGGGGGGGGGGGGGGGGAAAGAGTCCAGACCTGGATTTGAACCCAGAATTTCCCGCTTTGCAGATTTGTGCTTTAACCAAGGCACCATTGTCAGCTTCTATAGTATTATTCCCGTGGAAGAAACCAATGATCAATTTTTAGGCTTTTTTTTTTTTTTTTTTTTTTGGATGAAAAATTGAATATCTTCCTTCCCCCCCCCTCCCCCCCCCCCACCGGAGGTGGGAGCACCCAAAATGTTTTGGACTTGAAACCATTCCCAGTGCATCAAGTGCAAACACTGAAAATTTTCATTTCTTTTGGTCTAAAGGTTTGCCATTATGCCTAGACACGCACACATACATACTTATGAACAAAAATATAGATTAGAAGACAAATAAAAAAAGAATAAAGAAATAGAATGGGGAGGAAGGGAGAAAAAAGGGGAGGGGGAGGGGGGGGGAGGGGGTATGTTTAATGTTAATAGCTATATTCTTTCATACAGACTGTTGACTGAAGTCATTGCATTTACTGATTAGCTATTTACTCTATCTAACCACAATGAAAATTATTATTCTTATTTGAATTGGTAAAGGGTAATTTAAATTGGTAAAGGGTAATTTAAATTATGGATTATATGAATACAGTTGAGAAATAAAATTTTATGCTAACCTTTCAAAAACTTCATTGTTAAGCCAAAAAAAAAGAAGAGAGGTAAGATAGCGAGCTAAGTGCTTGGTATGCACCAAGCAGAAACAGGTCATTGTTCATGTATAACTAGCTCACTCCAGGCCTTCTGAAATTAAAAAAAAAAAAAAAAATCGACTATTTTTAAATGGGTGTGTTTCTTAATTGACATTTACCATGAAAACACGGATTGAAGTATGGAACTCACAAATATAAGATTAAAAATAGTGATCTGGTATTTCAAACACTGAGTCAATTCATATGAACACTCACAACTATATCCCCTTGGTCAAACCCTGCATGAAATTCCACAATCTCTTTGGACAGAGTTTCCAATGGATGCCTTGTTTCAAAACGAGTTTATATTATGTAATGCACACAATTTTGTGTATACCACATCTTGTGTTCCAGTTCTCACCAACTAGCTACTTGAGGATGAAGTTATGGGCTCTTAAATGACAGAAACAAATAGACACTATTTGTTTTTAGTTCCTTCCCCAATAATCAAAGTCTGTAATGCCACCATAATCATTTGAGAGCACAGGAGTGTACAAATCCATTACTGAAGAATGCATGTACTTGGCAGCCTTTAGTTTGTTACTTCCCAAGTGGTCAAAAAATACAATTAGTTATTGTTTTAAAACTAACACTAATTATTCACTGTCTAATACACACACTAATAGAATTACTAGATAGTGGTCTTATGATAACAAGTATTTTTTAAATATATAACTCACGTGGGAATAGGCTGAGAAGCAGCTGGTTTGGCTACAGCTTGAAAAAAAGAAAAAGAAAAAAAAAGAAAGTAAAAATTACAAAAGTAATTACAAAAGACAACCTTCTACAGTTGCAGCTCATTCTATTTTACACAAAATATCTTGTAATTGGTATAGAAAATAGGACCTCAGGGAACAGACCATGGTTTTGAATACATATACAGATATTACCAAGTGTCGATCATGCATCAAGTATAGTAAGGGATCTCATATATAAATGTAGACAAATACATATATAAGTTGCTGGTAGTGGTACTTTTCCCAGATTAAATGCACACACGTTATTGCTGTATTAGCCTAAACAAAAGTGAATTTTATATGGAATCACATCACAGTTTTACATACACATCAAAGCATTGACAACATTTCACTGACACCACAATAGCTGTGAAGCTTCTGACTCATCATTCCAGTGCGAGATATTTTAAATCCAAAGCTATTTAATATAAGGTAATTATGATTCAGCCCAATTCAACATTATACAAATGACACATGCTGAACAAACATAACATTTGTAGATTATGGGTGTGTTTGTATATTCCTACCCCAATTTGTTAAAATTGACAAAGCTTCAAATTGTATTTTACCACAAAATAGTATACATGTCCTGCATGGAACCAATAAAAAAAATTTTGAGTGAATTTCCGATCAGGTTTGAACCCAAGTGCTCACTCAGTATAGATAGTAAAGTGCTCACTCAGTATAGATAGTAAAGTGCTCACTCAGTATAGATAGTAGTACCTTTCTTGGGCATAACTACTACTGTCTTCTGAGGGAAGGACGCCACTGGAGCTGGTGGGACAGGAGGTGGGTGTGGTTTATCAGCTGACCCTTGATCAGTTGAGTCAGCGTCACCAGAAGCAGCAACAGATTTGTGTACCTCCTTCGGAGTTTCCCTGAAAGAAAACAAAAAATAGAACCAAGTATATCTTAACATCTCATAGCACAATCCAGAGTGTCCTGATCTTGACACAGAGGGATTGCTAATTGATTCAGACTCCACTGGAGGGAAAAGGTGCAGCCATTTTATATAGTTGACTATGGAAAACACTTATACATTGATGAAAACAATAATATCATTTCAATACTGCTGGAGGCATTGCAATCTTATGCACATACTGCATCCTATACTGTATTTGAAATGTGGGGCATAACAATAGGAAAAAAAAACGACATACAAAATGAAAATTAAAAAATAATAATAAATTTAAATAAATTTCAGACATATAAGAAAGAATTTGACCTCACATATTGTGTTAGTTTTGGCAGTGTAACATGGCAACACACTTAAAACTGGTAGTCAATTACTCCTATAATTTGGGGCACGCCTTTCATTGGGCACTTATTTATTTGTTGGTCAATCACATGACATGTGATCATGTGATTAATGTCTCTCTCCTGATGCTCTGGAGCATGTGCTCTCATTGCTGGCACAGACTTGTAAGAATAGGTACACCACAGTTCCAATCCAGCTGTCTACAATGGAGCAATCTGATTGGATACTCGGAATGTTCTATGACTTTACGCCACCCTATCAGAGCATGAAATGCCTGTATAGACTCTACCACCTTAGCTAGGAAAACCAGATTCTATACAAGCTAAGAATACCTAGACTAACAGGCTCTGCAGGACATAGAAGTTCTGGTCGTTGTAGCACTATTCCAGTGTTCAGGTTATTACAACTTGAGGTCTTCAGACTATTGAACTAAAGAAGCTAGATTCTCAATCTCTGCATCCACCTTTTACTTTGTGTGTGTCAACAACTAGTGTTTACAGAGTCCAGAAACAACTAGCTATACGCCAATAATAATGCACCAAGGCCTTGTCTGTCTATCTATCTGTCTGTGTTAGTCTGGGAACTCTTCTCAGACGTATTGACCGATTTAATGCAACTTCACCTGAACGTTCCCTATGTCCCTGGTTGGTGACGGAAAAAAAGAAGTTGTTTTAGTTACTCCATTAACTAACCACACCCACAGGTCAAACAATGGCTCAAATATGTTGGTGACAAAAAAAAACCCTGTTGTTTTTATTTATTCCATTAACTAACCACACCCATAGGTCAAACAATGGCTCAAATATGTTGGTGGAAAAAAACCCTGTTGTTTTTACTTAGTCCATCAACTAACCACACCCACAGGTCAAACAGTGGCTCAAATATTCGAATGTACGCATATTGGATCAATATTGAAAGTTGGCTTAAGTAATGTGACCAAAACTATTCTACTTTCCCACTGCAAATATTATAAAAATGGACAAACACAAAGAATTGCACAAACAGAGCAAAGATGAACTTTATATTTACTGTTTAGAAACTCAAAATATTACCTTTTAAAGTTAAAGAATCTTTGTAGGTGATTGCACTAAACTCTTCACCAGCAAGAATTTACACACCTCACAAAGTTCTTTAAACTCAGTTACATTATGTCACACTGAATGATTAATCAAATCACATCTCTGCACAATCAACCCACCACCAATGTCATTCACAATGTCTGCAATGTCAATTCCCAAAGAGTGTGCCAGTTACCAATTACTAGTACAAATTATTGTCTGTGGTGAAACATTTCATCCCCTAACTAGGGCAAGGATTCAAGATGAGTTCACAGCATGATCCCAAGGCATGCACTGTCCTTTGAGTTGGTATGAGTGTTTTATGTTCCTGAACTGGAACATGGGGGAACAGGCCATAACTCATACAACACCAGGATCAAAAGCAGGGCATGCTCCATGCAACAAGTGTGCTTGCAATGTAGCGGAAACACATTATGGTAGGAAGTGCGTAGTAGTATTTAGAGCATCTATTTAGCTCATTGCGATGGCATTTGGATTAATACAATCAATTAGCTTAATGATATGTTGTTGAAGGAGTTCTACAAATGAAATAATACAAAGTGTACTAATGTAGCCAGCCAGCTTACATCCCTTGATGGTATGAACTTAACTAAAAAGAATTTCTCAGACCATTGCACCTAGTGGGCACAAGGCGTTTATGCAATGCTAATCTATGTACCTGTGCATGTGACATCAGCATTGCTATTTCCTCTGCATGCATGTTTGTCAGTGGCATGGCATGCAAATATTGAGACACTGCCTTCCTGACAAGTTCAGTTGGTGTACTGTACACGTACTTCGTTACTAGGAGGTTGAGAGAGACTCCTGTGGTCTTGATGAGCATCATGGCATCGGAGTGGAGCAGGCCCTCAGTCGGGTCTCCATTGATCTCCTTGATATAATCACCAAACCGGATGCCTCCTTTGGCAGCTTTTCCTCCGACTGTGATCTGGAGGAGACAAGAGGAAGGGAGAGGGGATAGAGTGGCAAGGAAGTTGGAAGGGGTGGGGTGAGAACAATGGTAGAGAGAGAAGGTGAGTGAAGAGTGGGTAAGGAAAGGTAGTACAGGAGCGCAGAAGAAAAGAAAACGGAGGAGTACAGGGGGGGGGGTTATGCTGGAGAGAGTTTGCAGGATGATTAAGTTATATGATAGTTTACAACTTCAAAGGTGTTACAACTTTGTCAAGGGCACAATGAATGTTCTCTTTAAAGGTGAGGAATTAGCTTCCCCTTAGTATTCTTTGCAAAGGAAACAGGAGCATTCACCACCGGAAATTAAAATATCATTATTCACAAGTAAATTTCATATCTAAACATAACAGATCCTACACACTTCCCGTCAACCTAAGTTTTATTCAGAATTTACATAATGTGCTATGACAGGAAATTTGAAAAAGTAGGTATGGGTCAGCACACACACAAAGCTACAAAAAAGTGCAACTAGAAATGCACAAAACTTACGTTGAAAAAAAGGACAATAATAGTTCTATCAAAGGATTTAAATTTAATAACTTTGTAAAATCTTCATGTCATAAGTGTTTTGGCTTTGATTCTGTCATAATTTAAACCAAGATCTAGCTATCATACTATAATTGAATTGAACATTCTTTAAGACCAGGGTTATTTTAATATAAGGAACTCTGAATAATGATGGATCCGTACACTTGAAGGCCACTGTGGATTTGAATACTCATACAGTCATTCTCCATGTCTGATCAAGACTAATATCAGCTAAAGATCAAGTTGACAGCTACAAACCAACCATAGCTGAGTTATAAGCTCTAGTTTTTTTTTTAGCTTTGCACACACCATTTTAAAATTAGGGTCATTCTAACCTTGGAAGGAGTGCCATGCTCCCTGATAACTAGTGAGCCCATAAGGAGTTCCTGAAGAGGCTAAAGTTAGTACCAAAGTTGAAGAATGGATGGAATGGAATGTATGTATGCAGACAAGCAATATAAAACTGTTGCATCATGTTTCTCTAAGCATATAACTCTTGCCATGATTTAAACTAAGTCATTGCTATAAGTGAATAAGGAAATTTACAAGATCTTTCATGAGATGTTATAAGATCTATGAACAGCTTTTACTACAATCCTAACTTACGTATGCTACTTGAAGCTCAAGCAACATTTTCTTACCATTGTACACGGGGACTATGAGAAGGAGAATGGCTAGGATTAGGACTAGGGCTGTGATTAGGGTTAGGGTAATAGCTAGAAATAGTACCTAAACAATGGCTAGGGTTAGGGGCACATAAATGGCTACCTAAGGTTAGTGTTAAAGTTCTAAAGCATTCAAACTTGTACCAGCTACATGACAATATTAACAGTGAGATGATGCAATGTTACGACTATGACCTGCAGAATCAGCCACCTCATAGTGGGCAGATAACACTGTGCCTTTACAACCAAGGAAGACAGACAGTACACATTGGTCAAATTACTGTTTTACCTTCTACTAAAACTCGGCTTTGAAATGCAACTAGCTGAAGCCTGAAGGAAAAGTGACTAAAGGTAAAAAATCTAATAAGCAGTTTGGGAAGAGTTTCCTCTCATTCTACACAATGCTACTGATGCTGGAATAGACCAGAATTCCATTCCTTAACATTATACAGTTATACAGTCATAGCATTACTTGTTATACCAGGGGCAGAAGGAAGGTGAGGTCTCGGGGGCTCTAGCATACCTTTACCAAGTGGGGAGGGGGGAGCCCCCAATGACTTTTTAAAGTTTGAATAATCAATTTGATAACATTTGTAAGCATGTAAAAAAAAAGTACAGGTATTAACAAGTTGTGTGTTGATGAAGCATCAAATACCACACCACTGTAGTGTGTTTATAGCCAGCCCACTATAGACCTAGGATGTACAACATTTGCAATAATAAACAGAGGAAATAAGTGACAACATTTTTCTCCTTCCAGGTGAAAACATAGCAGGCTGTTGACATTCTCACCAATAAACACATATGATGTGATGTGCTCTCACTACAGCACATCAAAAGGAGACAATACCACTTGTAATCTGACTACAAGCCCACATATGAGGCCTCCAGTATAACTCCACCTTGGGAGGAAGGATGTGTCAACAAAAAATTAAAACTTCATCAAAAGTGCATGCACAAGAAACAAATGCTGTTGTTCAAATAGCAGCAGTTCATTTTGTGTTTCTCTTGTACATTTTTATTTGTTTTCTTTTTCTATTACAAATTCAGAAAAATAAGTACATATTTTGACAACATGAGCATTAAATAACAGCTGCACTGTGAAGCACCAAAATGAATACACCTAGAAGATGTTTTGCTTCACTGCTGCTAGTGAGGTGGTATTACTTCCAAGCACCAGTCACTCACTGGTACCAAGCTACCAACCAAAATCGAATAACACTATACAGTCAGTGCATAAAGCTACGCTTGCAGAGAAGAATCTCTGCACACATACAATCACAACATCTGATTAAAATGATAGCCTGCAGTGAAAGCTTCCACCACTTTATAATTTACTTCCTTCACAACCATTAATTCATCTCGGGCAAAATTATCTTAAAATGGACCACACACATCTCCCAGACTCAGAGCTATTGCATACCAGGATGTCTATTCTCTTCAGCTGGACATGCGATAGGAAGTGACTTCCCCAATTTCCTCAATTTGAGGACCCATTCAACTTCATGGAAGTCTAACTCAAGCACATACATGTACAGGCATGTCATGTAACTTCTGGGTACCTGGGAGTGGCCCTACCATGAGATGAGGTGTGGTGACTGCAAATATTTACTCAAGTCTGCTCAATCAGATCAATAAATTACAACAAAATACCACAGATCTCTCCATTTGAACTGAGGAGCCCAGACAGAGACTGGATGGAAACTAACATAGAAATAAGTTTTCAGAAGTGATGGGATGCATTTTATCTGAGCAAGACCTCCTCCCATCAGTGGGATAATAAAATTATGTGAAAACCCAATAAGATTTCAAAAATAAAAAAAGAAGAGATATTAGAGTTGAGAATTTGTTGGCATGTAGCTAAAGATTCCATTATCCTTCTATTGTAATTCTAATGGTTATCATTCTCATTGTTATAGGATCACCCAATCAGTCTTTATAAAGGGATTTTCCGGCTACCAAAGAAATGGATAGCGGGCATAAACACAGGTGCTTTTCATGACTCACACATCCGCATAACCACGCCTCTTCTCCCTCCACACTTAATAATTTTGTTTTCTATAACCAAAAACAACAACAAAACAAGTGGGCAAGAATTTAGTAAACATGATAAGATCCATTGAAGTGAGACCATGTTGGCAGGAGTGTAGCAATAGAAAATGAATTGGTGAGGCAATTCTTTTTTGTGGCTGAAGGTCTGGAGAAAACCAGAAAGAAAAGGAAATAATCTCACTCTTAACTTTGAAATGTTTTATTATTAACTGCATTTCTTGATTAATTGTTTTGTTCATTAAAAACAAAAACAAAAAAATAATATAATAAAACAAAACAAAAAAACAATGAAGTTTACAGCTTTTTCTTTTCCTTGGCACCAAAAGATCTTAAAGAAAGACATTTATTACTTGGCTGGTTATGATCATTTTTTTTTTTTTTTTGCTTTCTAACTCTCCACAAGGATAAATTGATACACAGTCATGCTTGTGTGCATAAGCTTGTGGATATAGCTAAGCTTTAAAAAAATCATATTTTTTTAAATCTCTCTTCAAATCACCGGTGTGACAAGCGCTGGCTGCATCTGTTCTATGTATCCAGTGGAGGGACAGGTTCACATCAAAGACATAAGTCCAACTGCTGCACTACTACCCTGATGGCAAAGCTCCACCCCACAGAAGCCATAAAGTTAGACTGTGCCAAGCCCCAGGTGGCGGCAGACTTAGTTACAATCCTCCATTGCAAGCACAGCAAGATTTTCCTCAAAGACCTCTTCTAATGAAGATATGGGAATAGCAACTAATTCACTCTCACAGACATAGCCTGCACCAAACCTATGCAGCCAAGCCACCATTGGCTCAGCTGCTCACACACATATTCACATATTCCACTTTAAACTGACCAACTGATGAAATATGTAGCAATATCACTGCCACTATAAATTAAAAAAAAGAAGAAGACAACCATTACCTAACATGACGTTATTTTGGTGATCATTGTTTAGAAAAAAGAAGAAATCAATTGTTCTCATACTGAAAACATTGATGATGCATGCACATTTACAGAGTTGAATGTAAATGACGTGCATAGAAAAAATAGTAAAAGCCGTGCTCAGTACCACTGGCTCCAGCTATCATCCAATCAGAAGCTGTATTGAAGACTGGGAAAGGATGAAGGGTAGGACACTGATAATGATCTATTTTCTGGCGTAGTTGCTCAACTAACAAACATGGAGGATTCTGGCGAAGCTAATGAATTCATTTAACAGCAAACATTGCTCTATTACTAAGCAACTCTTTCTCCTTGAGCAGAAGCAAAAGAAAGAATACTTATCTCAACATGTTATTGTTTACACTAAATCTATTATTGCTTGGTTACCATGGACATTAATGTCATACTTTATAACAGCTACTACTATTACTACTACTACTGCTCTCAGTTCCTTCTACTCATGTCAAGTGAAACCACTTCACATTGAAGAGATGGGAGGGACTCGGGTGAGTGGATGGATACACAAGCCATCAGCTATACACATATTACTACTAGCGTGTGCACATGTTTCAAATGCACTATATTACAGGAGAATATTAGTTAAAAATCAAGCAAAATATATGTCACTTTTCAAGTTGGGAAGGGTCTACACAAACATCCCCCCCCCCTCCCCTTATGCAGAATACATGACCAAGCCCACATCCCACGGGATTCCTCAACTATGTAGCTATACACATCGATTTTACGCAACTTGGATTTTCTTGGCAGCATTCCAACAAAACATGATTGCAACACTAGTGTTACTATTAATTAAACGAGATGTTACACTTAGCCATGAATGCAACCATAATACCCCCTCATCCCTGGCACAACTACCCCAAAGACAAAGAATCCTGACTACTCCAAACATTCTCTCCAAAATAAACCACATAATCTCATTTATTTTCTGGAAGAAAAGAAAAGAAGAAAAGAAAAGAAAAAGAATAATTAAAAATTTTGACCAGTCCATACTCTGGAAGCACAACACTTTCTTTAACTTTAACACAAGATCACACTCATTTATGCATTTTGTGTAGCCTGGATTCCATCTCAAACTTCTTCCATCATAAAATGATCAGTTCCCCTAGCAAATACCGAAGGTCGACTTACACAGATTAATGCGTGCCTGGGCAACAACTGCGATGTCTGCTAGCTAATAACAATAACCAGAAACCTGTTGAAGCTTCGATTGCATAGGCTTGCAATAATGAAGATACCAGTTATCCAAACATAATAATTTTTTTGCACCCTAAGATTTTCAGAGTTTTTCTTTTGCTTTTTGAGCCATTATTTTAAAACTATGTCGACTTGTTGACCCTAAAGTGATTTTATTCCCAAAAGTGACAAAAGCATTTTTTTGTTGCTGCACTTTTTGTGGAAGTCTAAATGCACACCTTCAAAAATATGATGGAAGGGTCGGATGTCTGTGTGATACCATTTTGGTTTTCTTTCTCAAGATTCAATGATAAACATGGTTTTATATTGCAAATGGCCTCTGCAGTTCCGACACTTTTGGGTAAAATAACTTCACATCAGTTGCAGGAGGGCTCCTAACCCTGCTCTAACTGTTCTTTGAATCTCATTCAGATTGTTTTCCAATTTGATGAGTACAAATAGACCACCAACAGATATACCGTTAATTGCATTCACGTAGGACAGATTTGATAAATCTGGCTGGCCATACCTTTCAAAATGTGATCAGATTATTCTGGGGTCAGAGCTTGCCCTAGATCCATGGGAAACCACACGTTAGTTCCTGTGCATTGCAAATGGCAATGGCAGTTTTTAGATGCTTGGATAGAACAGCTTGAGCATAACGTGCATGATGGGCTCACAACTCACTCAAAGTTTCTAATTGTTTGGAGAATTGATATATGCAATTAGATGTCACCAACCACAATGATGTTAAATGCATTCCAGTGGGACAGATTTGGTATGGCAAAGACACCAGAATGTTTCATCAAATTTGAAAGGTGTGGCCCGACAGATTACTATTTGATTGGTT